>CM060928.1:807865722-809065722 GCA_030765085.1 Allium cepa
TTAAATACTTATAATTTATTTGTTTGCAAAAATCGTTCCTTTGAACTTCATAATTATAAATCTTATAACTTATAAGATGAAATTATTCATCCAAATATATTCTTTAATAATTTCTAAAAATTTATAAATCTTACTATTTATAAATTTCATTTATAACTTCACCATTTATAATTTTATGAATTCCATTCATTTACAAAATTCATTTTCACTTCATTCAAACACTTATAAAAACTCGTTTTATAATGTCAATATTCCAATTTATAAATATCCATTTATAAATCTCTTAATATAAATCAATTTATATTATTCTTTAAAACGTCTTCAAATTCCTTTATAATTTCACCATTTTGATTTATAAAATAATCAAATTTTATAAATCCTATATTTTAACTTTTTATAATAATTCAAAAATCCAATTTAAAGTATTTTATAAAATCATTAGCATCATATTCTCAAAAATCAGTTTTTCAACTATATTTCTCAAAATCAATTTTTAACCGTATTTCTCAAAATCATAATTTTTATAACTTTAAAATTATAACGTTTATTTATTTTAAATGGATCGATTCCAAACATATAGTATATTTTCAAAAATCACTTTAAAAATCATTTTAAAATTCCAAATTTGGTCCAATGATGCTACATACCAAATAGTCAATCACGACAACAACGACATCATATATCGATATGATAATCCATCAAATATCAAAATATCTGAAATCAAATAAAAACTGTTGAGGAATCCAGTTGGATCCCCCCAACCTGTTTTCCTGCATTCACAAACATTAGCACAATACCAATTTCGCTCCAGTGCGAAATTATCGCGGTATATGGGATTTTAAATATTATCCGCTTAATAACGGCGCAATAGGGTCTCATCCGCTAAACAAAAAATGCGGGAAATCAATAACTCCAATATATACATATGCCAATATATATATATTGCTATTATATATAATACCAATTCCACTGTTTATGAAATATTCGCGGTATATGTTTTTAATAAATAACATCCTCTTACTAACGGCGCATAATGTCTATTTTAACAATCAATAGATAACAATCATCATTCAAACATGCATTCAATAATTTTAAATCTAACTATTTAAAATAAAATCGAAACTGATTCGATTGAGTGAGAAGTTCTCACCTTGATTTAAATTTCGTTTTAGCGATTTATTTCGAATAAAATTAAACGGACGTTTAATTTTATCCAAAATTCTCACTAACTCCAAACGACTCCAATCCAATTTCATCGCGTAGTGCTCGTCCATACGATTCCAACGCAACTGGTTTCGCGCGTTTTCGACCTCGTATGAAAAGGTTACAAATTTATGAAGTTACACGAATTTATACTTAATAAATTTACAACTTAAATTAAAAAATTTAAACCTAAACTAATCCGGGCCGTAGGATCTCACCCCTCTCCATCGTAGCCGTGCGCGCCCCCCTCCTTCCTCACTCACGTTCACGCAACTCCAGGCCGTGCTTTGAACCCATTTATCAAATACTAGGGTTAGTTTTCTCGACCACCACACCACGCTACTACACGATCAACTACTACCATCTTGCTCGCCTCCATCCCCTCAAGGTTCGGCTGCAATACCATAAAGCTCGCCCCCCCCCCCCCCCCCATCTGCACGCAGTTCGAGGCCGAACGCGCATGCTTCTCAAGCCAATTGCCGCTAATCTAAAGCTCCAAACGCGATCTCAACCGTTGAAACTGTAGATCTTGATGCCCTCTTCATTTCTCTAGTTGAAAGTTTGTTGAATCGTTTGAAGGATTGAAAGATAACTGAAGGAGAAAGTTGGAGTTTTTCGGCCGTTCATGGGGGTGCTGGCGGCTAGGGTTTAGAAAATTAGGTTTTTATATATATTTTTTTTTATTTCTAGAGTGAAGGGCTATTTATAAGGAAATTCTCAAACACTATTCAATCCGGAAATTCCGAACTTCGATTTACGCGCCATAACCAGCATTTCTAGGGTTTACCCCACGTTGCGGACACAATGGAACAGGTTTCGGAAGCTAATTCGGACATCTGTGCGAGTTATGGCAATAAACGTTCAATTTAAATTAAACCGATTTAAACGATTTTCTAGGCCTTTTAATTCGTACTGGACAAACGGTAAATCCAATTGACACGAAATTTGAAACCTTACAATAATATCACATTACGGATCCGATGAAACTGGTTTCGTCGAAATCCGAGACTTTTTGAAAAATGGCTATTTTGACTCGCCAAATTAATATTAAAAATAATTCGATGCGTTTCGAGCTGCCACGATCAAACGATAACTCCGATTGACACGAAAATTGAAATCCGGTAATAACTAACTATTACGGATCCAATGGAACTGGTCTTGTTCAATTCTGAGACTGTTCAAAAATTGACTATTTTCACTAGTCGATTTTAATATTAAAATATTCAATTTTCACAAATTAACTTTTAATTCGATTTTAAAAGTTCTAAAATATCATTCTAACTTCAATATGATAAAATAAAATTTTACAAATTATTTTCAATCATATTTAACTCAATTTTCAATTATTTTCATAATTTAACGTATTAAATTATTGATTTAATTATTCAATCAAATCCAATAATTCAAATAAAAATTTATTTGACTTATAAATTCACTTCTTAATATTTAAAATTAATTAAATATTCAAATTTTAATTTCTAAAAATTCTGGGTCGTTACATTCTTGTCCAAACTTTAATTAACAAGCATTAAGTTGGAAATGTTCCAAATAAAACATTATGGCTAATTCAATGAAAATGCTAAGTACATAGCCTTGATTAGTGCCATGATAAAAGAAATGTATAAATATAAATGCATAAATTTATAACTGAGCTAGGGTTGATTATAAGTACTAAGAATATTAATCATTGTTATATGATAACAATTAATAAGAGCTTATTAGAGGTCAAGAAACATACTCCGAATAGTTCTACATGATAAACGTAGTTTATCAACATTGGAGAGAATTGATTGATAGAGTATAGTTAAACAACATAGCAGATCCATTCACGAAAGGTCTAAGTCGATCATTTCTCATAACACTAATCAAAGAGATGGGATTGAGATTCCATATTGGCCCTAAGTGCAAGTGGGAGATTGATAGAACTATGGTTATGCCCTTGGGGTAATTATGTAACCGTTACATGTATAACTCGATAACCAATGTTGTTTGAAATAAAAGGTGCTTTCTTTCTATTATATACTTGATATAATGTATTATATATTAACTAATTAATTTAATTAAAAGTATACTTAATAGAAAATCCATAAATGGTATGTTTTATGATAGTAGTTACAATCGTTATAACCACGAGTAGTTTATGATAATACAATGAACATACCATTTTAAATATTCCTAGTCAAGATATATCAAGACTAGATATTGATGCATCCGTTGAGACTAGAATATGTAAGCTCTCTAAATGTTATGCGGTTTTTTACTCATGACTACTGGGAGCGTTAAGGGGCTGTGTACCGATAGTTGTTGGATAAATATGGAACGACTCACTTGATAGTTTTCTTTTAGTTAATATAACTAAGATCAAACAAAAATATCGATGTGACAAAATTACATAGTTCTCTCAGCTTGATAATATTGTTGATCTTTAATATGGAAGGTCCACTTTAATTATAGCTAAATTATGGTACAACATCCATTGAACGACTATGGTTGGGTTAAGTGGATGCATTAGAAGTGAAACACTATTCAATACAGGATTCATAACCTCCATTATATAAGTTTAGTATCATGGTCAACTGAAGTCAACTCAAGGTCAAAGTATTTGTCCAAAGTAGTTTAATTGATAGTAATTATTATTATTGAACCAAGGACTTTGTGTTTGGATTATAGAGTTGAATACGGATGATATTGGAATTTTGACCATTACCAAATTCCATAAGTCTAAGGTGATATAGTTTTGACAAAGAAAATTGGTGTAAATAATTGCCACTGTCATGTAACGCTTAATAAAGTAAATTTTGTTAAGCGATAAATTTGGCTATAAAGTCATGCCACCTACTAAGTGATGTGTGAACATTAATATTTGAATTGTTTGATATTAATCGCCAACCAAATTTACACCTAAGAATCGCGAAACTGAAAAGTTGAGTACTTCTGTCACTACTCAATTTAATCAATTTCTAATTGTTATAAATTAATCAAATTAATTAGTATTTATGAAATATTAATTTTAAAAATTTATTTGATGTGTTGAGCAATATTAAATAGTGAATTTATAATAGTTATGAATATACCGATACGTTATCGGTGTGCGTTTAAATTGGATTTAAACGCAACGGATATTGTTTTGGGTTGAAATGATTTAATGGCCCATAAAGGGGCTTGAATTTTCATCTGGAACATGCAAGGGAAGATTAGTCACAATGATGGCTAAGGAGGGTTTGGATTTGAATTAAAAAAAGAGGAGAAAAAGACTGAGAGAAATAGGGATCCAAATCCATATTTTTCTCCTTAGCATCTTCTCTATTTAAACATCTCTGAACCCTCACTTTCCTTTTTGATTTTTAGCATCCTCTTCATCTCTTTTTCTAGCCGAAAATTATACCTCATTCCTCTACCTTTTCAAGAATTTTAAACATCAAATTAAAGTCGATTCAATCGTTGGTGGTAGGTGTGTTCGGGAAGCTAGCAGCTTCTGGATACAAAATTCAATTCAGGAAGTTAGATTCTTCGTTTCAATGTGTGAATAATTAGACTTTTGTGAAAGATAATATTACTTATTTATAATGTTTAATATGCAAATGCATGTCATATGTTAGCTTAGTTGGAAATTAATACCATGAATCTGCATATTGTTGTATTGTCTACATTTAATGATAATATATGTATTTAAAATATTTTTTATGTATGCATATAAAAACTATAGTTCACGGCTAGTAATTTAAAAAACATTGTATTTAAATAATACAAAACATTGATTTTCTTCCACAAAAATTGTTTTATAACACATATAATTTTATAAAATATATGTATATTTATCTTACTAATACATATACATTATAGCTTTCAAAAATAAATAAATAAAATATTCTTTTATAAATATATATTTATATTTTAAATCCATATTACACATATATAGTTCATTTTAGTTATTATACTTAATTCTATATATTGTAAATATATATACATTGTAAAATATATAACAATAAGTATTTAATGATATTATAGATATGTACTAAATAGTTTCTAAACAAATTAACTTCTATCAAGACTTCTATACCGAAATCTTAGTAAAAAGCTGTTTTTGAATCAAAAATGATTTCAAGACAAAAAATATATTTTTAGGCCATGTATATATTTTAATATATGTCTATATACATTTTGTTTATTATTTATTCATACTAAAGCTTATATATATTTATGCATATATGTATTTTCGAAAATACTAACATATATATAAATATAATATGCATATGAATAAAAAAAATTATTATAAAATATATATATAGATATATGCTTATTTAACATTAACATATTAATATGAATTTGAAATATCTAGATATTTTATTATATAGATCGAGATCTGAAATTTGAAATTCAAGTTTGATTCTTTATATTATAATTTCGATTATACACACACATTCATATTTTACAAACGTTAGTTAATATAATTTATAAAACTATATGTATACATATACATGTGTATTTTAGATAGCATGTATGTATATGAAGGGACTAATATGTCTGTTGCGATGTAATCTGAACATCTACGTACAAACATGTTAAACCATGCATACAACTTATGTAGCACATACACACATATGTATATAGGATACATATATTATACTTTATAATATACAAACATAACAACAATTAAAACCTTATTTGTAAATAGAATAAAATACTGATTTTATTTAAAAAGAAATAGACTTCATAGGCCCAGCAAGATAAATGGAATATTTTTTTTTGAAATTTACCTATTTACCCCGCTGTGTGCTGGTACAGTTCCAACAATAACTAAGGTCAAATAGAGAATATCGAAGTGAAAATATTATGTACTTCTCCCAACATGAAAAGTCAGCTATAATTGTGGGCACTCCACTTTGATAATAATTAAATCGTGGCACAACTTCCATCGAGTGATTACAGTTAGGTTTGAGTTAAAGCATTGGAAGATAAACACTATTCAATATAGTATTCGCTCCTCAGTAATATGCGGCTAGTATAAAAGTCAACTATGGTCAACTCAAAGTCAAAATCGCTAGTCAGAGTAGTTCGGTTAATAATAATTGTTTTTATTGAACCAAGGACTTTGTGTTTGGATTATACAGGTAAAATGCGGACGATATTTGAGTTTTGACCAAAACCAAATTCCATAAGTCCTAATGTGATACATTTTTTACAAAGAGAATTGGTGTAAATATTCCTCACTTATGGAACTGTATAAAAAAAAGTAAAAGTGGATTTTACAAAAAAATTGTATAAGCAACAAATTCGACCAAACTGCCACACCACTACACTACGCCATAAATGGCCTTCTGCAACACAAAAAAAATGTTGGCTCAGGCCCGAAAAATGTTACCATAGGTCTATGGCAACACTTTTAGGGTGATGCAATTTTTGTCGTTGCCTTAGACCTCAAAGGCAACATTTTGACTATCTAAGGCAACATAAGTAATATTGTTGCAATAGAACCCTATTTGGGTCCATGGCAACACCCATAGGTATCTGTAGCAACATTCCAAAAATGTTGCTATAGATATTAACTTTCTGAAGTTGTAGGGCCCACATCTTGTGGGGCCCACATCGTGGGGCCCATGACCCAACTGGGTCCATCCCTATGGCAACACCTTGAATGACTATTGCAACATTATTTTAAGAAACATTTATAACCCGGTGGAAACACTATTATGAAGCTACTGCAACACTATTCTGAAGCTGCTACAACACTATTCTGAAGCTACTGCAACACTATACTGAAGAGACACTAAGAGCACATAGAACAGTACAATATCACATAGAACACTTGCATAATACACAGTACAATATCACATAAAACACTTGCATAATACACAGTACATATAACAATTCATACAGCAGTACACATCACAATTCATGTCAGTTACCCCAGAATATCCAGTTACCCCAAAATACTACAAAGCTACCCCAAAATATCCGGTACACATAACAATTCATAAATGAGACTTAAGAGCTAGTGCCTCCAGTCAGATTATCAGTCTCGCTGGACATGATTGTGGAAGTCAGATCCTCTACATTGATGTTCATCTCCGGGTTGGCATCACCTAATTTCTTAAGCACCCTAGCCAAATTCTCTTGTACCTTCTGATTTACCTTGGATTCTAGCTGTTCTTCCATTTCTTCGACAAGCCTTTGCCTTAAGTCATGTACGTAAGCATTTGTTAGAGCCTCGGTTGATTGTTTTTCACACTTTGCATGCCTCCCTATAAGCAAAGGACGACCCTGTGATTTTCCATTCGAAATTACTGTTTCAACGGTATTTCCTCCTTCTCCACCGGCCATTACCTTTTGAACTAAGTCCTACAAAATAAAGCCACATAAAAATTACCCTACAGTAAATGCAGCAAATGCTTACATATGGATTGTGTACAGCAAATGCAGAGAAAGCCACATTTTGAAAAACAATTTGTTTATGTGCATGTAATTAGAAAACAATTTGTAACATATATACTAGTAAAAACTGGAAAACAATTCCGTCGACAACCAGCTATGGCTTTGTCATCTGGATTCTGAGGCTTCAAACGGCCATTCATTTTATTTATGCACATATGTGTATTACTATAGATATATATTTTTATATAAACCAAGTCAGTAATCCCTTTAACCAAATTCATTTCTTCGTTTCCATTTTTTGTGTCATTTCTAGCCAAATGCAAAAGCAAGTCCTCTTCATTCGACTAGAAAAGGAAAAAATGGCTGAGGGATCAAAATTCTTAATCTCACAATATACTCAATTACAATTTCCCAAGCAAACATCTATGCCATTAGTACGTTTGCGAAACTCAGGTTCAACAAGTGTTTTAAGGACAGTTTCAAGGACATGAGCATACATGCACATGAGCAAGACATGAACAATGTGCAGCATGTGCAAAACAGAACAAAATTATTACAAAACAGAATTATTACTTACAAGTTTGTAATTCATTACTTGAGGATTAGACACGTACTCACGTCCATCTGTTCTCTTATGACTTTTAAGAAAAAGTGTTGCATCGGATGGTGTCTCCTGATACAAGATCAATAGATAGTTTAGCATACACTCTCTTCAGTCAAAAATGTAAAGTATCACATACCATCTTATGACGAAGCTGGGCGAACGACTTTGGACCAGCGGTGTGTGTGTCTTGATACGACTTACGACTATCAGAATTTTTCAGGGCTTTTTGCTAAAAAAATACACAAAAAACAAAGTACTCGTTTATCTCACAAAAAAAAAGTACTCGTTTATCTTGCGAAATAAATAATATGTACGTATACCTGACTCATCATCTTCCCAATACCTCAAGAGCACTTTAAAATCCTCCACTGGGATGTTGTCTGGCTTGTTATCTAGCCTCTCCTCATCAGTCTTATAAGCTTTATAATGAGTTGTTTTTATGCGACTCTTGTACCCCCTCCAACAGTCACGAATAGACTTCAAAACCCAGTTTTCACATTCATCCGGAATAATATACCGTTGCCTAAATATAATTCAATGATAAAAAAGAATAAATAAATCAAAATTCAGCTACATTATAGTTAATAGATCAATATTACTTATTAAAGTAAAATTCAGCAACATTATAGTTAATAATAGATTACCTTAACATAATCCCATAGAGATTTCTTCAACTTTTCAGGAACATCAGACCAAGATTTATACGTAAGTGGCACAGACCTTTTCAATGTTTCTAAAAAGTTTCTCAGTTCAGATATTACTTTGTCATCATATGAAATAGGTTGGAACCACTGGTTCATCATAATTACAACTCTTTTGTCATTCGCCCTTGTATGTACATTAAACATCTTTGTGTGACCTCTGAGTCTTTTAGGAACTTCACCTTTAATTAAAATGAAAAGTCCCATCAAATAATAACATAAATCATAATGTAAATTCGGTACTTAAATATTAATCCTACTATAATATTAAATATTATTATCACATCAATTCAGTACCTGCATTTTCAATGTCTGGCAAGACATTCTCCGCAACATACTTATTTGCCATACCACTTGCACTAGCTTTTGCATCATTTTTCTTTTGTCGTTCCCGTAGAGCCAAATAATCAGCCATTGCTCCTTTTCCTTCAACATCCTTCTCAGTTGAACTTACTACCAGGCTTGGGCTTAGGCTTGGGCTTGGGCTTGGGCTTCTCAACTTTTCCTTTTCCTTTGCGATACAACTAGCTGAACGAGTTTGTGGTCCACTAACAGGCTTGGGCTTCTCAACTTTTTTAGTTCTCTAAATTGTATATATAAATAGGAAATAAGATTGGATTTTATAATTATTATCTTCATAAGCAGAAAAAATAAGATATGTAGCTATCACACACCTTTCTTGGACTTTGTGAAGTATCATCTTCACTATGCTCCTCATGGTCCGGATTATATTCCTGATCACTATCCACATCCTCTTGCATCTTTTCTTTTCCTCTATCTTTTTTTGGTTTGCATTTCTCAGTTCAGCTGAAATTGCAGGCACACCTAGAGAAGTAAGAACTTCGTTTTTCCTCATCACATTAACAGCTCTATGTACTTCATAATCTTTTAGGTTCATCATCAACTTAGCAGCTCTCTGTACTTCATAATCTTTTAGAGGTAGTGGAGGTGTAGAATACTCATTTGGAGGTGGTGGAGGTGGTAGATGAACATCCTACAAGTATATAATAAACAGGAACATCATAGTAAGTATGCTGCAAGAGTGGTACAAAATATTAAAATTACAATAAGATCATCATAATAAGAATTCTCCAAACCCGCATGCCATTTTCATCCAAATCTTCTTCTTCCGATGTTGGTAAACGTGATTCCAACTTCCTATTAACACTTGATGAGTTCAGATTCACTGTTGAATCGCTGATTTTTGGTTTTTTTTTCTGTGTCATCTTCTGAGGATTTACCTGATCAGCTAACTTTAGATTCACGGTTGCATTGTTGGGTTCTGGATTATTCAGCTGTGTCAACTTCCGAGGACTCCTCACCTCAGCTAACTTTAGATTCTCGGTTGCATTGCTGGGTTCTGGAATATTCAGCCGTGCCGACTTCCGAGTACTTTTCACCTCAGCTAACTTTAGATTCACGGTTGCATCGTTGGGTTCTGGATTATTCAGCCGTGTCGACTGCCGAGGACTGTTCACCTCACCTAACTTTAGATTCACAGTTGCATTGCTATTCAGCCATGCTGACTTCCGAGGACTGTTGACTTCAGCTAACTTCTTGTTTTTTTGGTTCTGTTGCAGTTGATGAGCCGTCACGTACTGTCGTTTCATTGGTTTTGTAGCTGCAACAATACAATGATATTATAATCATAATCTTTAAATGTTATAATCAAAATATCACAATAAAATTTTTTTTTGCTATATCAAAATATCACAATCTGTAAATGATATTAACTATCCATTTATATATACCTGTACCCAGATTCTGCCTTGGCCGCATGATTACATGCGGCTGCATTTGCTCCAGTGGCTCAATTGCAGTATCGACAACGTTGTCGATATAAAAATCCAAGTTGCCACCACTGTTAACTCCTTTGACTAATTCGGAGAGGTCCGCATCATTCGTCACTAACTTCCACCCACCCTTCTCACCATTTCTCATATAAATTCCTCCTATTTTGGTGTATTGAAGGTCATCCTTCACAAACTCCATGAGCATTGTGTACGAGAAGTAGTCAGGATCAACCATCTTTACCACAGTATCGGTTCCACCAACATATTGTGCCTTCTGAAGTGCACCCTTGTGATGAAATGTGAGATGCATGAATTCCCCCATCCTATACAAAATGGATACAGAATGGTGAGTTTACATTGGAAGCAAGATATGAAATAATAAAATGGGTAGGTATATTAAGTACGTATGTGTATGTAAGTATATAAAGCACTAGAAACAACAAGGGAACACATAAAATCAGAATAACTTACAAGCAGTCAAGTAATTAAAAAGTAGTAAATTAATTATGAAAATCAATAGATACAGAAGTCGTCCCTTAATTAAGAACCAATACATAAATAGAAGTCACTTGATATTGCTACATAGAAATCAAGAGGAAGTTTCCTCTATGCTAGGCGGAATGAGGATTTGTGTTGCCGGGACATCATCTCTATACCACCTAACATCACTAACTTGATTTCCTATTCCATTACCATATTAAATATCATGTAAAACTGGATCATCTTCATTTCCATTATCATTTTCGACTTCACACCAGTCCCTCGGAAATTTCTTGACAACATTATAAAGTGCCGTATCAGTTGGATCTTGTACATAAAATACTTGTTGTACTGGTGAAGCCATAACATACGGATCAGATTTCTGGCACAATCTATTAAAATTAACTCGAGTCATCCCATACAAATCTTTCTCTTCTTGGTACCAACAACACTTAAATAAAACCATTGATATTTCTCCCCAATAATCAATTTCTAGTATTTCTTCAATTGCTCCGTGGTAACTAACATTACCCACCAATGGATTTTGATCTTTTGAACTTGCAAAGCTAGTGGTCAAGGCAGTCAAGAATACACCACTATTCTGTGTTTTACACTTAGCATCTCTATATTTTGTATGGAATCTGTATCCATTAATAACATATCCACTAAATTCCTAACTGTCCGATTAGGGCCCACTGCAAGCACTTCTAGCTCTTTTGAAATGTCCTCTTTTTTCCCAACCTCATCCTTCAGCCATTTCCAGAATTCTTCAGTATATGCTCTCTCTCTTTTGTATCTTCTCGATATTGCATGACCATCAATTAAAGCTCGATGTTCCCTCTAATAATTATGGTGGTATTAATATCAATAAAGAAATATTCTAATTCTTTAGTACTTGCTAGAATAAAATTAGAACATAAAAACTTACTCTTTTAAATTATCTATTTCCTCGTTACCACAATTGAATAGAATATACCAGTGACATGCCATCCACTCAGATTCTTTTAGATGAATAGCTTTTCTGTCTTTATTTCTTCTTGTACCAATAGCATATTCCATATTTTGTGGACAACTTTCAAATTTAGGTACTGCATCACCACCCTTAAGAATCTTGAGCAGAATGTCAAGCATTCTTCTGCCAAGTAACCTTCGGCGATGGAACCCTCCGGTTTAGATCTGTTGCGCACATAAGATTTGAGTTTATCTGGATGACGCTCAATCGAAAACATACATCGAACGTGCACAGGTCCACCGTATTCAACTTCCTTGCACAAGTGAACCATTATGTCAAAGAAAGCCGGTGGAAATATCATCTCAAATTGGCAAAGAATTTCGACAATTTCTTGTTGTTGCCTCTTCACATCTTCCAAATCAATTACTTTGCCCCAAAGACCTCTTAAGAATGCACCAAATCTTATTAGAGGCAATGCAACCTCAGGCTTCAGTGTTTTTTTCACAGCAAATTGCAACAAGTGGTGAAGTAGAAAATGAGCATCATGGGTCTTGTACCCTGAGATTTTTCTTTCCTTCGTGTGAACATACTGACTGATATTGGCTGCACAACCATATGGCAATTTAACATTCTCTAGCACTGAGAAAAATATTTCTTTTTCTTTATTCGTCATGTCAAATATGGCAGCCCTAATCTCAAAGTGTTCGCCGTGATTTGATAAAACGGGATGCAAGACCTTCCCGATGCCCATTTCCTATAAATCAAAACGAGCATTCAAATGGTCTTTTGACTTGCCACTAATATTTAGCAAAGTACCGAGTATGTTGTCGCATATGTTTTTCTCTATATGCATAACATCAAGGTTATGTCGTAATAAATTGTGGCTCCAATACGGTAAATTGAAAAATATTGACTTCTTTTGGAAAGGGGAATCCTTTTTCTTCCCAAAATTATTTTCAAAGTCATGCAACAGTTCTTCAATGTCTGTTCCTGATAAATTTCCCGGAATCTATCTTATTTCAACTTCACCATTGAACCTCCTCTTATGAAACCTTCACTTGTGTTTCGGATCCAGAAATTTTCTATGATTCATGTAGCACATTTTTTTACTATGTTTCAAGTACATTGAAGAAGTCTCATAATGGCATACAGGACAACCCAATTTACCCTTTGTGCTCCAACCGGATAACATTGCATACCCCGGAAAATCGCTAATGGTCCACAACACACTTGCACGTAACACGAATTTTTGATCAGTAAAGGCATCATAAGTTTCTATGCCTAGATCCTATAATTCTTTCAATTCTTCAATTAGAGGTTGCATATATACATCAATTTTATTCTTTGGAGACTCTGGACCGGAGATGAGTGTTGAACGAATTAGATTTTCGGGCTTCATGCACAACCAAGGTGGAAGGTTGTAGTTAACTAATACAATTGGCCATGTACTGTAAGTTGTACTCATTGTACGAAAAGGATTGAATCCATCAGATGCTACACCCCAATCTGATATTTCTATTTTCTGATGAAAAGTCAGGATACATAGCATCCATCGCCTTCCAAGTCTCGCTATCAGCTGGATGTCTAAGTTTTCCGTCTTTTTTTCGGCCCACAGAATGCCATCTCATAAGTTGTGAATACTCCTTGCATATAAACAGCCTTTGGAGCCTTGGTTTTAGCGGAAAGTAACGCATTACTTTTGCTAGGACTTTGTGAATCAACTTCTTTGGATCATTGTCATGGGTGCCTTTCTTTTCCTCTTTCCACCTCGAAATACCACAAGAGTTACAGACATCTTTATCTTCATTTTCTGCCCAATAGAGCATGCAACCGTTTGGACATGCGTGTATTTTTTTGTAATCAAGACCTAAATCTTTAATGATTTTCTTCGCGGCTCTAAAAGATAAAGGTATGTGGGCCTGTGGAAAAGCCTCTCTCATCAACTCTAGTATATCCCCAACTGCAGACTCTATAATTCCATGTACACATTTTAAAGAATAAAGCCTGATGATAAAACTTAATCTCAAAATTTTTGAATAGCCAGGATATAATGGCTGCTTTCTATCTTCGACATGGCGATAAAATCTTTTAACATTGGCATTTGGTGCATCAGAATTCTCATTTTTACAGTTCTGCATATTTCCACGAGTACGGTGCAACATTTCACCTAGATTATCTCCAAAATCACCAGCATCTCACTCTATATCTTCATCACTCCTTCCAAAATTTGGGTGAGAAACCTCACAAATCCATTTCACATACAATGGAGATGGACTATTGCAGATGACATGATCATAAACTATATCTGGACGATGCCACTTGCTATTTTTACGATTCTTGCATGGGCACGTCATTTCATCGCCTACGGCCAATTTAGAAAAACCGTTTTGTATAAAGGCTCTTATCCCGCTAATATATCCTTCACTAAACTTTGGAAGTTCTATCTAAATGTTTTCGTTGTCCATCACTACAATTATGAATATGAGTATTTTAACATAAAACGATAAAATTTGTGTGTGTGTCCAATAAGAGGAAACCTAGACAAGTCGAATTGTTAATTCAGGCCGAATTAAGAATTTATAAGTAGTTTAAATCGAAACGCTAAAGTGATGGGAGAGAGTGTTATACCTCAAAATCCAAATTAAAGCCTTAAAGTGATGTGAACAATGCTTGAACCCCCAAATCGAAGCGAAATCGCTGAACAAAGCTTGAACCCCCAAATCGAAGCCCTAATCGAACCGAAATCGTTGAACTCCAAATTAAGAATGTTCGCTTGAACCTTTGTAGGAAGACAGAGAAGAATGAAAATAAAAGTTATTTGCAGGGACTTTTTTCTTCGCGGCTCTAAAAGATCAAGGAGTGGTGTTTGGATTGATGAGGTGTCACGTTCTCCAACGTAGGATTTGCCTTGGTAGATTGGCGCGGATCGGCGCGAAAGATATGCAAAGGTCTGCTATAGCAACACTATAAAAAAAATTTGCATCAATTACACTTGTTTAGCTAGAGCAACACATTTTTATGGCTAAGGCAACACCAAAAATTCAACGTTGCAGTAGGACCAAAATTGTATGGCTCTCGCAATATTTTACCTCGCAACATTTTACCTGGCAACACCTTGCAAAATTGTTGCAGAAGGCCATCTATGGCGTAGTGCTAGCTAACATAACATTCGAATGTTAATATTTGAATTGTATAATATTGATCGCTAACTAAATTTATACCTATGAGTCGCATAACTACAATGTTGAATACTCCGAAATACCACACAATTTGATTAGTTATAATTATTATAAATTAAATAAATTAATTAATATTTATGAAATAATAGTTATAAACTTTTATTTGATTTATTTGAATTAGTATTTAATATAATGCGTATATGGTAGTTATATATGTATGTATCGATATACGATATCGATAAACATTTAAATTGGATTTACAATGTGTCAAAATTTGTTAGAATTGGAATGCATTTGTTCTATATTTTATCATGAATTTCCAGATAAAGATTACATCAAAAACAATATTAAGATATGGTGATCTCTTTAGATAGTTGTGTTTCTGAAAGAGATAGGATTTGGTCCAAGGAGATTCTAATTCAAGATTCAAGGTGAAATATCATGGCCACAATATAGGTACTATCTAATCAATATTTGCATGTAGATATTTTTCATTAATGTCATGATTAGAACCATATTTTATCATGTATTTATATAATTTTTTGCCGTCAAACTTACATATGTATATATCTATGCACTTTAAAAAATAATTCATACGAGTATTTTTACTTTTGGCCACTTTATAATTTCTTTTGAAATTAATGTAGTTTCAAAATAATTTTTAAATTAAAATTTGATTTTATAATTTGTAGTTATATATATATGTGCTTTATACAAATTTGTTTATTAAATCTTATTCATATATATATATATATATATGTTTATGTTTACGTGTATATATATATATATGTAAGTTATTAAAAGATTTTTTATACACACATTTATATTTACAATAAAACCAAAATTAAATATTGATTATATATACACATATATATATATATTAAGGTTTTTCAAATTAATATATATACATATATTATTTTACAAACATTAATTTTATTTGGAATTTATATTTTATAACATTATTCTTGAAATCCAAACGGATTTTTAAATAAAAATAAAGATATCTTTTTAATCCATACGAATTTTAAAAAGATTTGTTTTTGTTAAAAATTATTTTGACTAAAAGGAAAAATAAAAAACCATATTCTTTTATCGTTGATATGTATATATTATTATTTTATAAATAAATTTTAAAAATATATATATGTACATATATTTTGGAAGAAAAATTGATATTTTAAACATATACATGTATATTTTTTAATAACGATTACGACTAAGCCATTATTCTCAAACAAGGTGGTCGGTTAGAGATGGAACCCAAAATTAAATGAAAAAGTCAATTTAAAAGTCATAATAACAACAGTAATAATAACAATAATAAAAACCACGATAATAATAATAAAGCAAAGTCAAATAAGTAGACTAATAATAATGATAACAACAATTAAGTAAAATAAAAATAAAGATAAAAATAAAATCAAAATAAAAATATATAAAGAAAAAAGGCATAATTATAATAATAATATTAATAGTAATAATGGTGCTAATAGTAATATTGGTCGAAGACCAAAAACTACATCTTAGGGTCCTATTCACTAGTCCTATAATCTAAAACTTATAATAATACCCCTAAACCAAATCTAAGCAAAAAAACTCCTAGCTCGGGTTCTGGTACATGGATCGCTAATTTCCATGCGCTCCTATCCGACATCGGCAATTCAGATATATTACAATCCTTCAAGTCCTTTTTTACTACTTCCATCCATATCAACCTTGGTCGACCTCTACCTCTCTTTGAGCATTCGACGCAGACTATAATTCCAACACGCATAGGTTCTTCGAGAGGCCTCCGTTGGAGATGTCCAAACCATCTTAAGCGGCGTTGGACTAGCTTCTCCTCAATTGGTGCTACTCCAAGTTTATCGCGTATATCATACGCATCTCTGCTACACTTATCTTCTTGTATGACCTCGGCTCCATCGTAGCATACGCAACTCTACTACACTTATCTTCTGGATGTGCTGGCTTTTAATGAGCTAACATTCTGCCCCATACAACATCACAGGCCTGATTGCCATTCTGTAGAATTTTCCTTTATGCTTTTGTGGGACTTTCCTGTCACAGAGAATGTCAGATGCTTGTCATCATTTCACCCATCCCGCTCGAATTCTAAAACTAACATCTTCATCAAACTCGCCATCATACTGCAACATTGATCCTAAATATCGAATGGATTCCTTCTTGCGCATTACTTGTCCAGCACAAGTGACATCTCCATCCTCTGACTTGACACCGCTGAACTTACACTTCATATACTTCATTTTAGTTCTGCTAAGCCTAAAACCTTTGATTCTAAAGTCTATCTCCACATTTCCAATTGTCTATCAACCCCAATCATACTTTCGTCAATTAGCACAACATCATCAGCAAAAAGCATACACCAAGGAATCTCACCGTGTATACCCTTCGTGTGACGATCCCGATTTTAAAACAAATTTAAATTGGTAATAAATTTAAATTATAGAATTTAATTGAGAATTAATTTGAAAATTTTCCAAAATAAACAAAAGAGGCACCTGTTTATTTATATGTATATAGATTAATTTTTAATTTCATTTTTAATTTGAAACTCTAAAATAAATGTTTTTGAAA
This sequence comes from Allium cepa, assembly GCA_030765085.1. NCBI lineage: Eukaryota > Viridiplantae > Streptophyta > Magnoliopsida > Asparagales > Amaryllidaceae > Allium > Allium cepa. The sequence continues at coordinate 807,883,602 of CM060928.1, forward strand.
ATAAATTGAATTTGAAAATACTATTAATAAAAAAAAATTAGTTTTAATATAATTATTTGGAAGTTATATTTTGAAATTAATATAATAATTTTCTAAAAGTTAAATTTGAACATTTTCAACACTAATATTATTTATATAAATTTAAGTATAATAACTTAAGTTTAATTTTAAGTTTATATATAACTAAATGTAATTTGTATGTATATATATACACGCATTTGAAAGTATACATGTTTATTTAAAAATATAATAGTTCCAATTTAAATAAGGTTTGATAAAAAAATGGTTTGTAAAACTAAATTGAAAATATATATGTTAGTTAATCTTTAAAACATTTTCTTTATATTTGAAATAAAATTTAGTTTAGTATACATTTAAACTAAATAGAAAACGTATTACATAAACAAATGTAAATATAAAAAATTAATTAATTTATAAAAGTAAGGGTTTACAATATAAATTAAATAAAAGTTTAACAAAGGGCTTAAACATAATATTGTTTGTATTTACAAGTGTAAGAAGATTAATACTCATTTTAAACAAGTGTATGCTTATCATTTTATGTAATTACATGTGTAAGTTTAATATGATTTGAGTTTTACAAGTGGCAAAATAAAATTTCCTTTTTATTTAAAATTTTTTAGAAAATATGTATTGACTAATAAAGTAGAAAATTGGTTATCTCATTTCAGTTCAAAACTAAAGAAATTTTCTTTCATCTTCAAATTTAAACCTAGAAACTGAAAATAAAATTAGAAATTAAAAGCAAAGGAAAATATACAAAACAGAAACTGAAATAAGGATCTGATTATTTTAGATCAAAAGCAAGTAATGATCAACCTGAAACAATGCAAAGCAATCAAACAACTTCCCCTGTTCAAACCTGGAAATCAAAAACATGGAAGCAAAGCACAAATTGAATTCAGGCTAGAAAAAAAGCATGCAACCAATTCAAGTTCAAGTGCAACATCAGGATTAGATCAAACTCAGGAAATTATTTCCAAATCAAAATAATTCAATCCGAAGTCAAAAATAATTCCAAGTTTTGCTTATCTGCTCTCTGTCTAGTCAGGTGAGCAAACCTTTAAACCCAAATATTTATTCTGTTTTGCACGTATTGGACATATGTTGCTAAACATGTTTGTATGAATGAAAAAATGTATGTGTGTATGTATGTTCATTTCTATGTATTCACATATTCAAAGAATAGAAAGAAAAAAAATCCATATCATCTCAAAGAATAAGGTTTAGATCCTGATCTTTAAAAACAAAAAGCTTAAAACAATGTAATTTATTCTCTAAAAATAATTCTAGGTGTTTATCTTAAGTAATAAATTCAAAAACAAAGAGTTATAGCAAAAAATAAAGTCAAGAATTCAATCATCAGATTTTTCAGGAATTGATCATATGATTAGATTCGTCATCAAAAATGATGAATTTTAGAAATAAAATGATAATTTTTAGTTTAGAATCGAATGAGTAATTCTGAGTTGATCAGAATTGGAATTTTTATCAAATTCTGACGAATTGTTATGATTCGAGGGTCGTGATCTTTGATGATGGCTGGAACATCGAGGAACCTAAGAAAAATGCTAGTTTAATTTATTAGCTATCGTGGTGGCAGAACGTAGATGGTCTAGGGTTTGAACTTCAGTTTTGTTCGACGGACAAAACAGGACGATTTCATCACTGTTGATGCATCGGTCTTGTTTGGGGTGATGGAATCAAGTCATGGGTGAGTGGCGAGGCTCTGGTAGAAGTAGCATGGATGATCGCAGTCAAGTTCGTCGAAGCGAGGGAATTTCAGGTCGATAGGTTTGGTTTCAGGAAAATCGATTTGGTTCAATTTTGAGTTTTGGAGGAAATTGCCGATTTGGGTGCTCGTGAGGCTGGAGGGGGTCACTAACAACTTATCGGAGTTCGTGGCGATGGTCGAAATCGACCCGGAGGCATGTGCATGTGCACGTACACGTTGAAGTCTGGGTTTGTTTAGGCTTTGGGGAAGAAGGGTTCTAGCCCGGGTTAATCTCGAGTTGATTGCAGGAACGTCTCAAAGAAGTTGGTGAAGTAACTCGGGTTGCTTTTGTTTACAAACCAGGTTTTAAAATTTAAATCAAAAACAAGTTTTAAAAATATGGAAGGGAAGACTCGGGTATAAGCTCGGGGATGAAGTGTTTTGGCTCGGGTTGTTTCTCGGGAAAATGAGGTTTGGTCTCGGGTTGAAATAAAGTAATAGCAAGTTTTAAAAGCAATGAAAATGAAAACAAATTTTTAAACAAAGTTTTTCAAAGTTAATTGAAATAAAAAAGTTTTCAAAGTGATAGTGTTTAACAAGATTTTCAAACAAGTTTCAAAGTTTTAAAGGTAAAAGTTAAATATATAGATATGGTTAATTTTGTAATTAATTTCTAAGTGTGTTCATATGTAATTTAACAATGATTAAATTGGGAAGAAAATTTAATGATAATTAGTTAAAGAATAATTACTTAATATAAATAATTAAAGGGTTCATTTGTTAATGATATTAATTAAGGATTAATTAATTAATTATTAATTAAAGATTAATTAATTTATGGTCAAAGGCTAATTAATTAATGTGATTTGTCAACTTATTAATAAAAGCAATTAAAGGTAATTAATTACTTAAGATAATTACATAATTAAAAGTAATCAATTGATGATAAAAGTTGATTAATTAAGTAATTAAAGGACAATTAATCGATGTAATTAATTTGTGATTAGGGATAATCACTTATTTTATTATTAATTAAGGATAATTAATTTAATGGTAATTAATTAAGGTTAATTAATTTATCAATTAATTTATTAAGGATGATTAATTAAAGGATAATTAAATTATATGATTAATTAATTAAGGTTAAATATTTGAGGATAATTAATTAAAGGTTAATTAATTAATGGAAGTTATTAAGGGATGATTTATTAATTAAGGGTTAATTAATTGTTGTAATCAATTAGGAATAACTGATTAAAGGATAATTAAATAATTATGGGTTAATTATTTAATGGTTTAAGGTTAATTGAATTATTAATTAAGGTTGATTAATCAATAATTAAAAGTTGATTAATTTATTATTAAAGGTTAATTAATTAAAAATGGCTTGTAATTAATAAATGTTAATTAACCAGGGTTTAGTAATTTATTAATATGGTTTAAGTTAAGTTATAATCAGGATTGAGTAATTAATTCATAAGTAATTAATTTAATTGAAAATTTTGTTGAGTTAACCAAGGATTAAACAATTAATTAATCATGCCTATAAATGATTATTGAATGCTTGGATTGCTTATGAATGTTTGTATGGTATGAGATGCCTTGAATTGATTGTCCTAGTTGATCTATGATATTTTGTTTGTGAATTGAGCTGTGTATAATCTATTTATTCATCTGTGATACATTTATTATCTTTGAATCTGTGAACGAACAATAAGCGTTATAGATTATACCGCTTATCAATATTGACGTGCTTAAATCTATGATGATTGATAATGTTGCATTATTGTGTAAAACCCCTAGACTACATCTTACACACACAAATATGGATCGCACGAGGAAATTAGTTAAGTCACATATTTTTGAAATTATTTTAAAGATTGAATTTTGAATCCAAATGATTTTGGAAATGGAATTGGGTTAAATAAGAAAAGCTTTTGAAAAGGAATTTTGAAGATAAAAGTTATTTTAAATAACTTGATAATGTTTTGAAATTTATATAATTTGATTAGAATTTAAATTCAAGATTTGAAATTGAATTCTATGTTTGGAAATTATGGTTTAAAAAGGGTATACAAATTATGTATGTGTTTATATGGGTTTTAAACCATTTTAAAACTATTATTTTGGGAATTTAAATTTAACCCAACTTTTATACTTGAAGGGCTTTAACTTGTGCAAATGTAATCGAATTTTTCTGAAACGAAAAACCATTTATTTTCAAATAATAATAGCTTTCATATAAAGAAAGGATTTCCAATTTGTGTTGAAAGGATTTCAAGTTTTGAAATATTTTTTTTTTTGAAAGCTATGAATGAATCTTTGTGGAAGATTGTTGAATTTTGTTTTGAAATTGAAGACGATCTTAAAGGTGTATCTTTTGTATAAAAGATTTGAAATGGAAATGATTTTGAAAGCTATGAATTTAATCTTTGATTTAAAGAATGGATGAGTTAATCCAATTTGAAAGGGAAATTGTTTAGAAAGGCTATGAATGAATCTTTGTGAAAGACTGGTGAACTTTGTGAAGTGAATATTTTTGTTTAAAGATTTGAAAATGGTAATTTGTTTGAATCATTTGAAAGATAGGTTTTGGGTAATAAGTTGTGACTTAACTGTGATCCCAATATCCATATGTTTTTAAATATTGCGCTCATTATTCGGTTTAGCCGGGAGAGGACTTTGTGTCATATAACCCATTCTGAATAACGATACGACGTTATAGATAGCATTTCAAGACCGGATATTTTCGAAAACGAAATGATAACTCATCGAATGTCTCTGCACTGGCTCATCCTCGGTATAGAGATTTAATCACCCTACGTGATGGGGAGTCTGGACATGATTAGGGATTATTCGGATTGCAAGGGCTTTTTTGTGAAGTGCCTTCGGTTCTGTTCGAACCCGGAACAGACTTGTATGGATGTGTGTCTGACATTACACTTGGAGATGTAAAGCTGGTTTCTATCAAATACATTTCTGTTTGGTGGCGGAGATTTATTCTCTTAGCTTAACACCCTTCTTTGAGACGTACGAGCTCAGAGGTTATGTAGCTAATAGTTGCTAGTGATATATTTCCAATTTAGTAATGTGACATACGAAGTGTTGCTGATCGAAGCAGGGCTTTATGAAAAGCGTAGCTTTGTGGACAAGACTGCATCAGAACCTCGCACCCCGAAAATTGTCGAAACAGGAAAGATGCAGCAAGGTTATCAGGGGTCGCGCCCCTAGGATATGTCCATTTCTTCAGGAAAAGGGTGGTATCATGGTATGGAGCCCAGATACTTAACTCATGTGGACACTGCAAATTTATTACTTTGTGGTTGCTTTGTGGTTGAGAGCTCTCGGATAAAGTTCGCAAACGACTGGGGATGGCATACTTGTAGGTGTTACTTCCGGGCAGGGGTAATCCGGCCTTGTGTTGGCAAAGATCTGGGTAGGTTCTCGGGACATTCCTCCAGAGGCGTACCCATGTGGCAATAGAAAGTTCTTTAGCCTGATCATTTGTTGAAAATCCAATCACCAATACGCACCCTTTACGGTTGCAGTTGTATAACCTGCCGCCTCAGGTGGTAGCTATAGCAGACATAATATAATGGAACCTATGCTGGCTAAGATTAATATTATACTTTCAAAATGTTTTCCACTATGCACTAATAATAATATAAAAAGGATTTTGCATAGTAAGCATGTTTGACTATCATAAGGAAAAATCTCCCCCAAGTGTGCGATTGCATGGTGTGTGTGCCGGGAGGCCTTATGGTAGTTTCATTTTTCAAAAAGCATTGCGGATTTCAATTTTAAATTCTTATGTTGTTTGTTTTTGTTTAAAACTGTTTTTGTTTGCTCATACCAATCTCATGACTGACCCAGAGTTTATTGTTCCTTTTCTAAACTTTGGGTGCCCACAATTTTCCACACGGGCAACCTAGAGTTGGGTTTTTCAGATAATCAAAAATTAAGAGTAGATTCGATAGCCTTCAATATCTGGAAATCTTCTTCAGTCTTTGAATGACTGACGTTGCTTAATGCATCGTGATGGAGGTTTCTCGCTTCGTGTTTGGAAAGCATTTTTGTGGTTCGAGCTTGTAGTTTGGATATAACTACTTTTGGATTGGAGTCTTTGGAACTTTGCCGATGGAGTCGCTATATGTTGGAGTATCTATCTTGAGGACTTTTGAAGATATTATCTTTTAGAGTTATTTCTTTCCGCTGTATCTTGTATCTCTGATAATAGTGATCAATTAGTTGTATCATTGTTGTAATCAACTATTGTTTATCAATGAAATATGTTCATTTTTCTTCCGTTGTGTTGTTGTACTTAATGTGTTATAAGCTCCGGCGAATCGGATTCAACGTTTGAATCTGGTATTTCGGATACGAGTGAAGTATGGATATCGATTTTCGAACGCGAAAATCCAAGTCGACACACTTCGTAACCTCATCCATCAATAAGGCAAAAATGTAGGGTCTTAAAACTGACCCTTGATGTAATTCTATGTTAATGGGAATGTCACTGGTTTCATCACCGCATGCTCTGACACTAGTCACAACATCATTGTACATATCCTTGATAAGGATAATGTACTTTGTTGGGACTATCTTCTTTTCCCTAGCCCACCACATAACCTTTGTCGGCACTTTATGATAAGCTTTCTCTAAATCGATGAATACCATGTGTAGATCCTTCTTTTGCTCCCTAATCCTCTCAATAAGCTATCTTATCAAGAAAATCGCCTCTGCGGTCAACCTCCTAGGCATGAACTAAATTAGTTTTTTGAAACGCTCGTAATCCTTCTTAATCGATATTCAATGACTCTCTCTCAAAGCTTCATTGTATGACTCATAATCTTAATTTCTATGTAGTTTGTGCAACTTTGAATATCTCCTTTATTCTTGAAAATTGGAAATAACATGCTTCTCCTCCACTCATCTGGCATCTTGTTTGATTTGAAAATATTATTGAACCACTTAGTTAGCAAGGTTATTTCTGCATCTCCAAGGCATCTTCACACATCAATGGTGATGTCATTAGGCCCCAATGCCTTGCCTGCTTTCATCCGTTTTAGCGTCTGCTTTACCTTGGACTCTTGAATTCTCCGAACAAAATACCTACTGGTTTCATCAGAAGAGTCGCTCGGCTCGATAGTAGTGCTATCACCTTCATCATTAAATAGCTTGTCGAAGTAATCTCTCAATCTATTTTTTTATCTCATCGTCCTTTACCAAAAGTCTATTATTGTCATCCTTAATGCATTTATCTTGGTTGAAGTCTCTCGTCTTCCTCTCGCGGAGCTTAGTTATCCTATGAATGTTTTTTTCACCTTCCTTCGTACTTAGATTTTGACATAGAGATCTTCACAGGCCTGACCCCTTGCTTCACTCACTGCTCTCTTTGCGTTCTTCTTTACCACTTTGGACTTTTGCATATTGTTCTCGCTCCTATGATGATGTAAGAACTTATAGCATTCCTTCTTCTCTTTGATAGCCTTTTGCACATCATTGCTCCACCACCACAGATCTTTAGGTTCGCGTTTATTTCCTTTCTCTATCCCAAACACCTCAGTAGCCACTTTCCGAACGCATGTTGCCATCTCATCCCATATGTCATTTGCTTCTCCTTCCATAATCCATGCCTTTCTCCTATCACTCTATCCTTAAACATCCATGAGGCATCACCTTTGAACTTCCACCGTTTCATCTGACTAACCATGGCTCCTTTATCCTGTTGATCACGTATTTGAAGGCGAAACTCAAATATTAAAAGCTGATGTTATGAGACAAAACTCGGATATATATTTTTTAAATACAGAAAACTTTAAAATTTGAAGTTAAATTTAAATTGGATGTTATTCTAAATCTGGATTTGATTTAAATTTAAATCTACCCAAGATATTTTAAATGTTAATTTGAATTATTTGAAATACTCAACATATTCAAATTAAAATTAGATATATAAATGTTTTGTACACACACACATGTCTATATAAATGCATGTATATATAACAGTATATAATATAAAATAATAATAGACATCAAATACATGTATAATGGGACTAGTGTGTCAGTTGTAGTGTAAATCCCATTACTTGTATATAGGCACATAAATCATATAGAAATCTGTATATTGACGTCTGTGTAGTTAAAGCGCTCAGCGGTTCTATAGCGGTGGAGTGCAAAAAGTTATAGTGGCAATAAAGATGGGATATAGCGGAGGTGCAAAAAGCTTCATTCGATATAAAATCAAATAGTTAATGTATTCTCATTTTCACATAATTTGGGAAGGAAAAAGAAACTTTGTTTAATCTTATATTACAAAACTAAATAATATCATTAGTTATGCAGACTAGATTTGGTGTCTATAATGGATTTCTAAATTATATTGAGCATTTATGCCTTAAAATTAGGTCTTTACCATAACTTTATTGATTTGGTTTAAAATGGAGCTATTCAAATCAACCATTATATACTAATATTGCTGAAGCAGGTGCTGAAAAGCCTTGATTTAGCCGGTATAGCGGGGCTTAAAGTAGATCTAGTATTTAATATCGCTAATTTAAAATAGCATAGCGGTTGAAGAGCGCTATGTGCTATAGAAGAGATTTTACAAGGCTTCAACTACATAGGTTGACGTACACCTACACATATATGTATATTTGATACGCATATACAATATATATATATTACACACACGTATATAATCAAATATTTGTATTAGTTAATTTATAAATTAAAAAATTTATTTAAAATTATTTAGATTGGATCTAAATCAATTTAGACTTCATAGGCCCAACAAGATCTAAAAATGGATTTTTTTATATTCACTAACCCGATGTATGCTGCCCTAATTAAAACTATATATATATATATATATATCATTATAAAGTTACACAACTAAAATATATAAATATGAAAAAAGAATGTTACCTTATAGATCTGGTTAATTAGTAATACCATGATCTGTAAATTCTCTTCGGTGTTGAATATGCTAGTATATGATTTTTGTTTGATGATAACAAACATATATATATTCATTTAAATGTATTTGTTATTGTACTATTTTATATTCACATAATTAAATAAATATTTGTTGAATAAAATAAATAATGCAGGGTTTAATTGAATAAAATGAATAACAATGAATTTTTATTCGAACAAATATTTTATTTCAATTTTGAATAGTACAAATTTGAGCTCTCACTATATATATACAATTTTTGATTATAATACAATTTCGATTACGTCACAATTTTTAATTTACAATTGCACCTCACTACATATCACTCATTCACTCGTATTTATCTTATGTTGTATCCCAATTTGTATCCAGCATCTAAATTATCTGCAAAATAATCACTTATGCGGTAAAATTGAAAAAGAAATATTTGTGTAGTGTAAAATAAAATGTGTATTTTTAAAATGTTGTTTGCCTAAGTTATTTGGGTTGTTCATCATCATTTATTTTGAATTCATCTACACGAACAAATTGTGACATGCACAGTGTATCACCATACATGCCACAAGGCCGTGCAAACCTATATACACTTGATAAAACTGCAGGCACAGGTGAGCACAAGGTCAAACCCGAGCCAAGGCTGGATTCAACTTAGGTGCAACCCAAAAACATCACAAAATTGTGAAGTACAAGTTAAAATGCTCGATCAAAGCAATCAAGCAACGCAGCCTCAACAGTGTGAACCAGAACAATTCAGTTCAAGGCAATGCTCAAAGCACACAGCAGTACACTTGAAGAAGCAAATACAAAACAGAAACGCAAATGACAGTAACCTTCAATGACAATGTACAATACATGAAGCCTCAACCAAAACAGTTACACATGAAGACCCACTTGAACAACAACTTAACAAGCAATCAGAATTGAGTCCAAAGACATATACAAAATATACATTGGTGACAGCAGTTTCAAACAGGCTCAGAGGCACCAGAGATGAGATCAAAATACATAAAGCTCAACTGATGCAAGAACATGACTGCACAGACCAAGTTAATGAACACAGTAGTTCAAACTAGACCATGCTAACAAGTGCACATACAAAAAGCTTCAGATGCAAACAAGTATACTTAATGTAAAGATATCAAGTGAAGACTCCAAGAGGAACAAGTGAAGCATGTAGACATGTACTCAGTGCAAGAAATATCAAGATAATAGTGACACGGTGCAAAAGTGATGAACAACACACAAATGGAAGCAGTTCAATATGCAGCCACCAGACTACATGAAGTCTAACTGACTCAAGACTGCAAATACCAACACAATGCATAGTGTAGACTTGCGAACACAACGAGGCATAAGTTCACAAACAACAATTGGAAGCAATTCAATATGTAAGTGAAGCCACAATCAAACTACACTAGACCAAAACATGCATAAGAGTGAAAACTGTAGTGTAAATCGAGATCAATTCGAGCTAGTATGTCAGGTACATACACATAAAGACACAAATGTACAAAACCAAGCGCAAGCTTAACTGAATCAAGTGCAGACTCTACTTATACAAAACTGATTCAATCAGAGACCTGATCAAGTGCAACACCAGGGAGATGATGAGATCAACATGTATGCAACAGAGTGAAATGCAATAGACTTGGAGTAATATGAAGACTAGACTACAAAATGATGAGGTACAACATGTAACCAGAAGTCATCATCATCAACGGACCAAAGTAGGGAGCAGTATAACATCAAGTTATACATGTGTGAACATATATGTGCAGTGAAACCAGAATCAACATTAAATAAATGGTCAAACTATAGAACAATGCATATTGAAGCATACAGCAGTTTAAATGTCGTAGGGGATTTCAAAATAACAAAGTCAAGTTTAAATACCAGAGAATTAAAGCCAGACTAATATACATATATATGAACATGAATGCAATGACTAGTAGCCTCAACAGTAAAATTCACATGAAACTGTGGGAAAACTGAACGAAGTCGAAGTCAACACAAAAAAATTATAACAAGTGTCATGATGTACAATTGAATGTAACGACGGTTTCAAATCAAGTTAGAGCCGTGGTGTCCAAGGGATCGAACCAAATTAGAAATCAAAGCCATGAAAATCAAGCAATCAGAAAATATACGAATTGAACTAGTCAGGATTATTCACAAGAAACCAAGCATAATCGTATGGCCGACTTAAATTAACATACAAAGTCAAATTAATATATTCGAATGAAAATAAAGGGAACTGATTCCTATTTAACCCAATCATCATCGACCTTTACCAATCAATCGAGTTCAAGCATATAAATGAAAGCAAAAATGCACATACCAATTAAATCGAACTCGACGAATTAAAGTAACTGCAACTATGCTTAAGCTAGAAGATGATCGAGAAAGCAACGCAAAGTCAACCACTCAACTCGACCGATCTATATAGCAGCGGCTTCACGAAACCCTAATTTCCTTAAAGAGGAACGAACGAGCAAAAAGACAGCCATTATCATAAACGAAAGAAAGCGGGCCAAAGAAATAAGTTGTTTTATCACTTTACTTAATTATTGGGCCGACATCTTTTAGTTACATTTGGGGTTTAATTTTAAAATTAGGGTTATGTATTTTTAAATTATTTTTAAATTTGTATTTTCTCTTTTAAACTTTTGTAAATTCTAGTCGTGTGACTAGGGAATGAACTACGACGGTGTAGTTCGAGAGTTCACAACTCAGTGGCTGAATTATGGTAGGAATTTGAGCGTATAGTTACGTTAGTCGATAGCGGTGTCATGAGTTTACGTCTGTAAGCGTCTGACTACTTAACTTCTAGTAGAAACCTTGGGGGCAACAAATAGGCAGAGTTTTGCCAAAGCTGGGTAAAGCTATGTTGTTCTATTTCTTCTTTTTATATTCTGTTATTATTTATGTTGCTATTACTCTTCTATTATCAATGTGTGATTATTTTATATACTTCCGCATTAATTTTTTATAATTATTAGTATCACCCTATTCACCCCCCCCCCTCGAGGGTGAAATCGATCCTACACTCGGGTCTTTAAAATCAACACCCAATCTTTATAGACAGATCAGCCATGTTGATGTTTTTGATGTTATGATTTTTGAAGTATTTTTTTACTCAGAATTGGGACAATGAAATGGCGGCCATGGATGGAAGAAATAGAGGAGAAAGAAAATAACCATAGGAAATAAAATTAGGGGGTTTGTTTTAATGGAGAGATTGTTTCAATGGAGAGAATAGAACCTTTCCAATTCTCTTTATTAAATCTTCCCTAATTCCATCTTAATTTCCAATCGATCCAATGTATCTTTCCTTTTGAGTGGCCGAACATATTTTTCCATTTATGGTGCAAATTTTTTAAAATCTCTTTAAGTAATTATCTCTTATTTAAATGCTATTTAAAAGTATACCGATATCATATATCGATGCACTTAAATATAACTTTATATGCACTTAAATAATTACTAACAACACTAGAAACATCAAATAAATTAATAATAATAATCAATACTTTTCAAATACTAATTAATTTAATCAAGTTATAAAATCTTATAAACTAATTAATCATTCGTTTATTTTGGAGAATTTGCAAATATGCTTGTGAGACTCAGAGGTGTGAATTCAATCAATGATTAATTTCGAACAATTCAAATATCAATGTTCACATGTCATATTAGCTAATGATGTGTTATTGAATTCATTCCTTATAGATCTTTTCGATAAATTCTAAGGATCATTTTCTTAAGCAATACTTTTTGTAGCGATAATTTACACACATTCTCTTCGTTAAAAATACATCACTTTAGGATATATAGAATTCGGTATTGGTTAAAATTGTAATATTATTCACAATCAACTTGATTTGTCCAAAAACAAATTCTTTGATCCAATAATAACATTCATTATTAACCTTCTACTCCAGCCAGAGATTTTGACTTTGAGTTAACTATAGTTGACCATGATATTAACCTCATATAGACATGGAGGCAAATTCTCTGTTGAATATTGCTTCACTTCCAATGCTTTAACTCAAACCCAACCATAATCGCTCAATGAATTGTCATGCCATGGTTTAACTATAATTAAAGTAGAGTATCTACACTAAAGTTTCAAAGTATTCTCAAGTTGAGGGAACCGGGTAACTTTTTCATGTTGACGTACATTTCCTATTTGGCCTAGTTATTATTAACCGACAAGAAACCCACGAATGAGTCATTTCATAATTATCCAATAACTACGAGTATGTAAAGTCTTACTATCTCCAGTAGACATGAACAGTACAATATCCAACATTTGAAGAGCGTTACAAGACCTAGTCTCAATGGATGCATCAATATCCTATCTTGCCTAGTAATACGGAGAATGAGGCTATATCGGGCTACCATATGTGAATATTCCCTTGGGCTAACATTGGTACGTTTTGTTTAAAATCATAAACATCACATCTATATGTAAAAGATATTGGCATAAAGCAATAAATACTTGTGCTTACATGACAAAACGATACACAATTGTGACGACCTACCTTTTTGACTCCTAGGAAATGACACTTAACACATCCTTGGTGTTTGTGCATTGTTGCCCAACCATCCGAAAGATGAATTGTATTAGGGTAAATTAAGAACAGAACAGAAAATCTCACAATGAAACTTTAAATATACCATAATAGTAAAATAGTACAGAAGGTTACTCCCTAACATGGAGTTATCAGAGTTACACAAAAAGTACTGCTTTCAACTTAGGTAGTAATAACAATCTGCCTTTACACATGCCCAAAAAAATACACATACACAAACTAAATAAATAGTGGAATAGATAACTAAGTAGATAAAAGCCTCCTGCTTGGATGTCATCTTCAAAAGAGCCCATAAAAGACCTGCTACTCTCGAACTACTCATATAAAAATGAGCATCCAAGAGTTTTTAAGGAAAAAAACAACTCGTATTAGACAAATGTCTGTATGAGTAAAACTCTAAACAATAATTGTAATTAAACAACAACATGTGAGACCACGCTGCCAAATGCGGAACGGGATTTCTCCCATAAAGACAATAACCAAATAGGGAACACATTTAAACATAAATGATGTGCATAACTAGTATAACATTCAGACTTAAAAGAATGGAAATAGTTCGAATAAATATCCAAACTGGACAGAATGGATAAAACAAGACAACAGTCCAAACTCGATAGAATGGACTAAACAAGATAACAATCCAAACTCGATAGAATGGACAAATCAATAATTGAACACCGCGAAGAGTGGTTGACTCTTCCCGTTGACTCAAAGGTTCGAAACAATAAGGAAAAGGAAAAACTTACTAACAAGGACTAGGAGGGTGCACCCCCTTACCGAAAGTATACCTCTAGAATATATACTTGAGAACTCCAATGGCTCTCAGAAACCTCTAGCCAGACCCTACAAACTGTTATCGAGTATCCGAATATTTCACATCTCAGTGTAAACAACCAAATCCAATCTAGAGTGAATGTGAAAATACTCTAATGGGAGCAACCCCAAATAGCTTGGCCCCACTCGCTCTTTGGGTTTAGTCATTTCCGGCAAAGGATAATAAAAGCTCAGATGAGCAACACATCATCTTAGAGTGATGATAATAAACAAGCTGAAGTAACCTATGGCCGAGAAACTAACTATCGAGGATATAAAACAATCGTATATGGAAATAAATTCTTGAATACTTACCACCACCCATCAAATTCACTTGTACTATTTCTTGGTTACAATAATACCAGACAAGGCAAGGTAATGTTACCTCAAAGTCACGTCTCGCAATTATTCTTAACTTTCGAAATAGCTACAAGTCTACTTCTTCGATGTTTAATGCTAATTATACAAATAAATTATTTTCATACAAGTGAATCGTACAGAAATTAACTCATTTCCATAAACGAATCAAACTTTTTCTTTAAAAAACCAAGTTCATGCTTGGCTTCACATTACAAGTATTAGCTTTAAAACTCTTTGTTAAAAGAGTTTACTAACTTTGAAACATCATTATAAAATGGATCTAATAACTTAAAACATCCTTAATTCAATTAATTAATAAAATTAAATATAATTAATTAAAATAAATAAATATCATTATTTAAAATGATTAATCCATTTAAACCAACATTAAGGAAAGATTGATTAAAGTTAAAACGGGTTGATTTCCTTTCAAAGACATTAATTAAAAAATTAATTAATTTTAAAAACATCATTAGTTAATTGATTAATTAACTTCAATCCATAATTAGAAAAAGATTAATTAGCCTTAAACATTATTAAATAAAATGATTAATTAAATTTAAAACATCATTAACTAAGTAATTGCTTAAATTTAAAACACATCATTAATAAGTTAATTAGTTAACCTTAATCCTTATTAATTAAATAATTGATTAAATTAAATAATCATTATTAAAATAATTAATTATTTTTGAAAACATCATTAATCAAAATCATACTTAACTTGTAAAACAATTTTAAACATGAAGATGAAACCAAACGGTTTCGATAAGAAGTGATTTTTCGAAAGTACAGATATAGCGACTATCGTTATACGGGCAGTTCGGCAAACAAACTTATGTCATTATAATACAACTAAACATTACATAGCAAGGTATGAACTTATGTACAAGGTAATCAACTTGAAACAACATATAGTGAGCATTTACTTATAAATAATTAACTACCAATATTTCATCGAACTTACTAAATGCTTACTAACTCATCCGAACTTGCACCTCAATTTCAGTGACTAAGATGTTCGAAATTTAAGATACCATAGACATAAAAGTTGTAGTACTTTGAGTTTAATTTCCAGATTATTAAAGAAATCCAAATTCCGATTAATTTTGCAAAAGTTATGGTCGAACTACTAAGGGATGTTTAAACAATTTTTGAGCCAAACATCATCAATGCTAAACAATTCATTATCATATTATGGAATCATATATAACAAATATATAAAAAAAGACAAGCATATTAATTCCCAATCAACAATACAACCATAATTATTATCAACAATAAAAGTTTGCAAATTGAAACGTAACTTCCACAGGAGCTATAACATGGCCGAGATCTTTGCTCAGCCTTAGGGAGAATGAAGCTTTGGAGGGTTTAGAGTGCCAAAGTGGTTTGGCCTATGTTGAAGCGGGCTTGGACAAACTAGTAGAGAGGTGGATGTAGAATTTTGATTTATAAAACTAAGAAGTCATTAACAAGCTTTTAAAAAGCTTAAGGGAGAAAATGAAAAGATAAAAATAATGAAACCAAGCTTTTTTTTTGAAGTTAATAAGGAAATGCATTTATAGGCTAATAAAGCTTCGAAGGTGAGCTATCCAAATTAAGGCTTCTAAGAGAAGCTAAAAGGAATTATTAAGACAAAGCTTCCATGAGAAATTATCAGAAAAAGGCTTCTAAGAGAAGTTAGCAAACGTCATAAAGTGTATTCAAGAAGCCAAGCAGAAATTCTAAAGTTAAGAAGCATGGATAAGGTCTTGACGAATTTTGGACTTATGAAATAAGTTGGGTATATAAAAGACACCATCACAAATATAATTCATTTCAATATTTACAACTTAAACAAAAATATTATAAAATATATATATTAAATATTCATATTATAAAGTGATTTATTTATGGGTCATCACAATAATATAACTAGAGGATATAGGATCACAGAACACAGCAAAAATATAATAGCTTAATATCTTTAAAAATAATATATACAAATATAGCTTTAGATATAAAACTTTATTTCTATTTACAGGGAAATCCCAATTTCGAAAGTTAATTTAAATTTCATAGCTTTTTAAAAAAATTCTTCTCCTTATTTGCAAACTAACCGATTTGAATTTATTGCAACAAATCTCTTTAACTCTTTCTGTCTATAAAATCACTTACATAATTAAATTCTAGCATCTATTTTTTCAAAATAAAATAATTCAAACAATGTTATTATTGTTCTCAAAAGCTTTCAGTTCAATTTCCTCCTTTTTCAATCAATTTTGGGCAACCAATCAATTACCAAATAATGCATATCATATAGGCAACATATAACACTAATTATACAAATATACCACTCATCAATACAATTTTCATAGCACTTACGCAATATACGAGTAAATCCCATCAATCATTCAATGGTTAGCACGAAACCAATCAACTGAAATCAAAGCAACAATTTAGTCTGACATTCAATAAATACTAAAGTGGAATTGTGAGTAAATAAATCAATTGTAATTTTTCTTCCATTCTCAATTCAGCCGCAACACGACCATCCCTTTCTTTATCCTTCGACCATTGCTGTTGTCATCCACCCAAAGTCACATGTCACTTGCCACCACATCAGAGCTACGCCTTTGTCGCACGTACAACCAACCCCTCGCATCGCGCACATTCTTCAACCGTGCAAACCCTAGACACACGCCTTTGCCAGTCGCATGCATTCAAATGCCAGTTGCCCTAGTCGCTCCTCTCCCCTACCGTCGAAGTTTATGTGTGTGTATTAGTTTTTTTTGCTGCGTTTGATATTTATGTTTTTGGCTAAGGCAAATTAGGGTCGGGTTTGGGTTAAGCAATAAGATAAAAGTGGATCTTTCTAAAACCAAGAAGAGAAAGAATGAGTTGCTACTATTTGTTGTTATTATTATTATTTCTTCATTTTTCATTTAAGTCCCAGGAAAAATAATTTCCATTTTATCTCCTTTATGTCGCAAATTAAAATCTCTTTACTCACAGATAAATAACCATCTATTTATAAATTTATTTTTGCTTACATTCGCTATCCACATAATATATTTTGATAACTTACACAATATTTAAATAACCAATTATTTATTTTCGTCCATTTATTCATTCTATTAACGTCAAATAAAATTTCTTTTCATCTATTCCCACCATACAAAAATTATTTATTTTATATTCAGTGTAAATATTTTATTCGAGTTTAATATATTTTCTGAAAAGAATTTATTGATTAATTCAATCTATTAAAACAAATAAAATAATCTTTGATTCAATAAAATATATTTTCAAAAATAAAATTATCTAAAGATTGACAAAAACATTTTATTTTGATTAAAAGTTATTTATTATAAA
This sequence comes from Allium cepa, assembly GCA_030765085.1. Classification (NCBI taxonomy): domain Eukaryota; kingdom Viridiplantae; phylum Streptophyta; class Magnoliopsida; order Asparagales; family Amaryllidaceae; genus Allium; species Allium cepa. The sequence continues at coordinate 807,901,420 of CM060928.1, forward strand.
AATTAGGGTTATCACATTATATATATGTAACAAATTACATAGTTGTTCCGATGGTACACCCTAACTCTTTGAACTCCCACATTAATGTTAGATCTTAAAATAATATGTATTTATATCCTTATTATTAGTCATTTAACATGTGGTGCCGAAGACAATATTATAAATTAAAGACAATCTATTCAATTAAAAATTATTAAAACAATGAGAATGTTACGAATCCAGTTCTAATTTTAATATACAATTAAACTTGAAATCCAAAGCCCGTTATAGTAATAACATTAAATATGATTTAATGTAAATGGAAAGATTATTCATGATAACACATTAATGATGCATTCATAGACAAATTGGATTCGACGTTACAGGTTGGAGGTTGTGACATTCGTGAATAGAATTTTGATTAGAGCTTGGATATGGAGTACTGATTAGAGGCTAGAGATTGTAGCTCTATATCTGGATTTACGTCTGTTGCATCAGTATTACGTTGGACGAAAAAGTTACGTCTTCCCCAACCGATAAGTTTTGAAGAGCACAAACGTTTTTTATTAGACTGTTGACATAAATGATACGTTTGATGTAATTCAAATAAGTCGGACGTATCTCACACTGTTTGCTTTTCCTCGAGTGTTTTTCTTATCTTTAAATAAATGCAATCTAAAAGATTTTAGAAATTGTCATTTTACCGATGCACCAAATCCAACAACATTCATGAATTTATGTAATCAAGAGCAGACATAATAATAATAATAGTAAATTAAATAATAAATATGAAATGAATAATAAGATTTAATGGAATAAGATGCACTTTACAAAGGAATTGGTGGGATGAACTTACCACATTGTCGTGAACTTGTTTAAGCTAAAACACTCCGCACTTCCACATAAAACCCAAATGTAACGATAAAAACTCCCAGAACAGCTCCACCAAATCCGAGTAATTTAATTCGAGGAGGGAAAAAGCAAAAAGAAAAAAATAGAAAAAAAAATACCGAAACCCAATCCAACTGAATTCTCGGTAAATTCTCAAAAAACAAGCTCTTCTCCAAAAAGAAATGGCGGAAAAATAAATTAGAATACAGAGATGAAGTGCAGAAGGCATCCTTACGAACTCGGCCCCGGCGTCTGCGCCACGTGCCTCCGCGAACGCCTCCTTGCTCTAATCGCCGCTCGCGACGGCCGTCATTCGCCGGAGCGTAGCACGAACAGTCTCTCTTCTCCCTCTCCGCGCAACCTCCGCCGCTTCTTCAGCACTCCTCAGGTGAACCACACCTCCAAAGATGGGAACAAAAGCTCCCTGTTCCATACCCTTTTCGGATACTCCAAATCGGATGAGATCCAGCCGTCGAGATCATGGATCTCGAAACTTATGAACCTAAAGAAGAGGTCGAAATCCAAAGAATCAAAATCAACCTGTAAAATTAGAGACGATAGAGGGATGTCACCTACTAGGGGCGATGAAAACAGCTGTTCGAGCGGTTACTCAACGGACAGCTCGACGAGCTGGAGGCGGCCAGAGCCGACGCCTTTGCGGAAGTTCAATAATCCGATCAGAAGTGGGAGTGGATTATCCGGTTTTTCCGTCTGCTTGAGCCCGCTTGTGAGGCCCAATAGCACAAAATTTAACGGGGATGAAGTGCGTGGAGCCTGCAGAACACATATTAGAAGACATAAGTCTGCTGCTGGGTCGGGTCTGGTGCACAATGGGTCCAAAAAGCTGGCTGATTATGGCCGGTTTAGGTGATTATTGTTGCTTTGTTTCGTTTTGGTATTTTATATATTTCTTCTGGATTGTTGGTAATTGGCTGCCACTAGTGATTTGATTATGAGTGAGGATTAGTGGTGGGGGGTTACTGATAATGTAAGGGAAGTTTGGCTTTGCATATTTGTAAGTGGATTCAAAAATCTTAGTTGAACAATCCTAAAGACTTGATGTATAGGGTTTCAGATTAATGAATTAAAGTTACAACAAGTTATTATTCATTTTCTGTCTCATCCCATATTGCATTGAGTAAATATTAATAAATATATTGTTCAATGTGTACATTTGAACGTATGAGCATGAATTGCTAAATTTATGAGTTTCTAGTTACCAACAAATTTTTTTTTTCCTGCTTTTCTTTTCTTTTTATTGTAAATGCGCTTAATTAATCGGTATACAACAATGCTTGCTAAGAATAGCCGATCTGACTAAAGCACTGAAATGTCAAATAAGAGGTGCAGTCCATGTCAAGGCTTATGTGATGTCAGTTTCTATTTCCTTCGGTTGTTTACACAGTTTGGTTTCCCAGAGAATTAAAACGATCAGCGACTTCTTTTTCAAAACAAACGCAAACTATTTTGCAATTTGCACATTGTATTAACCTTCATGCCTATGAACCTATGCTTACCAGCATGTACATGATAGTTCTTGTGTGGATATATTTTTGAGAACGTATGAAAATATACTCATGTGTATTATAGCAGGCTGTTGATTTGCTATTTGGAAATAACAGTTTAATTTGAGTAAAAAATTCAGTGAACCCTATTTATGTAGTAATTTTGCCTTTTAGTCATCAATGAAAAGAATTCGTAAATGCTTATTTTAGATGACAACAGGTTTAGTTTACACAAACATGAAGTTAGAAAAACATCTCAATTTTCACTCTACAACTATGATATGCAACTTAGGCATACTGTACTGTATACGAATTTTACTCCTTCAACTTCTTTTTTTAGTTTAATTTAAGTAAGACAAAGAATATGTATCGACAAATGCAGCATCATGTTCAATGGGGTAAAAGGGCATTGTCTTATATTCTACTTTTATTCAAGCCAATGAATTTATCATAATCTAAAATGGTGCCATTAACAAGCATTTCGGAGGATATCTAGTCACGTTAGGACAAATTTGGTTCAGACTTTATTACATACACATTAGAGAAACATACCCAATAAGTCTAGCTATTTGTAGTACAATTAAGCTGCATTCATAATGATAAATGTTTGATCAAAAATGATATCATCATTTACAAACATTGATCAAATGATACTTTAGAAATTTTTATTTTACTTCTACAGCTGAAACAATCAATTACTATGATCAATATAGGTATCAATCCTTGAGGCATAAAATGATTTTAATGTCTTGGATTACACTTGGCTGTCACATCAGAAGTTATTCAGGTTAACCAGTATTTGATGAATACCGTATATGTAAATACAAATGTTTAGGTTGAATATTTATGTAAAATGAAATGTGGTGTATACTAGATCAATATATCCTGTTTCAGGACAGACATACATATATATGTGTGTGTGTGTTTGTATAGAAGGAAAGAGAGCTTAAGGTTCAATAATACCCCTTTTGTAGCACCCCTACTTTTCACCACAAGTTTTTATTCAAATAATAGTATTGTGTGGAAGAGAAAGAAACGATAATATTTAAACAAAAGGTTGTAGTATAAAATATGAATGCTACAGAAGAGGGGTTCTATTATTTAACACTATTTTGTAGCCCTCTTACATCAGCCACAAATCTATTAAATAATAGTAAAGCAGAAGAATTTCATGCTCACTTGTTAATTATAGGAATTTTCTCACCTCTCCTTATTTCCTTCCAGGTATTTAATTTTCAAATCATGTTGTTTATCATTATTACAATTATTAAAATCTTTTTATTGGTTCTCTCTTCTATAATTTTACATATAAATGCCAAACAAATATTTACAGTTTCTCCTAGGTGTTCTTCTATTATTTTACATTTAAGTCCTTATGTTAAAACTAATTAGGTGATCTAAAATTTAAACTTTTTAAATATAACAGGAAATTATTGTTAAGGATAAAATTTCATAGCTTTTTAGTCTCAAGAATAGACCTTCAATATTTTATCCTGAAGGACAACTTTCTGTAGGTATCAGTTTTTAGTTATTGATAGCAGTTTTTAGGTATCAGTTTGTAGTTATCGGTAGCAGTTTTTAGGTATCAGTTTTAGCTCGGTAGCAGTTTTGTTGTCTTTATGAGTAATTTTGAAAAATGTTTGTGCTTACGAATAATTTTTAGAAGAATGTTTGCCCTTGTGGTAAAAATATTGAGGTCGTGTCCTTTAGGCAAAAAATATACAAATCTTTGTCCTTTAAATTAATTCCCCCTATAACAGAAAATACAACTAACAAATATTCATAATTAGTCGATCTAATAAATTCTTTCAAAAATGGCAATTCAGTGTATGTACCATATTCATAATATTAGCAAAATTGCTAAACTAATTTTTCATTCAAGTCCGTATAATATAAAATTTTCACAATTATATAAAATTATAGTGTTTTACTAATTTTCTTCTATATCACTTTACATTTAAATACTAATACTTAACGGTTTTTACAATTATTTACATATTTCTCTTAAGTTTTCTTATGTTGTTTTACATTCAATTACATATATTTGAATTTATTAAGTGGTCCTAAATTTAAACCTTTTAAATGAATCAATAATAAAATAATAAAAATATTCTTTATTTTTATGTGATCTAATAAATCATTAAAAAATGACAATTTAATGTGTATATCACATTCCTATTAATAAAATAATAAAAATATTCTTTATTTAAGTTCATAAAATTTCTTTGTTTCTAAAGTTCATATGTTAATGCAAATAAATATACACATAATTTTTTCTTTCTAAAGTTGGTATTTCGCTATAAACAAAGATACGCACAATTATTTCTTTCTAAAATGGGTATATCATTACAAACATAACATTTTTACCTTTCATATTATGTACGTTAAGTGCATTCTTTGTCATCAATAAAATTTACTTTTGTGAAGAATGACATTACAATTAATGATAAGTGTTGAATGTTTGTATTCTATAATGCTAAAAAATAATTAACATTTTCAAATAGAATCTTTTTATAAAAAAAGTTAAGTTTTTAACTATTTATATATGTATTTTTCATTAATCGATGGACAAAAATCATACCATAATTTGATTAGAAACAAAATTTCTTTTGTATTTTATTATCGCTTAGAGGTAAATGGTAAATATTTATTGAAACTTTTTATTAGAAATTAAAATTATTAAGGTATGAAACAATGGATTAAAAGTCATTTTTTTGCATAATTAAAACGACAATGCGATCTGTAACTTCAGGTCTTATTTTTAATTAATACTTCCTTTAATGGTTAAATAAATATATTTTTTCCACTTTGTTAGTATCATGTACGTATCATTGAGGAGTATATGCCGGAAGAACTTTAAACACATAAAATATATTGATTCAATAGCATTATACTTCCATTTGTTTTGTATTTTCGCCAATTCTCGAGTGATATTTAAAATTCAATCATTACATCATTTATATTTTAGTCAAATGTATCAAAAGTTTAACGTCAATTTCATAATCTATGTACATGAATATTTATCTATACATTTTGTTAAAATATTAATTTCAAAATTTAGTTAAGAATGCTAATTTTCATTTATTTGCATAAAAAATATTAAATCCTAAAATATAATAAATTCATATGTAACTCATTTTTATCAAAGAGAATGATAATTAATTTATATTCAAATATGAAAACATATAAATTTCATAACAAAAATTATACACTTACAAATATAGTAAATTCAATTTATAACTCATTTATCCTAACAGATTCACTATATTGTTCAAAAATATTTATAACATTATTTTTCTACAGTATACGGTGTGCAACGCACATGTTAAACACTATTTTATATTTAAATATTTGTTCTTTCTCTTTTCTATCACATAGATCAAATATTTAAATATAAACCTATGACTAATGTGAGGGCTACAAATGGTGCTAAATATAGTTACTCTAATAGGATGGCAGGAGAGAGATATTTATAGGGTGACAGAAGAGGAACACTATCACTATCAAAAAACACTAAATTAAAGACTGAAAATATCGGTCTTTAATTGAACAAATCAGTCTCTACATTACGATTAAAGACTAATTAAAGACTTATAGTTTCAGTCACTGTTTATCAAGTCTCAAAAATATTTGTGGCTGAGCTATTTCAGTCTTAAAATTTAAAGACTGAAATATTAGTCTTAAGTATTTTCAAAGACCGAATTTTAAAGACTATGATATAGTTTCTGATCAGTCTCAAATTAAAAATAATTTTAAATATTAATATACTTAGAACTATGTGCATATATATTAACACATATACTAATTTACATGTAGATACTTAAAAAACTTGTAAATCCACTACTTTTCAAAAACTAACGGTATGTGGCACAAAGTTAAAAAACTTGTAAATCCATTACTTTTCAAAAACAAACGTACATGGTGCAAAGTCTAATACAATGTTCATTTCTGAGCAATACAAGCAAGACCCGTTACATAATTAAAAAAAGGAGAAATATGTGATATATATCAAAAGAGTACACCAGGCAGACAAAAGTGGAATTAAAGTATTGTTTGTAGCCAATGGATGCTCGAACACGTATGTAGCTAAAGCCTTTTCTTGATAAACCCGTCAGCACAGCGACCAAAAACTTGTTGAGATTCTAATCGATGTTGAGTGTGTCCATCAACAACAAATACGGGTGTGAAGAGCATGAATGATCAAGTAAAGCCTTCAAAGAAGCTGATTGATATCAACCGTTGTCCGTTTGTATATCTTAGTCTTTTTGCCTCCTCTTTTTGCCACCTCTGAAATTATATACTAAATAAAGTTAAAACCCAAAGAACTATTTTCTTACAGCAAAAGGTTTGAGCTGAAGCTTACAGATGCCGTAGAGCACGAAGTGGAGGTGGCAAGGGGCTACATTGAGGAAGTGCGAGTGGACGAGGTTAAAGGCGACAACGAGAAGGTGGAAGAGGACACGTGGAGGAGCACATGTTGGTGGTGGTGTTAATGGGTTGCAGTTCGGGTTCAAAACGCAGATTCAAGTTGGGATGATGGATGGCAGGCCATGTTTTCCTTTGCAACGAAGAGTTGCTTGGGGAAGAGATCTAATGGGTGTACATACATGAGTTGATGAGGGGCAGTAAAATAAACATGATGTGTTTATTCAGTAAAAAAAAGTTCAATGTCCACAGGAGAAGTGGGAAGTTTTATGCGTGTATACGGTGGAAGAAGAAAGTGGCCACGTCCTATTAATTTGAAATTTATTAATTTTACATGGAAAATGAAAAACTATGACTTGGATCGTTAATCCTCGCTGTTAGATTTAAAATACTGAGGGAATCTCAGCCATTGAATATTTAGTTAATTAAACACTGATTAAAGACTGAATTTCAGTCATTAAATAATATCAACTTGTACAAACCAACTAAAGACTGGTTTTCAGTCTTTGACATTGAAAACTAAAGACTGAAATTTTCAGTCATTAATCAATCTTTAATTAGGAACTGAAAATTTTCAGTTTTAAATTTGCAGTCACTAATCAGATGTATTTTTGTAGTGTATATTCTCTAATAGGGTGACAGGAGAGGGACACTTATGTATATATATATATATATGTGTGTGTGTGTGTGTGTGTGTGTTTAGAATTCGCTACATCTCTCTTTCGCTACACCTCCATGATTTCGGTGCTACGCTATTCCAAATCAAATGAAGCTTTGAGGATGTTCAATCTACACTATGAATATCGTGTCCACAAAAAATAAGATCATTTAGAAACTCATAACGTGTTCAAAATGTTAAATCGAATATCAACCGATAAAACACTTACTTTAACCGTTGATTTGAAACATGATTTTGAGCATCATAGGATCGCTCAAATTATGCCAAATCTCGTACATATGATATTGAGTTATACAAGAACATATCTACAAATTTTCGTTTGATTTCAAACTATGTATTCTTGTGCTGAAAATGAATGATACCGAGTAACGTTTATTAATAGTGGCTGTGAATTACACTTTAAACGACATGTTTGGGAGCACAACTGAGATGTTAGCATGTCGGTATAGAAGTGTTCCAACCCTTTTAGTGGAGGGACGCACTATCTATTATACCCATTAGAAATGTGATGTCTTATTTTGTCATTGTTGAATGGTTAAGATAAACCTAAATGTACAAACCTAGCTACGATTAATGATATGATATATGAATCACGCACCTTTGCTTATGGACATCAGACTTGGGTCGTTGGTAAGTCCCTTTTGTAAATCTAGCACTTTTAAGTACTAATCAGTTCGATTGAAATGTGAGTTATTGCTTATTTATGTGTCACTTGTCACTTATAAGTACTAATCCGTTGTATTATAAAAGTTTCATATAGTGGATCGAAGGGTTAGAAATATCTTTTCAAAGTCAGTTATGTGATAAAGTACGTTCGAGTCAGCCTAACTGACGAAGTAAAAGATAAAAGAATGTAAAATGTACCATATGTTTGATCAGGACCAATTTTTCTTCTTGACAGCCTAATACATCTCTTACAAAATGATGGGTTTTACCTAAATAGGAACAGCATAAAATTCTGCTAAATATGTTTTGTTTTAGTCAATTCTGTTTATGTTGCTCAAGTATGATAACGTATATGGAGCTTACAAAATGATGTGGCCTAGTTTTATTTATTTATTAGGTATAGTCAAAATTCATTTATATTACAAAATAATGATGCTGATTATGTTAGACTATTGATAGAGTTGTATCGTTGTTCAAATTTGGCTTAATTCATGTTGTATATATAAAAAGTTTGAATTAAATATTCTCTGGCGGGACATTAATCTAATCAACCCATTCATTATAAGACATTTTAATATTCTGGTTCATGGATATTATGAACATCAATGGCTATAGAATTCCTCAATTATCAGCAAGGGATATTTTATTTCCCTGAGATTATGGCTGCTGCGTCAAGAAGCTGAAGAGCAGGTTTGCAACTGAAATTATGGATAATTACTCTTATGCCATATTCTTGAATATTCAATAAAACTTTCGTGAACACTTCAATACAAGTGGCTTCTTGTGCTGTACCTTTTCAGTTTTGAGTGAAAAAGATTGTACAGAAAGGCACATCTCCAATAATAATTATATTAAGAAGAGTTGAACGTTCTTTTCAAAGTCAGCAGAAGCTTGGTCAGCTCTACTGCTGGTAAACTGCATGAGGCACTTATTGCTTTGCCGTGGTCATCTTTTAAATAAAGCTTTCTTCGTCCTTTTAGCATGCCAAAAGGGTTCAGCAGCTAATTTCAGCTGTTGGATTTATAAGCAAGGTATGTGCTTAAATTGTGGTTTTCTTTACATGCTGCCTTGAACAGAAAAGTTCAGACTTTTACGATGAATAGTACTATGGAAATAAATGCCAGCTAATTTCTTTTTCTTGGTTAGGAATTGATTTATTGAGGTGTATATTTTAAATTAGTTCATTTAATGACATGTTCAAGGTATACAGGTAAAGCTCACACATTATGTTCCCACTTTTAGTATTTAGACAGATAGACTAATAGTGAAGGCTAAGCTTGATATATGGAATCGGATAGTACACGATTTTAAATAATGAATCCTGTGTTTGTTCATTGTTACAGCAGCTTTGAATGATGATATAGACTGGTCAAACATTACTAATTTGTAAACAAATTATTCACTTCATACGGAAAATTGACTGAAAATGAATGCAGCTGAATAACAAGTGTGTGGCTGATGGAGATATGTCTACCTTTTGCGATTTAGAACGTTAATATATAACTATTCAATAGCGTTGTAGATTTTAAGTATGACTGGGATTTCAAATTGTATTGATTGTTTTCAGACGCTGATGATGCAAACATATTGTTTTAAAGTTTTCCCACCCACTCTAAATGAAAGCCTCTAGTTAATACATCAATGATGAAATGCCTAAAAGTTTAAGCTTTTGGATATGCCAAAAGAACGTTTAATCTTTTTACCCTTTACTGCTAACTAAAGTTTCCAATTCATTGTACCTTAAATTAATGAAGGGACTGGTCATGGTAGCATGATAATTCAATATTTTCCGTCGTAACTAGTATTGTTATTGATCATTTTCTTAAATCAGGGAAATAAACATGGAAAATGGCGATGTGTGCCCATCAAATTTAGTGTGTTGCTAAGGTCATCTCATTTTCTTCTTTTTAGTACCATTGTTAAAATATACCTTAATTTCACACCATACTTCTCATAATACCGAACCTTTTTAAGGGGTTAACAAAAACATCATTTCCGATTACTTTTTGTACGACGAACAACCGCCGACCAACACCATTTTGCACGACAATCAATCACTGAGACAAAGGTAGTTCGATGGTTGATGATCATGAAAATAGTGTTGGTCAGCTATTGTTAGTCGTGCAAAACGATTTTACGGAATGGTTGATTGCCGTGTGAAATGGTTTTGGTATTAAGAAGCACGTAAATTTTGTTGCGTTTATTATTTTTTCTACGGAATTAGGAAGATCAAAACTGGACGTCTTTACCAACACACTGAATTTATTCATTTACCTTTTTATCCTTATTCATCACAAGTAATTAATATTAATTGCAAGGTTAATTTTGTATTTAAAATACCTATTCTCTTGTGTAATAAATTTTATTATCTTTATAAGAAATAACCTATTGGGCACGAGACCAAATCCCCTGTACCAAACCCCCTCTGTTTCTCTATCCCAACCAATCGGGAATACTGATTTTTAGACATTTTGCAATTAAACCCCTTTTCTCTCTCTCCTGCTATTGGGGGTTTAATTGCGAAATGCCTGAAAATTATTGTCTATGATTGGTTGAGAACAGAGGGAACAGAGAAGTTTGGTACACAGGGGATATGCTATCATTGGGCAAAGGGTTGGTAATAATAAAACCTTAAAATAATAGGGTTGGTGATAAATAAAACCTTAACATATGCCTATTGGGCATAGGCTGGCAATTAGAGTCGAGAATCGCAAAACCAAGCCGAAGCGAACCAAAAAGAGCTGAACCCGATGGTCTTGGTTAGGTCTAGGTGATGAAAAATACAATAAAGATCCGATCAAATTCCATCCGAACCGAAGGACCAAACCAAAAAACATTGAAACTTATGCATTTATAGTGTTACCACCCAACCGAATCGAAGCTTGGTTCCGGCCTAGGTTTTTGAAATGTATAGTTTGACCAAACAAAACCCGACCCATCTAAAACCGAGAGCGGTTGGATCGGGTCCGGATCCATCGGGTCGGGTCTAATTGCAATGCGACCCCTAATTGGGCACACGTTAACAAGACCAAATAAACGAACTTTTTTCTTCTGAAATTATGCAGGCTACCACTCCATTATATTCCATGTGAAAACCAAAAAAAGTCTACTTATGCAACATACGAAAAGAAAATAATAATAATAACTGCAAACACACCTAATGCCTACGCAACTTTCAAAATTATAAGAACCCCACCACCAAAAATTATGTTCCCTTAATGCTTTTAGGTTGGTAAAATCTATTTTTTTGTTCTAGTGCAGCACACTGTCTCAGTTAATTTGTCAACCTAGAAAGCAGATTCTCTCGTCATTATACTTGCGGTCTCTAACTAGTCAAAAGCTTGATCAGGTGACCACTCATGAATGATTTTCTCTAATTTCAGCACATGATTATTTTTTTGCCTTTTTCCGTATGTAGTAATGCAGTATGGCTAAATTTACAAATGGATATGCTTTCAAATACCGATAAGATTGCAGGACTAGATGTGAAACGACAGTATGCTATCTGGTTTCGATCATTATTGCGTTCTTGTGGATCGAATAATCAGGTTCTTCAGTATATCATTATATCGTTGACTTATCATCATTGAGTGCCCGAATATACGATATTATGTGCTGCTGTCTACGTAAGGCGTATACGAACGCACTGGCATTCTACTGTATACACTAAAAAATGTCACAAAGCATCTAACTTTAGGATTGGTTAGGTTTGGAATAATGTATTGATATTTGAGATTTCTGGATCCGCAGAGTTGAGCTAATGGCAGCAAGTGCTTGTAGGCGCGTAGGAGGTCCCTTGGTTGCAACCTTTGATCACTAACTCCCACTAAGTAGTGCAAATGCCACTATAATTTCGTTTATGATAGTGGGAATATATCATATGTTTTTCTCCTTTTTTTTGGGTAACGTTTGAGGTAAAGTTTGACGTTTTCGGACTACCACAGAAAGTTGTTAAAAGATATTGCTTCTTTTCCTAGACATAGATCTTTTGATGGCTGTGAATTCAAAGTTGAAATGCTTTGAATTTTCGCTCTAGACAAAGATATTGCTTCTTTCCCTAGATATAGATCTTTTGTAACTAAAATGTTAGCTGAGGTTCACTATTGGTTACATTTCAACCACGGCATTTATTACCCAATTTGCTTGGAATGAATAGATCTGTGATTGAATTGATTGTGGAGAGTAAAAGAAAAAAAGAAAAAAAGAAAAATCTCATTTTAATATGAAATTTATGGTTAGATATTTATGAACCTTTCTAATATACACGGGATGATGGTCTAAACACTGTTAGCAGTAATGACATGGACAAACGCTTCAAGCAACCATAATTCTGCACCTGCCCTTCCAACGTCTCTTGTAGTGAGTGTGGGATCCACTTGTAATTAAAATATTATCATAAAACTTGATCCGTTGCGCATTGAACCAATCACCAAAACGAATGGACAACACAGTTGATCGTAAAGCATGCCCCATTAGAGATACCGTATAATTACATTTTAGAGAGATATTGAAGGAATCATGCCCCATTAGCAGAAAGAGCTTGGTTTGAATTGCATAATTAAACATAATTTTATCTAAAAATGTTCTGGGTCATGTTAAAAGACCAAGGGAGGATCATGATTCCAATTCACGTGAGACACAAAGTAATATTTGGAGAATAACAGTTCAATAGTTTTGTCAATGACCACTAGTTTAAGTGGTAAGATATTAACATTGTGGTTGTATAGGTCTTGAGTTCGATCCATTGAAACATAAAAATATGTAAGTTCTATTTGAATTAAGTATCATTCTAAAAAAAAGATAATTCTCTATTAGTTTCTTTCAACTAGGTCTGTTAGTTGATACTTGATGCGATTTGTGCTATATTTGCATCTACATCCACAATTATTTTTAGATACATGAACCCACTTATACAGACATATACTAAATATTTAACTGCTTTGCTCATAATTTAAAAAAAAAATTGTTTGATCCTACGTAAATTCTTTTTAGGAATAATGCTTACATAAATATAAGAAAAAAAAAATCAAAGTAATAATAATAATAATTTTTGGCTAGCGAATATTCATTTATACATCCATAATAGGAATTATTACCATGACAAAAAAATAGATATCAATCATTTTATATTGTAAAATATGTATAATCTAAACTATATCTTAATAAAAATCAGACAGATAATTTTCGAGTGCATTATCATATCTGTATTCGTATCCTTTTTGAATTTTGGATATTTTTAAATTTTCCGCTATGATTGGATTTTGCTCACTCATTAATAACCCTACTCTCAAGAATAGAGACCCAGTTTCTTTTTCTCTAGATTTCTTTTTTCAATTTTATTATTTTGATTGAATCAAGAAAGTTCATGCTTTGATTTAAATATTTGCTATTTGACATTTGTAAAATAATCAAAGATAATTATAAAACTTTATTAGGAGTGTTCTGTTACATGCTCTGGCCAACTTACATGAAGACGGACTTAAAAGCAAGGGTCAAACCTTTGTTGAAATTTTCGATTAAATTTGAAACGCTCAGCTGTTATATATATATATATATATATGTATATATATATATATGTATATATATATATATGTGTATATATATATATATATATATATGTATATATATAGTTAAATTGAAAGTGCATGCAACATTAACACTAACAATTAGATTGACCTGTTGAATATAGAAAGGATAAAAATAGAATATTTGCAATTAGGAAGAAATCTGTATTTATATGGAAAGAATAAATACAAAATATATGCAATTATAAAGAAATCTGCGTTTAAGAAAATATGATCTTAAAATATATAGGCTTCTATATACACAAAATTAGGTTTCTAGGTTTCTTTTCTTTCAAGTATTTTGTAATACTATAAAAGAAGGATGTATTCTATCATTGTATACTATCTCTTTGAATAAAACAAAAACTATCTTCTCCTCAAATCTCTTATCTCTTATTCTTGTATTTAATTTCTATATGGTATCAGAACAGGTTCAAAATTTGAATCTAATCAAACTCTATTACGAATCTTGAATCCTTAATCCAAATGAATCTCGAATCTTTAATCTCATAATGAATGTGCAACGAGCCGGAATTTTACCGTCTTGATTTGCGAATATTTAATAAATTTTAAATATTCAAATAATAGGTTTATAAATTAAAAATAATATGAATCTTTTAAATAATAACACATGATGATAAATTAGATTTGTAACAACACAGGATTTTTTCACTTTGAAATATGCTATTTAAATATACTTTGTATAATCAATAAATGGATTTTTATTAGCAAATAAACCTATTTTAATTATTCAATAATGATCATGAAATAATTTTCAAAATTTGTTTACCAATATCGATAGTTCAAATAAAAATAGAAAATGTGATCGAAGAAAGTTTTCCGAAATTTCGACTTTTCAACACCTGAAATTGTCGGGAAATGTTGTGAACACTAGTGTACACATGCACACACTTATAAACTAGGGCTGGTCAAATTTGCAAATAATATGCATGCATATACATGTATACATACATGAATACCTAGTATATATACACATACATGCATGATTTGACCTTTAATATACATATATATAATAAAACCTAAGCAAATCCCTTAATTTAAGCACCTAAGTACAAGGCATGGTGCTAGCATGATTTAAGGGAGGGGAGGCCATAACCAACGTGTGGAACAAAGAGGGAGAGTGGAGGGATGATGCATGCATTTTTCATGATAACTCAATATTATTAAATACAAGGATAATTTGGTAATTTACTCCGCCTCATTTTCTATAAATACCCATCCCCTTCCCACTTTCCAATCTTTACTTTATTTTCTTCATTTCAAAGTTCTCCTTCTTCTTCAAAGCTCCATGACTCTTTATTGGCTTCTTCGTAATTTTTAAAGTTTAAAAATCCTAACTTTTCCCTCCTTAAAAGCTTATTTAAAACACTCCTTTTCACTTCAACCCCTCTTCTCCACAAAACAAGCATCTACACATCCAAAACAACCTAGGCCGAGCCTCATAGACCCAAGGCCGAGCCTATTGGACATCTCTAAAGCACATAAAAGTTCCATATTTCCAAGGCAAGGTGATGTGTTAGGTTGTATTCGAGTTCGGGTGGGAGATTAATTTAGTTTCATAGCTTTCGGTGAGTAAAGCTTAACTATTTTGATCATAAATATATTGCTCATAAAATAGTATAATTGTTGCTGATTATGATGCTTGGATATGAAATATCAAAGTTGGGTTAATTATATGTGATTGTACTTGGAAATGTATGTGTTTTGGTTGAATATTGTTATGCTTATTTAGTTGGCATATAACTTAAAATATGATAGTTAATATATCATAATTGTTGCAAGTTGGAATCTTAAGGTATATGCTATCATTATATGTTGCTTATGATATAGTTGGGACGTTGGAGATGAATTAGAATGGGTATGTTGTTCATGCCATAAAAGTTAGCGATTCGCTAACTTAAAGCGATCTTTATGTTGTTCATGCTATAAAAGTTAGCGATTCGCTAACTTAAAGCGATCTTTGAAAACCCTTTTTCCGAAGCTTTGAAATTGGTTTTAAAATGGTTTGATTTTCGAAGTTAAATCTACTTTGTATTAAAAGTTTACTTTTTATGTTTATGTTTTAAAAGTAATAAGAGTTCAAAAAGGGAAGTTTTAAAAGTCAGAAAAGAAATTTCAAGTTTTGAAATTACGGGTCCATATAGCGATAGTTGTTATACGCAGTTTGGAAAATTTAACTATTTTTACAATTTTAATTTGTTTTAGCTTAAAATCTTTTTAGAAAATGGTTTCTAACTTTAATTTAGTAATTATAGAACAATTATTTAATTATTTAATAATTATTCAATTGATTAATTAATTAGTAAAGGTAATTAGTACTTAATTTTTTGTTGATAATGGTTTTAAACTTAAGTGTTAAAAAATTAAGTTAATCATGATTTGTTACTTAATTAAATTTAATTTTCATTTAATTATTAATTAAGGATTAATCAATTATTATTTAATTATTTATTTAAGATAATTATTAATTAATAATTATTAACATGGGGTTTTATTTAATTAATCTTTGATTAAAGTTAATTATGTTTTTAATAAGATTTAATAACTTTTAATTAGAGTTTAATTACTATTTAACAATTATTTGATTCTCATTTACAAAGGTTTTAATTTATTTTAAAATCTATTTGAGTTTAAGTAATTAATTTTGTTTTAAAATTGTTTTCGTTTCAAATTTGTTTTAAATCAACGGATTTCTGTGTCGCTTATCCTTAAGTAATCCCATATGGTTAGGAAAACTAAGTGACATCTATTAGCAGAATAAAACACCATTCTGCTATTACAATTAACTTGGACATTTACTTAGGTTGATTGATTGTTATGTGTTGATCTCTTATATACATGTTGTTAGGTGATGCCATGTTAGATTGGATAAGTAAAACTAAATTAAAAGCATCATTTTGGTCACTAAGCCTCCGTTTGATTTTGTAAGGACATTTCATTTTCTTTTTGAAACAGTTTCAAAGTTATTGCATTTTGAACAATTGAAAATGGTTTTCTAAAGATGTTCTTAACTAATGATAATGGTTTTCCATGTTATAAAAAGAAGTTTTATAAAGTGTTTTATAAAGGATTTTGAAATTTTTTAAAGTGTTTTTGGGTAAATGGATTTGAGCTTTTAAGCAAATATGATGTCATAAATAAGGAGATTTATGAAACGGATTTGTTTATTAAAAGAAGCTAATTTGATTAAGGTTATTTAAGAAGTTGTTTAAACAGGAAAAGTTTATAAAGAAGTTTATAAACGTTTTTGGGTATTTGTAAAAGAAGTTTTAGAAAATGATTTGAATATTCATAAAGGGAGTTTATAAAAAGGTTTCGATATTTATAAGAAATTTATAGAAAAAGTTTGGATATTTATAAAAGCAATTTATGTAAGTGATTTTGAATATGTATAGAGGGGTTTCTATAAATGAATTTTGGAAGTTTGGAAAGTATTTTGAAATCGATTTGGATTTCAAGCAAAAGAGATTTCATGAATGAAATAGATTTAATTAAAAGGGTTTATCGAAGAAATATAAAAAGAATTTGAGATCTGGATTTTTCTAAACCGACCTTTCAAAAATGATGGTATGGAACATCCGTTCCACACTTAACAATGAAGGAATAGTGTTTAGGGTTGTCCTTACCTCCAATTTAAACAACATTTTTAACAAGATTTGAAAGTAAGAAGTTATTCTCAAATGTTTTTTGAATATACTTATGTTAGAGAGATAAGTATATGAAAGTTTTAGGCAAACGTTTTGGAAAGAGATTTCTAAATAAAGATTTATTTTGAGGCTTAGTGTTGTTATGGATAAATAAATCTGAAATGGAATTGGTTGTTTTTTGTTATATAATAGTTAAATAAGCGACTATCAAATCTAGACCTGTTTTGACTCAGGAGGTATGTCAGGTATACTCGATTTTCCTCGGTGAGGACTCAATTGCTTAGTGCATACTTCCAAAAGAACCGATATTGAGTTAGCCAGAAATTATCGCTTAGTTTTGGAGATACCAGTTCCTGGATTTATCCAAACCACTCCAAACTAATATCGTTCGTAAATCATATTGAAGTATGTTGTGGAGTTATACTATTCATCCTAAGGTTGATTCCAAAAGGAAGATAGTAATTTGGAATGTTTGTTTGATCCCTGAACAACTTGCATGGATGAATGTTGGCATTGTATCTCTACTTTGAGGGTAATGTTAGCATTCCAAGATGGTCTTCTAAGAGAAAGAAGGTAAAGAATTGACCTCATGAGCCTCACAAATCAGGAAATGGATAAAAATAGGGTATGCAGCAAAGCTATGTGGTCAGCTACCATAAGGAGCTGCCATCCCATTCTAGATTGTCCATATTCGAATTGTTTTGCACGCAAACACCATGGTAGTATAAGGCCTCGGTGTCAATAAGGGATGGGGTAATCCGGCTCATCATTCTAAAAGGGAGGCCGACTCTATGTAGTAGGGGTACGAGAAGTTCTTGTCATACTCCGGTGCATTTTCTAGGGGTGTACCATCAGAAGGTAGTCCCTTACCTTGCCATAGTATGGAATCCAATCTTCAATACGTTCCTTTACGGTTTTTGATTGTAGATCCTTGTATGCTAGAATTTAATATGGTAATAATTTCAGCTATTTTGATATTTATTTGAAAACATAGACATTATTATAACATTATTGGATCTTTATATGCAAATGTTTTGGTTATCGTAAGGTAAAAACCCGTCCGTGTTTATGTGCGGCGTGGTCTTAGGAGATGCCTTTGGTTTAAAGGTTTTTATAAAGTTAAAGATTTATGCTTTACTCACACCAGAGCCATGTTTGACTCAGAGTTTATTTTCTTTTCTTAAACTCTTAAGTGCTCAAATTTGAATGAGCAGCCAAGTAGATCTAGTTTTCCGCAGATTCATTTGGAGGAGCTTGGAGCAGGTGGCTTCATTAATAGCTAGATATTACTTTTTCGTCCGTTGTATTATATGTATATGATATCCGTTAGGTAGAGACAGACTGTTATAACTGTCCTAGGGTAGAATTTGTATTAGTATGATTTTGGTGTAACATTTTTGAAATGACTTTGCAATATATTATGTTGAGTAATATAAATTGTTTCGTTGCATTGTGAGATTCTGTTTTATTCAGTTTCTTCTCTTCTACCTTTTCTTTCTTTCGCCCCTAATGACCCATCTTTCGAATGACTAATGATCGCCACACGAATACCGAGGATGTATTAAGTGTCGTCTTTGGTAGTAAGAAAGGCGGTTCGTTACATTTGGTATCAGAGCTTAGGATAAGTGAACACTTAGGCTTTGGTAGGGTAAACTCATTATAGATAGGGTCAGTATTGCCCTAGAATGAGTCGGAGTGTAACATACATACATACATACATATATATATATATATATATATATATGTATGTATATATATATATATGTATGTATGTATGTATGTATGTATATGTATATATGAGTGCTTATTTGTTAGTGAATAAAAATGTTTTATATTATGTTGTTTGGCCCATTAAGTGGCTTAAGAATTCTGGTCGATGCGCCTGATTAATGTTATCGATAGCGATTTTCTAAAAATTTGAACAAGTTAAATTGACATAATATTGTTTTAAATTTGGTAAATGAAATAATTTTACCAAGGAATATATTTTTCATATATAAAAGGGGATGATTTTCAAAATCTATATAGTTATCTATAAGAAGACTGGCTTGGGTAGATAGAATCTATAGGAACATTGAATCAAATACCTTGTGAATTAAGTTTCACAATTTAACTATAAGGCATTCGACGATATGTAGGGTTAAAAATTGTATTTTAATAAAGGTGTATATTAAAAGGGAATCTTTAGATTTTAAGAGAGATGGTTTTACAAATCAGAACTATTAAATGTGTTTTGAAAATGAAAAAGGTTTCAAGAATGTTAAATCCTGGTAGCTTTGATAAATTGCAAATGATTTTGAAAAATAGCAGTAATCTTTCTTAAAGATATTTTAAGATATAAACATTTCAAAATAATGTTTGAGAGTAAGGCTTTCTTTGGATAGTTCGGGAATAAGTCTTGATCTGTTTTATGATAATCACAATAATCTTTTAGGTGACAACCGAATGTTTGCTTAGGTAGATATGATGATGCACTTAGTAAATTATTCTCTTTGTCATTGTATAGTCGGGACAAGTTCACATTCGAATGAATCCAAAGATAGTGGATGTTTTGTTAAAAACTATTTGTCTATAAATAGTATTATTTCGAGAAAACAATTGAAAAAAATAGTAAAAAATAATAAGAGAAATATTTTTATTAACTAGCTCGAGTGTCTCGGAAATGAATAATAATTGGGTAAGAGATGTATTTGAATGACAAATACTTCTGTTGAGTATTTCCCTTCTTAGTAAAGGGATATATGGCACTATTTGGTAGCACCCAGCTCCTTGGCATCGTTTTGGAATTACTCGGGCTATATGTATGTTTTCAAAAGTTTTTTGAAATAAAACCCTACTATTGTTTTCTTGGATCCCTTAAAAGGAAGAGTTTTCAAAATAAAAGCATATTTTGATTAAAAAGGTGGATTAATAAATGAAGTTTAATTAGGTTAAATTTAATAAGGAGGTTTAATGAAATCTGTTTATTTAAACTGTGTCTTTTGACTTTAGCATCTAGGTTGTAAAAATTTATTTTGATGTTATTAGGCCGGCTAATAGACATTTTTACCTTAGTAGTGTCTAAGAAAAAGTGGAATCCATGATGGAATTTGGATACCAGCATCCTACTCTTTTTAGCTAGTTACCATACAATTAGGGTAAAGACGTTGATTTGGCCAACTTAGTTTCAAGACCCAAATTATTTTTGGCCTGCATCTAATAACTAAAAATTAAATAGAATAAAAATCATATGTTTGTATGTACTCTTAGGATGTAGAAGAGTATTATATAAGTTAATAAATTTAAAAATTGAATCTAATGAAGCATGGTGAAGTAGTTAGATAGTAAGAATCGTTAGATCAAAATGTAGGTTATATGAAGATCATTTCTCCTTTTCACACAGTTCTCGATCCTAAATCCGAGTATATGACTGGAGGTGTTTTACACCATTCCCAATAAGGATTTATCACTCAATTTTTGATGGTTAGCGTTGGTGACGGTTCTTATGTGAAACCAAAAGTTGTCTAACATAGTTTATGGCTATACAAGAAGAATAGAAGTTTCTAATTAAGAGGCTTGATCAAAGTCCGCACTAGAAAGTCGGGTGAGCGATACTAGTTCGGAGGCAAAGTTAAGTGTTCGAGTGAATGATCAAATCAGATTTTACACTGGACTGATCTATGTACATCATGCAGATTGATGAATAGTTTAGGTTTTTCTGGGAATTAAGGTTGTGGTACAATTTCAGGGACGAAATTCTTTTAAGGGGGAATTGTGTAATAACTCGAAATCTTACCGCTTTGATTTGCAAATATTTAATAAATTTTAAATATTCAAATAATTGGTTTTATAAATTAAAAATAATACGAATCTTTTAAATAATAACAAATGATGGTAAATTAGATTTGTAACAACTCGATTTTTCCACTTTGAAATAGGCTATTTAAATATACTTTATATAATCAAAAAATGGATTTTTATTAGCAAATAAACCTGTTTTCATTATTTAACAAGGATGGTGAAATAATTTCCAAAATTTGTTTACCAATATAGATAGTTCAAATAAAAATAGAAAATGTGACCGAAGAACGTTTTCCGAAATTTCGACTTTTTAACATCTAAAAGTTGTTAGGAAACATTATGAACACTAGTGTACACATGCACACACTTATAAACTAGGTTTGATCAAATTTTCAAATAATATACATGCATATACATGTATACATACATGAATACTTAGTATATATACACGTACATGCATGATTTGACCTTGATGTACATGTATATAATACAACCTAAGAAAATCCCTTAATTTAAGCACCTAAGTACAAGGCATGGTGCTAGCATGATATAGAGGAGTGGGAGGCCATAACCAACACGTGGAACAAAAAGGAAGAACAGAGGGATGGTGCATGCATGTTTCACGATAACTTAATATTATTAAATACAAGGATAGTTTGGTTATTTACTCCCGCTCATTTCCTATAAATACCCATCCACTTCCCACTTTCCATTCGTTACTTTATTTTCTTTATTTCAAAATTCTCCTTCTTCTTCAAAACTCTATGGCTCTTTAATGGCTTGTTCGTAATTTTTAAAGTTTAAAAATCCTAACTTTTCCCTTCTTAAAAGCTTATTTAAAACACTCCTTTTCACTTCAACACCTCTTCTCCACAAAACAAGCATCTACACATCCAAATAAACCTAGGTCGAGCGTCGTAGACCTAAGGCCAAGCCTATTTGACTCTAAAGCACATAAAAGTTTCATATTTCCAAGGCAAGGTGATGTGTTAGGTCGTATTAGAGTTCGTATGGGAGATTAGTTTAGTTTTATAACTTTCGGTGAGTAAAGCTTAACTATTTTGATCATAAATATAATCCTCATAAAATTGTATAATTGTAGGTGATTATGATGCTTGGATATGTAATATTGAAGTTGGGTTAATTATATATAATTGTACTTGGAAATGTATGTGTTTTGGTTGAATATTGTTATGCTTAGTTAGTTGGCATATAACTTAAATATGATAGTTAATATATCATAATTGTTGCAAGTTGGAATCTTGAGGTATATGCTATCATTATATGTTTCATATGATATAGTTGAGATCTTGGAGATGAATTAAAATGGGTATGTTGTTCATGCCATAAAAGTTAGCGATTCGCTAACTTAAAGCGACCTTTGAAAACCCTTTTTCCGAAGTTTTGAAATTGGTTTTAAAATGGTTTAAATTTCAAAGTTAAATCTACTTTGTTTTAGAAGTTTACATTTATGTTTTAAAAGTAATAAGAGTTCAAAAAGGGATGTTTTAAAAGTTAGAAAAGAAATTTCAAGTTTAGAAATTACGGGTCCGTATAGCGATAGTCGCTATACGCGTTGTTAAGAAAATCTAACTACTTTTCCAATTTAAATTTGTTTTAGCTTAAAAATTGTTTTAGAATATGGTATCTAACTTTAATTTAGTAATTATAGAACAATTATTTAATGATTATTTAATTGATTGATTAATTAATAAAGGTAATTAGTACTTAATCGTTTATTAATATTAGTTTTAAACTTAAATGTTAAAAAATTAAGTTAATCTTGATTTGTTATTTAATTAAAGTTAATTTTTATTTAATTATTAATTAAGGATTAATCAATTATTATCTAATTATTTATTTAAGATATTATTAATTAATTATTATTAAAAAGGGGTTTTATTTAATTAATCTTTGATTAAAGTTAATTGTGTATTAATAAGGTTTAACTACTTTTGATTAGAGTTTAATTACTATTTAACAAGGATCTGATTCTCATTTACAAAGGTTTTAATTTATTTTAAAATCGCTTTGAGTTTAAGATACTTGTTTTGTTTTAAAACTGTTTTCGTTTCAAATTTGTTTTAAATCAAGGAGTTTCTGTGTCGCTTACCCTTAAGTAAGCACATATGGTTAGGAAACCTAAATGACATCTATTAGCAGAACAAAACACCATTCTACTATTACAATTAACTTGGACATTTACTTAAGTTGATTTATTGTTATGTGTTGATCCCTTATATACATATTGCTAGGTGATGCCATGTTAGACTGGATAAAAAACCAAATTAAAAGCATGATTTTGGTTGCTAAGCCTCCCTTTGATTTTCTAAGGATAAATATTTCATTTTCTTTTTGAATTGGTTTCAAAGTTACTACATTTTGAACAATTTTAGCTGTAACGACCCGTAAATTTTAATGATTTTTATAACGTAATTAACTACATTTTTCATGAAAATAAATAATTAAAATTTAGCAATGAAAATTTGATATTTGGTATGCGTCTATTTAAACATTGCAAATGGTAGATTTTTATTGGTAAATATGTAAGTTAGTTCTGTTGTGTAATTTTCAATTTTGGTTTAAAATCAGTTAAATTGATCGAAATAAAATGTTCTTTGAAATCTAAATATTTTTATATAATAAAAATATGAATCATTTTTTGAGTGAGGCGTCGTATTTCATTTCGTCAAATTTGGATTGCCGTAGCCCCACTTATCTTATTTTCGGCGTTTTAACAGCAGTTTTGGCAGCGAAATTCGAGTTTTTATAGGATGATCATATCGCATATATCCATGTGCCATTCTGTTCATCTCTTCGTGCTAATCTTCATAGTATATTCATTGGTGCATTTCGATAACGGTACGCGGCGAAAACCACATAACGGTTAACCGTATCGGTACTCTTTTGGAATCTTCTTGTGTTTTGTGTCCTTTCTTAATCCAACGTAAAGATGAATGACCACTACCTTTAAAATTATAGAAATTTAAGTTGTGACTTTTTCTATTCCTATAGATTGCTTTTATTCTCTAGTTTGTTCCTCGTATTCTCTGCTTCTCTCATTTTTTGATTTCTGTTCTAATCTCTTGAAAAGAAGAAAAGAAAACAAATATATATATATATATATATATATATATATATATAAACAAAGATACCATTGTTTGCATTCCTTTGTAATTACTGTAGCCTGAACTCGTGCTGTTCCCCACTACTTGAACTCATTTGCCATATCCTTGTTTCACCCGCCTCTCCAGCCCATCAACTCCTCCACCTTTAATTCCCGACAACCACGGCCGCCGCACCACAACCCGACCAAACCACCCCGAGCTCCATCCTCGCCCCTTGCTCCATTACCTTAAACATCTCTGCAACCAAAGCTGCTCAAACCCCTTGAACCCACTCCATCTTCCTACACTAATGGCCGAAAACCACATCCCTCTGCCACAACCGCCACACCTCACCCTCCATCACAACTCTCCAACCAAAGCTCGGCTACACCCTGACAGAGCACAGCTCCGACCAAACCCGCGTCTCTGACCAAGGCCCGGCCATTTTCCTCCACCCCTATTCCTCTTCATCCCTCCGAGCCTTCCCCTGCCACTCTTCCAACCCACCAGCTCCCCATTGCACTGCCTTGACTAAGCAGCCCTCTTCGCCTAACCCAGTTCGCACTCTGTAACAGCCCAATTTTTTTTACAAGTATTTTTCACTTGTATTTTTTTTTTTTTGAAAAAAAAAAAAAAACTTTGGGGTTTATTTAAAGTGATTAAAACAAAATATGAAAAAAAAATTAGGACTAACTAATAAGATCTCTGAAAAAATCAAGTTTTAATTAAGAAAACATTTATAGCTTAGGTGGTTAAGACATCTGGGCTATTCACGACAGGTCACGAGTTCGAGTCTCAACACGGTCAGAATTTCGAATTTTTTTTATGTATAAATGAACTGGGTAATCACGCGTTAAAAAGGGCGCGTAAATCTAGGGAATAAGTACCGTGTATATATATATATATAAAATATGAAGAATGTAAACCAATTTAAATTTTAGTTAAGTATTATTTTTGAAGGATTTAGTGTATTTATAAACTGTTAAATATCGCGTTTAAAAGGACGCGTAAAATTTATGGTAAGTAATGTAATAAAACGTGTAAAATTTAAAACGTTATTTTATATATATATTTTTGATGTTTTGTATTACGTCAGTTTGACGTACTTTTAAAATCATATATAAACACCTTTATGTATTAAAACATCAGTTAGTGATTTTTAAGACGAACGTTACTTTTGGTTGTAACTGACAGTTTGGTTTTAAATAAAATGTGTATATACGTTTCCATTTCCAAAAGCTTTGAAAAATTCTTGCCGTCATTTAATTAAATCAAACTAAAAAAAATAATATATCAATTCTCATATAATTGGAACGGTTCATATTTTGCCATTCCTCTGATCACGAAACCTTATCTGCCTAAATCTACAATCACGCATATATCATTTGAAAGAAAATCAATTTTGCCTTCCTTTGCGCGTGACACAAAAATTTATTCTTTTAACATTTTTGACATTTGCCTCTTACCATTTGTTTCTTGAGCATGTCACTGTATTCATTTATTCACGCAACCTAAATGGACTAATATATTTGATTGCCTAAAAATCAACTCATGCATTCAATTTAACCTTGCCTATCTTTTCAAATTCTCACATTCCTATTTATATCTCTCTGTTTCCACTGCCTTTATTTTGCAAGATAAAAATTTTTTCGTTCCTATAATCACGCATATAAAGTAAAAAAATCGTATTTAAATATCTTTATGGAGAAAAATATCAGTCAGTGATTTTAAGACGGACGTTATTTTGTTTTAAAGGACCGTTTGATTTCTTTTAATAAATGGTATACGTTCTTTGCCTAAAGCTTACATAAATATTCACCTTTTCATTTATGGGTATCAAACTAAAATCAAGATTTTAGCTAAAATAAAATGGATCACACGTGAGCAACATTAGTGCATTTGTATATATGTAACGTTCGCATTTTTGCTTATTCCTCTTACCCTCTGTTGTCATCAGCTTTACCAAACATCACGCTTGCCCTTCCTTTGATCAATATTCCCCTTAAGTAACGTACAAACTTTATAAATCAAACCATGTATCACGCAAGTCATTTATTTCCCATAATCCAAGCTGCCATTTTCTCTGCCTTTTTGTTTACAAATTTTCGAATACTGATCAAACTTTATACGTTGGAAGAAAAAAAAATTTATCCTTTTGCAAAACTGAAATGAGTTAATCACGCCACATCCCTTGATCACTGCCTTGCCGTTTCACAAATTCGTGTATAAATATGCCAGAGATCCACATCTCAAAAAAAAAAAAAAAAAAAAAAACTCACCACTCTTCAAAGCATTGCAAATTTTCCTCTGGCAATTTCGTTCGAAGCATCAGGTAATTGTCTTATTGTTTTCTCTTTCTTTTCCTTCCAGTTTTTCCTTTCCTCAGTTTTTTTTGTTCTCATTTGATATGCTCGGCCACTCCAACCCATCTACTTCACCCGATCTAGTTGACAAACTTTGGAAATTTATGAGTCATCACATCTGTAGAAATCTAATATGTGTGTGCAAAGAGATGGTGTAGTTGACCCAGATTTAATTTAATGCTAGCTTAAAGTTTACGCGTACTATCACTACGGAAAAATGGGTTATTCATTGTATATATCATACTTAGTTTTGGGTCAAACAAAATAGAAAGTCAATAATGTTCATTGAAAAAAAAAAAAGAAAAAAAAAAAGAAACAAAAAGAAGAAAGAAATATATATGTAAAACAGAGGAAGGAGAGGAAGGGAAGAGGGAGAGGAGAGATTTGAGGGTACCTGTACATGCGTGTATCAGTGAGAAGCTTTGCCTTTTTGCATATATTAGATAATTTACCTGTACTAAATGCATATCATATAGGAAGCAGTGCCTGCATATTTTTAACATAAATATAGTTCAGACCATATAGTGTGTGTGCAAGCATCTATTAAAAAAGATCCATGCATTTAGTCGAAAGATTGGGCGAATTGTGCATGTGATATATATATTTATAAAAAAAAAAAAAAAACACACACTGATTTCATTTGTAAATTAAATGCTTACAATTTATAAGCTTTCATTCCAAACAATATTTCAATTTGTACCGGACATTGATTTAATTTAATTTACTATTTAATATTATTAATTCATTAACTAAATTCACTACTTACCTTTGTTCTCTTATATGCAACTCTTAGCCTAATATAACAATTTACATCACTTCAATTTATTCGTCATTTTGTTTCAACTGTAAATACTTAGCCTTATATTCCCATGGTTTCATTTCCTTCTCAACGTTTGCTTCATTATTAATTTTAAAATCTTTATTTCTTCTAAAGTAAATTTGCGTAAATCTTATTAAAATGACAAATTTAATTAACGAAAATGACAGGTCGTTACACATATAAAAAAAAAAAAGAGAGAATATTTATAATTTAGAAATGATATAATAAAATTTTATAAAGGAAGTAACGTGCAGATCAAATAATGTACTATCCATGCATTAGTTTGTAGTATAGGCTGGGTGAAAACTTTTGCATGTGTACACGCAAATCTAGTAGGAAATAGGCAGTGTGTTTTTGCGTGAAGGGAAAAAATTAAGGGAGTGAAGTATTTGCATTTCTTTGGGTTACAGTGAGCGTACATTCTTAGTTGATATAGGCTTGGGCCGTGACCTTATGCATACTTCCAGTTGAAGTTTAGTAATGTGGTGGTTGTGCGTTTTGTTTAATTAAATAATAGAGTATATATATAAAAGGTAGAAAAAAAAAAAAGATTTTATTTTGGGCCGAGTTGTTCGTCAAGTAGGGTGGTGTAGTGGTCGAGCGTATCGTGCCAAATTTCTTTGACTCTATTCGTTCCAATTGTTTCAAATATTTGCGTTGACCATAAATTTTAAAAGTCACGTATTCGGTATTTGGATCTTGTTATAGATTTGAATCTAGACGTGACATCCAGGGAAATTTGATCGCTACCCTCTGTGCGTTTCTTTTTTTTGGTGGATTTTTCATTTTCGCTTGAATCAAATTTTCTGCAGCTTTCAGGTGAGTATTCCTCACCAGACATATGTACATATATTTTGTGAATTATCGCAAGTGTATGTGTAAAAATTTTATTTAAATATTATCTGTCTGTAGTATAACGTAGAATGATGAATCCCATTTAAATTGACACCTCATCAGTTATTATCTGTTGTATTATTTCTGCAGTTATATTATATTATTGTTTATTTACTGCTTAAATCACCACTGCAAGTTCCCTGTTAAATTTAGATTGTTGTGGGCTGAAATGATAGGCCTAAATGATGATTACTGTGCTATTATTATGTTAACTGTTTAACTGTTAACTTGGGATTGCGGGTTTGAAATGATAGAACCCGGGGTTTGTAAATTACGGATTGAAATGATATAAATCCGTATCACTTGACCTAGGCTAGAAAACTATATACAGGCCCGTGGTCCTTATAATATTTTCTGAAATATTTAAAATTATTTTGGAAGTTAAATATTTGATTTAATATCTTTAAAGGATTTTATATTGATTTTGAATGAGTTATAAATGTTAATAAATAAATAAATAAATATTTGAATAAAATTTTGGAATATAACTTATTTTGGAAATTCTGGATTTTTGAAAGGATAAGATTTCAGTTAAGAAATATATATATAAGTTATATTTGGAAATATTTATTAAGTTAAACAATCTACTAAAGCATTTAAATGCTGTCTTTTGAAATTGGACTAGTTTTACCCGTAACTTTAGGTAGCATTTCCTAAGTGCTATAGAATCTGGAATTTGATTGTTTTGAAATTTAAGGAATTTGATAAATTATATTTATGTTTAAGTTTTGGAGACCTTTAAGATATGAGATTTATAACTGGATTTTTCTTAATAAATTTAAGATGAACATTCTAGTGTTAAGTAAATTTTGAAATTATTTAATGGCATAATTTTGGAGTTTTATCTATGGAATTTATGGGAATATTCAAGACGAAATAATAAACACTAATTTGTTGAAAGAAAAAATATCCAACCTTAGTTTTGAATATTAATACTCCAATTGGATATATATATAGGAATTGAAATGGTCTTGGGAACATGAAGTGATATTTAAATTATGGTTTAAAATAAAGAAATATATTTGTAAAGCTATGTAAATTATCTTCTTTACAAAGTAACCATAAAGTTAAACCATTTATATCCAAACCATTTGTGTTTTGGGAGTTATGTTTTTTTTTTAAAAGAAAAATTTCCAATATATTATGGTTTAAAGGTATAATTCAAATATTTGGTTTCCAGATATTATAAATTTTAAGCAGTATGGTTTTGGAAAAGAATTATATTTGAATATAACGATATCATGTTGTTTTGGGTTTTAAATGATATCGTATTTATAGTTTTGAAATGGAAATGTTTATACTGGTTTTAAAGTATAAATTGTTTTTAAATGACCACGGGTTATAATAACGATGGGTTGGCAAAGAGACCGGGATCGGATATGGACATACTCTCTGTCGATACCGAAAACCACTTTGACCAACCGTGTACGCGGTGGAGATTCCAGAATGAAGTAGGTCGGTGGTGGCGTTTCCTGTAAGGTAAATACGTGGACCCGACTCCCGTGAGTTGGCATAAGGTGGCTAAAACAGGAGCAATTCCAGGCCAATGAGGTCATTCCTCTGATCGGACGCTCCTCTTCGATATTATACTATGATCTTGGATTGATTCAGTGGCCACTTCTATATTTTGATTTTGGGGGAGTTAGTTCGAGGTGGGCGGCAGCTGCGCGCTGCGCGTTACCATCAGCCTGGATAGCAATTGGTATATCTACCCTGGCATTGCCTAGTTGTGCCGTGTCACCTACCCTATCGCGCCTTGTACGAGTTTGGTTTTCTCCCGTAGCCCGTGTGGTATCCTCTAGTGGCTTCCCGATCAGGAGGGACTATGATATTGGATGGACTACTGGGACTATTACGTGTTAAGGGCTATATGGGTAACCCCTTAACGCTATTAAAAAGTAAGTTTATTTTATAAATAGACACTAGTATAATAGCGCAATATACTACATAGTAAATAGTTTGACGGATCCTTAGAGGATGGGCGGTCCCAAGCATCCTTTAAGTTACTTGCTCTATATTACAGTACACTTGAATTAGCTTACATTATATAAGTATGTATGTCCTGACTCGAGTGTTATGTTTTATTTTTACGCTCGGGTCAGCCTGAGTTGCAGCTTCAATTTCTTCTCCGTAGCTAGGACACTCAGTAGATCATTCGCGCTGCTGGAAGTTGTTTCAGCCTTTATCTTTTCTGGAATTCAAGACTTTGAAGACTCTATCTCTATTTATGTCTTAAAATTTGTATTGAGGATTATAGACAATGTAAGTTCTGTTTTGTTGAAGTTATATCAGTGGCTTCATGAACCACTAAATTTTTAATTTCCGCTGCGAGATTCTGATATCTGTGTATGTGATTCTGTGATCTATTTATTGTATATTCTGAGTTTTGCCAAATTTATTCTACAACGCAGTATTTTGAACAATTCAAGTCCGACAATGTGCGGATGCGAATGGTTGAAAATATTGGGTCGTTACATTTGGTATCAGAGCTTTGGTTCTAGGCAAAACTTAGAATGTATGGTAAATTTGATTTACAGAATCACGTTCATTCGAGATTGAACCACTCTCTTTTCGAATTTTGGAACATTCCCTACGGTTCCAAAGCTCATTCGTATCCCTCACTTTTTCATCTGCTTTAGATTCTGGAGTATCTCATAACTCCACTTCGGATGATCTTTATTGTAAATTGGCGGTCTCGCCATTATTCTAATAAAGGGGTGAAACTCCTTTACCATTAGCATTGATTCACCGGAGATTTATATTTATCCTCGGTTTATATGCTAGTATCTTTGGTTATTCCAAATTCTATCTCTTCGGATCAAATGTAGATTTACCCCAACCACATCGATATGGCTCTTTAAGTCACGGATGACTAGGTCAAGGTTGTCCGCGACTTATATAGACTTACCCAGTTTCCTTATTCTGATCTTCTGATTTCAATTTATCTTGAATTCTATTTGATTTGAGTTCATCAAATTTGAGTCTCTATCCTGGTTTGAGAAGTTTATTCCTATATTTGAAATTAAAATCTAATATTATATATATGAGTATAATTTTAAAAATTTTATAATTAATTTAACTAGTTGTCAAGAGATAATAGTTTTGATTTTATTTATGGTGTTGTAAGCCATGTGTTTGTCTAATAAATAAGTGAATATAAAACAATGGTTATAAATTAATTTGGAAACAGAAATGAATTTAAAACTAAAACTTGAGAATTAAATTTCTGATGATTTCAAACCTTGTGTTTAAATTTTAAAAGGATGTAATAAGTATTTTTGTATAGAAATTTGTTTCCAAAGAAATTTTAAAATTAGTGCTTTTCTCTTTGTCACTGGAAAATAATTTCGGTGATGACTGCAGCATCATCGACATTCATTTTCGAGTTTCGAAGTGAAAAGACCATTCTGTAGTCTGGCTACAGTGTTTCCTTGAGATTTTAATTGATTTGAATTTCTAAAGTATGACTTAATATATATAGATATATAATTTAAATTTGATTTGACATATTAGGTATATATATTTAGTTATCTCTAAATGGTTTGAAGGGAATCAGGAATTTAATTCTTAAAGTTATCTTGAGGAAGGAAAATAAATATAATAACAAAAATTTGAATAAAAAGGTTCCAATTGGAGATAATTAAATTGAAAGTTTTATTTGTATAACACCCAATTTCATTTAATATAACTTACCTTGATTTTCAAAAGTTAACATGTAATTGGATAATATACAATATAAAAGGATTTTATGAATAAAATTTGAGTGGTTATAATAAATATTATACACTTAAATTTTAGTTATAAAAGATTAATGGGGATAAATAAGGAAAAGGAATTTAAGGAATTTTATTCAAATGTCTTAATAATCAAATTAATATGGAGCCGTAAATCTAACCAAGAGATTTTAATAAAAGGTTATTTCCTGAAATGAATATGTTTGTGTAATAAACAAGGTATCTTTGAATAAGGAAAATATATTTGAAAGGGATATTTTTGGAGTAAGGATTATATATCTTCAAATCATAGTTTAATTGATGTCTAAATAAATAGTTAAGACGTATTCTAATATCACTAAATTTTGATAATTGAGAATTGGTTTTCAAATGGAAATTCAAGGGTAACTTATTGAAGGAATATCTTATTTATAAGATAAGTATTTTTAATAAAGTGTTAGGTTATTTGTTAAAATTCAGAGTTAAGTACATAATAAACTGATTAGGAATACTATTATATCTACTATAGCATATTATGAGTGCCGCTGTTTCTAAAAATAAAATGTTTTGGAAATTTTTTTTATAAATGAACTTAGGAATATTTCAACCTTGAAATGAATATTGTTTGGCATTGAATTTAAAAGGTATAAATGAAGATTATTTTAAAGGTATTATGATTTTAGTAGCATGATTTCCAAATGATAATATTTATAAATTTAATGATTTCAAAGCATTATGATTGCAAATTTATTATCTTATTTGTTTTCAAACTATCTTTAAGTGTCCTTGGTTTCCCTATCTGCTACAGAATGAGGAGGCTATTGCTTATACCAGTCTATTTAGAAATCTTTTCTATAATCTTTAAAAATCTTTGTTACTCATCGGGGCCTGAGCACCGCTTACCACCCATAGACCGACGGTCGAACTGAAAAGAGTAAAACCGATTCTAGAAGATCTTCTTCGTGCTTCAAATCCGGAACTATTCGTTTAAAGTTCTTGTTTATCTAGCTTATCTTCCTTTGTTTCTTTTCTTTTGTTCCTTTTCGAGGACGAAAAGTTCTTAAGTGGGGGAGAGTGTAACAGCCCAATTTTTTTTACAAGTATTTTTCACTTGTATTTTTTTTTTTTTTGAAAAAAAAAAAAAAACTTTGGGGTTTATTTAAAGTGATTAAAACAAAATATGAAAAAAAATTTAGGACTAACTAATAAGATCTCTGAAAAAATCAAGTTTTAATTAAGAAAACATTTATAGCTTAGGTGGTTAAGACATCTGGGCTATTCACGACAGGTCACGAGTTCGAGTCTCAACACGGTCAGAATTTCGAATTTTTTTTATGTATAAATGAACTGGGTAATCACGCGTTAAAAAGGGCGCGTAAATCTAGGGAATAAGTACCGTGTATATATATATATATAAAATATGAAGAATGTAAACCAATTTAAATTTTAGTTAAGTATTATTTTTGAAGGATTTAGTGTATTTATAAACTGTTAAATATCGCGTTTAAAAGGACGCGTAAAATTTATGGTAAGTAATGTAATAAAACGTGTAAAATTTAAAACGTTATTTTATATATATATTTTTGATGTTTTGTATTACGTCAGTTTGACGTACTTTTAAAATCATATATAAACACCTTTATGTATTAAAACATCAGTTAGTGATTTTTAAGACGAACGTTACTTTTGGTTGTAACTGACAGTTTGGTTTTAAATAAAATGTGTATATACGTTTCCATTTCCAAAAGCTTTGAAAAATTCTTGCCGTCATTTAATTAAATCAAACTAAAAAAAAAAATATATCAATTCTCATATAATTGGAACGGTTCATATTTTGCCATTCCTCTGATCACGAAACCTTATCTGCCTAAATCTACAATCACGCATATATCATTTGAAAGAAAATCAATTTTGCCTTCCTTTGCGCGTGACACAAAAATTTATTCTTTTAACATTTTTGACATTTGCCTCTTACCATTTGTTTCTTGAGCATGTCACTGTATTCATTTATTCACGCAACCTAAATGGACTAATATATTTGATTGCCTAAAAATCAACTCATGCATTCAATTTAACCTTGCCTATCTTTTCAAATTCTCACATTCCTATTTATATCTCTCTGTTTCCACTGCCTTTATTTTGCAAGATAAAAATTTTTTCGTTCCTATAATCACGCATATAAAGTAAAAAAATCGTATTTAAATATCTTTATGGAGAAAAATATCAGTCAGTGATTTTAAGACGGACGTTATTTTGTTTTAAAGGACCGTTTGATTTCTTTTAATAAATGGTATACGTTCTTTGCCTAAAGCTTACATAAATATTCACCTTTTCATTTATGGGTATCAAACTAAAATCAAGATTTTAGCTAAAATAAAATGGATCACACGTGAGCAACATTAGTGCATTTGTATATATGTAACGTTCGCATTTTTGCTTATTCCTCTTACCCTCTGTTGTCATCAGCTTTACCAAACATCACGCTTGCCCTTCCTTTGATCAATATTCCCCTTAAGTAACGTACAAACTTTATAAATCAAACCATGTATCACGCAAGTCATTTATTTCCCATAATCCAAGCTGCCATTTTCTCTGCCTTTTTGTTTACAAATTTTCGAATACTGATCAAACTTTATACGTTGGAAGAAAAAAAAATTTATCCTTTTGCAAAACTGAAATGAGTTAATCACGCCACATCCCTTGATCACTGCCTTGCCGTTTCACAAATTCGTGTATAAATATGCCAGAGATCCACATCTCAAAAAAAAAAAAAAAGAAAAAAAAACTCACCACTCTTCAAAGCATTGCAAATTTTCCTCTGGCAATTTCGTTCGAAGCATCAGGTAATTGTCTTATTGTTTTCTCTTTCTTTTCCTTCCAGTTTTTCCTTTCCTCAGTTTTTTTTGTTCTCATTTGATATGCTCGGCCACTCCAACCCATCTACTTCACCCGATCTAGTTGACAAACTTTGGAAATTTATGAGTCATCACATCTGTAGAAATCTAATATGTGTGTGCAAAGAGATGGTGTAGTTGACCCAGATTTAATTTAATGCTAGCTTAAAGTTTACGCGTACTATCACTACGGAAAAATGGGTTATTCATTGTATATATCATACTTAGTTTTGGGTCAAACAAAATAGAAAGTCAATAATGTTCATTGAAAAAAAAAAAAAAAGAAAAAAAAAAAAGAAAAAAAAAGAAGAAAGAAATATATATGTAAAACAGAGGAAGGAGAGGAAGGGAAGAGGGAGAGGAGAGATTTGAGGGTACCTGTACATGCGTGTATCAGTGAGAAGCTTTGCCTTTTTGCATATATTAGATAATTTACCTGTACTAAATGCATATCATATAGGAAGCAGTGCCTGCATATTTTTAACATAAATATAGTTCAGACCATATAGTGTGTGTGCAAGCATCTATTAAAAAAGATCCATGCATTTAGTCGAAAGATTGGGCGAATTGTGCATGTGATATATATATTTATAAAAAAAAAAAAAAAACACACACTGATTTCATTTGTAAATTAAATGCTTACAATTTATAAGCTTTCATTCCAAACAATATTTCAATTTGTACCGGACATTGATTTAATTTAATTTACTATTTAATATTATTAATTCATTAACTAAATTCACTACTTACCTTTGTTCTCTTATATGCAACTCTTAGCCTAATATAACAATTTACATCACTTCAATTTATTCGTCATTTTGTTTCAACTGTAAATACTTAGCCTTATATTCCCATGGTTTCATTTCCTTCTCAACGTTTGCTTCATTATTAATTTTAAAATCTTTATTTCTTCTAAAGTAAATTTGCGTAAATCTTATTAAAATGACAAATTTAATTAACGAAAATGACAGGTCGTTACACATATATAAAAAAAAAAAGAGAGAATATTTATAATTTAGAAATGATATAATAAAATTTTATAAAGGAAGTAACGTGCAGATCAAATAATGTACTATCCATGCATTAGTTTGTAGTATAGGCTGGGTGAAAACTTTTGCATGTGTACACGCAAATCTAGTAGGAAATAGGCAGTGTGTTTTTGCGTGAAGGGAAAAAATTAAGGGAGTGAAGTATTTGCATTTCTTTGGGTTACAGTGAGCGTACATTCTTAGTTGATATAGGCTTGGGCCGTGACCTTATGCATACTTCCAGTTGAAGTTTAGTAATGTGGTGGTTGTGCGTTTTGTTTAATTAAATAATAGAGTATATATATAAAAGGTAGAAAAAAAAAAAAAGATTTTATTTTGGGCCGAGTTGTTCGTCAAGTAGGGTGGTGTAGTGGTCGAGCGTATCGTGCCAAATTTCTTTGACTCTATTCGTTCCAATTGTTTCAAATATTTGCGTTGACCATAAATTTTAAAAGTCACGTATTCGGTATTTGGATCTTGTTATAGATTTGAATCTAGACGTGACATCCAGGGAAATTTGATCGCTACCCTCTGTGCGTTTCTTTTTTTTGGTGGATTTTTCATTTTCGCTTGAATCAAATTTTCTGCAGCTTTCAGGTGAGTATTCCTCACCAGACATATGTACATATATTTTGTGAATTATCGCAAGTGTATGTGTAAAAATTTTATTTAAATATTATCTGTCTGTAGTATAACGTAGAATGATGAATCCCATTTAAATTGACACCTCATCAGTTATTATCTGTTGTATTATTTCTGCAGTTATATTATATTATTGTTTATTTACTGCTTAAATCACCACTGCAAGTTCCCTGTTAAATTTAGATTGTTGTGGGCTGAAATGATAGGCCTAAATGATGATTACTGTGCTATTATTATGTTAACTGTTTAACTGTTAACTTGGGATTGCGGGTTTGAAATGATAGAACCCGGGGTTTGTAAATTACGGATTGAAATGATATAAATCCGTATCACTTGACCTAGGCTAGAAAACTATATACAGGCCCGTGGTCCTTATAATATTTTCTGAAATATTTAAAATTATTTTGGAAGTTAAATATTTGATTTAATATCTTTAAAGGATTTTATATTGATTTTGAATGAGTTATAAATGTTAATAAATAAATAAATAAATATTTGAATAAAATTTTGGAATATAACTTATTTTGGAAATTCTGGATTTTTGAAAGGATAAGATTTCAGTTAAGAAATATATATATAAGTTATATTTGGAAATATTTATTAAGTTAAACAATCTACTAAAGCATTTAAATGCTGTCTTTTGAAATTGGACTAGTTTTACCCGTAACTTTAGGTAGCATTTCCTAAGTGCTATAGAATCTGGAATTTGATTGTTTTGAAATTTAAGGAATTTGATAAATTATATTTATGTTTAAGTTTTGGAGACCTTTAAGATATGAGATTTATAACTGGATTTTTCTTAATAAATTTAAGATGAACATTCTAGTGTTAAGTAAATTTTGAAATTATTTAATGGCATAATTTTGGAGTTTTATCTATGGAATTTATGGGAATATTCAAGACGAAATAATAAACACTAATTTGTTGAAAGAAAAAATATCCAACCTTAGTTTTGAATATTAATACTCCAATTGGATATATATATAGGAATTGAAATGGTCTTGGGAACATGAAGTGATATTTAAATTATGGTTTAAAATAAAGAAATATATTTGTAAAGCTATGTAAATTATCTTCTTTACAAAGTAACCATAAAGTTAAACCATTTATATCCAAACCATTTGTGTTTTGGGAGTTATGTTTTTTTTTTAAAAGAAAAATTTCCAATATATTATGGTTTAAAGGTATAATTCAAATATTTGGTTTCCAGATATTATAAATTTTAAGCAGTATGGTTTTGGAAAAGAATTATATTTGAATATAACGATATCATGTTGTTTTGGGTTTTAAATGATATCGTATTTATAGTTTTGAAATGGAAATGTTTATACTGGTTTTAAAGTATAAATTGTTTTTAAATGACCACGGGTTATAATAACGATGGGTTGGCAAAGAGACCGGGATCGGATATGGACATACTCTCTGTCGATACCGAAAACCACTTTGACCAACCGTGTACGCGGTGGAGATTCCAGAATGAAGTAGGTCGGTGGTGGCGTTTCCTGTAAGGTAAATACGTGGACCCGACTCCCGTGAGTTGGCATAAGGTGGCTAAAACAGGAGCAATTCCAGGCCAATGAGGTCATTCCTCTGATCGGACGCTCCTCTTCGATATTATACTATGATCTTGGATTGATTCAGTGGCCACTTCTATATTTTGATTTTGGGGGAGTTAGTTCGAGGTGGGCGGCAGCTGCGCGCTGCGCGTTACCATCAGCCTGGATAGCAATTGGTATATCTACCCTGGCATTGCCTAGTTGTGCCGTGTCACCTACCCTATCGCGCCTTGTACGAGTTTGGTTTTCTCCCGTAGCCCGTGTGGTATCCTCTAGTGGCTTCCCGATCAGGAGGGACTATGATATTGGATGGACTACTGGGACTATTACGTGTTAAGGGCTATATGGGTAACCCCTTAACGCTATTAAAAAGTAAGTTTATTTTATAAATAGACACTAGTATAATAGCGCAATATACTACATAGTAAATAGTTTGACGGATCCTTAGAGGATGGGCGGTCCCAAGCATCCTTTAAGTTACTTGCTCTATATTACAGTACACTTGAATTAGCTTACATTATATAAGTATGTATGTCCTGACTCGAGTGTTATGTTTTATTTTTACGCTCGGGTCAGCCTGAGTTGCAGCTTCAATTTCTTCTCCGTAGCTAGGACACTCAGTAGATCATTCGCGCTGCTGGAAGTTGTTTCAGCCTTTATCTTTTCTGGAATTCAAGACTTTGAAGACTCTATCTCTATTTATGTCTTAAAATTTGTATTGAGGATTATAGACAATGTAAGTTCTGTTTTGTTGAAGTTATATCAGTGGCTTCATGAACCACTAAATTTTTAATTTCCGCTGCGAGATTCTGATATCTGTGTATGTGATTCTGTGATCTATTTATTGTATATTCTGAGTTTTGCCAAATTTATTCTACAACGCAGTATTTTGAACAATTCAAGTCCGACAATGTGCGGATGCGAATGGTTGAAAATATTGGGTCGTTACACACTCCTTTCCCTCACCGTGCTCGGCCTCACTTCCCTCAAAATCCATCCGCTCTTCCACCCTATCCCTTACCCACTGCCATCCACTTGTCTGCCGAACTGACACCCAAGCACCCGCCACCTAGCAACACTTGACAGCTGCCTTTGCTTATGCAACTTCTAGCACCCAGCCTCACCACGTATCTGTAGCAAACGTCCAGCCATCCGCTGCAAGTCTCCCCTCAGCCGCAACCTTCCTTGCATTTGTTGAAAGAAATATATATAGTGTATATATACTTTGATTTTTAAATATACGTGTTTAAGAATATAATATTGGATAAGTATTGATTTTAAATATACGAGTTTTAAGGGTATAATATTGGTTTAAAATATAATATATATATCTACTTTGATTTTAAATATATATGTTGTAAGAAATGATGATTTTAAAATGTAAATATAAAGATTTCATTTTGATATTGGTTTTAAAATATATGTATATATAATTTTTTTTAAATATGTGTTTAATTTAAATATTGTTTTAAAAAGAAAAAGGAATATATTATACATAATTTGTTTTAGTTTATATCAAACTAGTTTTGATTTGTTTTCATCAGTTCTAAGCTATCATCTTTGCTCGTCGAATTCGTGATCAGCGTGTCATGCTATGGATTAGGGCTGTCAACGGATGTTAACGGATGCAGATATGGCTGCATCCGCATCCAAAAATTTAAATCCACATCCGATATCTGTGGATATCTGAGAATTAGTATTTGTATCCGCATCCACGGATATTTTTCGGATATCCGAACATATCCACATCTGAAACTAAAAAGCGGATATTTTCGGATATTCGAAATTTTTCGAAATATCCACATCCGAAATTAAATAAGATTTTTATTATACTAATATTTTTGAACTAAAACAATCACTTTCTCAAATGACAATGCACACACTACAACACTAATCAGTTTTTCAAATAACAAAATGGCAACACACATAATATCAAACAAGTTTACACGATATTACAAAAATTCAAATGATAAAATAGCAACATACATAATGACAAAATGGCAACACATAAAATTTTGGATCGGACGGATGTTTTTCGGATATGCCCATATCCACATCCGCATTCGATTTTCTTTTCGGATATCGGATATCTGCATCCGCTTTTCGAATATCGGATAATATCCATTTTTTCGGATACAGATCCGGATGGATTTCAGATTTTTCGGGTGTCCATTTACAGGCCTACTTTGAAATTAGTACTTGGATTGTAGCATCTTATTCTTGTTATTTCTCTAGCCTCAAAAGGTGAGCGATCACTCACGATTAACATTCTTATAGTTCGTAAATTGATTTCACATGAAATGACCATTTAAATATGTTGTAAATTTGAATTAGTTAGAAATTAAATTGTTGAATATGATATGTTATTATCTGTAATTGTTACTCCATGTAAATCGACATATTAACACAAATTGACATGTTAATATAAATTTAAATTTGTTAATTATGATATATGTTGCCATTGATATGTTATTTTGTTATTATTCTATTACTCTCACCCTGCAAG
Organism: Allium cepa; assembly: GCA_030765085.1. NCBI lineage: Eukaryota > Viridiplantae > Streptophyta > Magnoliopsida > Asparagales > Amaryllidaceae > Allium > Allium cepa. Next base: position 807,942,100 of record CM060928.1, read on the forward strand.
TTCCTTGATAGTTTAGAAAATCCCTATCGGTTGAAATGATAGATACCCGAATAGTTTTATAGGTTAGGGAAATCGTTATGGATTGAAATGATAAACCCAAGCGATTTTATTGAATTTGAATTTTAGGATTGCGGGTTTAAATGATATATACCCGTAAATATTAAATAATTGCGAATTGAAATGATAAATATCCGTATCACTTGATCACATGATAGAAAATTATATACGAACACCATTGGTTAAATTTTAAATGATTACCAGAAGTTTTGAAAGGAAAATATGTTGGTTTTAATGAATATGGATTTTTAAAATATAATATAAATATTTTATTTTAATATGTGTAAAATTTAGATTTTAAATTATATGTTTGGAAATTTTGAAATTATAAGTTAAGTTTTGGAAAATGAAAATTTTAAGATTTTACTTATAATTTTACTATTTTTAGAATATATAAAATAAGATTAATAAAATAAAATATATTTAATAATAAGTTTTAATTTAAGAAAAATTTAATATAATATAACTTAATAAAATTTAATATAACCAATATATATAATATGTTTTAAAATATTTATTTAAAATTTATTTTAATATTTTAAATAGATTTTTGTGTTAACTTTAATAAATAAAAGTGGGAAAGATAAATTAGAATTAAGTTATAATCTAATTTTTTTAAGAATTGAATAAAAATAGGAATTTATTTAAAATTATTGAATTTAGGATTTCAAAAGATATGATTTTATGACTTGATAACTTGATTTTGATTAAGGGGGGTTAAATGAATATTTTTAAATGTAAATAAAATTGAATTTGTGTATTTAATTTTGACTTAAATTTTTAACTTGAGATTTTATTTAAATGTTTAACTAAAGGTGATTAAATGAATTTCTTAAAATCAAATAAATTTAAAACTGAATATATAATTTGATCTAAATTTGTAATCTGGGATTTTATTTAAATGTTAACAAAAATGATTAAGTGAATTTTTCGAATTTAAATAAAACTAAAGTTGAATTTTGAAAAATAAATGAAATTTATCAAATTGAGTTATTATAAATTGTTTGAATATTTAAACTTTGAAACCTATTGAATTGGAAGTGGTTTGAATATGTAGTTCAAACCTGGATTTGAAATCGATATAAATTAAAATTGGTTTTTGAGAGTTTGAATTGAACCATTAACCTTTTTAACTAAAATTGTTGAACTGAGATTGATTTAAATTGAATTTTGAAATTAAATGATTTATGAAATTGGAAGAAACAATTCTAACTTGAAACTATTTTCGATATATATATTTTAATATGTAAACTATTTTTAATATATAAATTTTAATCTATAACCTATTTTTTTATATAAACTATTTTAATCTATAACCTATTTTTAAATATATATACTATTTTTAATTTATAATTATTTCAATATATATAAACTATTTTCAATATTTGAACTGTTTAAGTTGGAACTGTTATGATTTAGATTTAACGAATTTAAATGCGAATATTTTGATATGATGGTTTAAACTATTTTGTGTTTATGATTTCGATAGTGGTATGATTTCGAAAGTGATATGATTTCGAAAGTGATATGATTTTGAAATGAATATGATATTTTGATACGAAGAATAAACTATTTGAAATGAAAATGACCATGGTGTGAAATAAGCGTTTGATTGCTAAAGAGACCGGGATCAGATATTGTCATACTCTCTGCCAATACTGAAAACCACTTTAACAACTATGTATGTGGTGGAGATTCCAGAACGAAGTTGGATGGTTTGGTGATGATTCTGTATAAGGTATTAATGCAGCCCTGACTCCCGCGAGTCAGTTTGATATGGCTAAAACAGGAGCTATATCGGGCCAAGTGAGATCGCACCTCCAACCGAGCATTCTTCGATACCATTCTATTACTTTATGATTTGATTAGGAGCACCTTTGATTTGGAAGTGTGTCTCAAGGTGGGCAGTAGTAGCTGCTATGCATTACCACCAGTCCTGTATTGCAAAACGGTAGAATCCTACCTAGGCATTGCCTCTGTGCCTTGTCACATGCCTTATCGTGCCTTCTACGAGTTTGGTTTTGTGACATACCTATGGAGTGCTCTATGATAGCCTACCAGCTTGGTGGAGTTTACTGTATAGACTATGATATTTATATAAAATGTGTTAAGGGCAATATGGGTAACGCCTTAACGCTATTTTAATATTTTACTTTAATGTAGACATTGTCTAAGTAGCATATTTTACTATGTATGTAGATAGTTTAACGGATCCTTAAAGGATGGAATTCCAACATCCTTTAAGTTATTTGCATTTCACTTGATATTTCACTTGAGTTGATTTACTTGCATAAGAATGTTAATCCTGACTCGAGTGTTTTGTGTTTTGCTTTATGCTTTGGTCAGACTGAGTGTCACAGCATTTGAGACTCACCTTTGGAGTTTGGAGCTTTGCTTGAAGATCTGTCTGTTATCCATTCAGCATTCCAGTTATTTTCAGTTATTTCTAGATTTTTATATTCCGTTTTGTCAGTTGCTTTTGTATTTGAGACTTCTCTGTACTTGGGATTTTCTGTTGTATTTGTTTCAGACTCTGATGTTCTATTGTAGCTTCATGAACTACTATTTATCTATTCCGCTGCTTATTGTTATATTACTCTGTGTCTATGATTCTACGATTGATTTAATTGCTATATATGCTAAGTTTTGCCAAATATAAATTAACAATTTGTTGTTTTGAGCAATTCAAGTTTGACCTGTGTGGATGATTGTCGATTTGAATGGTTCAAAATGCAGACCGTTACAGTTTGTATCAGAGCTCCGATTAAGTTAAAACTTAGCATATGGAGTAAAACTCATCATAGATAGGGTAGTAATACCCTAGAATGAGTAAAATTTATTACAGAAATCATCTTCGCTCGAGCTTGAAATTCCTTGTCAGGATCCTCTTTGATTTGGATTTCTTTTAAATTTTGGAACTTTCCTTGTGTTCTTTCTTGTCTTGTCATGTTCGTGTTCTTGATACTGGAGCATCCCATAGCTTCAATCTCAACTGTCAACTTCATCCCTGTGTGACTAATCCCATCGACGGTCCCGCCAACCTTAGTATGATTTGTAAAGGGATGAACTCCTATACAACAGGCATCAATTCACCGAAGATTCTATGTCCTCGGTTTTGATGCTGTTATCTCTTGCAAAGCCCGAACCGTTTCTCTAGTGGACGACCATGTAATTCTCTGGTGATTTAATGTCGATGCCTTAGGATTATGCAGGCACCTTTATCTTTTCGCTTGATTCTCAGCCTAGTGATCTTAACTCCACTTCGATAGTAAGAGATTATCTTGATGTTTTTAGTGAAGCCGCTTCTCTACCTCCCTAGCGGGAAATTGAATTTCGCATCAATCTTATTCCTGGAGTTCGATCTTGCTACCGTTTTCACCAGCTTTGCGTAGCCGAGGAGAGCGTTCCCAAGACAGCTTTTCAAACGGAGAATGGTTTCTATGTATAGTTAGTCATGCCTTTTGGATTAACTAATGCTTCTGCCTTCTTCGTCAATCTTATGAGTCTCATTTTCCACGATGTTCTCAACAAGTTTGTCTCCATTTTCTTTGATGATATTCTCATCTTTCTAAGTCTCGGTTGACCGGTTTAAGATCACCGCGATTAATGTAAGTCTACCCATCTTTCCAACTTTGTAATTTAATTATCTTTTCTTCCGTTTGAGCCTATTTTCTTAGTTAGAATTCTGTATGATTAGGGTCCCTCTGAATTTGAATCTCTATTCTTGTTCTAAAATCTATTCTTGAATCATCCTGTGTGGGAGCATATTTGTTATTAATATAAAAATGTTTTATATTGTGTTGTTTGAGTTATTAAATTTGAATTTTGGGTTTCGATCGATTTGTCCGGCCAACGTTATCGATAGTAATCCCAAAACACTTGAATAGAGCAAACTGACACAATATTGTTTTCAAAATTAGTAAATGAAATAATTTTAGGTATTATTGTATTTTATATATAAGTATAATTTTCTGAAATTTTATAGTTAAATGAATTGGTTGTTGGAAATGATAATACTAGATTATCATTTAGTGTTTTGTCAACATTCCTAAACCAATAACTATTGTTATATGTTATAAAAAGTTGAAATTTTATAAATATGTTTTAGAAATGTAATTTGTAAATGAAATAAATTTAAATTAAGGATTTGAGAATTTAATTTTTGGGCTTTTCAAAATTTGGTTTTCAAAGTTTTGATAAATTTGTAATAAATATATATTATTTGAAAGTATTTTTGAATGGAAATTGTTTTTCCAAATAATTTTAAAAGAAGTAAGTCAGTACTCTTCTCTAGTATCACTAGAAAATAATTTCAATGATGACTTAGCATCATCGACATTCATTTTCGAGTCTCAAAGTGGAGAGACCACTTAGTAGCTTTACTACACTTTTGTTTTGGAAAGAAAAAAATGGATTTGATTTGAATTCCTTGAATATGATTGGACGCATAAAATATATATACGTGTGTATTTATTTCAAAATGGTTTGATGTGAAATCGAAAATTTAATTCTCAAATTCTGCGATAAGTGATGGTTTTCAATTACTAAAATGGAATCTTTTTTGAGAAATGAAATTTGAAACAACTTGAAATAGTTGAAATAGGATAAAAATTGATTTGTATAATACTCAATTGCATTCTAATAAAGATATATACCTTACCTGAAATATTTTAAAAGTTAAAATGTAATGTGAATATGTAATTGAATAGTATACAATATAAATGTAAGTAATAAGGTGTCCAAAATGAAATTTTGTTAAGGGAATTTATAAATAAAAAATTCAGGGGTTATAATAATTGTTTATATACTTAATCTATGCTGCAAGATGTGTTAATTGTAACAAATTGAATAATAAAAAGAGAATGTTATTAAATAAATAAGAACTTAAGAAACTAAATAGGTAATAAATAAAGTCATATCTTTATAGGCTGTTGTGATACAAAAGTAAATTTCAAAGAATAGTTGAAGTTGAATCATGAAGTGGGATTAATCTAAGCGAAGTCAAAAGGATTAAATAAATGATTTAAATAAAAAAACATGTGTTCTGAAAATATGGAATGTCAATAAATTAGAAGTAACTCAATTGAATGTAAACAAATTGAATATTGATTTACTGAACAAAAATGGATTGAAACCAAATTTGTTGAATATAAATCATGTAATGACCCGGTATTTCGAACCATTCGCATGTGCACTTGTCAGACTTGAATTGCTCAAAACAGCAGATTGTTAATTTTATATTTGGCAAAACGCAGCATGTATAGTAAATTAATTAATCATAGAATCGCATATACAGAGTAATATTACAATAAGTAGTGGAATAGATTCATGAAGCTACTATATAAACAACAGAGTTTGAAATAAAATACAACAAAATATCTCAAATACAATATAGTCTCGAATTCAAACTGATGACAAGTCTAAACAAAATAACTGTGTCACTGAAAGCTGAATAGATATAGATGGATCTCCAAGCAAAGCTCCAAACTCCAAAGGTGTCTCAAATGTCGCGACACTCTGTTTGACCCAAGCATAAAGCAAAACACAAAACACTCGAGTTAGGATTAACATTCTTATATTAATTAATTCAACTCAAGTGAAATGCCAACTGAAATAAAATTAACTTAAAGGATGTTTGGGATTTTCATCCTCTAAGGATCCGTGGAACTATCTACTATGTAGTAAGATACGCTATTGTAATATGTCTATAGTAAAGTAAACTATTAAAATAATGTTAAGGCGTTACCCATATCCCCCTTAACACATTTTATATAATGCCGTAGTCTACATAGATACTATAAACTCCACTCGCAAGTGGGCTATCAGGGAGCAATCCATAGGTATGACACAAAACAAACTCGTAGAAGGCTCGATAGGGCATGTGACAAGGCCAACAAGGCAATGCCAGATAGATATACCATTTGCACTCCTGAAATGGTAGTAACGCATAGCAGCTACTACCGCCCACCTCATGACACACTCTGTAACAACCCGCATATTTATCGATTTTTTATATTTAAATATTTTATTTAAATATTTTATCGTTAATCGGATTTTGGTCCGAAGCTACTTTTTGCAAACGGTCAAATTAGGACTCGAGACCACTTCCATTGAGTTCGAAACGTCGTTTGCAATCTTCTAAGTATAAACATTGATATGTTTGGGGTTAGTGGAATTTCACCACTTTTTCACTCGAGCCTTGGATTGGACTTTTAGCCCATTAGGCCCAAGTTCCACCCCCCTTCTTCTTCATTGCTTCATTTCATTTCCTAACACTAAAGCTTCAACAAAAATGGTGAATGGAATGAGAAATTAGAACTCCAAAATCTTTGTTTTATTGCAACTCCAACATTCAACTCCAAATTCAAGAAGAAGACATCGGATTCAATCTTGTGGTTGCTTCTCCATTTGCCTTCAAGCTTTGTTCTTCATTTTCATTGAGTTTTGGAGCAAAGGTGAGATTTTTATCTCACAATTCTAGTCTATAACTATATTGGACTGTTGGGAATGATTCCCCATCACTTTAGCATGTATATTTGCATTTGGTTTGGATTGGATTGGCGAAAAACTCCAATTTTTAGTTGTTTGGTGAACTTCCTGAGCTTAGGTCGCTCTGCCCAGGTATAGGTCGCTCGGAATCATTAGCTCGCGCGTGTGGAAAAGTCAAGGCCTGCATATTTCGTTCGCCTCAGATTTAGGTCGCCTCGGATTTAGGTCGCCTCGGATTTAGGTCGTAGGTCGTTGGATTTTAGGTCGTTCGCGTATAGGTCGTTCGGCCTTGCCTGCCTCTTTAGGTCGTTGGACCTTAGGTCGTAGGTCGTTAGGCTTAGGTCGTTAAGTCGTTCCCTCTGTTGGAAACGTCTCCTCGGTCTTAGGTCGTTAGACCTTAGGTCGCTCCCCCTAGGTCGTTAGACCTTGAGTTGTTCCGCCTTAATTTAGCTCGCGCACTTCTTTAGGTCGCATATTCCTTTAGGTCGTTGGACCTTGTTTTCCTTAGGTCGTTGGACCCTATTTCCTTTAGGTCGTATGACCCACTAGGTCGCTTGGCCACTTAGGTCGCGACACCTTTAGGTCGTGTTACCTATATTCCCCTAGGTCGAAAGACCTTAGGTCGTGCACCTTTAGGTCGCGAACCCTATTAGGTCGCGAACACCTTTAGGTCGCGAACCACTTTAGGTCGCATGACCTCGTCTCCGTTAGGTCGTGAACCTTGTTAGGTCGCTCATCCCTAGCCCGCGAACCTTCTTAGGTCGCGCACCCCCCTTAGGTCGTAACATGTTAGGTCGCACGCCTTTCACACCATTAAGTCGCGAGTTTAATTAGGTCGCTCGGCCTTAAAACGTTAGGTCGCTTGACCTGTTCTATTGTTAGGTCGCTTGGCCATTTCAGTTAGGTCGCATGACCATAGGGTTGCTCCAGTTAGGTCGGTTGACTCCTTAGTCCCCTAGGTCGCAACCATTAGGTCGCTCGCCCCTATTCTCCTTAGGTCGTTAGACCTCATTTTGTCTTCACTAGGTCGTACCGTTTTGGTCGGGGCGCTGCCCCGCACCCCGCCGGGGGCGCTGCCCCCTGGACCCCCGCGACCTAACCGGACAGGTCGAACCCCGTAAGCGGTGGCGTTGCCCCCGCACCCCCACCTTGGGGGGTTGCCACCCCCCCCCCCCCCCGGACCCCCCCTCCGTAGGGGATCTTGTCTGAAAAATATTCAACAGAACTTGCTGAGCTGATTTCCTTGGATTTTTATCACATCTTCGGATGTGACCTTTGTGATTGATTGTTTTTACAATCGCTTCTGTGATTTGTCACTTTAAAATATAAAGGTTTCAAAACTAGTAGTAAATATCAAAACTCTTTCAACAAAATGATTTCAACTCTATTTTTAATAACAAAGCTCTTTTCTTAAACCGTTTTCCAATCTATTAGTATATACAAGCCTTTACCTCACTCGGATGAGAAATCTAATTAAACGACTTAGTAAAACAAGTGGTATGAAACGCTTGCGTTCACTTCGTCGGTTAATTCTTGGACTTGTTCGATTGAACCTCTTGTGACAATTTTATTAGTGAAGATTTACAGTTTGTTCGTAAATATTTAAGTTAAGCAAGTGGTTATGGGACATGAAGCTAAACTTCTATATTTACTAGCTTAGTGTAATTGACACTTCTCGTTGATCTTGATGATCGCTTTATGAATTAGACTAGCAATTGCGCGATGTCTCTTTCATTGCAAGGTTAGACTAGACACCACTTGTGTGATTCCATTCACACATACATTTCTGCTTTTTGGTTAGTCTTGACCTCAATCTGTGTGATTCCATTCACACATGTGGGGTAGCTCCCCATGGTCTTCGGACCGTCATGTGATAGGCCTCTTTCCCTTTTTATGATTTCTGGATTTCTTGTGTTGATTTCTGGAATTTATCTCTTTGACTTTTCATGAGTACAAGTTTAGGGTATGATGCCCTCTTTGGATCTTTGAGAAGATTCTTGTGATATTGATTTATCTCTTATCGGTTGATCTCCTGTTGATCATTAATTGCATACTTATAGTAGTATGTCAGTATGGATATTTTATGTTTATGCCATATCTTTTATTTTATATCATGTCATCTGATATTTATAGCTAGACTGATCCGTTTATTATTTTCTTATAAATAATACTCGGATCAGGCCGAGATGTTACAGGTGCTACTGCTTGACTCCTCCCCCAGTGATTCACTACTCAGACTTTTGGCTACTTGTTTAGATTAGCAGCTTTTGTTGTTTACACTTGAGATATAGACTCATAGTTGTATTCTTTTGTATAGCACGCGTTGCTATTCTTTTGTATTATCGTGGATCTTTTTAGACCACTACTCTGATGTACACTTTTTGTGATATATATTCATATCTCTTTCCGCCTTTGTGATATGGATATCTGTGATTGATTCGCATGTTATGCTTACTTCTATATTTGTTTCCGAAGATCATTTTATAGCCACCGTGTGATAAGAAATTACACGGATGGTCGCTCCTCAACAGCCTTATTCTCCGCGCTAGTTGACAGCACTACACCGTAGTGTTCTTGGCTAGCGTGGGTATAGAGGTGGGGCGTCACACACTCCCAAATCAAAGGCGCACCCAATAAAATCACAAAAGCAATAGAATGGTATCGATGAAATGTGTCTGATAGGAGGAATGACCCCACTTGGCCCGATATAGCTTCTGTTTTAGCCACATTAAGCTGACTCACGGGAGTCACGGCTACGTAAATACCATACAGAATCGTCACCAAACCATCTTACTTCTTTCTGGAATCGCCACCACGTACACAGTTGTTAAAGTGGTTTTCGTTATTGGCAGAGAGTATGACAATATCCGATCCCGGTCTCTTTAACAACCAAACACTTGTTTCACACCGTGGTCATTCATTTCAATAGTTTATACTTCATATCAAAATACCATATTCATTTCAAAACCATATCAATTCCATATCTTTATTCACTTTAAATAATATTCATTCCTAAAATCGTAACACTGTAAAAATTATAGCACTTCCAAAATCATAACACTTTTGAAATCATAACGCTTTTGGGATCATAACGCTTTTGAAATCATAACGCTTTTGGGATCATATACTTTTGAAATCATAAAGCTTTTGGGACCATAACACTTCCAACTTACACAGTTTAGATATTGAAAACAATATATATATATTAAAAATAGTTATAAATTAAAATAGTTTATATATTAAAACAATTTATATACTAAAAATAGTTTTTATATATTAAAATAGTTTATATAATAAAAATAGTTTCCGCCAATTTCGCAAGTCAATTAAAATCATCTTAAATTCCAAATTCAATTTAAATCAATTCCAGTTTAACCATTTCAATTTAAAGTTCAAAGATTCAAGTTTAAATATTCAAACATTTACAATATAAATTTCATTTATATTTCAACACTTAATTCCAATTTTTATTCAAATTGGAATATATTCACTTAATCATTTTAATAACAATTTATTAAAAGCCCAATTTATGAATTTAAATCAATATTAAATATCCAATCTTAATTTTATTTAAAATTGAGAATATTCGTTTAATCACTTCTTATCAAATCACATTATAAATCATATTTTTCTAAAATCTCAAAAATCAATAAGTTCAAATAATTTTTTATTTAAACTCAATTATTACCCAATTTATATTCCAAGTCAACATTAATTTATCTTCCCAACCTTTATTATTGAAGTTAAAAAAATTTGTTTTAAATTTATTCTTAATATAAATTTAAATAAGTACTTAAACATATTATAAATCAATTAATTTAAATTTTATTAAATTAATTATTAAATGTATTTTGTGTTAAATCTTATTTTATATATTTTTAAAATAATAAAATTATAAGTAAATCTTAAAAAATTATATTTTCAAAACTAACTTATAAATTTAAAATTTCCAAACATAAAATTTTAAAAAATAAATTTTATACATATATAAAAATAGCATTTTTATATTATATAAAACAATATTTATTAAAACCCATGTATTTCCCTTCAAACTTTGGAAATTATTTTATAAATATAGACCAACGATGTCCGTATATAATTTTGTAACCTATGGTCAAGTAATACAGATATTTATCATTTCAATCCGCAAATTAAATATTTACAGTTATATCATTTCAACCCGCAATCCTAAAATTTCAAATTAAATGAAAATCGCTTGGGTTTATCATTTCAACCCATAACGATTTTCTCCTAATCTACAAAATCGTGAGGGTATGTATCATTTTAACCCACAAGGAATTCTAAATAAATAGGGAACTTGCAGAGTGAGAACAATGATGATAATAATATAACATATCAATAACAGGCATATATCATCATTAACACATAAATTATAAATAACAGATCATGATGTCAGATGTCAAAGGTGAACAGTTACAGATAATGTCATATCATATATATAGCAATTAAATAACTAGCAACTGCATATTTCAATTGTCGTATCAAATGACATCAAATTTATTAGATATAAGAACATTAATCGTGAGTGATTGCTCACCTTTCAAGGCTAGAGAGATTCGTTAATGAAATGAGTTACGAATCCAAGCACGAATTTCAAAGCAAAGCAAGATTAGCACGAATTTGATGAACTAATCTGATAACAGGAATCGATGAGAACAAATATATACAAAATTTAAAGTCTAATATTAACAAATATTAAAATAAGATAAAATAAAATCTTTATAGTATATTTCATAATCAATATAAAATTTGAAAATCCAAACTTATGTGTACTCATCTATATAAATTAATATATAAACATAAATATTAACTTACACACTTATTATACTTTTAAAATCAATAATTATTATTATAAAACAAATATACATAAACAATCGGCAAATCCCACTTGCAAACTTACATTTATTGTAATATATATAAACTAACACATATATCAAAGATAATACATACCTAACTTTATATATATATATATATATATACAGTAACTTCATATAAAATATATACTAGCCAAAAAATACATAAAACAAACATTAAAGCATATATTAAATAAAATATTCATGTTATACATTTTCCAATCCATATCTATTAAACACATAAAAATCAAACTTACATACATAATATATATATTTAAAACCCTATATACACTTTTCAAATATCCATATATGCTAACATATATATATTATATCATAATCAGAAGATAATAGATTATACAAACCTATAATCTAAATAACATATATATATATGTGTGTGTATATATATAAAACATATATATTATATACTGTAACAATATATATAATACTACTTTTATATTGTAACAAACAGTTCCACAATAAGCAGTGCATACAACTATATATATAAACTAAACCATATAAACTTATACACTTTTATATATAACAAAACATATACATCTCTTCTCTTTCTCTTTCAAATATATACACTTTTATATTTACAGATCTATATATAAGACAAAACAATAAAATGAAAATAAAATCCATATATAATGTAGGAAGACCTACATGTATAAATATATATATACAAATACAATACCCAACAGATTATATAAACTGGTAATATATCTTCTATAAGATAACACTTTATACATATAAATATATACCTTAAATAAACAAAGTTTCATGCTAGCCGAACATGAGTGGAAATGGAGCACAATTGTCAGGTTGGTGGAGGAATATAGGTGAGCAAGGTTGACTAGGTAGAGGCTCGGCCTTTGAGCTGTTATTAGAAAAGGCCTTGAGGTATGAGAGTCTTTATTTGAAGCCGAGGACAATTATTCCTAAAGATGAGCCAAAGCCGCAATTGGACAGGGAAGGTAAGAAGAAGTGGAATAATAGGAGGAAGTGGTTTTAGAACAAAGGTCACTAGAAGAAGAGTATGACCTCATTAATTTGTCACAACTGTGGTGACAATGGCCACTATAGTAGAGACTGCAAGGCCATGGAAAAGAAGTGCTATAATTGTAGCAACACAGGATACATTCAGAAGGATTATCTAGAGCCGCCAAAGCAAAAGAAAGTGGTGAAAGAATATGCTATCAGTGTTGCTCCGACTTCATCGAATGCTCCGTCGACGAAAGAGAAGGGAAGAGGCATCATTATTCAAGGTATGATTTTCATTTAAGATGTTCCCATACATTTTTAGTTTGATACCGGGGCTTCACTTTCCTTCGTATCTAGTGATTTGGTAGATAGATTGGGACTGAGACCCCAAATTGTTGACCGACCTTTGATTGTGACGAACCATGTTGGAGGCACCACTAGCATGTGTATGGTTTGTCGTGGTTTGATCTTATCGAGTCTTTTATGTTCTTTTGATGTGATTGCTTTGTTTTGGGTTTAGTAATATTCTCGATATGGGCTCACTTCATAGGTACAAAGTGGTGGAGGATTGTTAGAAGTCATCAGTGACGTTAGGGGCACATGATAGGCGGACGATAGTGTTAGGCTACCTATCTAATGATGACGTGATGGTCATTTTTCTATATTCACTCGATATCGCACATGATGAGTTGTCATCAGTTTCTATTACTAGGGTGTATCCGAACGTATTTGAGGAGGTAGTCCTTACTTCAGCCACATAGAGAGATTAACTTCCATATTGATTTAGTTAATGATGTCAGATCGATAGTGATTCATTTGAAGAGGATGGAACTTATAGAGTAGCAGGAGCTCGAGGTGCAAGTGAATGACCTATTGCGATGAGGCTTCATTCGTAGAAGTATTTTTGATTGGGGAGAGCCCGTAGTATTCGCCAGGAAGGCGGATGGTTCCCTTAGATTATGTGTTGACTAACGTAACCTAAATAAGATGATGAGGAAGAACAAGTATCCACTCTCACACATTGATGACTTATTCAATCAGCTTCATGGTGCTAGATTATTCTCTTGTTGGGTCTCACGATGGGATTTCACCAACTGATAGCAGCGAAGGGGAGTGTGCCGATTACAGTGTTTTATATGTCGTCTCGTTTCTATGGGTGATTTGTTATGCCGTTTGGGCTAACCAATTCATCGATATATTTTGTTGATCTTATGAACTGAGTTTTCAAGGATTGGCTAAATAAATTCATGCTTATGTTCATCGATGATATTCTTATCTACTCAGGCATAAAGGAAAAACATAAGGCACATTTGAGGATCATGCGTGAGGTGTTGAGAGAGCACTGAATGAAAGCAAAGCTTTTGAAGTGTCACTTCTAGAGGAGGGAAGTGATATTCTTGGATCACTTTGTCTGAACATGGCATTACCATGGATCCTGCAAAATTCGCAGCAGTTCAAGATTGGGCTGAAGCCAAAAACCCTATGGATGTTAAAGGTTTCTTGGGGTTAGCTAGATATTATAGACAATTCCTCCAGGATTTCTCTGAAGTAGCTATACCATTGACTTAGTTGACAAAAAAGAATTAGACTTTTACTTGGGATGTGGGATGTGAGCATGCATTCATGATTTTTAAAGAAAAGTTGACGAATGCACATTTATTGACCATTCATAGCAAGAATGAAGATATGACTGTGTTTGCTGATGCTTATGATATCGGATTGGGTGTGGTATTGATCTAGAGGGACAAAGTTATTGCACATGCTAGTCGACAACTGAAGCCACATAGGAAGAAATACTCGACCCACGATTTAGAGTTAGTAGTTCTTGTGTCTGGACTGAAGATTTTGGGGCACCATCTCTTAGGAAAAAGGTTCAAGATGATCACTGACCATAAATCATTGAAGTAGCTCTTTTCATAGAAGGATCTTAACCTTCATCAGTAGTGATAGTTAGAGTTTCTAGCCTTTTATGACTTTGATATTGCATATACACTAGGAAAAGGTAAAGTAATTGCAAATGCATCGAGTAAGTGACATGCCAGCTTAGGTGCTATATTCCTAGTGTGGATGCAGTTAGAGTATATTGCTCGTTAAGATTTCAGACCGAGATGTAAAATAAAGCTAGAGATATTGGCGAGCTTGACTATCGGCCCTACTATGGTTAAGCGGATCTATATTAATCAGAGCCGTGATGCCAAAGGTGTGATCATTTCTAAGATTGAAGTTGGAGTAGAGACTGAAGAGATGAGACGGTTACAGACTGGACCAAGATGGTTGGCTCTATAAAGATGAGAGGTTGTTTGGTCCTGATGTCGATTGATTGAGGGATGAGGTGCTATGCGAGTGCCATCTTTTGAGATTGACTATCCATCCCGGCGGCAACAAGATGTACTATGATATTAAATAAACATATTATTGGGAACGGATGAAGAAAGTTATTGGGATATTCATGTAACAACCCGCATCTCAGTGGGCTTGAATATTTTCTAAATTGAAAACCCAAGTCCACCAAAGTATGGGTTGTTGGTGTTGGTATCCTATTTTAACAAAAGAATATCAGAGCACTATCGTTATAAACTCACAGCGGAAGAATAAAGTATAATAAAACATACCATTACTGACCAAGGCTGACACATTTGAACTCTAGTGCCATTGCCAGTATCGAGCAAGCAAAAGGAAATGTGTTCTTCCACCATTCCCGCGTTATACCAGCACATGTCCTTCTAAATCTATCTTGTGGGATGTAATAAGGATGGGTCAAAAAATGTTTTGGTGACTATTAAATCGCACACTTTATACATAATACTAGTTTATGCTAATTGCTTTCCATTACATGTTATTTCTATTGTTTTACTTAGTCATCTTGGTTCCACGTACAATATACCCATCTATCCTAAGTAGACAATAACTACATACATATATGTATGTGTATGTTTATGTGTGTGTGTGTGTATAAGTAACACGGTCCCCCTTTGGACTAAGATATTCTCTATGCTAGTATCTATAACCCAGTGTCTCGTCATGATCCATTATAGACGCAATATCACGTCCTTATCATCATGCATACCAAGGAACTCCCGTTTGCCTAATAGCGACGTTAAAATAGTTTAGCCGTATTATTTTCTTATTTGGAAGATCTCTACAAAAGGGTTATCTAGCCTTGCCTCCTAACAACAAACAAACTAGCTAATTTAATAGATTTTGATCACTTTTTACTACTTAACTTCTATTAGTACTTATTAGATATAACATACTGTTCCTTTTTATATATTACTATCTTCTTTTAATCACAATAATCTTCTTATTTTCTCATTTAGTTGTTTTACATAAATGCTTATTACTTATTTGCTATCTTATCTCATATATTAGAGTTAAAACTGAATTATTGTTATTATCTCAACATACCCTACTATGGTCATACTTAAGGATTTCTGTATTTTGATGTGTTGGAATTACATTCTCCAAAAGGAAATGTTAACACTGCAAATTTTCATAGCTTACCAAAAAGAGAACTTGTGTTACATTTGAAATTACGAGGAATTATCTTTTCTATTATTATCGAAATAGACAGTACAAAGTACAGCAAACATCCTTATTTTGTACATCTCTTTCTTTTAGGCATATTCCTTGTTATTTCAACCATTACACATTTGTTTGATTACAAAAATGAATAATATATGGAAATTTACGCTGCAGCATGCTTCATTTCAATAAATTAAACTACTACTTAAATCCCAATCCAAGTTATAATAACTTTCCATTCATGTTTACTTACATATATCGCTCAACCAATAAATTTGGAATTACTACAAAATCTTATTAATTTAGGGACTGCATCTATGCTTGCTTTCTAGATTCAAGTATACGAAATATTAAAGCAAATTTAATCATTCATAGAATATATCGGAATGATTTATCAATTCATCACATGCATATATTTAAGCTTACTACTCCCAAAATTACTTGTAGGCATACAGGAATAGATTTACAAAGATATAAATCCAATATTATGCAAAAATATATAATTTTTCATTCACATCTAAGCCTCCTAATCTCCAAGTATGAATCATTTAATATCTTTTGACTCCCTTTCCTTTCTACCAAAATATGTATCGCAAAAGATTATACACATTTATTAGAGATTTAGATCAGGGAAGAGATTTGAATTTAACTTTAGATTTGGATTTATAATTTTACCTTAGATTTGACTATTTGATTTGATCGTATTCTTCTTCTCTGTTATTCTCCACTATCTCTACTTGCATATATGTATATGGATTATAGTTTTATTTAGATTTAATAATTTTTAAAGAAAAGGAAATTGCAGAGGTTCGTCGTACTTCAGAAAATATGAGAAGAAAAGTGAGGAGTTAGGCCCGTATTTATAGGGTTTCGAATTAATGTCAATCTTTAGATAAATTCTTTTAAATCTGAGCCGTTGGCTTATGTTCAATTTACCGCCAACATTGCACTACCGGTTGACCACTCTGCATGTATCGGTTGACCGTTAGCGGGAGACCGGTTGATCTTAGGTGTCGACCGGTCGTGTATTTTGTTAACGTTCGTTTGTTTCTCATTTAATTTATTTCATATTTTTTTTACATTGATTTGATTAACGTTAAACTTTCTTAAATATTAAGTAACTTTTTAGTTTGAACTGCGATCATAATGAAAATTGATCAGAAAATCGCGACAAACACAACGTTGCAAGTTTCTTAGCCAAATTCTCATATCTATAAAAATTCTATATTTGGTGTAAGTAATTATTAATTAATTTCTTTTCAGCTAATTATTGTTAAATTTATGAGGTGTTACATTCTCCCTCTTGAAAGAATTTCATTACCAAAATTCCTCTAGGACTGTATCATGTAACCTAACGCGCAACCATTCAAAGCTACCCAGCCAATTAGTTTAGAACCAATTTTACAACCAATCATGTACAAGTGCACAGTGTATCACAATACATATTTTATGTATGCTGAATAATTCTAAATTGGCGCCTCCTATATGAATGTATTTGTTAAAAAGATTTTGAAAATATGGTGCAATCAATCTATATATACTGGAAGTTATATATGCATGAAAATTTTGAAAATCAAAATCCTTCTTTCTACATACAAATTTTCTTACACTTCTACAAATAGAAGTATAGTTCAACCAGTTTTTCATCCAATCCCCTCCTTTCAAAATCTTTGCACGCAATTGCTAACATCCAATTTTTTTTGAAAAATTCAGTTTCTTACTATTCTTTATGCAGGAAAAGGGTTTAAGTGGAAAATTCTATATTTTCATTCTTCTGTTGTGTACCCTTTTTCTCTATACTTTGGAACCTTCTCTTTTGCCCCTAACTCTTTTCCAACTTTTCCACGTACAGTCCATGTGAGGAATTTTAATTTTGAATTTTAAAATTTTAAAACACAGTTATTTTAAAATAAGTTTGATTTACCTATAGACAAGGCATGGAAAAAGAAATCCCAATATTACAACAGCTTTTTCCCTTATGACTAACTACCTTTTACTTTACGGTCACTTCTGCTGCTTACTAGAATTCATATTTGCTAACCCATTATCATTTCCCTATGCTAAGCATGTAGCATTTCAAATCAAAAATTCCATGTTTATAGTTAAAAATCATTTTCAATTGAATTTTAGAAATAGTTAGAAAATTTAAAAATAAGACTTAACTTTTTCCAAAAATTTTACAAAAACATTTTCTATTAAAGGTTAAAGATTGTTATTTCTAAATTTACTTTTCCAAAGGTATTTGTTTTATTTTTCAAAGCAAACTTAGGCACATTCTACGCAGTTTGAATTTAGCAATGAGTTAACATCCATGATTCTCTTTTCTACTACACAATAAATTTTCAAATTTCAAACGTTTATTGATTCGGCTTTGGAGCAAGAGGTCACAAGTTCGAAACTTGCTTTCGAACGTTTATTGATGTCACGACCCGAAATTCAACGTTCAAAAATGGACATCAAATACCTCACTTGTACTCGACTGTCATTGATTCAAACATCGAACTCCAGTCAGATGGAGCTTATAACAACATTCGATGAATATGTAATAGCGGAAATAAAATGAATATCATGCATCACATCACAGATACAACATCATAATAATATTTGTTACAACATCAGAATACATAATCACATCTCCAAATAGAATGACATAATAGAACAACTAGATATCATATGCCAAAAGTCTTCAAAAAGATAGAGAATGATAGTGAACATCCTAGCTAAGTACCTCGAGATTCAAAAGCTTCCAAAATGTCTCTAAGGCATGGGCCTCCAAAAAATACCGATAGTCTCCAACCCAAAATACTCCAAAATGTAGCTAAAGCCAAAATACGAGAAACCTGCTACTAGGCTACCCGTGTAGAAATAGTGGGTACCCAGAGTTTAGAAAGGAAACAATAAACTCCGGGTCAGTCATGGGACTGGTATGAGTAAACAAAGATAGTTTCTTTTAAATAGAACATATTTATACAAGAAAAACCGGTATGCTTTTTGGAAAATGAAACTACCATAAGACCTCCCGCCACACACACAATGCAATCGAAGAATTGGAGGAGATTTCTTCTTATGATAGTCAAATGTGCTTGATACGGGAAAAATTCTTTGATATTATTACTAGTGCATAGTGTAGAAAACCATTTTGAAAGTATAATATCAATCCTAGACAGCATACGACATTTCGTCGTATGCCTACTATAGCTACCATGTTCAATAGCAGGTTACCGCCACATTCCATGGCAGTTTATACAACTAAAACCGTACAGGGCGCGTATTGTTTTGATTGGATTTCCAACAAATGGTCAGGCTTAGGAACTTCCTACTGCCACATGGGTACGCC
The DNA here is from genome assembly GCA_030765085.1 of Allium cepa. Classification (NCBI taxonomy): domain Eukaryota; kingdom Viridiplantae; phylum Streptophyta; class Magnoliopsida; order Asparagales; family Amaryllidaceae; genus Allium; species Allium cepa. Next base: position 807,961,360 of record CM060928.1, read on the forward strand.
TCTGGCGGGACGTCCCGAGAACTTAACCAGTTCTCTATCAACACAAGGCCGGGTTACCTCTGTAACTAGGTAACTACTACACGACTATGCCATTCCCCGGTCCTTTGGGACCTTTATCCGAGGGCCCCCCATCACAAAGCAACAACCACACAGAGAATGAGATTGAAGCAACCACATAGGTAAGTATCTGGGATCCATACCATGACACCACCTTTTTCCAAAAGGAAATGACATACCCTAAAGGGCGCCACCCTCATAACCTTGCCGCCTCTTTCCTGTTTCGACCATTTCCGGGGTGTGAGGTCCGATGTGGTCTCGTCCACAGAGCTACGCTTTACACGAAAGCCATGCTTTGATCGCAAATGATCAACAAATGATCATCATCACACAGCAGCACTTAGCATGCCACACTACCAAATTGGGAGTATATTGCTGATAACCTTCAACTACATAACCTCTGAGCTCATACGTCTCAGAGAAGGGTGTTAAGCTAAGAGAATAAATTTTCCGCCACCAACAGATACGTATTTGAAAGAAATCGGCTTTATATCTCAAAGTGTAGTGTCAGACACACGACCATACAAGTCTGTTCCGGGTTTGAATAGAACCGAAGGCACTTCGTCCAATAAAGGAAGAAGCCCTCGCAAATCCGGGCGTCCACAATCCGATCAGACTTCCCATCACTTAGGGAATCCCTATACCGAAGCAACTCGGTGCAGACACAATCGATAGGTTATCCTATCGTTTTCGAAGACACCCGGTCTTCACCACCGTCTTCAATTGCTATCCATTCATCGAGTCACTATTCGTAGTGGGTTATATGACACAAAGGTCCTCTCTTGGCTAATCCAAATAGTGAACGCTTGTTTTTAAAACATGTGGGTGTGTCAATTACAAAGGATTCATATTCAAGGTTCGATGTGGGTTTCGGATAACAAACTAAAACCTGACTCCCTATCGCATCGAAGTTTAAATGTCGTTTTACGGGCAAAAGGGGTTTCACACACATATAGGAACAATTCACAAATCACAGTTCATCACAACAGAAATATCACTCCAGTACAAAATATTTGATGATGGTTAATCATCTTTGATTAGGGTGATTGTGATTAAAGTGAATTAACCATATAATTGTCTTTATTAATCATTTTAAATTAATGTTTAATTTTACTTAATTATGAATTAATATAATTGGCTTAATTAATTAATTATCCTTTGATTTTATTTACTAATTCTTAATTATTAATTAATTAAGTTTAATTATTTTTATAAATTTCCTATTCTTTAATTAATTAATTTTAAATTATAAAATCATTACAACCCTTAATGGTTAATTATTCCTTCATTATAATAAATAAATTTGGTTTTTAAATTAACATTTAAACATTTGTTTTACTTTTAAAATTCTGTTAAATTAAACTTTAAAACAACTTTTATAAAATTATAAATTTGAGATACCGTTTGTTTCATATTCTATTTACCATTATCATTAATTCATTCAGCAAATAAATTTACTTGTGTTCTCAAAAATTTGGTAAAAAACTGGGTTGCTGTTTTAATTCACTCACCCGAGACTTGCTTCGGGTTTACCCGGAGACAAATGTCCCTTTACTTCGGGTTTTACACCAGAGTGACCCGTGTTGCATTTTTTTCTGAAATTTATTTAAGATTTAAAATCGACACGATACAACACTAAAGTAACTCGAGTTCGCCTTCGAGTTTGCACCCAGAATCCCCCGCGTACTACTCCAAGTCGCCCTTCTTCTTCTTCCCTAACTATCAACCTGACACATAAATCCCACGTGCACGTGCACGGCGGGTTTCGCCGCCGCTTGTCGAAGCTGCGGCCACCAACACATCGACGTCCACAACTCGTTACGAACACCCAGATCTCAAATTAATTTCGAAAACACAAATCGATCATTAGGACCAAAACAATCATCAGGCACGTCATCAGATATTCGCCTCACGCCACCACCTCTGCTGTTATCGGCCATCAACTTTGGTCCAAAGCCTCGTACACGTACTACGCTTCGATTTTGCCCACTGACACGCATCCCGATCATCCCTAGGCGGCGCAGCACTAATGTTTTCTAGCGTGAACAGCAAAGGGTTTTAAGCCCTAGTTTGACCTCGAATCAAAGATCCAATGAACAATAAATTAATCTCGTATTTTTCTAGTGGTCTATGATACTCAAACTATCAACGACATCGAACATGAAGGCCACGATTATCTTGGTCGCCGGAATTTGGCCTATGTCCAACTTTCTGATCGTCCAAAGAATCTCGATAATTACTTAAGGAAAATTTGCATTTTTGTTTCAAAAATCATCATTTTTGAAGTAGATTCAAATGGTATTATTGAGATTAAAATATATGAAGTTCGAATTTCTAGAAATTTTGAATTTGTGGCTGTTCTTCATTGTTTCCAGGGAGATTTTTTTTATAAAATTTGCTTTTGTTCATTTCTGGGATAAAATACAGGTTTAAACAAAACTTTGAACTTGTTTACAATCTGTCCAGAAGCAAAGAGGAAGAAATTTAGATTTATTTAGGTATGGGTTAACCTGTAAACCAAAAAAAAATTACCGTGTTTATTTAGTTTCCAGAAAAAAGAAAAGTTTTCAAATTGCTTTGATTTAGCACTGAAACCTGGTGCAAGATTAAACACATACTCCATCTTTTTTTACTTCTTTCAAATTCAATAGAAAATAGAGACAGAGGGAAAGAAGAAAAAAGTAGGGTTTGACAGGTTTGGTTTCCTGAAGCTAAAACAGTGACTAGTATTTTTGTAAGATCAACATGCACAGGCCACAATCTAATAATATATTCAAGATTTTTGCATGCAACCAAAAACTAAACTTCCCTAATCATTCAAGCATTCACACAGCAACACAGATTGAAAGAAAAACAAAAGTTTACTCACTTTTTTCCAAATGACAAAAAGGCTCTTGACAGTTTTTTTTTTCAAACAGAGATGGAAGCCTGAATTTCTTCTTCTTTCCTTACTTTAAATTCTTTTAAGTTTTAGATCTACAATTTTTTTAAACACAGATCTATGATTACTCTGGGTTGTATTCATGCATTTAAATTATTAATAACAGGGGTTTTTATGATTTATAGCAGAGACCCCTTTTTACTTTCTACAGCTAGAAACCAAAATAGATTAAAGCTTTTAATCCTTAATTATTCCTGCAATAAAAATTAGATATTGTTGTATTAAATCCCATGTTGTATTCATTTATTTTAATCATTAAAAATAACAATTTTTTTTTCAGATTACTTACTGATCGAATAACAGAGAGCTTTCTTTTTCCTGCAGTTTTGAAAACAGAAACTTGTAAACCAAAATAGTTTTTTTGATTCTTGGTTTCTCATGAAAATAATTGGATGTTATTGTATTATTCTTGCTTCATTATAGATTATAAATTCATATTCAAAATAAAAAAATTTACTTCCCTTCTATTATTTTCAGAAAAAAAACTGTGCACTGCTTGAAACTAGACACTCCCTGCCTTCACAAATCTGTAGTTTTTGTTTTGAATTTATGGTTAAAACTTGATTTAAAAATCATAATTTTATAAACTATATAGTTAAACAAACTTACCTGAATGTATGTAACACACTACTGTTATGAAGCTTGAGAAAATACTTCAGATTTTAGTTGAATTGAAGAAGACAGTTTTTTTTCTGAACTTTTCTTCTTGAATGTTGAAGTAAAGATTGCAAAGATCTTTTTGATTACTGAACTCAGATGTTAGGAGATTTAAAAATTTGAATTTTGGAAGGTGAAGAGTTTTACTGAATTTTTTATTTGATTATTTTATTAAGGAATTGATGCCTTGTGCCATTTGTTGAAAATAATCATAAGCCCTAGATCTTGTTCATTATTCTACTCCATTGTGAATGTATGTTTCAACCTTTGATGTTTACAAAGAAAAAGAAAATTTTATAAATTCTATATTTATATCTTATACATTTTAAAAGTAAATGTGTATCTTTATTCTTTTGTGTGTGTGTGTCTATATATATATATACCTACATGTACAATGTTGAAAGAATTAAACTAATATATAGTACATCTTCACAATTTTAAATGCTACATACTTTTTAAAACATTTATTATAAATTTAAATTCAATCTTTAATTTTTAAACTTGAAATATAAACACTTATGTCCATTGTATATCCACACACGTCTTGAAAATTTTAAATTAAATTTTCAATGTGTATTCAATGTTACTAATATAGGTCATGTTCATATATATAAGATTTTAAATCCAAATGACTTTTAAAATCCACTTATTTTGTTTGTTTTAAATTTTTCTTTCAATTTATTCTCAAATTAAACCCCAAGAGTTTAAATATATTATTTGTTTTAATTGATAATTTTGGGATGTTACAATTGACATGGGATACGTTGTCCCAATGATTTGTTGTATATAAAGTACCATTTCAAAAAAAAAATTCAAATTTCTAAAACTTTTTCTTTTAAATGAAAACAACAATCAACGTGCATGTTCACTTATAAATTTCATCTTTTGAGAAGTAGGTATTGTGATCTTTGGTTTCATAACAACATTTCCTTCTCCTTTGCTTGCTAAAATTTATCTTTCTAAATTTTTTAGATTTTAGGACTTAACATTATTTTATTTTTAGTAGTAATAATTTTCTAATTTTTTTTATAAACTTCTAGTCTTACCTTGCATTAGTTAAGTATTTATATGAGATTCTCTTAATTACACAAATTTCTAATAAATATATAGCAGTCAACCCAAAAACCCTTTTTAAAGGAATTTTTCTCGCAATATCGTATGCATTTTATACCACCAAAACTATTAATGCCAAACCTAAAAGGCACAATTGCTGGAAGCTGCCTTTCAACATCAACTGACATTAGTGACGTTGTGATCCTTACACTTCTTACTTAAAGTAAATGGACCTTCCTAACATGTCATTCTACTATATTCTGCATATCTTAAATTTCCATTTTGGCTACTAGTAAATAAGATTCATCCATTACTTTCATTATCACAACCAATTATATTCCCAACTGTGCATTTCCACATTATAGTGGGCAAAAAAATACAGCTATGCGCATTTAGAATAACTTACCAGAAAAATTAGCTTGGCAAAATTACTTTTCTATCTTCCATCCTGCCCTTTTTAATCCTAAGCCAATTAACGTCCTTTATGTGTGTCTGCCGTCTCATTGTCCTTTATTTTTAATCTTTCGTGCAGGTATACTCTAGAACTTATATAAATGTACCTTTAATACCATTTTCCATTTCCTTATGGGTTCTACTTTATGGTCTTCACACTTGTTTAATGAAGCATTCTTAAGCTCGTATTAATATTTCTTATATTCTACTAGGGTTCACCATTGCTACTCTAAGTGCATTCGTCGTTATTTTATTCATAGCCATAACTTTTACCCTCTCATACTTAGGCAATCATCATTATCTATTCCATATTAAAATTTTGGTTTGGTTTTCGCCACTTTTTCTAAAATTAAAACTTCGTAATTATAAAGTACTTAATCCCAAAACATTTATCTTTAAAAATATAAATTTGGAAACTTTCTATTTAAATCCTTTAATAGTTTGGTTTCAAAAGGAATAATGAAAATCTCTTTACTTTAACTAACGTTAATTGTAGGCGTGTTAACTTTTAAAACTGCAATTTATAGTTTATCAATTAAGTTTATTTATTAAGTTTAAAAGGAAATATCCGCAATTAAATTTTTAAAAGATCCTTTCTTCCTTTCCAAATAAGGGCCATATTTTATTACATTAATGGTCATTCAAATCAAATTTTCCATTAAAACCTTTTAACAATGAAGATTTTTCCTCTTAAAAGTGGGGTTTTTAACTCAAACTGTTTATCAAGTTTTGTATTCCTAAAACTCAATTTTTATACGAAACCATTTTCTTCAAAAATGCAATTTACAGTGTTTATAAAACATCCTTTATAACTTTTACTAAAAACTGGAATAGACAATGACAACTTCCATCCTATTATTTTTCTAATATCATGTTAATTCCACTTTCAATATTAGTAGAGGTTCTAATAGCATATAGGGGAACCTTTAAAATGGTATGTGCAATTACTGCACATATTTTGGAAACTATCCATTTTATTTTCTTTTAATTTTCTATATCGTTTCTAATTATTAACAATATTTCATATAAATTTCTACCATTGTTTCTATTTATATTTCATAATGTTACTACAATTTAGCTTTTTTCTATCCAAATTGCACTTATTTAAATTGTTTCTATTTATATAACTTTTCACCCGATTGACTGTTTTCTTTATTGAATCATCGCAGTGCGTCCGCTCACTGCTTTATTTTTCGGTTCTAATCTTCTTTCCCTATTCATTTTATCCCATTTTAAACTTACACGACTTCTTATTATCCACCCCTAAAAAGAATTTTCACAACTTAAAAATTTTCCATTTTAGAAATATCAACGAGCTATTTACTATTTTATAAAGACCCATTTGCTGAAATTTTTGATTTTACTTATTCTAGTTTCTACTGTATCTTTTTATTTAAATAAAATTTAAATATTTTATTTTTTTAGTAAATTTAATATTTAGTAACTTTTCAAAAATAGGCTTTTTTCTAACTACAAATAATTCCTTTGAAAATCATTTCAAATATGTTATTCATATATTTTTCTCAAACTTCTATACTAAAATTATTTCAACTTTTATAATAAATTCTTTCATATAGGGTCAAATTCGAAGTGGATATTTATTTGTCCCTTCTTTTGGACCTTTTCTACTTACCGACTAACTTATCTTCTCCCAGAATATTAAAAATTCGGCTGTCAACTTGGAAAGATTACTACACTCCCTCTTTCGGGAAAGTACTCGAATTTTCTTCTAGATATCTGCAGCATATGGATTCTCATTTTTCCCTTATCTATATCTAATGTACATCATCAATAGGCAATCCTGTGGGGATCTACAGCCATAGGGCAATTTATGCTTTACAAGGTAGTCAAGTAGTATCCATCATCATGGACTCTTCGATATGTCCCATTCATGCTCTTCTTATGGGGGTAATTAGGATAGGAGTATATCTTCAAATTCATCTATTATTCAAATTTATAGTCCCATTATCCATCTTTTTAGAATATGGTAGCAACTACTTCTATATTCGGAATTTGTAGAGTTTGGCATATAATATATAAAATTGTAGATAAAATACAAATATATTCACCCAATGTATCCTAATTCTTAAGATCAACTAACCTAAGCTCTGGTACCAAATATAATAACCACCACCTCAGTAGGCCTGAATTTGTGCTAAATCAAAAACTTAAGTCCACCAAAGTACAGATAAATAGTGTTAGTATCCTACAATAACAAAAGCAAATCAGAGCAACATCAATAAAATCTCATAGCGGAATAGTAAAGTATACTAAAACATATGGTTGTTGACCAATGCCGACACCTTTGAACTCTAATGCCCTTGTTAGTGTCAAGCATGCATAAGGAAATCTGTCCTTTTACGGTTCCCGCCTTATGCCAGTACCTATCCTTCTAAAGCTATCCTATGGGTTGTAATAAGGAGAGGGTCAGAACAACGTTCTGGTGACTGGTAAATTACACATTTTATACATAACACTAGTTTATGTCGACTGCCTTCCATTATATGTTACGTCTTTTGTTTTACTTAGTCTCTTGACTCCACATACACGTACAACATACCATATCTACCCTATTTAGAAAATAACTGCATACGTATGTATGTGTATATATATATATATATATATATATATATATATATATATAAGTACCACAGTCCCCTTTGGACCAAGATACTTTTCCTGCTAGTATCCGTTACCCAGCACCTTGTCATGATCCATCATCAATGCAGCATCGCTCCTCGTCATCCTACATACTAAGAAACTCCTATAGTGCCTGATAATAGCATCACAACAGTTTAATCGTATTCTATTTGTATTTGAAAGACCTCCACAAAAGGGTTATCTTGCCGTGTGTCTTAATAACAAACAAACTAGCAATAATTGTGAGCTAGTGCATGTCCTAAGCAGGATATACAGTAGGAGGAGGTGCAGTCCATTTGAGCGTAAACCCCTTCTTTCTACCGACCTCTCAGGACTGATGACATTCTTCACCTACGAAATAGCTCCTACTCCCATATATGGTACAAATCTCACTATCATAGCACTGAGCTTGCTCACAATCCTATTTAGATTGTCCAACGAAATCTAGAAAATACCTACTTGTTACTTAATATGCCCTAAAAAGTTAAAGTAGACTCAACTTGTCCTCTAACACTTCGACTGAGGCGAACCATCCTACTTGGTATTCGCCTTAGCTACACGAATGTATAATTCCATGGGTTCTACATTTGGTGATATGTCACATTCGTATAATGTATACACAACTATTGGTAGCACCTTTCGATGGGCAGACTTCTGCTGTGTAACCTTACTGACCTCGCATCCTAACTCGTACTAATGACAATGTCATTCTTACTTAATTTAAGTTATTAACTAAATACAGTAATTCACAACCCGTCATAATGCATACTTGAAGCTATATAATTTTATTTAATTACTAAACTTTCTATGTTCAACTGTTGTGTTCATTTATCTTTACAAAACTTACTTCTTATTTCATTAATCCTTTTTAATATAATTACCATTTACTTCTAATTTAATAGATTTTGATCACCTTTTACTACTTAACTTCTATTAGTACTTATTCGATATAATCTACTATTCCTTTTTACATGTTATCTTCTTTAACTATTATAATCTTTTTACTTTCTCATTTCGTTGTTTTACATAAACTTCAATACTTATTATTTATTTTCTATCTTATTGCATATATTAGACATAAACTAAACTATTGTTATTATCCCAACTTACCCTACTTTGGTTATACTTGAGGATTTTTGCATTTTAATGCGTTGGAGTTACTTCCAAAAGGAAATGTTAACACTGTAAAATTTCATAACTTACAGAAAGAGGACTTGTGTTTCTTTTGAAATTATGAGGAATTATGTTATTGTTGAAAAAGATAGTACAAAATACGGTAAACATCCCTATTTTGTAGAACTCTTTCTTTTAGGTATATTCCTTGTTATTTCAACTCTTATATATTTTTTGGTTATAAAACTGGATAATTTGTATAAATTTACATTGTGACATGCTTCATTCCAATGAATTAAAATACTACTTAGATCCTATCCAATTTATAATAATTTTCAATTCAAGTTTGCTTACATAAATCACTAAATGATGAACATCAAAATTATGCAGTGCTTATTTGTACATTTTAATGTTCATTAGACAATATTATTGTGTCATTTTGTTGTGTTTATTGTAGGCTCTTGATTCTTAAGAAATGAAGAAATTATTGAAAATTGGTTCAAAAGCAATGATAGAGCTTCAGGGCTCTACTGATAAGAAGTAAAGTGTCCATTTATGCATAAAAGCTATTATAGATGTAATGATCTGCCTTTTTGGACGTTTTAAGCAGACACACATGTCGGACTCAAACTATTCAAATGGATAGATTTTTTAGTGTAAATAAGAAAAAGAGAAAGAAATAAAAAAATACAGAATCTCACAGAGGAATGATAAAATATAATAATCAAATAACAATTCATAAAGCTATTTTATAAATACATTTTGGTTATTCTTTACAACACAACATCAAAGTTACATAAACAGGAATAAATAAATAAATAGATGTACTAGAACAACAAGATGTAGTGGAATAAATATAATAAATAATAGTACAATCTTCGAATTCATCCTCTAGAAAAGAGGTATTCAACCCTGAAATGCTCAGGCTGACCCGAGCGAATTGAAAAGACAAAACACTCGAGTCAGAACTAAAAGATCTTATGTAGGTTAAATCAACGGTAAATAAATATGAGTGGAACGGCATAAGAGATGGTTACGGCGTTTGACATCTCCTATCCAGTGTCTAACGTGAGTGCAATAACTTAAGAGATGTTCGGGATTACCATCACCTAAGGATTCGTTAAACTATCTACTATGTAGTACAATACGCTATTGTAATAGTGTCTACAGTAAAGTAAAGTACTAAAATAGCGTTAAGGCGTTACCCATATTCCCCTTAACACATTTTTATATATTACCATAGTCTATACACTACCGTAATTCCTCTGTAAACTAGAGGGCTATCAAAGGGCACTCCATAGGAAAGGTACAAACCAAACTCGTAGAAGGCGCTCTAGGGCAAGTGAACACGGAACTTGAGGCAATGCCAGAGTAGATTTACCAATTACAGAACTGGGCCTGGTAACGCATAGCAGTTAAAACCGCCCACCTCGGAACATACTCCCAAACCAAAATCAAGGGATGGCCACTAAATCATCGCATAGTCATAATATGGTATCGAAGAAGCATGTCCAATCGGAGGTATGAACTCACTTGGCCCAGGTATAGCTCCTGTTTTAGTCACGTCTAAGCTGACTCATGGGAGTCAGGGTCACGTAAATACCTCATATAGAATCATTCGCCAAACCATCCTACTTCATTTTTGGAATCTCCACCACGTACACAATTGTTAAAGTGGTTATCGGTATTGGCAGAGAGTATGACAATATCTGATCCTGGTCTCTTTAACAACCAAACGGTTATTTTACACCAGATGGTTCTTTTACATTTCAAAAAGTCGATTCACAGTTTATATCAAAATATCATATTACATTTCAAATCATATCGCGTTCGAAATCATATTCACTTTCAAACTATGTTCACTTTCAAATTATATTCACTTTCAAATCATATTCACATTCAAAATTCACATTCACTTTGAAATTATCGATAAGTTATGTTAATTAATTCTTCATTTCAAATCGTCTTATTCGTTCAATATGTTATTTCACAAAGGTATCAACTCCAAATTTCAACTTAGGTTGTATCATCATCAAGTAACTAGATATAAATACTTCAACTTTACACAGTCTAGAACTAAGAAAATAATTTAGGAAATTATAAATAGTTTATATAGTTTTAAAATAGTTTAAATTTGATTTAAATTTTGATTTAATTAGTTTTAAAATGACTTAAATAGATTAAATATAGATTAAATAGATTTGAATTATATCACATAGATTTTTAACTAGATTAAATAAATTTTAAAATGTATTAAATAGATTTAAATGATATTAATTAGATTTAAAACAGAATAAATAAAGTTAATTAGTTTAAAATAGGTAAAATAGATTAAATTGGGTTAAATATGTTATAGTAGATTAAAATAAGTTAAAATAGTTTAAATTGGTTAAAATAGTTTAGATTGATTAAAATAAATTTCAAAGTTATATCCAAACAATTTCAATAACTCAATTCCAAGAAATTCATTTATCTTCGACACTTCAGCTTTGAAATTCTAATTTACATCCTTTGAACAATTCATTTAAATCAATTACCAATTTCAACATTTACACTTGGATTAACAAAAATAATTTAGTTTACATAAATCAATTTCTATTTCAAAATGCCAGTTAACTGAATTCAAAATTTCAAAGATTCGAAATCATTAGATTTAACCAATCAAGTGTCGGTATATAATTTTCTACCCTAGGGTCAAGTGATACGAATGTTTATTATTTCAATCCGAAATTTAAAATCTTACGGTTACATATCATTTCAAACCGCAATCCGAATTAAATAAAATCCACATATCGTTCGAGTCTATCATTTCAATCTGTAATGATTTTTCCGTAATCTATAGATCGTTTGGGTATGTATCATTTCAACCCATGGGGAACTTGCAATATTATAACAATATAATTTACAACATCCAGTCATCCAATTGCAAAATTCAAACATACATCACACTCATCATTCAAATCAATCAATAAACATTAATAGATAACTGAAAATCAATATAGGTATTAAATTGACAAATTAAAATTCAATATAAAATTAAACGGTGATTAATTGCAATAAAAGTCATATTTAACCAGAATGACAATTTAACATACCAAACAACATTCAATGAACTTCTAATCAAATCATAAATTTAATTTAACTAACATAAGATAATTTAGTAGTTGTGAGTGAGTTAAAACACTCATCTTTGATTTTAAATCAAATTAAAATCCAATTTAAGCCCAAATTTTGAACGGTCTCGGAATTCGTCTCGAAATTCATCCAAACTATCTTCAAAATGTCCGAATTATGATACGATGTCAACGAAACAAACCGCACGTGAATTGGATCTCGTATGTAAAAGTTATAATCAAATTATCTTAAACGAATAATTAACAATAAATATACGTATTAATAATATAACTGAATAAAAGAAAACTTACTCTTTTACCATAACAGTCGAACTGTTCCTCACGCACGCGAACTGACTACGACTGCCGATGAAACCGGATGAGCGCATGCCTGCAGGTGATCAAACCAAGCTTTGCAGCCTTGGAGAGCTCGCTTCCTCCATCCCAACCTCCCTCGACCATCAATGCCACCCCCACGATGTCGATTGACGCCCCAATAGTCAGCCACCGCCACTAATATCCAAATGCTAATGAATTATTAGCGATGATCCGACCGTCAACTCCTCGAACAATCCATGTTGATGTGATCCCCTTGCGACTCTCCACAATCCCATACCATTTATTTGACGATCGGTCGACGTTGATCGACGATCGATGAATGGCCGAGAATTATTCCTCAAATTTCGGACACAAAGAAATCCAAATCAAAAAACTAACCGCAGATTAGTTTCGCTCATCAAGAGCTTCAATCGATATATAATTTGATAAGGTTTGGAGAAGTTTGATTTTCGATTTGATTTTTGGTTTGTCTGCCAATAGAAAAAGAGAAGCAGAAAGAATTGTGCGTATACACAATTGGATTGGGAAGTAGTTAGGGTTTACAATGGGCTATATATAGGCAGACAATAATAGGAATGAATGAACTAGATTGATTTGAAAGTTGAACGATAAATGACCCGAAAAGCCCGTTCTGCTTCCAGAACGAAAGCAGGTCATCCCATATATCGAAATAGATGTTTTCAATATTTTTAACTTCAATGGAACAGGTTTCTAGTCTTAATTTCATCATATGAAGAAGTTAGCTTAAAAGAAACTTATTTCAAATTGATTTCAGTTGAATTGATTTTTAGGCGTTTCGAGCCCATACAATCAAACGACAAGTCCGATCGCTACAAAACTTTAAATCCTACAATAATTCATTGTTATGGATCCGATGAAATTGGTTTCATCGAAATCTGAAACAGTTGCCAAAGTGGTTATTTTTTACGTTAATTAAATAAATTAATATTAAATTAATTAAATCACTTTTTAGTTCAATAATTTATAAACTAACCAATTTCATCATTTTTATTGCTTAGACATTTATAATTACCTAAAGCAAATCTACATATCAAATTCAATGTTTAAAGTTCCACTAATTACAGTGTTCAATTTCAAGTGTAATTAAATTAAATTCCCATAAAAAAATTTAATATGATTTCAATCCTTTTCATTCGTCCAATTATTTCTCAAATAAAATAGTTAAAATTTGTTTATATCTTATTTCACTAATATGCTACAATTCCATTTTTTATTTGTATTAACTATTATATTTCAATTACATTGAATTTTGTAAATTTTTCACATTAAATAAAATTTTAAATCCAAATTAATTTGTTTATCTTGATTTTATTCTTTTATGAAATCAATTATTATGTTGCGAAAATAATTAACATTTCTATTCATTTTATTGCATTCACAATTTGCAGTTATTGTCTTAACTCACATTTATGTAACATTTAATGACATTTATTTGTAATTGATTAAAGAAATTGGTAACAAATAACAATTATCACCATTTCTGCCTTTAGTAACATTTGTAAGTTTATTATTTACAAGAAAATGTTATAACAACTCAGACTATACTAATTCTATTCAATTACATTTCAATACATATTATTTATTAATTAGTCAACATTTAATTTATCAATCGCTCTTTTAATCCAATCGTCCATTAATATATACATTACTATGATTTATTTATAATCTATATCAATTATAACTCTTTAATTCTTTTAATTAATTGGAATTGCATTTAAAGCAGTTATCAGTTACCTTAAATTAATACTATTTTATTTCATTCCAGTTACAATCTTATTAATAAACCATAAATTATATATCATTTCATTAATTAATTCACTATTTACATTTTTTTCCCCTATATTCACTTTATAACCAAGTATAACCTTTAAGTCATTTCTATTGATTGGAATTTCATTCAAATTGTTAATAATTAACTTAAATTAACATTGTTGCATTGCATTCTAGTTACTGTTATATTAAATAAACCACAACTTTTATTTCTTCCAATACTAAATCATAAAATCTCATTAAATTAACAAATTCTAATAATCGAAAATTACAGGTCGTTACACTTTCCCCCACTCAAAACTTTTCATCCTCGAAAAGAAAAAAGAAGGGAAAAGAAGAAATTTGTAATCAATATATCTTATTCAAAATACTAAATTTATAAACAATTGATTTACATAATTAAATAATTTAAATAAAATATATAAATTTATAACCATTAAATCCCTTTATATTCAAATTAAATAAAAGTTTGAAACACATTTCATAAAATTTTCTAAGTCCAAAATTTTGGGAAAAATTCGACAGAGTCTACTTTGTGCGAAGAGGTCTAGGAGAAATAATAATATCATTAATAACAATATATACTATATATTTTTGAAATAATATACCCCAAACCACGAGAAAAACAATATAATATCGCTAGAAAACCTTAATCCGAGAACGTACCTATTTGTCAGGCAAATAACGCTTATTTTATGAAACCAAAAGTAATAGCAATTGCTTCCATAACCTATATTTCTCTTATATAACTCAAAATAGTTAATAATTATATAAAAGAGAAATATTTAGGTTTTTTCCACTAATAACAACAATATAACACAACATATAATAGTCACTTACAACAAACAATACAACCATCATATCGTCACATGCAATCAAAGAAATCAAACATACATCCAAAGCAACCAACCAATGGTTTGTTAGGTTCAGAACTTCTAATCATGTAAAAATGATAAATAGACAATGAAGCAAACCATACACTCAATAGTCATAGATAAAACTTTATAGATTATTTATACATCTTTATACAAAATAGAAGTATCCTTTCCCAACCAATCCATAAGTCAAACAGACATTAATTTAACACAGTTTTAAGTTTACTCCATTTATCTTTTCACATCATTTATTATTCATAATTTCTTATTTTTCATTTTTTTCTTGTACAAGGATTTTTCTTTAATTCTCCTTCATTGCTTACAAAATTTTTAATTTCATTCATTATGTACGGCTTATTTCTTTAATTTACATTCTTTACATACATAAGTTATATCTATTTCAATTATTTGGTCACAAATGAATTCATTATTGAAGTATAGTATACATTTTTTCAGTTTACTTCACATTAATATTTAGTTTGATTTTCCTTTTTTTTGCATTTCATCATTTACTTTTATTTTCTCATTCATATAATGTTTGTTTTCATTAATTTACATTCGCTATTAATTACGAAAGTTCATTTCTCCTTTGTTTATACAATGTTATTTTCTTTCAATTTATTACTTTACATTCATTGCTTAAATAAGTTATTTTTATTCGAATTATTGGATTTTTCCTTATTAGGTAAGTTTCTTTAAAATCGCATTCACCATTTATAGAATAGTTTTTTTCATAGTCATTCTTTCATATATAGTATAGTTGTATATTAACTCCATTTCTAAGTCATTTCCAGTATTCTCTAAAGTTATAATCACTCAATCCATATAGTACTCATTTTAATTATAATTGGCTTCAATGTTAATTCCGGTTTATAATTATTTACTTACGGTATTCACGTTTACCATTAAATTTGATTATAAATAACTTAAATTGTTAATATAAGTATATAATCATTTTCCTTATATTATTCACTTTTATTACATCTAATTAGTAGCATTTCAAACTATTAACTTCAGTTTACAACAATTTATAACATTAAAATTCTTATTTATAAAAGTAATTCCATTGAACACTTTCATTTTTTCCAAGTTTTACTTGCATGATATTCTATTACATATTCTTATTACATTTCAACTTTTTAATATTTTGGTAAGTTATATATATGTTTTTAAGAATGCAATTGAATATTATCCAAGTTTCCCTTATCTATTTAGTTAACAAAATGTTCAATAGTTAGCATTTCTTATTCTCATTTCCTTTTTATTTACTGTTTAAAAAATTTCAGTTTCTTATCTATTTCATTAATCATTTTACATCAAATTTCTTACTTCCATTTTAGAAGTTTTCGATTATTAATATAGTCAAGATTCCATTCATTATAATAATTAAAACAACTAATTATCAGAAAAACATGAGACTAAACTCCGAGTTCATTTTAGTCACTTAGAAAATAATATATATATTTTTCCATAATAGGTCAAATCATATTAAGAAATTAAAATTTAGATACATTTATTAAAACAAGATGTAGTAAATCCACTACAATCTGTTTACCCAATTTGAAACTCGAAGATGAACGTCGATTGCGTGCACTCATCACCCAAATTATTTTCCAATGACAGAGAGGGCCAGTTTTTTAAGAGTTGTCCTTTTTTCTTTCAAAGACGAAGCTCGAGGCCGGGTACCTAAGGGTCTGGGATGCGATGCCTATGGTACGTTGATGATCATCAGTCTTTTCTGCAATCAGAAGGTCGAAACTTTTTGGCAAATAAAATTCTAGTTTTGTTGCAAGTGAAGGATTCATAGGAAGAGGTAGCATAGCTGTATATTAAGTGGTAGGCTCATCAAGTAAGTCAACAACTTTGGAGCTGATGTCCACACCAACCCTAACTCTTTCAGTAAAGAGAAAAGGAGAGAGCGAACCGGTCTTCGTTTTTAAGGCTAAACGGCTACCCCACCTTTATTTATTGTCCATTACTTGCTTTTCTCACTCTACTAGATGCTCCTATACTTGACTTTAGAAAGAACTCAAACAATCCATCATTCTCATCTTCAATGCAATTCTTAGACGGGAACTCCACGAGTCTCAAAACTAGGACCCGCGTGCATTAGTAAGCGCTGCTATATGGCTTGATCTCAATCTTGTTCAATTGAAACGATGAGGTGCTTGCCTATTGCCCGAATGATTAGATTCTTGGCAGCAGATCTCTTTTCTCTTCTTTTCATAGACAAAGGTCAAGTCAATGCGGAGACTAAGGTTGAGACTTCCTTGTCTCGATTTGATTGAAAAGGATCTATTTCCACGGTGAACCGCATCAAGAGAAAGACTTCACAGAAAGCTTGATCATTTACATTTTTTGGATGAAAGAATGGAATCGTGTTATTACTAAGCTCTCATTCATTGGAAAATCGTGGAAAGATTTTTGAACTAATGAATAGACCAGACCTATAATATAGGAGTTTGGACTGCATCTTCCTGAAGCGTAGGACTTAGGTGCGTAGCGGCATTATGCCATCAAAAAGTGCAACCCGTTAGGAAGGATCGCACATTGAGAGCCCTAATTTCATAGGAATTTCATCAAGTGTTAATCAAATTCAGCCTTGTCCGATGCTATGCTAGCTACGATTCGCTCTGATCTTAGCAAAAGATGCTGTAGAAGGAGATCTTAATGTCACTATGGATGCGGCAAGATTGATAGTGAGTTCTCTGCAATTTATATACTGAGGCCGGGGATTCCTACTATCTTTCTCGTCCAATTCCAAACCATGCCTGGAGAAAAAGATAAAGATTAGGATTCGAATATAGTAAAGTGAACCTTGACGATCCTGGTTAGCAGGCCAGTAGCAGTTTTCAAAGGTTGGGGGAAGGAAGCGTTTTTGTAGGTAGCGCGGAAGCTACTGCTTAATGAATGAAGGAGGCAGGCCGATTCAACTACAGAGACTACAATACAAGTCATGAGCGATAGTAAAGGCTCTCCCATTCCAACCAAAAAACCTAGTGCAAACAAGGCCGACCGTGAGACGTGAGCGAGATGTCGATTTGGTCTGTCGTCCTCCTCAATATAGTCCTCCTAGAATCAATAGCATTTCGCCAGAATACATCCTGTCTTTTCACCTTTGTAGTCCTATGCATAGTTAGTACTATAGCCCCAATCATGGCTACTAATAAAATCAGACTAGGAACCAAAAACCAGACGGAATAGTAGGTATAAAATAAATTGCCTAATGTTTCCAAATTCATCCAACTTCATACCTTTCAGGCATAAACCGTATATCTCAGAGAGGTCATATCTGTGGGTTGGTAGTAATTGAACGGTTTCATTATCTAAAATGAAGAACATTTCCTACCAAAGGATCAGTCCAATAATACCACTCCTTGGTAAATAGCGCAAGACTTCTTCATGAATCTCCGCTATTTGAATATTGAACATCATAACCACGAATAGGAATGAAACGGCAATAGCACTTATATGAACTACTGGGGAGATCATAGCGGAGAAGTCGAGACCTAACAAAAGAAGTAAAAGTGTCGCGAAAGACTGGGATGGGAAACAAAACAGAATGTACCGGATTTTTAGTACGTACAACCATCAAACCAAAGACCAAAGCAGGGCTCGACGAAACAGAAAGTATCATGGTACGTCGTCCTTCCTAACAATTGAACTTGAATGCGTCTTCTTGCTCCAGCATTCAAGTCGATCTATTACGACCGACGTGGTTGTTCGTATTTCATTTTCTTCTAATCGAATAGAGTAGAGCTACACTAAATTACTTACGGGATATCAAAGTTCTTGAACCTGTGCTCAAGCTCTCCAATCAATAAGACAGGTCCATTTCTTATATATATAAAAAGAATTAGAACTTTACAAAAAATAAAAAATGCGGAAATAAAAGATGTCAACGCTATCTTGCTTAGGCTGTATAGTTCGCTAGCAATTCAACTATTATATAAGATATTGTTGAATATGATTTGATTTTTTCTTTTTATTGATAGATTTCGCTCAAACGGTTTCAGGGTTGCCCTCTTTTGATTTCATAGGAAATTTAGGCGAACATCTCATGCATCTATCTTTTTCTACTCTACATAAAAAAGGGGCCATAGAACGCTATATCAAAAAATGACTTCAAACATGAAAAAAGTGAAATAGCAAACAGGTTAATTAGGGCGGCTTCATTAACGCCACTAGGATCCGGTTGGTGTTCATCAGTCAAGGCAGTTTGCTTCTTTCTTTTATTGACATAATTGATTTTCCCTTTCTTCCGATTCGGATGGAAATGCAGAATCTGTATTGGCCACCATTCCCTTCTTCACATCACGGAAAAAGAGAGCTTCGCTTCCTCGTCTATTATGGTATGGATAAATCAATGACACTGAAGGAATCAAAATCCAAAGAATGGAATGTAAGTTAGGGAACAATAGTCAGACACAGACCAGCGCAGGTGGGTGCCACAGCTGTCTTCCTCCATGTGATATTTGATATCACGCAACGGGAGATTCCTAAGAACCCCTTACATGAAAAAAAAGGAACCCAGTCGCTTATGTTTATACTGGGCTCACTGCTGTATGATATAAAACTTTCTGAACGAGGGTTCATGGTTCCCTGACAGAAGAAGTGGGAGAACGAGGGAAGTTCCTTTCTCTCAATGGATGGATAGGCACAACAATCGTGGGCAACGCTTATTGGTTCCTTATTGCAGGGCGGACTTTCTACTCCTACTGAAGGGCCTATCTAGGTTTCGGGGTCACTTCTTTTTGGTTCGTTGATTGAGAGAAAGAAGCCCCTCGCCTCACTCGTAGAATTTCGAAGGCCCTCATTAATATACTAGTGCCTCGATGTAGAAATGCAAGTCCTCATTCTTTGAGAAGTCGGGTTTTGCTTCCTTCGAGCTACCAAACTCTGAGGCCCTCATTTTTTCTTGACTTCCCGGGCACGAAAAAATTACTATGACTAAGGAAGGGGACAACCCCTGTTTCCGGCTAGACTTCAATGAATGAATGGTATTCCCATTCCTTACTTTGGTCCGACCGGACCTTCAGTTGTTCCTCGACCAGTTTTCTTGCTCACTAGATGAGTTAAGCAAGAGCAGCTAGTTTAGAAGGAAGAGGACACCAGGGGTGCTACTCACTTGACTGAACTGCCTAACCATAGCTCGCTTACTTTTTGATCAAGGAAATAACCGCCATTTACTCTCAACATAGAAGGAATAATATTTCAAAAATTACATAACAAACAAATTATCGACTACTTATGGGTTGACTTGGCCCAAGAAACTAGGGTTATATTAGGCTTGTAGGGCTCGGATAGCTGCTACTCTTTAAAAGATGAGGTCCAGTGGAAGAGGCAGGTTGGGCAAGTTGAGTACTAAGATTCGAGGCTTGCTTGACATCTCTTTTATCATCTTAAACCTAACATGACATTGATTCTGTCTCCATTGCAAGAAAGGATAACGCTGGATCTTTAGCTAGCTCATAGGCGGAGGAAAGGTATAGTTTCGTTAACAGATGAGGAAAGGCTTACTAAAAAAGAATGGGAAGAGCGAGAAAGAGGAAACCTCGCAAGCGAGGTCCATAGTATAAACATTGGTGAACTCTAGGGACCGGTCTTTTTATATGACATTTTTAGATCACCAGGGAGAATGTTTTTTTAGGGCCTTGGATTAGTCTCTCAGAAGTGCCTTACTTAGATTGACGCTTGCTTACACTCTAATTGGACACAGGCTCATTTCCAGTTAGCGGGTAGGAAAATCTCATTGAAAAGGCGAGGAATGTTTAAACTGGGTGATTGGTATATGCAAAACTATGTAAGAGAAGAAATCCTGTGATCGGAAGTTATTCCAAGAAATTCTTAGTTTCAACGACGCCCGAAAAAAGAATCGAAAAGGAAATTTTCCTAGGTGAGAGAGGAAAGCGCCAGTATATTAATTGATAGTCCAACTGCCTTTTCCTTTTCTTTTTCCTTTTTGATTACAAGGAAGAAAATCAGGTTCAATGATGTTCCAATAGGCACAAGCCCAAATAAGTCGATATCTATGCTAAAACATTGGGAACAATATTCATCCTACACCTTGGCTTCTGGGATAATGTACAACTTAGTAATAGATCTATAAGATCTCACATTCAAGGCCTAGGTATGTTGGGGCGGCCTAGTATATTAATTGGGCGAAGTATGAACCAGGAGGGATTCTTCCTATTACTCATGTATAACTATTATGCACAAGTCCTATTCCAGTTTACCTTCGCTGGTTCCAAGTTTCATTCATCTATTGCTTATTACTCACTCAAGTGGAATTATTAGTTTGTTCTTTCGAACTACCATGTTGAGTGTTTTCTTATTATAAAGAACTTGCTAGTTCAACTCAAATGAGCCGGATCTAGTAAGTTTAGTATGGAGCCTTGGAAGATGATCTATGCAACTAAATAATAAGGGAGTGCCTGGGACCTATCTCGGCTAACGGTGTCGGCCACTAGAGTTGGCCTGAACCCTTGGAACCACTTTCGGATCCTAACACTAAATAGGTAGTGAATGATACGAAACAATGCAATCTATTCTCAATCGGCAAAGCCTCATATCTGGTACCACATAGGACAGAAGGATAAGATATCAGTCCTATTGGACCTAGGAGGCACATCATACCTGAATGACTTTTCGTTCGATTGTTCTTGTTGATGGAAGCGTTTCCTCTTCCTGTGCCGGGGTTGTTGGCTTCCTTGTTCTTAGTGTGTTTGCCCAGAGCGTAGAGCATAGTAATAAAGACTCTCGTTGTTTTCCTTCTACCTTACTTAGGTCCTACTCATACTTAGTAAGAAGCCTATCAATATTGGTTCATTTTTCCTAGCAACGGAAAAAGAGGTGCCTAGTATACCAAGTCCAGTATATTAATTAGGAGGTGATCCCGATCATTTAGGGGAAGTGGATCAAGTTAACCTAACTGATATTTTGTCAAGTGAGCTAACTTAACCCATGTTTGCAGGATGAAGATCGGGAAGGGACGAACGAGAACGCCTATATTACTTGGGGAAAATAGATTGAACATTGGTAGTTATACCTATTGGACACTCACTTTACCATTACTCTTACTAGAGTAGGCATGTAACAAAGGAATCAACAGTAGAGACATAAGGTAAAGGTAGTGGAACGAGCAAGCAAAGAAACTATAAGGCTTCAATAACCCCGTACCTAGATTCCATCAGACAGGCATAGTCAGGAAGCTAACTGGAATAAGTAGAGCTAATGAGACTTTTCTAGCCCGTCTGACCCGAACATCGTTTATTAGTTTGGCTTCCAATTAATATCGATCTTTGGCACTTGCTTTCCTCTAAGACAAAACTACATTACTATCAACTTGAGATACAGAGTGGAACTAGCAGAGCGACTGGCAGGACTGACTACGCACCTCAGACAAGGCATCTTTCTTTTTTAACAAAGTACGCATCCGGAGTCATAAGAAGCCGAAGGCCAACAAGAACAACAGGTCAGTACTACTACGCTTTGCTTACACCACTCAATCAGGAAATTGCTATGCACCTCCTCCTTGCGCTATTCGCTCCAAGCCAAGCAACAAGGATATATTCACCTATCTTGGCTAGGATAGTACGTAGAGAACAAGAGAGTTACCTTACTACAGAACATGCTCGGTTCCCTGTAGAAAGCAGGTAGTGAAGGGAATTACTAAGTAATCATGTCTACCACTGTAGAGAATAGGGATGGTTAAGGGCGACTCTCATGATAATGCATTAGCTAAGAGCTAAGTATGTCGATATTTTTTTTTCCAATACCTCATATATGGTCGACACACCTAGTCCTTAGCTAATACGATACCATAGTGGTTTAGGACCATTTTAAAATAAATGATACATACATACATACATATATATATATATATATATATATATATATAAACAGTCACAGAACAGCAAACCCATATCAGAGTATGCATACACCTCCATACATCATACACGTTACAATGTCCAAGTCCGAATGAAGTGGTCCAAACAAAAGCAAGCTAATGGATCCAAGAAGGAGTGAGCTAAATTCATACCTAACCTACAACTTGGTCCGACCCGAGCAATAAATATACGGGGCAAGTAGGCTAGAACTTATCATTAGTAAAGATAACATAATAGGGGGAAGGGAGAACCATTCCGTTGTTGACAACGAAACGATATAAGTATCATCAAATCATCTCTAAGGTGAGACATCTATAGGTTCATCATGATTTCATAAAGGAATTCAATTGGTTATCTAACTATGGTTCACCTTCTATAGTTATATAAGTGAAATAGGCAAGGATTTGAACCATATAAACAATCGTCAAAAAACAGTCTAAAACCTCATAAATCCATCATAATAGAAATCAATGAAAGTTCAAAACATCATATTAGAAACCACCATAAAACCATCAATACATGTAAGCCTTCATCTTACTCAATGCTATAATAAACATCCTCATAAAAAGGTGAAATCAAAACATCTAAAACTTCACGGAAAACTGTACGTGCTTACATCGTGACTACTACTAATTTTTGGTACCATAAACATCATGATAATTGGAGTCAAGTAACATCATAACATCGTGAACATCGTGATGACTATAGTCTATAATATCATAAAGACTCCCAGTCACAAAGACCCGAGTTAATAACCTCATGATGATCGGAGGCGCAACTACATCGTGATGACTCTAATTGAGTACTCATGGTCTATAGTACTAGTAAACATCGTGAATGTGTCTCAACTTCTCGAATAGTAACCCAATAGGCATTAACGTACGTCACATACCATACGTTTGCACCTAAGGTTTACTAGCCGTTAGTTGGTGCCACACTAGTAAAACTTCATAAACATCATGAAAATATATTCTACCTCATCTCATCGGCAAGTAAATACAACACCCTACTCATCTTATCTCATTGATGAGTACTAGTGGCATCGTGACTTGTATCATCTCATTGACAGGTAAAAGCCATCATAATACATCTCAACATCATAAAATTATCATAAAGAAGCTTACCTCATCTCATCAACAAGTAAAAATAACATCAAGATGGTTATATATAGCCATAATTCCAAATAGAAATTTCTAGCTCTTAATTCGCCTCATTTAATTAGTGATTAAGAAATACATCTAAAAATGGTCCTTCATCGAATATACTCCTAAAAAGGAGTTCTCAGACCATATAATCTACCCAAAATTTAATAACATCTAAAATAATCTCAAACAGTTCATCGAAAGGGTTTCGATCGTATAAATTCGATATTTAGCGACAAAGCAAATCCATGTCTCATACCACATGTTTTACTTTACTGTTAATTGTCTTTCTCATACGTTCGAAATTCATAAAAACGGTAATTTTATTTATAAAATAATTTTATTGGAGAAAAACAGGAATTTAAAACGATTTTCCAAAAACGATTATTAAAATCAATATTTGAAATTTCTTTGTTATAGGAAATAAATATATTTTTATTTAGAAAAATAATTTTAAAATATTATATAATAATAACTTGAAATGTCCATATATTTCAAAAATGGTTTAGTGAAAGCCATTCTCGAAAACAATGAAAACAAAAAAGGATATTTCAAAACCGATAACTTGAATCCAATGCGAATTCAATTCAAATTTATCCCAAAATCAATTCAATTTCCATTTGAATTTGAATTTCAAATTCTTCAAATATTGCTATCCTACTAATTGGCATCATAGCTCTCAAAAATATCTCAAAATCAACATAAAAAATGAACGAGATTGAGAGCAAAAATGAGCTAATACAATTCTAAGGTCAATGATTGTTATTGCTGTCATTTAGAACTCAGAACATCAACATACAACCATAATTTCGACCAAAAAAACTTCAAAATTTTAAAAAACTCAAAGGATGTACATAATCTAAGCTCTCCAAAATATCTAAAATTATTGAATTTGGTTAAGAAACGAAAGAGTTATGGTTAATTCCGTTTCAGATTCAAACATAGAGTAGATGTTAGTTTTGCTCTCGGGATTGCAATAGAAATACTCAATTTTGACATAGGTAACTTCAAAATTATAGAAAAAACAAAATATCAAACTTGTAGTACATTATCTACGCTTTCAAGAACATCCAAAATTATTGAATTTGGTAAAGAAACGAAAGAGTTATGGTTAATTCCGTTTCAGATAAAAACACATAGAAATATTAGTTTTGCTCTCGGTATTGCAATAGAAACACTCAATTTTGACCCAGATAACTTCAAAATTATGGAAATCACAAAACATCAAACTTATATTACATTGTCAAAAATTTCCAGAACTTTTAAAATTATTAAATTTGGTTGAGAAACGAAAGAGTTATGGCCAAAACAATTCTCAGGCCTGCGATTGTTGTTGCTGTCGATTTGCTCTCGGGACAGCAACAATCAAGCACGATTTTAATAAAGAAAACATCAAAATTTTAGAAAAATCAAAACATAAAACTTGTAGCACTATGTCTAACCTTTCCATAACATCCAAAATTATTGAATTTGGTTAAGAAATGCAAAAGTTATGGCAAAATTTGTTTCAGCTTAAATCTCAAAAAAAATTACAGAGATGATTTCTTATATTTTTTTTCTTCTTTTATCAAGGTCTCACAAGATTATCATTTCAGCTAGCAAATTTGTGAGCTTGCACCCACCTTAAGGATTTATCAGCAAATTCAAAGGTATGTTGATAGCTTTGGTGATGAATTGAGGCTCTAAACACTTGTAGAAGCTGAAACAAGAATACGCAGTACTAAACAAATTGGTTATAAACAATTATATCAAATTTCAAGAATTTTTGATGAAATCTTTTGTAGTATTGATGGATATTATCTTGTATAATCTTTAGTTTGAAGAATTTTCTCTATTTTTAGCAGCAATTTTGAGTGGAATTGGATTTATCATGAAGTGGCCATTGTTTTTCTTAATTTGTTTTTACTGTACTGAGTTTGAGAAGAAGATGAATGAGAAAAAAGTACGTACTATTAGTTTCTCACCAGAAAATTCTAGATAGTAGGCTAATGGATCCTCATTTCTACCCAATTAATCCCAAGAGAAAAAATTACTTAGTGAAAATCAAAACTATGTATATGTTTTACTTGTTCGAACATTATATACACACGTTATCAATATTTAAAGTCATATAAAATGCATCCATCTTATTGTACTAAAATAAAATAGTTGTTGTAACAAAAATAAAAATTTATTTTAACAATAAAAAGTTATTTTTACAGTAAAGCACTATTTTTAACAATATTTAACAATTTACACAATTTTAGTGTAAAAACACTATTTTTAAAGTATAACTTGATCAAAAATTATTCTCTTAGTCAAATAAATTGTAATAAATCATTCTAACACTTTTAAAACAACAAAATAATATTTTAACATAATACTTCATCTTTTATTTAAATAAAAGACATGTCTTCTTCATATTTTTCCTCTTATATTCAATAAAAGGATAATATTGGCAACAATTACCAATATTATCACATTAACTTAACTAAAATATAATAAATGATTAATTTCACTCCAAAACCTCGAAATAAAGTTTTTAAAACTTTATTTCCATTAATTTGTATTTATTTCAACAATTAAATGTTGAAATACATCACTTGGTAAATTTATTAACTCAAATTTACCTAAATTCTAATATTTTCCATTTTATTTAACCAAAACTCCAAACAATGAATTTCAAACCCATTATTTAACCCCAAACATATTGTTTATTTAAAATAAACAATTTAAACCAAATTTATTTCTCTATTACATTCTATTTACCATATTAAATTATAACTATCATTATAATTTAATATCGTCGGTAATCTCCAATCCATGATTGTTACAGACTCCCCCTCTTGTAAAAATTGCATCCTCGCAATTTCTAGAGGAAATCTGTATTCAACACAATTTATTTCATCAACAAAGAAAATTTGAATAGATTAAAATGAAAAATTCTTATCTTCGCCATGAGAAGATAAGAATCTAGGATACAATCGCTCGATGAATTCTCTGGTTTCCTAAGTGTAGTCATTGGGATTATGGGACAATTAAATCTTCGTGAGCGGAATACTCTTGGTGCGAAGGCATCTAACCTTCAAAGCAAGAGCCCTAATAGGATGCTGCATGAATGATAGATTAGGAGAGACTTCTAGCTGCTCTAAAGCAAGAGAATCGAACATAGAATTTGAATCTGGTAGACACTTCCTCAATTGAGAGACGTGAAATACTTCATAAACTCCAAAAAACTGATCGGGAAGTGCTATGCGATATGCAACAGGACTGATACGCTCTGTAACAGGAAATGGTCCAATATAACATGGTGCCAATTTCCCAGTCTGGCTAAAGTGCATCACTCCCTTCAGAGGAGAAGCTCGAATATAAACAAGATGGCCCACAGAGAACTCAAGAGGCCTCCTACGGTTGCCCGCAAAGGATTTCTGTCGGCTCTGAGACTCTTTCATTCTCTCTCGGATAAGACGGATCTTCTCAAATGATTCTCGAATAGACTCGAGGCTAAGAATGAGCTTTTCCCCCGACTCAAGCCAACATGATTGAGAACGACACAGCCTTCCATATAAGGCTTCGAAAGAAGCCATGCCGATAGAAGATTGGTGGCTATTATTATAAGCAAACTCAACTAGAGGAAGATGATCCTCCTAAGTACCACCAAAATCCAAGATACAAGCACGAAGCAGATCTTCCAAGATACGATTCGCCCATTCAGTTTGTCCATCAAACTGTGGGTGATAAGCTACGCTAAGATTAAGCTTTGTATCCAAAGCTTGCTGGATACTCTTCTAGAAGTGAATCGTGAAAAGAGGATCACGATCACACTCAATAGATGGAGGAACAGCATGTAATCGCTCGATCTTCTTAATATATAGCTTCGATAAGAGAGATGTCGTCCTATTAGACTTAATAGGAATGAAATGTGCAGACTTGGTGAGACGGTCCACAACAACCCAAATATTGCTATGGCCTGACCTCGAACGAGGTAAGCCATCGATAAAATCCATAGAAACTTGGTCCCATTTCCACAACGGAACCTCTAAAAGCTGAAGAAGACCACTGGGTCGCTGATTCTCGGCCTTAATAAGTTGACAAGTCATGCTATTGCTTACATAACTTGCTATAGCTCGCTTCATGCCTTCCCAGTAATAGAGACGACGCATATCAGCATGCATCTTTCTACTGCCAGGATGAATAGTATACTTAGAACGGTGAACACTTTTTCCTTTAAATTTCCCTTTTTAAACTTTCTTTCAAATCATCTTGAAATATTCATATCAGACACTACTTCTAAATAATATTAATATTATATTCCAAAATCTTTGGAAAGAAATTTTCAAAGCCCAGGACTTAAGTTCTCAAATTCCAATTTATGTTTACTTTATTTGTAAATCTTATATTTGCCCGCATTCAATCAATTCTTTCTCCCATGCCGACTGACTGGTCGATACGAAGCTGCAGCTTTCGCTCATTGGCACTTCGCTGGTAGAGCCAACGCCTTTACTATCAATACTTATAAAATTTCTCTACCTAACAACCAACATATTACATCCAACTATATCATTTATAAACAAATTATTTTATATACAAAAAATATATAACAGGCAAAATTATTTCATTTACCTATATTTCAAAAAAAAAAAATTGTGTCGGTCTGCTCTATTGAGTGCTTTGAAATCCCTATCGATGTCATATCTTCCTATGCACCGACCATAATTTATAAATACAAAACGTATCAAATTAAATCAATAAAAAAACCCTTTTATAAACTAACAAATACGCTCTCTCATATATATACACTCAGCGAATCATTCTAGGGTATTACTACCCTATTTCTAAAGTGTCAAACCCCACAAAGCTAAGGTTATCGCTAAACCAAAAGCTATGATACCAACTGTAACGACCTGCCTTTTTGGACGTTTTAAGCAGACACATATGTCGGACTCAAAACATTCAAACGGACAGATTTTTTGGGGTAAATAAGAAAACGAGAAAGAAATAAAACAAATACAGAATCTCGCAGCAGAATGACAAAACATAATAATCAAATAAAGTTCATGAAGCTGTTTTATAAATACATTTTGATTATTCTTTACAACACAACATCAGAGTTACATAAACAGGAATGAGTAAATAAATAAATAGATGCAGTGGAACAACATGATGTAGTGGAATAAATATAATAAATAATAATAGTACAAATCTTCATCTTCGTCCTTCAAAAATGTGGTCTTCAACCCTGAAATGCTCAGGCTGACCCAAGCGAATTGAAAAGACAAAACACTAGAGTCGGAACTAAAAGATCTTATGTAGTTTAAATCAACGGTAAATAAATATGAGTGGAACGACGTCAGAGATGGTTACGGGGTTTGGCATCTCCTATCCAGTGTCTAACGTGAGTGCAATAACTTAAGAGATGTTCGGGATTACCATTTCCTAAGGATCCGTTAAACTATCTACAATGTAGTACAATACGCTATTATAATAGTGTCTACAGTAAAGTAAAGTATTAAAATAGCGTTAAGACATTACCCATATTCCCCTTAACACATTTTTGTTTATTCCCATAGTCTATGCAGTACTGTATTTCCTCTGTAAACTAGAGGGCTATCAGATAGCACTCCATAGGTATAGTACAAACCAAACTCGTAGAAGGCACTCTAGGGTATGTGAACACGAAACTCGAGGCAATGCTAGGGTAGATTTACCAATTGCAGAACCAGGCTAGTGGTAATGCATAGCAGCTACTACCGCCCACCTCGAAACACACTCCCAAATCAAAATAAAGGAATGACCACCAAATCTTTACAAAGTCATAATATGGTATCGAAAAAGCATGTCCGATCGGAGGAATGCCTCACTTGGCCCAGATATAGCTCCTATTTTGGTCATATCTAAGCAGACTCATGGGAGTCAGGGTCACGTAAATATCTTATACAGAATCGTTCGCCAAACCATCCTACTTTATTTCTAGAATCTCCACCATGTAAAAGTTGTTAAAGTGGTCTATTGGAAGAGAATATGACAATGTCTGATCCTGGTCTCGTTAACAACCAAATGCTTATTTCACACCAGATAGTTCTTTTACATTTTCAAAAGTAAATTGACAATTTATATCAAAATATCATATTCAATTTCAAATCATATTCACTTTCAGAGTATATTCACTTTCAAATCATATTCACTTTTGAAATTCACATTCACTTTGAAACTATGGATATGTTAATTAATTTTATTTCAAATCATCTAATTCTTTCAAATATGTTCTTTCACAAAAGGTATCAACTCTAAATTTCAACTTAGGTTATATCATCGTCAAGTAATTAGATATAAATACTTCAACTTTATGCAGTCTGAAACTTAGAAAATAGTTTAGGAAGTTATAAATAGTTTATATAGTTTTAAAATAGTTCAAATTAGATTTAAATTTGATTTAATTAGTTTCAAAATGACTTAAATAGATTAAATAGATTTTAATTATATTAAGTGCATTTTTTAACAGATTAAATAAATTTTAAAATAGATTTAATAGATTTAAATGATATTAATTAGATTTAAAATAGATTAAATAAAGTTAATTAGTTTAAAATAGGTAAAATAGCTTAAATTAGGTTAAATAGGTTATAGTAGATTAAAATAAGTTAAAATAGTTTAAATTGGTTAAAATAGTTTAAACTGATTAAAATAGATTTCTAATTTAGAAAAAAAACAATTTCATTAACTCAATTTGAAGAAATTCATTTATCTTTGACACTTCATGTAACAACCCGCATATTTATCGATTTTTTATATTTAAATATTTTATTTAAATATTTTATCGTTAATCGGATTTTGGTCCGAAGCTACTTTTTGCAAACGGTCAAATTAGGACTCGAGACCACTTCCATTGAGTTCGAAACGTCGTTTGCAATCTTCTAAGTATAAACATTGATATGTTTGGGGTTAGTGGAATTTCACCACTTTTTCACTCGAGCCTTTGGTTTGGACTTTTAGCCCATTAGGCCCAAGTTCCACCCCCCTTCTTCTTCATTGCTTCATTTCATTTCCTAACACTAAAGCTTCAACAAAAATGGTGAATGGAATGAGAAATTAGAACTCCAAAGTCTTTGTTTTATTGCAACTCCAACATTCAACTCCAAATTCAAGAAGAAGACATCGGATTCAATCTTGTGGTTGCTTCTCCATTTGCCTTCAAGCTTTGTTCTTCATTTTCATTGAGTTTTGGAGCAAAGGTGAGATTTTTATCTCACAATTCTGGTCTATAACTATATTGGACTGTTGGAAATGATTCCCCATCACTTTAGCATGTATATTTGCATTTGGTTTGGATTGGATTGGCGAAAAACTCCAATTTTTAGTTGTTTGGTGAACTTCCTGAGCTTAGGTCGCTCTGCCTAGGTATAGGTCGCTCGGAATCATTAGCTCGCGCGTGTGGAAAAGTCAAGGCCTGCATATTTCGTTCGCCTCAGATTTAGGTCGCCTCGGATTTAGGTCGCCTCGGATTTAGGTCGTAGGTCGTTGGATTTTAGGTCGTTCGCGTATAGGTCGTTCGGCCTTGCCTGCCTCTTTAGGTCGTTGGACCTTAGGTCGTAGGTCGTTAGGCTTAGGTCGTTAAGTCGTTCCCTCTGTTGGAAACGTCTCCTCGGTCTTAGGTCGTTAGACCTTAGGTCGCCCCCCCTAGGTCGTTAGACCTTGAGTTGTTCCGCCTTAATTTAGCTCGCGCACTTCTTTAGGTCGCATATTCCTTTAGGTCGTTGGACCTTGTTTTCCTTAGGTCGTTGGACCCTATTTCCTTTAGGTCGTATGACCCACTAGGTCGCTTGGCCCCTTAGGTCGCGACACCTTTAGGTCGTGTTACCTATATTCCCCTAGGTCGAAAGACCTTAGGTCGTGCACCTTTAGGTCGCGAACCCTTTTAGGTCGCGAACACCTTTAGGTCGCGAACCACTTTAGGTCGCATGACCTCGTCT
The DNA here is from genome assembly GCA_030765085.1 of Allium cepa. NCBI lineage: Eukaryota > Viridiplantae > Streptophyta > Magnoliopsida > Asparagales > Amaryllidaceae > Allium > Allium cepa. The sequence continues at coordinate 807,993,372 of CM060928.1, forward strand.
CCGTTAGGTCGTGAACCTTGTTAGGTCGCTCATCCCTAGCCCGCGAACCTTCTTAGGTCGCGCACCCCCCTTAGGTCGTAACATGTTAGGTCGCACGCCTTTCACACCATTAAGTCACGAGTTTAATTAGGTCGCTCGGCCTTAAAACGTTAGGTCGCTTGACCTGTTCTATTGTTAGGTCGCTTGGCCATTTCAGTTAGGTCGCATGACCATAGGGTTGCTCCAGTTAGGTCGGTTGACTCCTTAGACCCCTAGGTCGCAACCATTAGGTCGCTCGCCCCTATTCTCCTTAGGTCGTTAGACCTCATTTTGTCTTCACTAGGTCGTACCGTTTTGGTCGGGGCGCTGCCCCGCACCCCGCCGGGGGCGCTGCCCCCTGGACCCCCGCGACCTAACCGGGCAGGTCGAACCCCGTAAGCGGTGGCGTTGCCCCCGCACCCCCACCTTGGGGGGTTTCCACCCCCCCCCCCCCCCCGGACCCCCCCTCCGTAGGGGATCTTGTCTGAAAAATATTCAACAGAACTTGCTGAGCTGATTTCCTTGGATTTTTATCACATCTTCGGATGTGACCTTTGTGATTGATTGTTTTCACAATCGCTTCTGTGATTTGTCACTTTAAAATATAAAGGTTTCAAAACTAGTAGTAAATATCAAAACTCTTTCAACAAAATGATTTCAACTCTATTTTTAATAACAAAGCTCTTTCTTAAACCGTTTTCCAATCTATTAGTATATACAAGCCTTTACCTCACTCGGATGAGAAATCTAATTAAACGACTTAGTAAAACAAGTGGTATGAAACGCTTGCGTTCACTTCGTCGGTTAATTCTTGGACTTGTTCGATTGAACCTCTTGTGACAATTTTATTAGTGAAGATTTACAGTTTGTTCGTAAATATTTAAGTTAAGCAAGTGGTTATGGGACATGAAGCTAAACTTCTATATTTACTAGCTTAGTGTAATTGACACTTCTCGTTGATCTTGATGATCGCTTTATGAATTAGACTAGCAATTGCGCGATGTCTCTTTCATTGCAAGGTTAGACTAGACACCACTTGTGTGATTCCATTCACACATACCTTTCTGCTTTTTGGTTAGTCTTGACCTCAATCTGTGTGATTCCATTCACACATGTGGGGTAGCTTCCCATGGTCTTCGGACCGTCATGTGATAGGCCTCTTTCCCTTTTTATGATTTCTGGATTTCTTGTGTTGATTTCTGGAATTTATCTCTTTGACTTTTCATGAGTACAAGTTTAGGGTATGATGCCCTCTTTGGATCTTTGAGAAGATTCTTGTGATATTGATTTATCTCTTATCGGTTGATCTCCTGTTGATCATTAATTGCATACTTATAGTAGTATGTCAGTATGGATATTTTATGTTTATGCCATATTTTTTATTTTATATCATGTCATCTGATATTTATAGCTAGACTGATCCGTTTATTATTTTCTTATAAATAATACTCGGGTCAGGCCGAGATGTTACAGGTGCTACTGCTTGACTCCTCCCCCAGTGATTCACTACTCAGACTTTTGGCTACTTGTTTAGATTAGCAGCTTTTGTTGTTTACACTTGAGATATAGACTCATAGTTGTATTCTTTTGTATAGCACGCGTTGCTATTCTTTTGTATTATCGTGGATCTTTTTAGACCACTACTCTGATGTACACTTTTTGTGATATATATTCATATCTCTTTCCGCCTTTGTGATATGGATATCTGTGATTGATTCGCATGTTATGCTTACTTCTATATTTGTTTCCGAAGATCATTTTATAGCCACCGTGTGATAAGAAATTACACGGATGGTCGCTCCTCAACAGCCTTATTCTCCGCGCTAGTTGACAGCACTACACCGTAGTGTTCTTGCCTAGCGTGGGTATAGAGGTGGGGCGTCACACTTCAGCTTTGAAATTCCAATTTACATCCTTTGAACAAGTCATTTAAATCAATTCCCAATTTCAACATTTACACTTGGATTAACTAAAATAATTCAGTTTACATAAATCAATTTCTTTTTCAAAACGCTAGTTAATTGAATTCAAAATTTCAAAGATTCAAAAATCATTAAATTTAACCAATCCGGTGTCCATATATAATTTTCTACCCTAGGGTCAAGTGATACGGATATTTATCATTTCAATCCAAAATTTAAAATTTTACGGCTATATATCATTTCAAACCGCAATCCCGAATTAAATAAAATCCATAAATCGTTGAGTCTATCATTTCAACCTATAACAAATTTTGCCTAATCTATAAATCGTTCGGGTATGTATCATTTCAACCCATAGGGTACTTGCAATATTATAACGATATAATTTACAACATCTAGTCATCCAATAGAAAAAATCAAACATACATCACACTCATCATCCAAATCAATCAATAGATAACTGATAGTCAATACAGGTAATAAATTGACAAATTAAAATTCAATATTAAATTAAACGGCAATTAATTGCAATAAAAGTCAAATTTTACCAGAATGACAATTTAACGTACCAAACCGTAATCAATAAATTTCTAATCACATCATAAATTTAATTTAACTAACATAAGATAATTTAGTAGTTATGAGTGGGTTAAAACACTCACCTTCTATTTTAAATCGAATTAAAATCCAATTTAAGCCCAAAATTTGAACGGTCTCACAATTCGTCCAAACAAGTGCCAAAATGTCCAGAATTCTGATATGATCCCAATGAAATAAACCGCGCATGAATTGGACCTCATACGTAAAAGTTATGAACAAATCAGCTTAAACGAATAATTAATAAGAAATAGACATATTAATAATATAATTAAATAAAAGAAAACGTACGCATTTACCCAAACAATTGAACTATTCCTCACGCATGCGAACTAACAACGACCGCCAATGAACCCAGATGAACGCATGCCTACAGGCGATCAAACCAAGCTCTGAAGCCTTGAACGAGCTCGCCTCCTCCATCCCTACCTCCCTCGACCATTAGCGCCACCCCCAAGATGTCGATCGATGCCCTAATAGCCAACCACTGCCAATATCCAAACCCTAATGAATTATTAGCGACGATATGACCATCAACTCCTCGAACGACCCATGTTGACGCGGTCCCCTCACGACTCTCCACAACCCCGTACCATTTATTTGTCGATCGGTCGACGTTGATCGACGATTGATGAATGGCAGAGAATTATTCCTCAAATTCCGCACACTTGGAATTCTAAATCGAAAAATAAATGCAGATTTGACTTGCGCTCGTCGAAAGCTTCAAATCGATATATAATTTGATAAGGTTTGGAGGAGTTTGATTTTCTATTTGATTTTTGGTTTGTCTTCCATTAAAAAGAGAGAAGTAGATAGAATTGTACGTATAAACAATTAGAATAAAAAGTAGCTAGGGTTTATAATGGGCTATATATAGGCAGATCAGAATAAGAATGAATGGACTAGATTGATTTGAAAGTTAAACGATAAAAGACCCGAAAAGCCCATTCTGCTTCCGAAACGAAAGCAAGTCATCCAATATATTGAAATAGATGTTTTCGATATTTTTAAACTCAATAGAACAAGTTTCAAGTCTTAATTCCATCGTATTAGGAAGTTAGCTTAAAATCAGCTTGTTTAAAATTGACTTCAATTGAATTAATTTCTAAGTGTTTCGAGCCCGCACGATCAAACGACAAGTCCGATCGTTACGAAACTTTATACACCAATTCACCGTTACGGATCCGATAAAACTGGTTTCTTCAAAATTTGAGACAGTTAAAATGGCTATTTTTTACGTTAATTAATTAAATTAATATTAAATTAATTAAGTCACTTTTTAATTCAATAATTTATAAACTAACCAATTTCATCATTTTTGATTACTTAGACATTTATAATAATCTGAAGCAAATCTACATATCAAATTCAGTGTTTAAAATTCTACTAATTACAGTGTTCAATTTCAACTGTAATTAAATCCAATTGATTAAATAAAATTCCAGTAAATTGTTTTAATTTGATTTTAATCCTTTTTATTCGTTCAATTATTACTCAAATAACATAGTTAACATTTTTTTATATCTTACTTCACTAATATGCTACAATTCCATCTTTTATTTGTATTAACTACTATATTTCAATTACATTGAATTTTGTCAATGTTTCACATTAATTAAAATTTGAAATCGCAATTAATTTATTTATCTTGGTTTTATTCTTTATTAAATTCGTTATTATCTTATGAATATAATTAACATTTCTATTCATTTTATTACGTTCCCATTTGCAATTATTGTCTTAACTCACATTTATGTAACATTTAATGACATTTATTTCTAATTGATTAAAGAAATTGGTAACAAATAACAATTGTCATTGTTTCTGCCTTTAGTAACATTTGTAAGTTTATTATTTGCAAGCAAATGTTATAACAACTCACATTATACTAATTCTATACAATTACAGTTCATTACAAATTATTTTATTAATTAATCAACATTTAATTTATCAATTGCTTTTTTAATCCAATCATCCATTAATACACACATTACTATGATTTATTGACAATCCAATCATAACTCTTTAATTCTTTTAATTAATTGGAATTACATTTAAAGCAGTTATCAGTTACCTTAAATTAATACTATTTTATTTCATTCCAGTTATATTCTTATTAATAAACCATAAATTATATATCATTTCATTAATTAATTCACTATTTACATTTTTTTCCTATATTCACTTTATAACCAAGTATAACATTTAAGTCATTTCAATTAATTGGAATTTCATTCAATTTGTTAATAGTTAACTTAAATTAACATTGTTACATTGCATTCTAGTTATTATTATCAAAAATGAATCACATTTTTTATTTCTTTCAATATTAAATCATAAAATCTCATTAAATTAACAAATTCTAATTATCGAAAATTATGAGTCGTTACAATAGATTAACTGGTTTGAAGACATGCATTTATCAGGAGGTCATTGGTACAAATCGTGCACGACACAAATTTTTTTAGAACCAGTCACATCTCCTAAAGAGAGAGACTTCTAGAATACATTGAATCAAGAAGCTTCTGGAGTATGTTGGAGAAAGAGGTTTCTAGAATAATATGGAATGCGTAGAGTAATGAAGTTTTTAGAGATAGAACGAGTTAAAAAGTTCTAGAATGTTCCTATTTTTAGATCTGGACAAAGAGTGCTTTATAAATACCTCCACCTAGCAACAATGGAAGACATCTTAGCATTTAGGAATCCGTTTTAGGCTTTCTTTTTGGATGCCATTAGGGCATCAATTTAGGGTTTCCTCTTTATTTTATTTTTCATGTAACGAAACCCTTATTTAGTAATAAAATATCTTATTTTGTTATAACACAATCATCGACTGCCTTAGTTTTATTTTTATTTTCATTTTTTTTTCATTTCAGTGGTATTTAGGATTTATTGGTTTGCAAAGAGGCTAATATATCTCTTTGATATTTTATCGATCAGCTGTTAATCAACCAGTTACTCATTGCTTAAAGTCTGTCTTTTTGTTACTTGTAGTTTTATCTCATTAAATTTCTCAATTATTTCTTTTGCTTATTTTTGGAATTTCATTTTTCTCCAATTTTGATAATTTCCTAGTTTTGGCTTAATCGGATTTTGATCTCAATTTCATCTAACTTACCTATAAATTAAATAAACATTAGTAATTAAATAACTCCCTGTGTATTCGACCTGTATTCGCACAAATAATACAACAGACACCATGGGGCTTGCGGTTAAACAAATTGTGGTTTTTGTTCAAACCAAAGATCATCAATCTCTTAACAAACAAATATGGAAGTACTACAAAATCTATTTAATTATTAACTACTTTTACCCTTGGTTTCTAGAGTCAAATATATGCAACACTAAAACAAAGTTAATCATTCATAGAATATGTGGCATAATTTATCAATTCATTACATGTATATATTTAAGCCTACAACTCCCAAAATTATTTACAGGCATATATGAACAAATTTACAATGATATAAATTTAGTATTATATAAAAATATGTAATTTCCCATCTATCTCTAAGCTTCCTAATCTTCAGTTCTAAACCCTACTCTCTTTCCTTCTTATGGAAATATGTACTGAAAGAGTATACATATTTATTAGAGATTTAGATCAAGGAAGATATTTGAGTTTAACTTTAGATGTTGATTTATAATTTTACGTTGGCTTTGAAGATTCACTTCAATCCTATTCTTCTTCTCTATTATTCTCCACTATTCTCTGCTTGCATACACATACACAGATTGCTATTTTATTTTAATTTAAAAATTTGTGGAGAAAAGGAAATGACATAGCTTCACTATGCTTAAGAAAATATGAGAATAAAAGTAAGGGATCAGACCCATACTTATAGGGGTTCGATTCAATGCTATTTGTCAGATAATATATTTTTTAAATCTAGGCCGTTGGTCTAGGTTCAATTTATGGCCAACACAACACTACTGATCAATCGCTCTATATCTACCGGTAGACCGTTGTGTTTATTTTGCTAACGTTCGTATGTATCCCTTTTAATTTATTTCATACTGTTTTACACCAACTTGATTAACAATAAACTTTATTAAACATTATGTAATTGTTAATGTTAACTAATTTTGATTATTTCCTTAATTACATATACATTTATTTATGATCTAGAATATTTAAACATTAATAACTTTCTCGTTCGAACTTCGATCGTAAAATTTTATATATAAAATTGATCAGAAAATTGCCAAGAATGCAATGGTGCAAGTTTCGTAGCCAAATTATAATGTTTATAAATATTATACTTTTGATGTTACTAATTATTAATTAATTTCTTTTTAATTAATTATTGTAAAATTTACAGGGTGTTACAATCATCTTGGAATGCATGAAGTGCTGGTTAGTTAAGGCAGAGCAAAAGAAGCCTAGTGGTTTGATGCAACCTCTAGAAGTTCCCCAATCGAAGTGGGAACAGATTTCAATGTATTTCATAGATGGATTACCGACGACTCGAGCAGTCTATGACATTATTTGGATCATAATCGATCAATTGACCAAGAGCGTCAGATTTATATCTGTAATGACCCGTAATTTTCGACAATTAAAAATAGTAAGTATAATAAGATTTTTGTAATTAAATGTTGAAAGAAATTAAAATTTAACATTTATAACTGGAATAATGCTAAAATGAAATGCAACAATGTTAATTAATGCTAATTATTAACAATTTGAATGGAATTCCACTTAATTGAAATAGTGTAAGGTTATACTTGGTTATAAAGTGAACATAGGAAAAAGAATGTAAATATTGAATCATTAATGAAATAATATATTGTTAATGGAAATTGAATAAAATTAGTATTATGAAAGAAATGGTAACATTTGTTTGTAAGTAATAAACTTATAAATGCAATTAAAGGCTAACGGTGGCAATTATTTTATATATTACCTACTTATTTGGTCTATTAAATTTAATTGAAAATAAATGGCAATTAATTTCCTTAATTAGTGCAGTTAATGTAGGTTTAATTGATAATGGTAAAAAGGTTGATTCTATACATTGTAACCATTGTAAAAAAAATTCATACTATGACCTTTGATTTGAATAAAAGGATGGAAATCAGTTTACTCAAATTTATTGGAATTGGAAATTTTAATAAGTGAATTTATTACAATTAATGAAATAAAAGTTTACGTAAATGAAAAGTAAGATGAAATGGTAAATTATTGATGTAATGGAAGATATAACAATGTTGACGATGTATGTAAGGTAATAATTGATTTAATAAGAGAATGAAACCAAGGTTAATAAATTAATTGAGACTTTAATTATAATTAATGTATTAAATTGACCAAAATTCAATAAAATGGAAATATAATAGTTAACACAAATAAAGGAAGGAAATTGGAGTATCTTAACGTAATGAAATGTAAAAAATGTCAACCATGTTATTAGATCATAAGCTTGGACCATAAATAAAATTCTAAAACAACAAACTACAATGAAGCAATGAAGTGGAAGGTTCTATCGCGTATTAGAATATAATTTAATAACAGAATTGGAATTATAAATGTCAGTTTTAATGATGAGTTAAATGAATATTGGTCGATGGAGAAAAACATTTATTTAGTATGTAATTTAATGCTTATTGGATACTGCAATTTTATAAACATGTTTGCATGACTACAAATAAGGATTACAATGTTCACGTATTTTTTAATTGATTTCATCAATTTGGGTCTGTTCTGAAGTGGAAGATTAAAATTAACTAGAAATAAATTTATTGAAATCTTTCAATTGAAAAAGGAAAAAAAAAACAAAGTGTAATTAATTAATTTAATGTAAGAATGTTTTCATTTGAATGTACATTATTTGGAAATATAAGAATGGATTTAATATTGTATAAGTTGATCATTTAGAATATAAGAATGTTTACATTTATGAATTGCAAGTAACGAATAAGCATTTTAAGGAAAATAAAAGAATGTTTGAGAATGTTTCCATCCTGAATATAAATATAACGTTGTAAAAAGATAAAATTGAATTTTTAAAACAACATTTTACTGTAGTTAAAAAGCAGGCATAGGTTGCACGGAAGTGATTTTATTGATAACCTTGAAATTTAAAATAAATTAAATATTGGAGTTCATAATTAGGTGTCAAGAAAAATGTTGTTTTTAAATTTGAATTTTTAAATCATGGTTCATATTTTATTTTATGTAGCAGCGGTCCTCGTTATGTTAATTGGTGTGTTCGAATTTAGTTATTTTGTGGTAATTAAATCTTTAATGAATGTCAAATTTTGTATGTTTGGGGTTAACAAAATTAATTGAGTGAACAAATGTTTTGAAATTTGAATTCCAAAAGTTTGTTTATAGAGTAGAGTTAGTCCATTTATTCCCGTTCTAATTAATAATTGTCACACTTTTTTCATCGTTTCCTCATATTTTCCATTACTCATTTCCATTTACATTGTCTAAAGCCTTTTCATTTCATGAACGTTGCCTACTTTTCATATTTTTAATTCTTTCCTTCACCTCTTTTAATACCTACCATTTTTTTGGGTTGTTCATATTTTTACTTTATTTCATTCCTACTTTGTTTATTTTACCTTCATTAGCTTTTCACTAGTTTCAATCTTCATTCTTGTGGCTTCATTTTATTTTATTTTAATCTCATCTTCTGTAGCTTCATTTTTGTCTCTCTTCACCTTCCTCCTTCCTTTTTTTTCATGTTTCTTCTCCAAATCTCTTTTCTCTCCTTTTTTCTAAAGCTTTTTTTTCTCTTTTCTTCTTCTTATTCGTCAAATCTTCTTCTTCATTTTCAAAGCTTCCTTTTCTTTTTTTCAATTCTCCTTCTTTAATTTTTTTTGTCTTTTTCTTTTTTTCCTTTTCAAACCTTCTCTTCTTTCCATGTCTTTTTCTTCGAATCCAGATCTATATGATCTTCTCTCCAAAACTTTCTATAAAGAAAAAGATTAAGATAGCAAAGAAACAAAACAAAATGAGAAAGTAGTTGCAAATCCAAATCTGGTTAGAAAAGGGAAAGCAAAAAAGATGGGTGATTCAACCCACTCACGCAACACTAGAAATTCCATTGCAAGTTAAATAAAATATATGATGTGTTATTTAATTTTGTTTATTGATATTTGTTGATTTAAGTTTACATTTGAATTGATATTGAATCAGAATTGACATGTAATTTTATATTGGAATTAAATTGATAGTTAAACCCCGATATTGATAACTATTATATGTTGAAATATATTGGTTGATTTGAATGTTGTTTTAAATAGATGCTTATTGATTGATATGTCGGATGCATGGTTTTTTATTTATTTTAATATGTCTCTGTTATCACCTTGTACATTATTGACATCATTTAAGTGGTCCTTTGAATCATTTTAGAACTGGATAATCAAGACGTCTAAATTATGGGTTGAAATGATATATAACCATACAATTTCTTGAATTTGGATTATTTATTGAAACTGAATTATTTAAAAAGTTTAAGTTTTTAATTTAAACTTCGGATTTATTTTAAATAAAGTGGTTAAAATTGGTATTTCGAATTATTTGAAATCTCGCAAGTTACTGCACTCATGTTGTACACTTGATAGGAGATGAAAAATTCCATGAAATCTCTGAAGCCATTGCACTCATAATTTTATTTGAGATTGATTTGACTTACATAGGAATTTTATTCTGACTCGAGTGTATTATTTTTCAATATGCTCGGGTTAGTCTGAGCTTTTTCAATGTGTTGAAGACCATTTTATATTCTAGAGAATGAAGATAAAGATTCGGTATATTATTGCTACTTATTACTATTATTCCACTGCTTATTATGTTCCGCTGCATTATTTTTTTATTTTCTAATGTATGTATAACTCTGATTTGAATCGTAAAAGTATAATCAAATGTCATTTGTAAAACAGCTTAATGAATTGTTTATTGGATTATTATATTTTGTCATTCCGCTGCGAGATTCTGTATTTTGTTTTTTCCTTCTTTTCTATTATTTTCTTATTGACCTCATTGACAACCCTCCCTTTTGAATGGTTTAAATTAGACATATGTGGTTTATTGTCGATTTAAATCGTCCAAAAAGGTGAGTTGTTACAGTTGGTATCAGAGCTTTGGTTTAGACATACCTTAGCCTGTTGGGGTTAACTCATTAGAGATAGGGTATTAATACTGTAACGATTGCGGATTTTCGTTGCCGAAAAAACCGAATAGTTATGGGTTTTAAAAAGAATTAAGAAAAAGAAAGAAGAGAGAAGAGAAGATAGAAGGAAAAGAAGATAGAAAATTTAGAAATAGAAAGAAAAAGAGAATAGAGAAAAAGGAGAAAAACAGAAGAAAATAGGACGGAACAGAAAACAACAGAACAACATCAGAATCTCACAATTCGCAGCGGAACAACATATAATAATAAATGAATAATCTTTAAACAAAGAACTATCTCAGTTATTACATTACATCACATTTTATTACATCATATCATCAGAGTGTACAACAACATACAACAACAAACAATGCAGCGGAAAAAGAAATACTATATAAACTAGTAATACGCCATGCCATCCAGCTTGCCTCCGGCAACTCCAGAATATCCAGAATATCCTGATAAACCTAACTCTTAACTGCCCGTGTGGAAATTGGTGGGCACCCAGAGTTTAGGAAGGAAAACAATAAACTCCAAGTCAGTCATGTGACTGGTGTGAGAACTCAAAACAGTTTATTTATCTTTAAAATCAAAATAGAGGAATATTTTTAATCAATTCGCAATGCTTTTAAAAATGAGACTACCATAAGGCCTCCCGCACACACACACATGCAAACGCAGAATCGGAGGAGATTTCTCCTTATGATAGCCAAAGATGCTTGATACGCATTTAAAATAACATTTGATATTATTATTAGTGCATAGTGTATAACAAATTCATTTCGAAAGTAGAATATAAATCTTAGCCAACATAGACATTTCGAACTATGCCTACTATAGCTACTATCCAAACAGTGGTGACCACCATAAGTGAATAGCAGGTTCTACAACTAATACCGTACAAGTTTCGTATTGGGAATTGGATTTCCAACAAATGGTCAGGCCAAGGAACTTCCCATTGCCACTGAGAATGCCTCTGGATGGACATCCCCGAGAACCAAACCGGATCTCAACCAACACAAGGCCGGGTTACTCCTAACTGAGTAACAACTGACCGAATATGCCATCCCCCGGTCCTTTGGGATCTTTTTCCGAGAGCGCTCTCTAATCAATTCACACAATCATAAAAACAAAGTGTTTCAACATGAGTAAGTATCTGGGCTCCATACCATGATACCACCCTTTTCCAGAAGGAAATGCACATATCCTAAAGGGCGCTACCCCTCATAACCTTGCCGCATCTTTCCTGTTTTGACCATTTCCGGGATGTGAGGCTCGACGAATTCACGTCCACAAAAACATACTTTATACAAAAGCCATGCTTTGGGTCAACAAATGATCAACACAATGATCACTAAGATAGACGATCAAATAAATGATCCTATCACAATAATCAACACAATGATCATTTCAGCATCACTCAGCATGTCACATTACCAAATTGGGAATATATCGCTGATAACTTCAACTATATAACCTTTGAGCTCGTACGTCTCAAAGAAGGGTGTTAAGCAAAGAATAAATTCTCCGCCACCAACAGAAATATATTTGAAAGAAATCGGCTTTATATCTCAAATTGTAATGTCAGACATACAATTCATACAAGTCTGTTCCGGGCTCGAACAGAACCGAAGGCACTTACAAAGAAGTCCTTGCAATCCGGATATTCACAATCCTGATCGGATTTCCCATCACTTAGGGAGTCTCTATACCGTTGCAACTCAGTGCAGAGACAATCGATAGGTCATCCTATCGCTTTCGCAAATACCGGGTCTTCAACACCGATCTTCAATGCAATTCACAACGACGTATCACATAATCGGAATGGGTTATACGACCCCATGGTCCTTTCCCGGTTAACCCGAATAGTGAGCGCTTATTCAAAAATAAGTGTGCATTCAAATAAAATCAATTCACATCAAATACCCATTCAAAGGGAAATACTGATAGTCGGCTATTGAACTATCACTGGATATGCACACATCACCAGATTCCAAATAATTTTCCAAATTATTTATTTTCCAAAATATCTTTACTAGATATATAATTTCAACACTTCAAAAATAAATCAATATTTATTTTTAACAAGTTCCACTTTCACATATAAATTCCATAATGAATTTATATTTTAAGATATCCATGCATATGTGATTTCAATAATTCATTTCAATTTATCCTCAAAAAGATAAATTCTCTATATTCACTTCACATTGGAAAACATTTCCATACTTATTTATTCATAAGTAATTCACAAATCTCTTTTATTTTCAACACTTAGAAAATATTCAATATACTTAAATCGAATTAAGTATATATTTCATTATTTAAGGAAATCATTCTCTTAAACATATTTATTTGGGCCAAAAACGAATGTTACGTAAAACATCGTTACGACAACTCAAAATCACTAGTATAGGGATTCGAAATTAAAATAGATATATAAATCCCAATACTATACCAAACATTTCCTTTCGGAAATCATTTACTATAACAACAGTGTTATAGTCCACATTTCCTTTTATTTCTCGAAAACGTCTATTTCAACAATAAATGTTGAAATCTATGGTTTCGAATCTCAACGCCTTTAAAACATCGTTAGATCGTTTTAATTCTGTTTAAAATATCACATTCTAAAATATTTTCCTTAACGTGTTATTCACTATTCAAAAATCGTGAACATACTTCGTTAACAAATTTCATCCTTTTATTCAATTTATTTTAAAGGATTATTCACTATTCAAAAATGTGAATATAACTCCATTAATAGGTTATAACAATTAACTTATCAAAATAAGTCGTTTGCGAATTTATAAAACAACGTTTATAAATTCCTCTTCTATTTATTTATAAAAACTTCCTTTAATAAATTCCTTTATTAACCTATTCCAGTTTATAACTAAATTATAAACTAAACGTTCATATTATAAGTTAAATACTTATAAAACGATTATTTTATAAGATCGTTCTTTTAAAGACTTTCCAATTTATAAATCTTATAACTTATAAGATTTAATGATTTATCCAATCTATTCTTCAAATAATTTCACCAAATTTATAAATCTTACTATTTATAAATTTCATTTATAACTTCACGGTTTATAATTCTATAAATTTCATTCTTTAATGAAATTCATTTTCACTTAATTCAAACACTTATAAAAACTCGTTTTATAATGTCTATATTTCAATTTATAAATATCCATTTACAAATCTCTTAATATAAATCAGTTTATATTATTATTCTGAAACGTCTTTAATTCCCTTTATAATTTCACCATTTTGATTTATAAAAAAATCAAATTTTATAAATCCTATATTTAAACTTTTGATAATAAATTCAAAAATCCAGTTTAAACTATTTTATAAAGTCATTAATTCCTATTTCTCAAAAATCAGCTTTTAACCGTATTTCTCAAAAAAAATTATAATTTTTATAACTTTAAGAATTATAACGTTCATTTATTTAAAATGGATCAATTCCAAAATATTTTATCTTTTCAAAAATTACTTTAAAAACATTTTTAAAATACCAGAAATTTGGTCCAATGATGCTACACACCAAATAGTCAATCACGACAACAACGATATCACATATCGTATATGATAATCAACGAATATCAAAATATCCATAATCAAATAAATACTGTTGAGGAATCCAGTTGGATCCCTCCAACCTGTTTCCTGCATCCAAAAACATTAGCACAATACCAATTTCGCTCCAGTACGAAATTATCGCGGTACATGTTCTTATTAAATATTATCCGCTTAATAACGGCGTAATAGGGTCTCATCCGCTAAACAAAAAATGCGGAAAATCAATCAACTGCAATATATACATATGCCAATATATATATATTGATATTATATATAATACCAATTTCACTGTTTATGAAATATTCGCGGTATATGTTTTTATTAAATAACATCCGCTTAATAACGGCGCATAATGTCTATTTTAACAATCAATAATTTACAGTCATCATTCAAACATGCATTCAAATATTTTAAATCTAACTATTTAAAATAAAATCGAAATCTATTCGATTGAGTGAGAAGTTCTCACCTTGGTTTTAATTTCCGTTTTAGCTTTTATTTCGAATAAAATTAAACGCGCGTTTAATTTTACCCGAAATTCTCACTAACTCCAAACGACTCCAAACCAACTCCATCGCGCAGTGCTCGTCCATACGATTCCAACGCAACTGAGTTTGCATTTTTTCGACCTCGTATGAAAAAGTTATTAATATTTGAACTTACACGAATTCTATACTTATATAAATACAACATAAACTAAATTTTTAAACTATGCTATCATCATCACCGTGCATTTTGAAGTCAACGCATCAGGGCCATTCACTGCCTTCTTCTCCAAACGCGTACGCACGCAGAAATCAAAACCGAACCCATCTTCAAACCCTAACCCTAATACACGCGACATATACAAGCACCTCCAGGCCGATCAGGGAACGCCAATCGATAGCCCACCCCCCACTCCATCAACGCCCCCATTATGGTCGAGCTCGGTCACCAATATTGCCCAGAAAAACGTGCGCAACCGAGCACCTTTCGGCCATGATTCCTCCCTCCACGCGACGCTAAACCCCATCTCGACCGTATGGATCCAAAGCTCGTTGCGTGCTCTCCATCTTTCATTAAGAAAGTTTTTGATAATATTGTATGTATTTGAAGATATTAACGAAGGAAGAAGGAGCAATCTCGGCCATGGGTTCATAGCCGGCGGCTACACTAGAAAATTAGGGTTTAAAATTTTATTTATTTATTTTAGATCTAAGGTGATATTTATAGGAAAAGCTAGCGTAAACACTATTCATCCCGGGAATTCCGAACTCCGATTTAGACGCCGTAACCAGCGTACCTAGGGTTTATCCCGCGTTCCGGACACAATGGAACAGGTTTCGGAAGCTAATTCGGAAGTATGTGCGAGTTATGGCTACAAACGCTCAATTTAAATTAAACCGATTTAAACCGATTTCTAGGCGTTTTAATTTGTACCGGACAAATGGTAAATCCAAACGACTTGAAATTTGAAACCTTACAATAATATCACATTACGGATCCGATGAAACTGGTTTCGTCGAAATCCGAGACTTTTTGAAAAATGGCTATTTTGACTTGCCAAATTTAAATTAAAAATAATTCGATGCGTTTCGAGCTGCCACGATCAAACGATAGCTCCGATTGACACGAAAATTGAAATCCGGTAATAACTAACTATTACGGATCCAATGGAACTGGTTTCGTTCAATTCTGAGACTGTTCAAAAATTGGCTATTTTACAGTCGATTATTAAATATTAAAATATTCAATTTTCACAAATTAACTTTTAATTCGATTTTAAAAGTTCTAAAATATTTCTATAACTCCAGTATGATTAAATAAAATTTTCCAAATTATTTTCAATCATTTTTAACTCAATTTTTAATTATTTCCATAATTTAACATATTAAATTATTGTTTTAATTATCTAATTAAATCCAATAATTCAAATAAAAATTTATTTGACTTAAAAATTCACTTATTAATATTTAAAATTAATTAAATATTCAAATTTTAAATTATTAAAATTTCTGGGTCGTTACAATCTTTCCCCCTTAAAAGAATTTCGTCCTCGAAATTATAAGTAAGAAAAGTTACAGAATTTATTAACTTTCCAAAATTTATAATTAAACTTCTTACAAATCTTTACTAAGTTTTCAAATCATACTTAGTTATCCTTTCAAAAACAACTACTATTGTTTAACTTTCAATTCCAAAATCTAAATTAAAGTTTTCAAACATTTTCCCAAATTTTCTCAAAATTTTCTAACGCCTTAAATTTTCGGAAAAATTTGCCATAGTCTCCTTTGCGCGGCTCGATCCGAAAAAAAAATGACAGTATATATATCACAAATATACATCTCATCAAGTAATGAGGCATCCCGAAGGGAAAAAAGTGTAAAAGTACGATATTTAATCCGAGATATGTACCTTAAAATTTTATTAGCACGCATATACGGCTAATATAGCGCTAAAGCGAGCTCCAAATGCGAAGCAAACGCGATCCGCACCTACTAAACTCAACAAACAACATGAGAATCATGTATATAAAGCATAGTATCGATATAAAACATATAGCAACATAACAACTATATATGTCATATAGCAAATGCAACTAAACAATAAATGCAAACATCAACCATCAACCAACTATCATTCAACAAATTCATAATCAATATATATTCATTTATATTCTCATTAATATTAATGAATTGGTTTTCAATTTAAATCACATTTGATTCATTTACATTGGATTTACTAACATTCATTCTCAATTCAATTAGTTTACATTTACTAATTAAATCTAATTCACATTCAATTCTATTCAACTTATTTACTTTCAATTTGAATTCAATTACATAGCTTTCAATTTCATTAATTCACTTTCATTAACACTTAATGAATTATATACAATCAATCAACAATCATATAACAATCAATGTATATTAATTTCAACCAAATTCTTTTGCTTATATTCATTCAATCTGGTTTAACTCCATCACTTTCAATTGAATTAATTAAATTGATTTTCATTCAATTTATTCAACTTCTAATAACATTAGATTTTAATGAATTAACACTTATATTCATTATTTCATATCAATTCTATTTTCCATTCAATTGATTCACAATTCAATTCATTTATACAATTCAATTACCAAAGTTGAATTTCATTTATATAACTTAAGTTCACATTTATTTAATCCACTTAATTATTTACTTCGATACCAAAATCAATTCCATTCAACAACACTTAAGTTATACTTCCATTTAACTTTAAATTCATTTTTATTCACAACTCATATTCATAAATATATTCATATAGTTTCACTTCTTATATATATAAGTTTATTTCACAATTGTAAATCACTTTAATTATAATTCAATTCTTATAATTCTTTTGCTTATACAATTATTCTTTTATTTAGATTATTCAAACAACCTAACAATCAATTTATATACATTTAATAATTCTGAAAAATTATTCCTTTATATATAAAATATAATCAAGGCAAAATCATTCCATTTACCCAATTTAAAAACAATATTGTGTCGAATTGTTCTATTCAAGTGTTTAGAAACCCCTTCGGCTCAGTTTCGAGGCTGTGCTGACGAAAGTTCATATGCCACTCAATAAATCAATCATCACAATATAAAACAATTTTATATTCACTAACAAATACGCTCTCATAGCTATTATTACTCTCAAACTCATTCTAGAGTACTGCTGACTCTATCTCTAACGAGTAATACCCAACAGAACCATGGTTGTCGCTTAACCATCAGCTCCGATACCAAATGTAACGATTGCGGATTTTCGTTGCCGAAAAAACCGAATAGTTATGGGTTTTAAAAAGAATTAAGAAAAAGAAAGAAGAGAGAAGAGAAGATAGAAGGAAAAGAAGATAGAAAATTTAGAAATAGAAAGAAAAAGAGAATAGAGAAAAAGGAGAAAAACAGAAGAAAATAGGACGGAACAGAAAACAACAGAACAACATCAGAATCTCACAATTCGCAGCGGAACAACATATAATAATAAATGAATAATCTTTAAACAAAGAACTATCTCAGTTATTACATTACATCACATTTTATTACATCATATCATCAGAGTGTACAACAACATACAACAACAAACAATGCAGCGGAAAAAGAAATACTATATAAACTAGTAATACGCCATGCCATCCAGCTTGCCTCCAGCAACTCCAGAATATCCAGAATATCCTGATAAACCTAACTCTTAACTGCCCGTGTGGAAATTGGTGGGCACCCAGAGTTTAGGAAGGAAAACAATAAACTCCAAGTCAGTCATGTGACTGGTGTGAGAACTGAAAACAGTTTATTTATCTTTAAAATCAAAATAGAGGAATATTTTTAATCAATTCGCAATGCTTTTAAAAATGAGACTACCATAAGGCCTCCCGCACACACACACATGCAAACGCAGAATCGGAGGAGATTTCTCCTTATGATAGCCAAAGATGCTTGATACGCATTTAAAATAACATTTGATATTATTATTAGTGCATAGTGTATAACAAATTCATTTCGAAAGTAGAATATAAATCTTAGCCAACATAGACATTTCGAACTATGCCTACTATAGCTACTATCCAAACAGTGGTGACCACCATAAGTGAATAGCAGGTTCTACAACTAATACCGTACAAGTTTCGTATTGGGAATTGGATTTCCAACAAATGGTCAGGCCAAGGAACTTCCCATTGCCACTGAGAATGCCTCTGGATGGACATCCCCGAGAACCAAACCGGATCTCAACCAACACAAGGCCGGGTTACTCCTAACTGAGTAACAACTGACCGAATATGCCATCCCCCGGTCCTTTGGGACCTTTTTCCGAGAGCGCTCTCTAATCAATTCACACAATCATAAAAACAAAGTGTTTCAACATGAGTAAGTATCTGGGCTCCATACCATGATACCACCCTTTTCCAGAAGGAAATGCACATATCCTAAAGGGCGCTACCCCTCATAACCTTGCCGCATCTTTCCTGTTTTGACCATTTCCGGGATGTGAGGCTCGACGAATTCACGTCCACAAAAACATACTTTATACAAAAGCCATGCTTTGGGTCAACAAATGATCAACACAATGATCACTAAGATAGACGATCAAATAAATGATCCTATCACAATAATCAACACAATGATCATTTCAGCATCACTCAGCATGTCACATTACCAAATTGGGAATATATCGCTGATAACTTCAACTATATAACCTTTGAGCTCGTACGTCTCAAAGAAGGATGTTAAGCAAAGAATAAATTCTCCGCCACCAACAGAAATATATTTGAAAGAAATCGGCTTTATATCTCAAATTGTAATGTCAGACATACAATTCATACAAGTCTGTTCCGGGCTCGAACAGAACCGAAGGCACTTACAAAGAAGTCCTTGCAATCCGGATATTCACAATCCTGATCGGATTTCCCATCACTTAGGGAGTCTCTATACCGTTGCAACTCAGTGCAGAGACAATCGATAGGTCATCCTATCGCTTTCGCAAATACCGGGTCTTCAACACCGATCTTCAATGCAATTCACAACGACGTATCACATATTCGGAATGGGTTATACGACCCCATGGTCCTTTCCCGGTTAACCCGAATAGTGAGCGCTTATTCAAAAATAAGTGTGCATTCAAATTCAATCAATTCACATCAAATACCCATTCAAAGGGAAATACTGATAGTCGGCTATTGAACTATCACTGGATATGCACACATCACCAGATTCCAAATAATTTTCCAAATTATTTATTTTCCAAAATATCTTTACTAGATATATAATTTCAACACTTCAAAAATAAATCAATATTTATTTTTAACAAGTTCCACTTTCACATATAAATTCCATAATGAATTTATATTTTAAGATATCCATGCATATGTGATTTCAATAATTCATTTCAATTTATCCTCAAAAAGATAAATTCTCTATATTCACTTCACATTGGAAAACATTTCCATACTTATTTATTCATAAGTAATTCACAAATCTCTTTTATTTTCAACACTTAGAAAATATTCAATATACTTAAATCGAATTAAGTATATATTTCATTATTTAAGGAAATCATTCTCTTAAACATATTTATTTGGGCCAAAAACGAATGTTACGTAAAACATCGTTACGACAACTCAAAATCACTAGTATAGGGATTCGAAATTAAAATAGATATATAAATCCCAATACTATACCAAACATTTCCTTTCGGAAATCATTTACTATAACAACAGTGTTATAGTCCACATTTCCTTTTATTTCTCGAAAACGTCTATTTCAACAATAAATGTTGAAATCTATGGTTTCGAATCTCAACGCCTTTAAAACATCGTTAGATCGTTTTAATTCTGTTTAAAATATCACATTCTAAAATATTTTCCTTAACGTGTTATTCACTATTCAAAAATCGTGAACATACTTCGTTAACAAATTTCATCCTTTTATTCAATTTATTTTAAAGGATTATTCACTATTCAAAAATGTGAATATAACTCCATTAATAGGTTATAACAATTAACTTATCAAAATAAGTCGTTTGCGAATTTATAAAACAACGTTTATAAATTCCTCTTCTATTTATTTATAAAAACTTCCTTTAATAAATTCCTTTATTAACCTATTCCAGTTTATAACTAAATTATAAACTAAACGTTCATATTATAAGTTAAATACTTATAAAACGATTATTTTATAAGATCGTTCTTTTAAAGACTTTCCAATTTATAAATCTTATAACTTATAAGATTTAATGATTTATCCAATCTATTCTTCAAATAATTTCACCAAATTTATAAATCTTACTATTTATAAATTTCATTTATAACTTCACGGTTTATAATTCTATAAATTTCATTCTTTAATGAAATTCATTTTCACTTAATTCAAACACTTATAAAAACTCGTTTTATAATGTCTATATTTCAATTTATAAATATCCATTTACAAATCTCTTAATATAAATCAGTTTATATTATTATTCTGAAACGTCTTTAATTCCCTTTATAATTTCACCATTTTGATTTATAAAAAAATCAAATTTTATAAATCCTATATTTAAACTTTTGATAATAAATTCAAAAATCCAGTTTAAACTATTTTATAAAGTCATTAATTCCTATTTCTCAAAAATCAGCTTTTAACCGTATTTCTCAAAAAAAATTATAATTTTTATAACTTTAAGAATTATAACGTTCATTTATTTAAAATGGATCAATTCCAAAATATTTTATCTTTTCAAAAATTACTTTAAAAACATTTTTAAAATACCAGAAATTTGGTCCAATGATGCTACACACCAAATAGTCAATCACGACAACAACGATATCACATATCGTATATGATAATCAACGAATATCAAAATATCCATAATCAAATAAATACTGTTGAGGAATCCAGTTGGATCCCTCCAACCTGTTTCCTGCATCCAAAAACATTAGCACAATACCAATTTCGCTCCAGTACGAAATTATCGCGGTACATGTTCTTATTAAATATTATCCGCTTAATAACGGCGTAATAGGGTCTCATCCGCTAAACAAAAAATGCGGGAAATCAATCAACTGCAATATATACATATGCCAATATATATATATTGATATTATATATAATACCAATTTCACTGTTTATGAAATATTCGCGGTATATGTTTTTATTAAATAACATCCGCTTAATAACGGCGCATAATGTCTATTTTAACAATCAATAATTTACAGTCATCATTCAAACATGCATTCAAATATTTTAAATCTAACTATTTAAAATAAAATCGAAATCTATTCGATTGAGTGAGAAGTTCTCACCTTGGTTTTAATTTCCGTTTTAGCTTTTATTTCGAATAAAATTAAACGCGCGTTTAATTTTACCCGAAATTCTCACTAACTCCAAACGACTCCAAACCAACTCCATCGCGCAGTGCTCGTCCATACGATTCCAACGCAACTGAGTTTGCATTTTTTCGACCTCGTATGAAAAAGTTATTAATATTTGAACTTACACGAATTCTATACTTATATAAATACAACATAAACTAAATTTTTAAACTATGCTATCATCATCACCGTGCATTTTGAAGTCAACGCATCAGGGCCATTCACTGCCTTCTTCTCCAAACGCGTACGCACGCAGAAATCAAAACCGAACCCATCTTCAAACCCTAACCCTAATACACGCGACATATACAAGCACCTCCAGGCCGATCAGGGAACGCCAATCGATAGCCCACCCCCCACTCCATCAACGCCCCCATTATGGTCGAGCTCGGTCACCAATATTGCCCAGAAAAACGTGCGCAACCGAGCACCTTTCGGCCATGATTCCTCCCTCCACGCGACGCTAAACCCCATCTCGACCGTATGGATCCAAAGCTCGTTGCGTGCTCTCCATCTTTCATTAAGAAAGTTTTTGATAATATTGTATGGATTTGAAGATATTAACGAAGGAAGAAGGAGCAATCTCGGCCATGGGTTCATAGCCGGCGGCTACACTAGAAAATTAGGGTTTAAAATTTTATTTATTTATTTTAGATCTAAGGTGATATTTATAGGAAAAGCTAGCGTAAACACTATTCATCCCGGGAATTCCGAACTCCGATTTAGACGCCGTAACCAGCGTACCTAGGGTTTATCCCGCGTTCCGGACACAATGGAACAGGTTTCGGAAGCTAATTCGGAAGTATGTGCGAGTTATGGCTACAAACGCTCAATTTAAATTAAACCGATTTAAACCGATTTCTAGGCGTTTTAATTTGTACCGGACAAATGGTAAATCCAAACGACTTGAAATTTGAAACCTTACAATAATATCACATTACGGATCCGATGAAACTGGTTTCGTCGAAATCCGAGACTTTTTGAAAAATGGCTATTTTGACTTGCCAAATTTAAATTAAAAATAATTCGATGCGTTTCGAGCTGCCACGATCAAACGATAGCTCCGATTGACACGAAAATTGAAATCCGGTAATAACTAACTATTACGGATCCAATGGAACTGGTTTCGTTCAATTCTGAGACTGTTCAAAAATTGGCTATTTTACAGTCGATTATTAAATATTAAAATATTCAATTTTCACAAATTAACTTTTAATTCGATTTTAAAAGTTCTAAAATATTTCTATAACTCCAGTATGATTAAATAAAATTTTCCAAATTATTTTCAATCATTTTTAACTCAATTTTTAATTATTTCCATAATTTAACATATTAAATTATTGTTTTAATTATCTAATTAAATCCAATAATTCAAATAAAAATTTATTTGACTTAAAAATTCACTTATTAATATTTAAAATTAATTAAATATTCAAATTTTAAATTATTAAAATTTCTGGGTCGTTACAAATACCCTAGAATGAGTTGTCTAAGTGTATATACGACAGCGTGTATTTGTTAGTGTCATAAAAAATGTTTTATATAAGTTTTGAAATGAAAGTATTTTTCCTAGTATTATATGATATATATAAAGGAATAGATTTTTATAACCGATATAGTTATTTGTAATGTGTTCGATTTATGAAATGGTAATATTTAGTTATTATCATTTATTGTTGATTAGTTGAGTTTTTGTTAGTTTATAAGCATTGGCTAATTATTGTTGATTGAACTAATAGACTAAACACTAGACTAATAATGGTGTATTAAAGAGAATAAAATGAATAATTTAGATATTTGTTTATGGAATTGAAATGTTTTGTTGTGAAACTTATTGTTTGTTGATTGGTAGTTTTAACTATTGAAATAAAATGGATTGTTTGGATATTTGGATAGTCAAATTTTTTGAATTAATATATACGTAGAAACTTAATAATTGTGTTGAATTATGCAGTTGAATTTGATAACCTTAATTTGAAAGCAAGTGAAACAAGGTTAATTTGTTATAGTTGAGTAGAATTATCGTGTAACGACCCGATTTTACGACTTTCGAAAGTCGACATTAATACGCCACTGTATCAATTGCCACACAATCGAACGCCGGAAAAGCGAACCGTTAGGGTTAAAGAAGAAGAAGATAGAAGAAGAACAGAAAACAATAACAGAATCTCACATTTCGCAGCGGAACAAATATAATAGATAAATGAATATCTTTAAAACAAAATCAGTTATACAATACATTATCAGAGTTTACAACGACACCATCCAACACTAGGCATTTACAACATCTAATTCATAATTAAACAGAACTTACAGCAATCCAAATGCAGCGGACAATACATAGTACAATAATACGTCTCGCCATCCAGCTTCGCTCCCAATCTCCACAGCAACTTCTTGACTTCGCTCCCGAATAACTGATAACCTGACTCTAGGCTGCCCGTGTGGAGAATTATGGGCATCCAGAGTTTAGAAAGGGGACACTAAACTCCAGGTCAATCATGGGACTGGTGTGAGATCTTAAAAACAGTTATTTTCACAAAGGAAGAAAAGAAATCCACTATGCTCTTGGAAAATGAAAATACCATAAGGCCTCCCGCCACACATACAATAAAAACGCAGAATTGGAGGAGATTTCTCCTTATGGTATTCAAACATGCTTGATATGCAAATTCTTTTCAATATTATTATAAGTGCATAGTGCAGAAAACCTTTCGAAAGTATAATATTAATCTTAGCCAGTATAGACATTTCAAACTATGCCTACTATAGCTACCATCTAAACAGTGGTGACCACCATAAGTAAATGGCGGGTTATACAACTAAAACCGTACAAGGCGTGTATTGGAGATTGGATTTCCAACAACTGGTCAGGCTAAGGAACTTCCTACTGCCGCATGAGTATGCACCTGGATGGACGTCCCGAGAACTTAACCAGCTCTCTGCCAACACAAGGCCGGGTTACCTTTGTAACTAGGTAACTACTACACCAGTATGCCATCCCTCGGTCGTTTGCGACCTTTATCCGAGGATCCTCAACCACAAAGTATATTATATTTGCAGCAACCACATAGGTTAAATATCTGGGCTCCATACCATGATACCACCCTTTTCCAGAAAGAAATGACATACCCTAAAGGGTGTGACCCTCATAACCTTACCACATCTTTCCTGTTTCGACCATTTCCGGGGTGTGAGGTCCGACGAAGTCTCGTCCACAAAGCTACACTTTTCACAAAGTCATGCTACGATCAACAAATGATCAGTAGCACTTCGTATGCCGCATTACCAAATTGGGAATGTATCACTAGTAACCATCAACTACATAACCTCTGAGCTCATACGTCTTAGAGAAGGGTGTTAAGCTAAGAGAATATATTCTCTGCCACCAACAGAAATGTATTTGATAGAAACCAGCTTTACATCTCAAAGTGTACCGTCAGACACAAATCCATACATGCCCGTTCTGGGATAGAACGGAACTGAAGGCACTTCAAAAGATGCCCATGCAAATCCGGATATTCACAAATCACGTCCGGAATCCCCATCACAAAAGGTGATAAAATCTCTATACCGGAGCAACCCGGTGCAGAGACATTCGATAGGTAACCCTTTCATTTTCGAAAATACCCGGTCTTCAACACCATCTTCAAATGCAATCTCATTTTGTCGTGTCATTATTCGTAATGGGTTATTTGACACAAAGTCCTCTCCCAGCTAATCCGAATAATGAGCGCTTATTTTAAAAATAAGTGTTACATTCAGATTTCAATAAATCACAATAATTTCCACTTTGATCTTTTAAACAAAAGATCCATCACAATCACAAAGGTTCGATGTAGTTTTCGAATATCCATTTGGAATCCGACCCCCGGTCGCATCGAAATTCAAATGCCATTAAAGGCCGATATTGATAGTCGGTTATTTAACTATCAATCAATAATTCACAATAATCACCAATTTTAAAATAATTTTTCCCCAATTATTTATTTTCTACCTATCTTTGCAAGATATATTTTCATATTTTAACCTTTCGAAAACAAATTTTAAATCAATTTCCACATTTTAATCCTTTGAAAACAAATTTCAATTCACTTTCCTTACGTGGAAAATATTTCCAAACATTTATTCATTTCCATTGAAAATTTGCCGAGTTCAAATAATTTAAATTTTTTATCCGAAAACACATATTTGGAAACATAAAAACTATTTTGGAACACTCTATTTAAAATATTAATTACGAAATTTTATATCAATATCTTATACAAAAACTTCAAGTCCAAATTAGTTTTAAAGTAAAATTACTAGATAGAGTATAAATTATTAAATAACTATTTTCTAAATCCAATATCAATTTAATGTTTAAAATAATCCCTTCTATAGTTAATTAAATAAAACTTTACTTTAAAGATTTAAAATAATTTTCAAAACTAATTCCTCCAACAATATTCTTTCAAACTAATTTCTTGAAACTTTTAATTTATACTACAAAAGCTACTTTAAAAACACACTCGGCTTTCCAGGGAAGAATTCCCTTTCCATTACAAAATGGTCCTTTTAAAATCAATTAATAAATCCTTTCCGATTTATTTTAAATTTACATTTCAAATCCGCAGATTTCTTTCCACACTTAAAGATAAACTGATATTTATTTTTAAAACAAATTCCCCTTTCCTTTATAAATTTTCATTGTGAATCTAAATTTCCAAATATCCACTGATATATGATTTTCAAATCGTTTTCCCCATATTTACTTTCAACGCCAAATCAATTTTCAAATTGATTTCAAATTTTATTTCAATCACCAAATCAAATTCCAAATTGATTTCTAAATTTATTTCAATCAAGAAATCAATTTTTATATCGATTTCCCAAAGGTTTATTCTTAAACACGATATTAATTTTCAAATTGATTTCTAAAATCTTTTCAAACACAAAATTAAAATCCAAATTAATTTTTTTTTTAAAAAAAATTATTTCCCTTTTAAAAATAAACCCTTTTATCTCTTCCAAACTATTTATAATACATATCTTAAATAAATTCTTCAACTTTTGAATAATATCACCCGAAATCCATTTGTTAAAAAAAAATCCCATATTTTGGAATTCATTCAATAAATTTTCAAAAATAAAACCTTATCTATTTAAATTTCTTCTTTTAAATTCAACCAATTTTTTTTAAATGAATTTATTATAAATTTTCTAATTGAATTTCAAAAAATCCAATTTGATTTATTTCTGGTATCCTCGATACCAAAAATATATTCGGCTAGATTATAGCCTTTAACGATTTCAGTCACAATATGTTCATACATAGGTCATAAACAAATCAACACACAATTATTGAAAAAAATTCAAATATTTGAGGAACCCAGTTGGATCCATCCAACCCGTTTTCCTACATCCACAGACGTTAGCGCAACTATTAAATACCGATTCCACTTCGAGGTGGAATATTGCGGTATATGGGATTTATAAAATATCATCCGCTATTATGCGGCGCATTGGGTCTCATCCGTCATATAATGCGGGAAATCAATCACTCCAAATACATACATAATACCAATTCCACTTCGAGGTGGAATATCGGGTATATGGGTTTAATATAATATCATCCGCTATTATGTGGCGCATAGGTTCTAATTCAATACAACTGATAATAATTTTTCATCCAAGCACACAATCAACAATTTAAATTTAACTATCATAATTCAACAATCAATCAATAACTAAAATTTTCAATTATTATAATTTGAGTGAGAAGATCTCACCTTAGCTTTTGTTTTGCAATCCATTTCCATTCCATATTGTTTTCTTCACAGTTCTTGACCTTGTATAAACAATTATACAATTTATTAACATTCGAAATAAATCGAATATTCAATTTCCATTTTGATAAATATTATTTTATCTAATAATTTGATTTCAAATCAATTTCCTTTTAAAATAACCAAATTTATTTTACTGTAAATTTCTAATAATTCACAAAATAAACACAAATTAAATTTAAGTTTATACTAACATTATATTAAACCGGTACTAAAAATTCCTTACTGTTAAATTAAATATTCTTTCCAGTTTTAAGCGGATTATCATTAAATTCAAAATTCAAACCTCAGTATTGTAGTATCGTTTCTGGGCATCTCCAAATTCCATTATCCAATATCGATGCTATGCATTTAACATCCCGAAGTAGACGTTGCTTTCTTTGACACACCAATGCCGACATCGTGAATCTCGGCATGAGTCACAAGATGACGTGTGGAGCCATGCGACGATTGTCGCGAACCACAAAGATGGAAGTTGAAGTGGTCACGGGTGTTTCATATTGCTACAGTTATACCGCTTCGACATGCCTCGACCATGGATGGATCTCGATATTGCTTGCTCCCCAAATTCGAGCACGGAAGTACGACCGCTGCTCCATCCTGACGAACCCACATAAGCGCGTGCTTCGCTGCAACCCCTAGCCGCATCGATTCCCTTACTTTCTCGCGCTCGAGCCTATAGGCGATGAGCCTTCCCCTCGACGTTAACTTGATCGAATTTAGACCAGCGACGATTTCGCCTGGTCGCGATTTCCTCGTCGCCGCGCTCGTGTGATTTCTTTCTGCCTCTTTTTTTATTAGGGATGAATCGATTTCAATTTACAATCGGCTATTGATTTCGAACTGGGAGGTAAAGGAGGAAGACTAGAAACAAAAAAAGAATTCTCATCTTCTGCTCAATTTCCTTTTGAATCAGATAGTCGAATTACTTTTTTCTTTTTAACATATGAAGAGAAAAAACTTGTACGCATTTTAAAATGGCAGAGGAACACGTGTTGAAATTCCTCTACATGTGAAAATTACCTTGTGAAATATTTTAGTATTAAATACACATAGGTACAATATTTTAAATTCAAATTTAAATTTCAATCGTATCAATTTCGCAACACACAACTTCCATCTCCAATCGAAGCGTGGCGCCAGGCGTTCATAATGTTATATGCCCATTCCAAACGCAATGGAAAAGGTTCCGAATCCAAATTCGATCGTATGGAGAAGATAGATTTTTGGACCAGTTAAAATATCGAATTTTCAATTTAAATTTCAGCGCGTTAGCTTATCGTAAGGCCAAACGATCATTCCAAACACTACGAAAATTGTAATCTGATAATAAAACAATATTGTGGATCCAATGGAACTGGTTTCGTCGAATTCCGAGACCGTGTCTTGGAAGGATATTTTTTAAATATCGATTTAAACGATATAATTTCAAAACTGAATAAAGTATTTTCAAATTCAATTCTGATGCTTCCATTATCTTCGGTATTATCACTATAGATTTTATAAGCCTTTGAAATATTTTTAAACAGCTTAAAATTGAAGATACAAATTTTTTTACCCACTTCTAATAATCAAATTTAATAATTTAATTGCCAAATTCATAGCAATATTTAAAATTCAAGTTTAAATTAACTCCCAAACATTTAAAACCAATTAAATATTTTCAATTTCAAATGTTTAAAATTTCCGGGTCGTCACATCCTTCCCCCTTAAAAGAATTTCGTCCCGAAATTACTAGTTAGGAAGAATGATCCTTAACCCATTTATAATTTTCCCAAAACCAAACACTTTATTAAGTTGCCAAAACAAATCTTTTTATTTAAGACCCATCATTTCTTCAACTAACTCTCCAAATTCAATCATAAGCTTCTAAACAACATTGTTTACTTAACCAATTCAAATTTAAATACAAATTCCAAATTTAAATTTTCAAAATTTTCTAACGCCCTAAATTTTCGAAAAATTTCGCCAGCTTCTCCTTTGCGCGGCTAGCTCGGTACGACTACAAAATGGCACCATGGGCCTCCAGATTTCAAAAAGAAAAAGAAAAGCCAAGCGGCTAGACAAGAAAGTCATCAAATTTCATACTGAAATTTAAATACATACCTTTTCGAGCAATTCAATTTATCTTCGAAATCAAATCCCAATTTCCTCTTCCTTTAATACACATGTATGCTATTTAACAACCATATTCAGTTTCTACATTCAAAAAAATCATTTTACACATTCCATTACAAAAGTTTGAATACTTACTTGTTACACCATTTTTACTATTGAAGTTATATATCCATTTTCATTCAATCTTACATTTTCAATTTCATCTGACTTCAATTTACACTTTCAATTTTATTTGGATTCAACTTGCCTTCTGAATATTGAATTTTATCAACTATCATTCATTCACAACTGATTTACATCACTATTTTAAATTAGTTTCATTTACTAATTCATTACAAATTCCAATTCATTTTATCTTAATCCATTTTTTATTTTCACCTTTGTTATCTTTAGTTCACTTCGAACTAATTTTACAACTTTATTTTATTTCACACAATCCAAATTGATTTTCAATATTCAGTTTCAATTCCAGTTTTATTCTTTTGCTCATTCCAAAAAAAATTATTTTCGATTCACCATTTTGGTTTATAACCAGTTATATTTAAACTGGATTTCAAATTCCATATGAATTAAATTTACCTTTCAAAACCAATTTTGAAATCAATTCAAATTATCTTTTGAACTTCCAAAATCAAACATAATTTTCCAAACAACATCCTTTTTAAAATAATTTGGCAGCAATTCCTCTCCTGGAAACTCGAAAATGAACATCGATGATGCTGCAGTCATCATCGAAGTTATTTTCCAGTGACCGAAAAGAGTTTAGTGCTTTTATGCCTTAAAAACATTTTTCCAAAACCTTTGGAAATTTATTTTCAAACTCAATGGAATTTAATTTCCGAAATTTCCAAATTTCTAATCCTTTCCAAAATATTTTCAAATATTTCTCTGGAATTCTATTTCAAATTTATAAATCACATTTACATTTACAATTCCCATTTGTATATGGATTTTATTTTCTTAGTTCTTTTTTTATCATTTTAATTTCTTATTCAATAATAACGATAATACTTCAATATTATCAGTTCCTAACAAAAAAGCAACTATATGCTACTATAATAATTTACGGAAAATTATTTCCTTCATATACAAAAATATTTTTGGGTAAAATTATTTCATTTACCCTATTTTAAAACAATACTGTGTCGGTTTATCTTGTTTAAGAGTTTAGAAACCCCTATCGATATAGTTGGCCAAACTGCACCGACCGAAATCTATTAACAATCAACCAATAAGTCAAAACAATATAAAACAATTTTATATTCACTAACAAATACGTGCTCATATCTATTATTACACTCAACTCATTCTAGAGTACTACTCACTCTATCTCTAATGAGTAATCCCCACCAGAGCCAAGGTTGTCGCTTAACCAAATGCTCTGATACCACAAATGTAACGACCCGATTTTACGACTTCCAAAAGTTGACATTAATACGTCTACTGTATCAATTGCCGCACAATCGAATGCTGGAAAAGCGAACCGTTAGGGTAAAAGAAGAAGAAGATAGAAGAAGAACAGAAAACAATAATAGAATCTCACATTTCGCAGTGGAACAAATATAATAGATAAAAGAATATCTTTAAAACAAAAGCACTATATCAGTTATACAATACATTATCAGAGTTTACAACGACACCATCCAACACTAGGCATTTTCAACATCTAATCTATAATAAAACTGTAACATTCCCGAGTTTTGGACAAGTTTAATATGACAATTTATTTAATTTTGGAATCAAAATGTGAATAAATGTGAATTTTTCCAAATTTAATAAGATATTTGTATATAAATTAAGTTTAAATTGAATTGTGAGTTTGGAATTCAAGAATAAATATCTTAGAAAATAAATTGAGCTTAAACTATATTTTAAAGATAATAAGAAATTGTTTTCTAATTTTAATATAAGTATTTTGGAATTTATGATTTGAATTTAATGTAATAATTTCCAAAAGGTATCTAAAGTTAAAATTTTGAATTAGTATAATATACATGTGTTGTTTATCTAGGTATAATTTGATTTTTAAATTATTTTCTTTAAAAAGTTATATAAATATTTATAAGAGAAAATGTATACAAATGAATAGGAAATAAATTTAAAAAAAACATTTAAACACATGCAAGATACATGTGTAAACATTTTATTTTACAATTAACATTTGTAAGCAATTTAAATAAAGAGATAAGACAAGTGCAAGCTCAATTTTATTTATAATTACAAGTGGCAAGGATGTATTTCTTTTGGAAAATAAGAAAACTAAAATAAGAAACCATGTTTCATAAATTTAATTAAAGTAAGGATTTAAAAACAAAGTTATAAATTAATGGAAAATAAGGGCTTAAACACAAAATTAATTATTTTAACAAGTGGTGCTATTTTAAAAAGCATATATTAAAAAGTGTTAACATAAAATACAAGTGTAACTTAATTGGATTCATGAATGAACAAGTGGCAAAAGATAAATTTCTCTTTTAATTTGAATTTAGTAAACATGCATGAAAAAAAAGGAAGAACCAAGTTTCAATATCCTTTCATCTTCATTAATTCACAAACCTGAAAGAAGAATCAAAATAAAATTATCTCAATATCAAAGCAAATGCAAACTACAACCTGAAAACAAAATTTCAACCTTAAAGCAAAAATCTGGAAAATTGAAGCTGGAAACCAACCTGATTCAAAAGCAAGTTTAAACCAATTAAAAGCTTCAGTTTTTCAACTCTGGAAATTCAAAAGAAAATCAAAACGCAAAGGATACAAACCTGAGAGCAGAAAACTGAAAATCAAAACTTCAACTGGAAATCTCTCAGATCAAAAGCAAGTTTCAAGTGCTAAATAAATTCAAAACCCGGGAAAGCAGGAAAAGAAAGATTTAAGAAAAATAAAGGAAATCAATGCAAAGATCAAAGCAGGAGCTTCAGCTCATTCGCAATCGAAATCAAAGGCAATACAATTCAGTTTCCAGATCAAACAAAGCCATTGTCCTCATTCAACAGCAAACAAGTGAGCAAACTACCTCTATAAAATCTGGAATATGTTATGTCGGGTTATATGTGTGATTTATACTTGAAAATTGTTGTGACAATGCTTGCATGCCTGTATATCTTGTGTGCATGTTTATACATTTCCTTGCAGGCTACAAAACTTGTTTAAAATTTGAAATCTCATCCTCTAATCCCTTTTAGGATTTGATTTCTAGAAGAAATCTGTTAGTAATAACAACATCTGATTTTTAAAAATAGTTTTAAGCATATATTTGATAACAGGGAACATGGCCTCTGTTATAAAATTTACAAGTTATAACCCAGTTCAAAATTTAATATCACATGCACTGATCATTTTTAGCTAATGATGTCAAAACAAAATATGTTTAAAATTACCATAACTAGATTTTAAAAATGTACTTCCAAGTTAATATGAAAGGGTTGATGTCTGAAAGAAGAAAACAGTGTAAATCCAGATTTATCAAATTTTCAACTTGCATGAATTCCAAATTGAATTACATCATTTAAATTCATTTCGAAATTGATGATTTTTAAAACGAAAATCAGAAGTTTTAGTGGTGAATTGCGGACCTATTAGTTGGTTGAACGGAGAGTGGATTTTTGTGAACTTCCGACGATCGACAAATTTTCGAAGGTTGAAGCTTGGCATGGTGGTGCCGGAATGATCACTGATCATGGGAAAAATGTTCAAATTTTTTATTAATCGTAGGAGATGAACGAGTTTAAATTAGGGTTTAAGATTCGTTTTTGGTCAAGCCTGTTCTTAGAAGAATTGCATCACGGTCAGGGTGTTTCTGACGATCGGTCATGGGTGAGTTGTCGCGTGGTGGCATGATGAGGTTCTGGCCGAAGATCTAGGGTCACAGGTGACTCGTCGTGGTGGGGCGAGGCTATTTATTGATGGTGGTTTAAGCACAGGGTGTGGTGGTATGGTTCGATTTTAATTTTTCGATCATTTGGGTAACCTAGGTTGTCGGGGTGACTCAAGGGAGGATAGGTGATCTGTCGAAGATCAGAGCATCGGCTGCAAGTGGCCGCATCAATCATGCACGTGCATGTATCACTGTGGTATACGCGTTGTTATGATCAATGAGCTCAAGGAGGAAGAAGGAGATGGATCGAAGTCATGCTTGCGAAATCATGATGCTGGCTCGAAGTGAACATCGAGTTGGTGGGTGAATATGTTAACAAATTTTAAAGTTTTAAATTATAGATAGAAGAAAAAAAAGGCCAGAAGAGAGGGAAGTGACTCGGGAGAAAACAGGGGTCTGATTCAATATTGACTTGAGTTTTCTATTTATGCAGTAATAATTTGTTTTCCAGATTTTGAATGAAGCTTGGAATAAGTTTTTGAATCAAGTTTTATTATCATGATAAAAATGTTAAACAAGTTCAAAGCCAAATGGAAATTTATCAGTTTTTATAAATATGAGATAACTAAGTTTTAAAAGTAAGATAAATATGAATTTAGTTTTCAAAGTAAAATTTATTTAAAACAAGTTTTAAATAAGATTTAAAGGTTTGAAATTAAAGTTAAATGGTTTAAAAGATTGTTTGGGGTATATAATTAAGTACTGGGTTAATTAGTGAATGTGATTAATTAAAAGAAATTAATTAACGATTAAAGATGATAGATCAAGTGAATAAAATTAATTTGTGATTTATCAATATAAGTGATTTAGGTTAATCACTTATTGTGATTAATTAAAGAAAATTAATTTAATGGTAATTAATTAAGAGTTAATTAATTATGCGATTAACTTAAAGGTTAATTTAATTAATATGATTAATTAAGGGATAATTAATCAGTGTGATTTATTTTAGTTAATGGTTAATTAATTAAGATAATTAATTAAGAATAATAAATTAAAGGATAATTAAGGGATGATTACTTAATAATTAAAGGTTATTAATTAAAGTAATTAATAAGAGGATAACTAATTTAATGTGATTAATTAATTATGGGAAAATTAATTAAAGGTAATTAACTAGATAATTAAGGTTGATTAATTTCATTAATTAATGTTAAATGATTTGTAATTAATGAATCAGGATTGAGTAATTAATTCATGGGTAATTGATTTAATTGAAAATTAAATTACATTAATTTAGGATTGAACAATTAATTAATCCCGTTTATAAATAATTATTGAATGATTGGATTGCTTATGAATGTTTGCATCGTATGAAATACCTTGAATTGATTGTTATCTCTGGACTGTAATATTCTGTTCTGTGAATTGAGCAGTGTGGCATTTATTTATTTATTTACTTATCTGTAATACATTTATCTGTGAATATGTGAATGAAGATAAGCGTTATAGGATTATACCGCTTATTGATATTGATATGATTGAATATGTGATGATTGATGTTGTGCACTATTGTGTAAAACCCTTGGACTACACCATATACACACAAATATGGATTGCACAAGGAAATTGGTTAAGTCACAGATTTTGAAATGGTTTTGAAAGTTGAATTTTGAATCCAAATATTTTTTGGAATTAGGTTTAATATGAAAGGCTTTTGAAAAGGAGTTTAAAAATAAAGTTATTTTAAAACTTGCTTAAATTTTGAAATTTAAATAATTTGATTTAAATTTGAATTCAAAATTTTGAAATTGAATTCTATGTTTGGAAACTATGATTTAAAAAGGCTATACAAGTTATATATGTGTTTATATGGGTTTTAAACCATTTTAAATGTATTATTTTGAATTTGAATTTGACCCAAGGGCTTTAACTTGTTTAAATGAAATCGGATTTTTCCGAAATGAAAACTATTTGTTTTCACATAATAAAAGTTTTCATATAAGAATAAATTTCCAATTTGTGTTAAAAGGATTTCAAGTTTGAAATAAAAGTGGTTTTCCAAGTTATGAATAAATCTTAGGAAATGGTTTGAAAGCTATGAATTAAATCTTTGATTAAAAGATTGAAGGAGTTAATCCAATTTGAAAGGGAAACTATTTGAAAGAATATGAAGGAATCTTTGTTAGAGATTGGTATACTTTGTTTTCAAATTAAAAAGGGATCTTAAAGGTGTGTCTTTTCTATAAAAGATTTGAAATGAAAGTTATTTTGAAAAGCTGTGAATGAATCTTTGTGAGGTGAACTTTGTGAAGTGAATCTTTTAGTTTAAAGATTTGAAAATGGTAATTTGTTTTAAACCATTTGGGAAGAAAGTTTGGGTTTTAAATTGTGACTTAACTGAGATCCCATATCCATATGTTTTTAAATATTGTGCTCATTATTCGGCTTAGCCAGGAGAGGACCTTGTGCCATATAACCCATTTCGAATAATGATACGACGTTATGAATAGCATTTGAGGACCGGTGGTGAAGACCAGATATTTTCGAAAGCGAAAGGATGACTCGTTGAATGTCTCTGCACCAACTAGTCCCCGGTATAGAGACTCCATATGTGATGGGAAGTCCGGACGTGATTAGGGATTATCCAGATTTACAAGTGCTTCTTCGAAAGTGCCTTCGGTTCTGTTCGAACCCGAAACAGTCTTGTATGGATGTGTGTCTGACATTACACTTTGGGATGTAAAGTTAGTTTCTATCAAATACATTTCTGTTTGGTGGCGGAGATTTATTCTCTTAGCTTAACAACCTTCTCTGAGACGTACGAGCTCAGGGTTATGTAGTTGATGGTTACTAGTGATACATTCCCAATTTGGTAATGTGGCATACGAAGTGCTACTGATCATTTGTTGATCAAAGCATGACTTTGTGGAAAAGTGTAGCTTTGTGGACAGACCTCATCGAGCCTCACAACTCGGTAATGGTCGAAACGGGAAAGACGTGGCAAGGTTTAAGGGGTCGCACCCCTAGGGTATGTCCATTCCTTCTAGAAAAGGGTGGTATCATGGTATGGAGCCCAGATACTTAACTCATGTGGACACTGTATATTTTTGTAACTATGTGATGTTGCTTTGTGATTGAGGTACATCGGATAAAGGTCGCAAACGACCGGGGGTGGTATATCTTAGGTGTTACTCCCAGGAAAGGAGTACACCGGCATTGTGTTGGCAGAGAGCTAGGTAAGTTCTCGGGGTGTCCCTCTAGAAGCGTTCCCATGTGGCAATAGGAAGTTCCTTAGCCTGACCATTTGTTGGAAAATCCAAAAAAACAATACGCGCCCTGTACGGTTTTAGTTGTATAACCTGCCATGGAATATGGCGATAACATGCTATTGAACATGGTAGCTATAGTAGGCATACGACGAAATGTTGTATGCTGGCTAAGATTAATATTATACTTTCGAAATATTTTCCACTATGCACAAATAATAATATGAAAATGGTTTTCGCGTATCATGCATTTTTGACTATCATCAGGAGAAATCTCCTCCAATTCTGCGTTTGCATGGTGTGTGCGGTGGGAGGTCGTATGGTAGTTTCATTTTCCAAAAAGCATTGCAGATTTCAATATTTTAAAATCTTTTGTTGTTTGTTTTAAAGATAAAACTATTTTGTTTGCTCATACCAGTCCCATGACTGACCTGGAGTTTACTGTTCCCTTCCTAAACTCTAAGTGCCCACAATTTCCTACATGGGCAGTCTAGAGTTTGGTTTTTCAAATAGTAGATGTAGATTCAATATCTTTGAAGCCTTTGGATCTTGGCGATCACATTTGCTTCATTCTGGAGTTATCTAGTTTTCTTATTGTATCGTGATGATGGTGCAGGCTATCTTTAGTTTGGAGATGGAGTTTCAGTTGCATTATGGAGTTGGACTCTTTTGGTGATTCTAGTGGAGTTATTTTTCTGTCGTCGATGGTTGAAAAGTCTAAGACCATCCAGCTGTGTTTTATTTCCGCTGTTATTTTGTATCTCTGATGTTAATATGTTGTTGTGTATCATTGGATATTGTATTCATTGGAGTTATATGATATTGGTTGTTTTCTTCCTCTATGTTGTTGTACGTAATGAGTTATAAGCTTCGGCACGAGTCAAATTTCAACGGTTGAATCTACGGCATTCGAGTACAAGTGAAGTACGGGTGTCAATTTTCGAACGCTGAAATTTGGACCGTGACATTTAGGTATCAAAGCTGAAGGTTGAAACTTTAGCTCAGCAGTATAACACATTAGGTAACTCATTAGAGATAGGGTGAAGTATACCCTAGAATGATTATATATCGAAGATATTCGTCCGTGTGCCTCAATAAATTCTCTTACTATCCACTGGTAGTAAGTATGAGTGCGAGAAGAGGACGAGATAGGGGACAGGGAAGTACCACTACAAATGGTCAATGCCTTGCAACAACAACGGAAATAACGTTTCTCTATCAATCTCCTTTGATTTAATTTCAATTCTTTGATTGCTTCGTGGCAGCTCGAGAGAGAAGCTTCGGTATGGTGGCCTTGCAAATCGGGTAGATAAGTTCCTATCTTGTATTCTCGTTATCAGCTTTTCGTTTCAACTTTAACGAAATTGAAATTTTATTGGAATAAATTGGTAAATTGAATATGAAGTTAAATTAAATTGTATCGATAAAACGATTTCGATTAAGACCAAATTTGAAATTCTATTGTAATTTCTTGTAAGTATGAAAGTCCGAAGAGGGACAAGTTGATGTATACTTTGGGATATTCCAACCGGGAATTATGTATCCGTTGTCTGTTCTTTGGGGGTCTTGATATATTCTACGAATGATTAGTTATCCCTTCGAACTAATCAATGACTCTGCATATTCGTAAATCTGGATGACCCTAGTATCCCGTGTAGTACTGAATGAGTTCGTTCTCATATTGTTGATATTCTGATTTGGTAAACCAAATGCAGAATAGATATCCAGTTTGACCTGGAAAACTTTTCTCTATCTTTGTGTATCCATTCATTGTTGTCTCCCTTGCAAATTTCGAGGTTGAAATTTTCTTAAGGAGGGAATTTGTAACATTCTCGAATTTTGGACAAGTTTAATTTGACAATTTA
Source organism: Allium cepa (assembly GCA_030765085.1). NCBI lineage: Eukaryota > Viridiplantae > Streptophyta > Magnoliopsida > Asparagales > Amaryllidaceae > Allium > Allium cepa. The sequence continues at coordinate 808,032,391 of CM060928.1, forward strand.
TTTAATTTTGGAATCAAATTGTGAATAAATGTGAATTTTTCCAAATTTAATAAGATATTTGTATATAAATTAATTTTAAATTGAATTGTGAGTTTGGAATTCAAGAATAAATATCTTAGAAAATAAATTGGGCTTAAACTATATTTTAAAGATAATAAGAAATTGTTTTCTAATTTTAATATAAGTATTTTGGAAGTTATGATTTGAATTTAATGTAATAATTTCCAAAAGGTATCTAAAGTTAAAATTTTGAATTAGTATAATATACAAGTATGTTTATCTAGGTATAATTTGATTTTTAAATTATTTCCTTTAAAAAGTTATATAAATATTTATAAGAGAAAATGTATACAAATGAATAGGAAATAAATTTAAAAAAGACATTTAAGCACATGCTAGATACACGTGTAAACATTTTATTTTACAATTAACATTTGTAAGCAATTTAAATAAAGAGATAAGACAAGTGTAAGCTCAATTTTGTTTATAATTACAAGTGGCAAGGATGTTTTTCTTTTGGAAAAAATGAAAACTAAAATAAGAAACCATGTTTCATAAATTTAATTAAAGTAAGGATTTAAAAACAAAGTTATAAATTAATGGAAAATAAGGGCTTAAGCATAAAATTAATTATTTTAACAAGTGGTGTTACTTTAAAAAGAATACATTAACAAGTGTTAACATAAAATACAAGTGTAACTTAATTGGATTCATAAATGAGCAAGTGGCAAAAGATAAATTTCTCTTTTAATTTGAATTTAGTAAACATGCATGAAAAAAAGGAATAACCAAGTTTCAATATCCTTTCATCTTCATTAATTCACAAACCTGAAAGAAGAATCAAAAACAAAAATTTATCTCAATATCAAAGCAAATGCAAACTACAACCTGAAAACAAAATTTCAACCTTAAAGCAAAAATCTAGAAAATTGAAGCCGGAAAGCAACCTGATTCAAAAGCAAGTTTAAACCAGTTAAAAGCTTCAGTTTTTCAACTCTGGAAATTCAAAAGAAAATCAAAACACAAAGGATACAAACCTGAGAGCAGAAAACTGGAAATCAAAACTTCAACTTGAAATCTCTCAGATCAAAAGCACGTTTCAAGTGCTAAATAAATTAAAAACTTGGGAAAGCAGGAAAAGAAAGATTTAAGAAAAATAAAGGAAATCAATGCAAAGATCAAAACAGGAGCTTCAGCTCATTAGCAATCAAAATCAGATGCAATGCAACTCAGTTTCCAGATCAAACAAATCCATTTCCCTCTGTTCAACAACAAACAGGTGAGCAAACTACCTATATAAATTCTGGAATATGTTTTGTCTGGTTATATGTGTAATTTATACTTGAAAATGTGTTGTGAAAATGCTTGCATGCCTGTATATCTTGTGTGCATGTTTATACATTTCCCTGCTTTTAGTTACAGGCTACAAAACTTGTTTAAAATTTGAAATCTCATCCTCTAATCCTTTTTAGGATTTGATTTCTAGAAGAAATCTGTTAGTAATAACAACATCTGATTTTTAAAAATAGTTTTAAGCATATATTTGATAATATGGAACATGGCCACTGTTATAAAAATTACAGGTTATAACTCAGTTCAAAATTTAATTTCACTTGCTCTTATCATTTTTAGCTAATGATGTCAAAACAAAATATGTTTAAAATTACCATAATTAGATTTTAAAAATGTACTTCCAAGTTAATATGAAAGGGTTGCTATCTGAAAGAAGAAAACAGTGTAAATCCAAATTTATCAAATTTTCAACTTGCATGAATTCAAGATTGAATTACATAATTTAAATTCATTCCGAAAATGATGATTTTTAAAATGAAAATCAGGATTTTTAGTTGTGAATTAGGGACGTATCGGTTGGTTGAAAGGAGAGTGGATTTTTGCGAACTTTCGGCGATCGGCAAATTTTCGAAGGTTGAAGCTTGGCATGGTGGTGCTGGAATGATCACTGATCATGGGAAAAATGTTTGAATTTTTTATTAATTGTAGGAGATGAACGGTTTTAAATTAGGGTTTAAGATTCGTTTTTGGTCAAGCCTGTTCTCAGAAGAATTGCATCGCCGTCAGGGTGTTTCTGGGGATCGGTCATAGGGGGGTCGTCGCGCAGTGGCGTGATGAGGTTGTGGCCGAAGATCTAGGGTCACAGGTGGCTCGTCGTTGTAGGGCGAGGCTATTTATTGCTGGTGGTTTAAGCACAGGGGGTGGTCATATGGTTTGATTTTAATTTTTCGATCAATTGGTTAACCTGGGTTGTTGTGGTGACTCAGGGGAGGATGGGTGATCTGTCGATGATCAGAGCATCGGCTGGAAGTAGCCGCATCAATCGTGCATGTGCACATACCACTTTGGTATATGCGTTGTTATGATCAGTGAGCTCAAGGAGGAAGAAGGAGCTGGATCGAAGTCATGCTCGTGGAATCATGGTGTTGGCTCGAAGTGAACATCGAGTTAGTGGGTGAATATGTTACAAATTTTAAAGTTTTAAATTAAAGACAGAAGAGAAAAAAGGGCAGAAGAGAGGGAAGTGACTCGGTAGAAAACCCGGGTCTGATTCAATATTAACTTGAGTTTTCTGTTTATGCAGTAATAATTTGTTTTCCAGATTTTGAATGAAGCTTGGAATAATTTTTTAAATCAAGTTTTATTAGCATAATAAAAATGTTAAACAAGTTCAACGCCAAATGGAAATTTATCAGTTTTTATAAATATGAGATAACTAAGTTTTAAAAGTAAGATAAATATGAATTTAGTTTTTAAAGTAAAATTTATTTAAAACACGTTTTAAACAAGATTTAAAGGTTTGAAATTAAAGTTAAATGGTTTAAAAGATTGTTTGGGGTATAATTAAGTATTGGGTTAATTAGTGAATGTGATTAATTAAAAGAATTTAATTAACCATTAAAGCTGATAGATCAAGTGAATAAAATTAATTTGTGATTTATTAATATAAGTGATTAAGGTTAATCACTTATTGTAATTAATTAAAGAAAATTAATTTAATGGTAACTAATTAAGAGTTAATTAATTATGTGATTAACTTAAAGGTTAATTTAATTAATATGATTAATTAAGGGATAATTAATTAGTGCGGTTTATTTAAGTTAATGGTTAATTAATTAAGATAATTAATTAAGAATAATAAATTAAAGGATAATTATGGGATGATTACTTAATAATTAAAGGTTATTAATTAAAGTAATTAATAAGAAGATAATTAATTTAATGTGATTAATTAAGGGAAAATTAATTAAGTAAAGGTAATTAACTAGATAATTAAGGTTGATTAATTTCAGTAATTAATACTAAATGATTTGTAATTAATGAATCAGGATTGAGTAATTAATTCATGAGTAATTGATTTAATTGATAATTAAATTAAATTAATTTAGGATTAAACAATTAATTAATCCTGTTTATAAATAGTTATTGAATGATTGGATTGCTTATGAATGTTTGCATTATATGAATTACCTTGAATTGATTGTTATCTCTGGACTGTAATATTCTGTTCTATGAATTGAGATGTGTGTTATTTATTTATTTATATGTAAAACATTTATCTGTTAATATGTGAACGAAGATAAGCGCTATAGGATTATACCGCTTATTGATATTGATATGATTGAATCTGTGATGATTGATGTTGTGCACTATTGTGTAAATCCATGGACTACACCATACACACACAAATATGGATTGCACGAGGAAATTGGTTAAGTCGCAGATTTTGAAATGGTTTTAAAAGTTGAATTTTGAATCCAAATGTTTTTTGGAATTGGGTTTAATATGAAAGGCTATTGAAAAGGAGTTTAAAAATAAAGTTATTTTGATTAACTTGCTTAAAATTTGAAATTTGAATAATTTGATTTAAATTTGAATTCAAAAATTTTAAATTGAATTCTATGTTTGGAAACTATGATTTAAAAAGGCTATACAAGTTATATATATGTTTATATGGGTTTTAAACCATTTTAAATGTATTATTTTGAATTTGAATTTGAATTTGACCCAAGGGCTTTAACTTGTATAAATGAAATCGGATTTTTCAGAAACGAAAACTACTTGTTTTCAAATAATAAAAGTTTTCATATAAGAATAAATTTCCAATTTGTGTTAAAGGATTTCAAGTTTGAAATGGAAGTGGTTTTCCAAGTTACGAATAAATCTTAGGAAATGGTTCGAAAGCTATGAATTAAATCTTTGATTAAAAGATTGAAGGAATTAATCCAATTTGAAAGGGAAATTATTTGAAAGAATATGAAGGAATATTTGTTAGTGATTGGTATACTTTGTTTTCAAATTAAAAAGGGATCTTAAAGGTGTGTCCTTTCTATAAAAGATTTGAAATGAAAGTTGTTTTGAAAAGTTGTGAATGAATCTTTGTGAAATCTGGGTGAACTTTGTGAAGTGAATCTTTTAGTTTAAAGATTTGAAAATGGTAATTTGTTTTAAACCATTTGAGAAGAAGGTTTGGGTTTTAAATTGTGACTTAACTAAGATCCCATATCCATATGTTTTTAAATATTGCGCTCATTATTCTGTTTAGTTGGGAGAGGACCTTGTGTCATATAACCCATACCGAATAATGATACGACGTTATGGATAGCATTTGAAGACCGGTGGTGAAGACCGGATATTTTCAAAAGCGAAAGGATAACTTGTCGAATGTCTTTGCACCGACTGGTCCCCGGTATAGAGACTCCATATGGAATGGGAAGTCCGGACGTGATTAGGGATTATCCAGATTTACAAGGGCTTCTTCCGAAGTGCCTTTGGTTCTGTTCGAACCCGGAACAGACTTGTATGGATGTGTGTCTGACATTACACTTTGAGATGTAAAGCTGGTTTCTATCAAATACATTTCTGTTTGGTGGCAGAGATTTATTCTCTTAGCTTAACACCCTTCTTTGAGACGTACGAGCTCAGATGTTATGTAGTTGATGGTTACTAGTTATACATTCCCAATTTGGTAATGTGACATACGAAGTGCTGCTGATCATTTGTTGATTAAAGCATGACTTTGTGAAAAAGTGTAGCTATGTGGACAGACTTCATCGAGCCTCCCAACCCGGTAATGGTCGAAATAGGAAAGATGCGGCAATGTTTTAGGGGTCACACCCCTAGGGTATGTCCATTCCTTATGGAAAAGGGTGGTATCATGGTATGGAGCCCAGATACTTAACTCATGTGGACACTGTATATCTATTACTGTGTGATGTTGCTTTGTGATTGAGGTACCTCGAATAAAGGTCACAAATGACCGGGGGTGGCATATCTTAGGTGTTACTCCCGGGAGAGGAGTACACCGGCCTTGTGTTGGCAAAGAGCTGGCTAAGTTCTCGGGGCGTCCCTCCAGAGACGTTCCTATGTCACAATAGGAAGTTCCTTAGCTTGACCATTTGTTGGAAAATCCAAAAAAAATACATGCCCTGTACGGTTTTAGTTGTATAACCTGTCATGGAATGTGGCAGTAACCTGCTATTGAACATGATAGCTATAGTAGGCATACGACGAAATGTTATATGCTAGCTAAGATTAATATTATACTTTCGAAATGTTTTCCACTATGCACTAATAATAATATGAAAATGGTTTCCGCGTATCAAGCATTTTTGACAATCATAAGGAGAAATCTCCTCCAATTCTGCGTTTGCATGTTGTGTGCGGTGGGAGGCCTTATGATAGTTTCATTTTCCAAAAAGCATTGCAGATTTCTATATTTTAAAATCTTTTGTTATTTGTTTAAAGATAAAACTGTTTTGTTTGCTCATGCCAGTCCCATGACTGACCCAGAGTTTGTTGTTCCCTTCCTAAACTCTGGGTACCCACAATTTCCCACATGGGCAGTCTAGAGTTTGGTTTTTCAGATAGTCAGATAGTAGATGTAGATCTGATATCTTTGAAGCCTTTGAATCTTGGCGATGACATTTGCTTCATTCTGGAGTTATCTTGTTTGCTTATTGTATCGTGATGATGGTTCGGGCTATCTTTAGTTTGGAGATGGAGTTGCAGTTGCATTATGGAGTTGGACTCTTTTGGTGATTCTAGTGGAGTTATTTTTTCACCGTCGATGGTCACAAAGTCTAGACCATCCAGCTGTGTTTTATTTCCGCTGTTATTTTCTATCTCTGATGTTAATATCATTTGTATCAAATTGTTGTATATCATAGGATATTGTATTCATTAGAGTTATATGATATTCATTGTTTTCTTCAGCTGTGTTGTTGTACTTAATGTGTTATATGCTCCGGCATGTGTCAAATTACAACAGGTGAATCTGCAGCATTCGAGTACAAGTGAAGTACGGGTATCGATTTTCGAACGTTGAAATTTGGACCGTGACAAAATCTGAATTACAACAATTCCAATGCAGCGGATAATACGTAGTATAATAATATGTCTCGCCATCCAGCTTCACTCCCGATCTCCACAGCAACTTCTTGACTTCGCTCCCGAATAACTGATAACCTGACTCTAGCTGCCCGTATGGAAAATTATGGGCACCCAGAGTTTAGAAAGGGAACAGTAAACTCCAGATTAGTCATGGGACTGGTGTGAGATCTTAAAAACAGTTATTTTCACAAAGGAAGAAAAGAAATCCACTATGCTTTTGGAAAATGGAACTACCATAAGGCTTCCCGCCACACACACAATGCAAATGTAGAATAGGAGGATATTTCTCCTTATGATAGTCAAACATGCTTGATACGCAAATTCTTTTCAATATTATTATTAGTGCATAGTGCAGAAAACCTTTCGAAAGTATAATATTAATCTTAGCCAGCATAAACATTTCAAACTATGCCTACTATACCTACCATATAAACAGTGGTGACCACCATAAGTAAATGGCAGGTTATACAACTAAAACCGTACAAGGCGCATATTGGAGATTGGATTTCCAACAAATGGTTAGGCTAAGGAACTTCCTACTGCCACATGAGTACGCAACTGGAGGAACGTCCCAAGAACTTAACCAGCTCTCTGCCAACACAAGGCCGGGTTACCTCTATAACTAGGTAACTACTACACGAGTATGTCATCCTCCGGTCGTTTGCGATCTTTATCCGAGGATCCTCAATCATAAAGTATAATAAATTTGCAGCAACCACATAGGTTAAATATCTGGGCTTCATACCATGATACCACCCTTTTCCAGAAGGAAATGACATACCCTAAAGGGCGTGACCCTCATAACCTTGCCGCATCTTTCCCGTTTCGACCATTTTTGTGAGGTCGGACGTAGTCTCGTCCACAAAGCTACACTTTTCAAAAACTCATGCTTCGATCAACAAATGATTAGCAGCACTTCGTATGCCGCTTTACCAAATTAGGAATGTATCACTAGTAACCATCAACTACATAATCTCTGAGCTCATACGTCTTAGAGAAGGGTGTTAAGCTAAGAGAATAAATTCTCCACCACCAACAAAAATGTATTTGATAGAAACCAGCTTTACATCTCAAAGTGTAACGTCATACACACATCCATACAAGTCCGTTCCGGGATCGAACGGAACTAAAGGCACTTCAAAGAAGCCCTTGCAAATCCGGATATTCACAAATCACGTCCAGAATCCCCGTCACAAAAGGTGATAAACTCTCTATACCGAAGCAACCCGGTGCAGGGACATTCAATAGGTAACCCTTTCGTTTTCGAAAATACCCGGTCTTCAACGCCATCTTCAAATGCAATCCCATTTCGTCGTATCATTATTCGCAATGGGTTATATGACACAAAATCCTCTCCTGGCTAATCCGAATAATGAGCGCTTATTTTAAAAATAAGTGGTACATTTAGATTTCTACAAATCACAACAATTTCCACTTTGATCTTTTAAACAAAAGATCCATCACAATCACAAAGGTTCAATGTGGTTTTCGAATATCCATTTGGAATCCGACCCCGGGTTGCATCAAAATTCAAATGCCATTAAAGGCCAATATTGATAGTCGGTTATTTAACTATTAATCAATAATTAACAACAATCACCAATTTTAAAATAATTTTTCCCCAATTTTTTTTAAAAATATATCTTCGCAAGATATATTTTCATATTTTAACCTTTTAAAAACAAATTTTAAATCAATTTCGACATTTTAATCCTTTGAAAACAAATTTCAATTCGCTTTCTTTACATGGAAAACATTTCCAAACATTTATTCATTTCCACTGAAAATCTGCTGAGTTCAAATAATTTAAATTTCTTACCCAAAAACACATATTTACCCAAAAACTCATATTTGGAAACATAAAAACTATTTTGGAACACTCAATCTAAAATATTAATTATGAAATTTTATATCAATATCTTATATAAAAACTTCAAGCCCAAACTAGTTTTAAAGTAAAATTAGTAGATAGAGCATAAATATTTAAATAACTATTTTCTAAATCCAATATCAATTTAATCTTTAAAATAATCCCTTCTATAATTAATTAAATAAACCTTTACTTTAAAGATTTAAAACAATTTTCAAAACTAATTCCTCCAACAGTATTCTTTCAAACCAGTTTCTTGAAACTTTTAATTTATACTACAAAAGCTACTTTAAAAAAACACTCGGCTTACCAGGGAAGAATTCCCTTTCCATTACAAAATTGTCCATTTAAAATCAATTAATAAATCCTTTCCGATTTATTTTAAATTTACATTTCAAATCCGCGGATTTCTTTCCACACTTAAAAATAAACCGATATTTGTTTTTAAAACAAATTCCCCTTTCCTTTTTAAATTTTCATTGTGAATTTAAATTTCGAAATATCCATTGATATACGATTTTCAAATCGTTTTCCCTATACTTACTTTCAACACCAAATCAGTTTTCAAATTGATTTCAAAATTTGTTTCAATCACCAAATCAAATTCCAAATTGATTTCTAAATTTATTTCAATCAACAAATCAATTTTTATATCGATTTCCCAAAGGTTTATTCTTAAACATCAAATGAATTTTCAAATTGATTTCTAAAATCTTTTCAAACACTAAATTTAATTTTTTTTAAATTTATTTCCCTTTTAAAAATAAACCCTTTTATCTCTTCCAAACTATTTATAATCCATATCTTAAATAAATTCTTCAACTTTTGAATAATATCACCCGAAATCCATTTATTAAAAAAAATTCCCATATTTTGGAATTCATTCAGTAAGTTTCCAAAAATAAAACTTTATCTATTTTAATTTCTTCTTTTAAATTCAACCGCTTTTTTAAATGAATTTATTATAAATTTTCTACTTGAATTTCAAATAATCCAATTTTATTTATTTCTGGTATCCTACGGTACCAAAAATATATTCGGCTAAATTATAGCCTTTAACGATTTCAATCACAATATATTCACACGTAGATTATAAGCAAATCAACACACAATTATGGAAACAAATTCAAATATTTGAAGAACCCAGTTGGATCCCTCCACCCTGTTTTCTTGCATCCACAGACGTTCGCACAACAATTAAATACCAATTCCACTTCGAGGTAGAATATCGCAGTATATGGGATTTATAAAATATCATCCGCTATTATGCGGCGCATAGGGTCTCATCCGCTATATAATGCGGGAAATCAATCACTCCAAATACATACATAATACCAATTCCACTTCGAGGTGGAATATCGGGTATATGGGTTTAATATAATATCATCCGCTATTATGTGGCGCATAGGTTCTAATTCAATACAACTGATAATAATTTATCATCCAAGCACACAATCAACAATTTAAATTTAACTATCACAATTCAACAATCAATCAATAAGTGAAATTTTCAATTATTATAATTTGAGTGAGAAGATCTCACCTAAGCTTTTGTTTTGCAATCCATTTCCATTCCATATTGTTTTCTTCACAGTTCTTGACCTTGTATAAACAATTATACAATTTATTAACATTCGAAATAAATGGAATAATCAATTTCCATTTTGATAAATTTTATTTTACCTAATAATTTGATTTCAAATCAATTTCCTTTTAAAATAACCAAATTTATTTTACTGTAAATTTTTGATAATTCACAAAATAAACAAAAATTAAATTTAAGTTTTTACTAACATTAAACTAAACCGGAACTGAAAATTCTTTACCGTTAAATTAAATATTCTTTCCAGTTTTAAGCAGATTATCATTAAATTCAAAATTCAAACCTTAGTATTGTAGTATCATTTCTGTGTTGAATATGCGCTTTGCGCTATATGATTTTTGTTTGATGATAATAAACATATATACATTCATATAAATGTATTTGGTAATGTACTATTTTATTTTTTCATAGTTTAAATAAATATTTGTTGAATAAAATTAAATTTCACAGAATTTGAATTTGAATTCAAACAAAACAAGTTAAACAGATTTTGAATTCAAACAGGAATTTTATTCAAACAAATATTTTGTATAGTATGTATTTGGTTAAATAAATATTTGTTGAATAAAATTAAATTTCACAGAATTTGAATTTGAATTCAAACAAAACAAGTTAAACAGATTTTGAATTCAAACAGAAATTTTATTCAAACAAATATTTTGTATAGTATGTATTTGGTTAGATAAATATCTGTTGAATAAAATAAATTACACGGAATTTGAATTTGAACTCAAACAGAACAAGTTACACAGTTTTTTGAATTCAAACGAATATTTTATTCAAACGAATATTTATTACAAACTTGAATAGTACAAATTCATGCTCTCACTATACATATACATTTTTGATTACAATCACATCACATTTACATTGATAACCTCACTACATATCACTCACACTCGTATTTTTGTCTTCAACTGCATTCCGGTTTGAATCCAGCATCTGAGCAATCTGCAAAAATATAAACTAACGCAGTAAAATTGAAAAAGAAATATTTTTGCAATTCAAAAATAAAATATGGTTTTTGAAAATAATATTTGCCTCAGTTATTTGGGTTGTTCGTCATCATTTAAATTTGAATTCATCATACACGAACAACTTGTGACATACACAGTGTATCACTGTATATGCCACAAGGCCGTGCACACCGATATATACACTTGATAGATATTACAGGGACAGGTAACCATAAGTGGCTGCAATACACACGTGTACATTCATACACGTGTGCACTGCCTCGCCAACTCATGTGCGTGGCCAACAAGAGCAAGTGTGCAAGTGCAAAAAGAAAGTCAATGATCAAGCAAGTCCAATTCGAATTCATGATAGCAGACAACTCAAATTCCAAATGCATCTGTACATGAATACAGCTCGACTACAACAGCCAGTCAAATGATTAAATAAACAAATGAATGAATGCAAAAGCAAACAGTTCAAAGCTTCAAACTGCATCAGTGACCAACTACAGGAACAGCAAGGTGATCAAACAAACAAAGACCAAAGCTACAACCTCACATGAAGACCAAATGTCCAGACAACATCATAATGCAACATGAAGTCAATGAAGACCAAATACAACATGACCAAAAGTGTATGCAAACAGTCAGAGAAATGTACAGAGACCAGGTACAAATAACAACAAGTCAAGGCCGCAACTAACATATCCAACTAGAAGAACAACTACAAAACCATAAAGCTACAGCATCAAGCAGACTGCAACTTCACAGCAATCATAACACAAGCCAGAGTGAATGCAGACAAACACATGAATACATAAAGCTATAAGTGATGCAGCATCAATCAAAAAGTGACATGGTGAAGTAGTACAAAAGAGCAAGTGCAATTCGAACCAACATGGCGGCAATGCACCAATACAAGTTCGACTAAAAGTACAGACGACAGCTACTCAATGATACAGTAGCAAGCTACAAGTGATGCAGAACAAAGGTGAATACAACAGAGATCAAGTTCAGTGCCACAGTACACATGCTCAGGTCAGAGACAACACACAAACCCAAATGAATATCACAAGTATGATCAGTGGTACACATGCAAGCTCGAGCATAAATATGGAAACTGCACCAAGTACAAATCACCAAATGAAGACCACAAATATATCAACTCAACAAAGAACAGTACAGTCATGAAGTATGCAAAGAGCTCGAGCATGAGACATGTGCAACACAGTGAATGTAAACAGTAAGCAACTACTGAAGTTCAAGAAGTGGTGTAAATACAACTCGAATGAATGCAAGTTCATATGAACAGCAATACTGCGACAACAAGTGCATGCAACAGTGAAACTCGAGACCAAATGCAATAAAGTGAAATGGAGTTCGCTGAGAAATGGAATGCAGATGCCAACATTGATGAATACATATAGTAGCAGAGAAGCAAGTTACAGAATGCACAAAAGCAAGTATCAAAATTCGTATTCTTTGAAAAAGTCAGAAATGTGGTGGTAAAGAAATCAACAAAGCCGTGGTTATCACGAAAGTAAATTTTAAAGCCGTGTCAATCAAGCAATCGAGGATTTACACGAATGAATTGGTCAATAAAAAATCACGAGCATCCAAGTATAATCGAATGGCCGAAGCACAAAATTGACAAATTCAAATAAATATATACGATCGAAGATTCAGGAAATTAAACGCATATATAACCCAATCATCATCGGCAATCAATGTATCGAATTCCAGAAAGCACAAAATCAGTGAAAGCAAAAGCATTACATACCGAGCAAGAAAGGAATTCGATCAACGAGCAAGCCGAACAATTCACAATTTCAAAGTTAACCACAATTGAATATCAGAGAACAAGCGACGCAAGCCATCAAATCAGAGAATCGAGCATCAGAACGAAGCCCTAATTCGAGAAAGAGCCGAAGCCCTAATTCAACAGAGAGAGGCCGACATTTTTTCACAAGAAAAAGAAGGGAACGGGTTGAAAGAATAGTGGGTCGGCTTAATTATTAAAAAGGGGGTTTAGCTTTTGTTTTTATAAAAGGGCAAAAGTTTTATTTAGGGTCCAAGTAAAAAAAGGGGGTTTTGTTTTTATAGGCTTTATTAATAGTGTTTTAGGGTTATTGTTTTTTAATTTATTGTTTTTTATTTTACGAACCAAAAAGTTAGTTAATCACCACCTAGGTTAGGTAGTGTCAGATTGTCTATTTTGAATTAGTTCAGTGAGCAGGGTGTGCGAGTTTGCAAAGCTCTATAGGCGGGAGCAGTGTTTGCGAGTGAGCGAAACTCTATAGGCGGAAGCAGGGTGTGCGAGTCTAGTAGAGTGTTTGTGAGCGGGAGCAAAAGGGTCTGCGAGTCTAATAGAGTTGTTGTAAGCGTGATACTGTTTAATTCTAATAGAAATCTGTGAATGCAGCAGTAGGCAGGGGTTGCCGAAGCTGGGTAAATTTTGTGTGTGATTTACTTTTCAGCATATTTATTTCTGCAGTTTATTTCTGAGTTTTAAATCAAGAAAATTTGCTATAACCCTATTCACCCCCCCCCCTCTAGGGTTAATCTAGATCCTACAAGTGGTATCAGAGCCCGGTATATATTTTTTAACTCTAGAGTCATGAGTCTACAAAATAATGCTTTTTCTGAGGGGCAATCTATTGCTAGGCCACCCATGTTTAACGGGAACGATTATGCTTATTGGAAAGTTAGGATGAGTATTTATCTTAGTTCCGTTGATTATGATGTTTGGGATATTATTGAAACTGGCTATAAACCTCCCACTATAATCGTTAGTGGTACTGAGATTCCTAAACCTAAGGATAGGTGGGATGCAAACGATAAGAAATTGAAAACGACAAATGCTAAAGCCATGAATGCTTTGATATGTGCTCTTGATAAAAATGAATTTAATAGAATTTCTCATTGTACAACAGCACAGGAAATATGGCATACTTTGGAGGTGACACACGAAGGAACTTCTCAAGTCAAGGAGTCTCGGCTAGCCCTATTCAGCAATGAATACGAAAACTTTGTGATGGACAAAGACGAGAGCATAAAGGATATGTTTGGACGTTTTTCAACCTTGGTATACAATGCTAGAGCGCTTGGGAAGGTATTCACTGAGGTATAGCTTGTGCGGAAGATACTACGAGTTTTACCAATGAACTTTGAGGCAAAAGTCACAGCAATCCAAGAATCGAAAGATCTGAGCAAACTAAGCATGGAGGAGTTGATTGGCAACTTGATGACATATGAGCTTGAGTTAAAAGCAAAGGAAGAACGCAACAACTCCGAACCAAAGAAGAAGACGATTGCCTTAAAAATTAAAGAAGAAAGCGATGAAGAAGATCCAATTGAAGAGCTTGCAATGGCTGTCAATAATCTTAGAAGATGGTCTAGATTCAAGCCACGCAAGAAGAAAACAAAGGGCAATAGGTCAAAAGATTCCGAAAATTCTGATAATGAACTGATATGTTATAACTGCAACAAGCCTGGCCACATCAAACCAAAATGCCCACTTCTCAAAAACAACAAAGAAAAGAAAAAGGCGAAGAAGGTATTTGCAGCGACTTGGGATGATGAAGAAGGAGAGGAAGCTTCGGATAGCAGCCCAGAGGAGGCTAACTTATGTTGCATGGCAAAGCAGAATCAGAAGCAACCTCCGACGAATCTAGTGAGGCAGGTGAGTTTTCTTATAAAGAACTTGTTTTTATGTGTTCTGATCTTACTAAGGTAGTGGATACTCTTGAATCTAAAATTGAAAAACTGAAATCTGATAGGAGAGAATTTGCTCGTGAAAATTTTAGGTTAAAAACTGAACTTGAAAATATTCAAAACCTAGAATGTAACCAATGTAAAATTTTAGATTCGGGACTATCAAAAATTAGGAATAACTCTGAGAACCTTGAAAAAGAAAACTTGAGTCTTAAAGAAAACATTGACACTAGAAAAAAGGACTTTATAAATCGATACACCTCACTTGTCGCTGAAAATACAACATTAAAAACCAAAGTCCAAAATCTTGAGAAATCTTTGAATAACTTTTCAAGAGGCGAAAAATCTTTCAACATGCTATTGGGAAATCAAATTTTTGCTAACAATAGAAAAGGACTAGGTTTTGGAAAATCACAAGATGATGATAAAGGTAAAAGTGCTGCTCGATCTGAAATAATTGGAAATCATGTTGAAAATCATAGTCATAGGAACACAAAATTTAATCAAGTCAATTTAATGAGCACGTTCTGTAAAGAATTTGGACATAATCGAAATAATTATTGGTATAAACCCAAACACGTGAAAACTATACCAATTTGGGTTCCAAAAGGCACAAATATAAAATCTTTGAAAGTCAAACAAATTTGGGTGCCAAAAGGAACATGTATAAATAGTTTTGAGTCTCCAAAAACATATTTTTCATATTCTGCCACTAACAACAATGGACCTATAAAAACAAATAGGTCACATAAATCTTTTATCGTGTAGGTGTGGAGGCAAGCTAAGGAACAACAACAGTGTTCTCTGGATTTCGGCTGTTCCAGAAGCACAACGGGCGACAAAACAAAGTTCCTTAGCCTAGTATAAAGGTGACAGAATCACAATGGGCAATCACGAAAAATTATCGTAAAGGTAAAACAGGTAATTGTTTTTTAAATGTGATTATCTGCACCATACTCTAAATTAAAATCAGCCAATATTGAGATGAACAAAAGATGATGATTTTGATGCTATGATTTTTTTTAAAAAATAATGACTAACCATCTTTAAATAAGAATTACTTGGAGTAATTATGATGGTTGACTGATTCGGATTTAATTGATATGATTTTTTGACTTGTTCTTATTTATGACATTAATTTGTGCTTAATTGATGACCATCCAGATTTTAAATTTTTGAACTAATTTATATAAATTTGTTCAGTCAAATGCTGGTTACTCATGCTACACGTAGATATATTGGTTCTGACATTTTGATCACTGCTTGTAAATTTGCACGATTTCAAATTCATGAGAAAAAGGATTTTAAGAAATTGTTTTTGAAATAATTATGATGTTGATTGACTGTTGATTACTCATGAAAATAATTGTTTATCCTCTGGTTTCTGAATTTATCATCATGATATTTATTTTGAGTGTTAACATGGCTTAAATTCAAAATTCAAAAGAATGATGTTTTGAAATTTTTGGTGCACATCTCATGGTTTGATTCAACAAGTGAATATTGAGTGAAATTTAAATTCAGATGCGGATTACACTGGTAATATAGTTGATAGAAAAATTATTAGTGTAACGTGATTAATTTGTGAAACATTTATTTGCTGCATCGTTTTTTTTAAAGAAAATATCTGCATATTTTTCACTTGAAATAATTTTCAAATAGCAGAAAATTTTCTTATAAAACTTCCCTCAAGAAATCATGTTTGACCATATTTACAGCTTAATTATTTTTGAAAAATTGATTTTATAATTTTTAATTTGATTTTAAATGACAAGTTTGACTAATCTGACTCCCTTTGATTATCGAAAAGATAAATAGTGATTGAAAAAGAGATAAGTGTTGATATTTATCATATATTATAACTTGAGAAAGTATAATTAAAAATTTCTTTAGAATTTCATAACAAGAGTTATAAAAACTTTTTGTTGGATAATAATTCCATGACCATTTCTATTTCTATCATCTTTCTATCGAACATCACTCATCAAAATCATATTTAATATGTAAATTTGTGGTAGTTTACAAAGGAAATCATTCGTTCTTCAATATCTTTAAATCGGTGAAGGAAATTATTTGTGCTTCAATTTCTTATATTCAGCAATTAAAAATAAATATCCAAAGTATTCACTCTCATTTAAAAGTCCTCACGGTCATGCATGGGTGAATTACTTGATTTTTTGATTATGTGCTTCCATGCTCATTTAAAAGTCCTCACGGTTATGCATGTATGGAACGCATATTAAAAATAATTGATTTAATAGACAAGTTGATTCTAATCCCATTTAAAAGTCCTCACGGTCATGCGTGGTTAGAAGATACTTGATTTCATTTTCGAAAATTAAATTGGAATACTACTAATCTTATTTAAAAGTCCTAACGGTTATGCATGGTTAGTAGATATTCAAATTTCCAGAAATAAATATACCACAAATAGACATATCTATATGAATTTTTGATGATTCTATCTCCATCACTTCTGAAAGTGGAATATGCGTTTGACAAGGGTAATTATGATTTTTGTTTGAGTTTTATTGAAATTTGATATTTATATTTAATTGAGTTAAATGTTTGATTCATGTCTATCACTTCATCCCTATTTTTATAACACTGTTATTCTTTTGCTGATAACAAAAGGGGGAGAGAAAAGTTAAGATTTTGTCAAATAGAATCAAGCAAAGGTCAAATAACTTTCAATTTGCATATAGGCTCATTTACATATTTTTATTTGTATGCATATATATAGGGGGAGCCATATATGTAGGGGGAGTATCACATATAAAGGAAGCATTCAAATAGGGGGAGCAAATGAAATTATCAAATACATTTAATATATTCAAAATCTTAAATATATGTTTGTTATCATCAAAAGGGGGAGATTGTTGAATATGCGCTTTGCGCTATATGATTTTTGTTTGATGATAATAAACATATATACATTCATATAAATGTATTTGGTAATGTACTATTTTATTTTTTCATAGTTTAAATAAATATTTGTTGAATAAAATTAAATTTCACAGAATTTGAATTTGAATTCAAACAAAACAAGTTAAACAGATTTTGAATTCAAACAGGAATTTTATTCAAACAAATATTTTGTATAGTATGTATTTGGTTAAATAAATATTTGTTGAATAAAATTAAATTTCACAGAATTTGAATTTGAATTCAAACAAAACAAGTTAAACAGATTTTGAATTCAAACAGAAATTTTATTCAAACAAATATTTTGTATAGTATGTATTTGGTTAGATAAATATCTGTTGAATAAAATAAATTACACGGAATTTGAATTTGAACTCAAACAGAACAAGTTACACAGTTTTTTGAATTCAAACGAATATTTTATTCAAACGAATATTTATTACAAACTTGAATAGTACAAATTCATGCTCTCACTATACATATACATTTTTGATTACAATCACATCACATTTACATTGATAACCTCACTACATATCACTCACACTCGTATTTTTGTCTTCAACTGCATTCCGGTTTGAATCCAGCATCTGAGCAATCTGCAAAAATATAAACTAACGCAGTAAAATTGAAAAAGAAATATTTTTGCAATTCAAAAATAAAATATGGTTTTTGAAAATAATATTTGCCTCAGTTATTTGGGTTGTTCGTCATCATTTAAATTTGAATTCATCATACACGAACAACTTGTGACATACACAGTGTATCACTGTATATGCCACAAGGCCGTGCACACCGATATATACACTTGATAGATATTACAGGGACAGGTAACCATAAGTGGCTGCAATACACACGTGTACATTCATACACGTGTGCACTGCCTCGCCAACTCATGTGCGTGGCCAACAAGAGCAAGTGTGCAAGTGCAAAAAGAAAGTCAATGATCAAGCAAGTCCAATTCGAATTCATGATAGCAGACAACTCAAATTCCAAATGCATCTGTACATGAATACAGCTCGACTACAACAGCCAGTCAAATGATTAAATAAACAAATGAATGAATGCAAAAGCAAACAGTTCAAAGATTCAAACTGCATCAGTGACCAACTACAGGAACAGCAAGGTGATCAAACAAACAAAGACCAAAGCTACAACCTCACATGAAGACCAAATGTCCAGACAACATCATAATGCAACATGAAGTCAATGAAGACCAAATACAACATGACCAAAAGTGTATGCAAACAGTCAGAGAAATGTACAGAGACCAGGTACAAATAACAACAAGTCAAGGCCGCAACTAACATATCCAACTAGAAGAACAACTACAAAACCATAAAGCTACAGCATCAAGCAGACTGCAACTTCACAGCAATCATAACACAAGCCAGAGTGAATGCAGACAAACACATGAATACATAAAGCTATAAGTGATGCAGCATCAATCAAAAAGTGACATGGTGAAGTAGTACAAAAGAGCAAGTGCAATTCGAACCAACATGGCGGCAATGCACCAATACAAGTTCGACTAAAAGTACAGACGACAGCTACTCAATGATACAGTAGCAAGCTACAAGTGATGCAGAACAAAGGTGAATACAACAGAGATCAAGTTCAGTGCCACAGTACACATGCTCAGGTCAGAGACAACACACAAACCCAAATGAATATCACAAGTATGATCAGTGGTACACATGCAAGCTCGAGCATAAATATGGAAACTGCACCAAGTACAAATCACCAAATGAAGACCACAAATATATCAACTCAACAAAGAACAGTACAGTCATGAAGTATGCAAAGAGCTCGAGCATGAGACATGTGCAACACAGTGAATGTAAACAGTAAGCAACTACTGAAGTTCAAGAAGTGGTGTAAATACAACTCGAATGAATGCAAGTTCATATGAACAGCAATACTGCGACAACAAGTGCATGCAACAGTGAAACTCGAGACCAAATGCAATAAAGTGAAATGGAGTTCGCTGAGAAATGGAATGCAGATGCCAACATTGATGAATACATATAGTAGCAGAGAAGCAAGTTACAGAATGCACAAAAGCAAGTATCAAAATTCGTATTCTTTGAAAAAGTCAGAAATGTGGTGGTAAAGAAATCAACAAAGCCGTGGTTATCACGAAAGTAAATTTTAAAGCCGTGTCAATCAAGCAATCGAGGATTTACACGAATGAATTGGTCAATAAAAAATCACGAGCATCCAAGTATAATCGAATGGCCGAAGCACAAAATTGACAAATTCAAATAAATATATACGATCGAAGATTCAGGAAATTAAACGCATATATAACCCAATCATCATCGGCAATCAATGTATCGAATTCCAGAAAGCACAAAATCAGTAAAAGCAAAAGCATTACATACCGAGCAAGAAAGGAATTCGATCAACGATCAAGCCGAACAATTCACAATTTCAAAGTTAACCACAATCGAATATCAGAGAACAAGCGACGCAAGCCATCAAATCAGAGAATCGAGCATCAGAACGAAGCCCTAATTCGAGAAAGAGCCGAAGCCCTAATTCAACAGAGAGAGGCCGACATTTTTTCACAAGAAAAAGAAGGGAACGGGTTGAAAGAATAGTGGGCCGGCTTAATTATTAAAAAGGGGGTTTAGCTTTTGTTTTTATAAAAGGGCAAAAGTTTTATTTAGGGTCCAAGTAAAAAAAGGGGGTTTTGTTTTTATAGGCTTTATTAATAGTGTTTTAGGGTTATTGTTTTTTAATTTATTGTTTTTTATTTTACGAACCAAAAAGTTAGTTAATCACCACCTAGGTTAGGTAGTGTCAGATTGTCTATTTTGAATTAGTTCAGTGAGCAGGGTGTGCGAGTTTGCAAAGCTCTATAGGCGGGAGCAGTGTTTGCGAGTGAGCGAAACTCTATAGGCGGGAGCAGGGTGTGCGAGTCTAGTAGAGTGTTTGTGAGCGGGAGCAAAAGGGTCTGCGAGTCTAATAGAGTTGTTGTAAGCGTGATACTGTTTAATTCTAATAGAAATCTGTGAATGCAGCAGTAGGCAGGGGTTGCCGAAGCTGGGTAAATTTTGTGTGTGATTTACTTTTCAGCATATTTATTTCTGCAGTTTATTTCTGAGTTTTAAATCAAGAAAATTTGCTATAACCCTATTCACCCCCCCCCCCTCTAGGGTTAATCTAGATCCTACATTCTGGGCGTCTCCAAATTCCGTTATCCAATGCCGATGCTATGCATTTAACATCCCGAAGTAGACGTCGCTTTCTTTGACACACCAATGCCGACATCGTGAATCTCGGCATGAGTCACAAGATGACGTGCGGAGCCATGCGACGATTGTCGCGAACCACAAGATGGAAGTTGAAGTGGTCACGGGTGTTTCACGTTGCTATAGTTATACCTCTTCGACATGCCTCGACCATGGATGGATCTCGATATTGCTTGCCTCCTAAACTCGACCACGGCAGCACGACCGCGGCTCCATCTTGACGAACTCACATGAGCGCGCGCTTCATCGGCAACCCCTTGCCGCATCGAAACCCTCACTTTCTTGCGCTCGAGCCTATAGGCGACGAGCCTTCCCCCCGACAATAACTTGATCGAATTTAGACCAACGACGATTTCGCCTGGTCGCGATTTCCTTGTTGCCGCGCTCGCGCGATATCTTTCTGCCACTTTTTTTTATTGGGGATGAATCGATTTTAACTTACGATCGGCTATTGGTTTCGAACTGGGAGGTAAAGGAGGAAGACGAGAAACAAATTTTTTTCCTCTTCTGTTCAATTTCCTTTTGAATCAGATAGTCGAATAATTTTTTCTTTTTAACAGATGAAGAGAAAAACACTTGTACGCATTTTAAAATGGCAGAGGAACACGTGTTGAAATTTCTCTACGTGTGAAAATTACCTTGTGAAATATTTTAGTATTAAATACACATATATATAATATTTTAAATTTAAATTTCAATCGTATCAATTTCGTAACGCATAACATCGAACTCCAATCGAAGCGTGCCGCCAAGCGTTCATAATGTTATACGCCCATTCCGAACACAATGGAAAAGGTTCCGAGTCCAAATTCGATCGTATGGAGAAGATAGCTTTTTAGACCAGTTAAAATATCGAATTTTCGATTTAAATTTCAGCGCGTTAGCTTATCGTACCGCCAAATGATCATTCTAAACACTACGAAAATTGAAATCCGATAATAAAATAATATTACGGATCCAATGGAACTAGTTTCGTCGAATTCCGAGACCGTGCCTCGGAAGGCTATTTTTTAAATATCGATTCAAACGATATAATTTCAAAACTGAATAAAGTATTTCCAAATTCAATTCTGAAGCTTCCATTATCTTCAGTATTATCATCATAGATTTTCTAAGCCTTTGAAATATTTTTAAACAGCTTAAAATTGAAGATACAAATTTTTTTACCCCACTTCCAATAATCAAATTTAATAATTTAATTGCCAAATTCATAGCGATATTTGAAATTCAAGGTTTAGCCACTTAGGCTTCTGCACCTCCCCAGTTGTAGCCATTCTATGTTGATGAGGCTTGAGGCTACGATTACCTTTAGAGAACACATATCTTAGAATGCTCATCATCCACCTAACGATGTTCTGAAAACATTCAATCCATACATGTTCGTTCCGGGTTCGAACGAAACCGAAGGCATTATCTCGTTACACTCATTTTGGAATCACCCATGACCTTAACGTCGATAAACCTTGCACTCTGAATCTTCATCTTCACTTGAGATTCACGACCTATCGTTAATTTAGATCGATGTGGTTTTTGGATATACAAATCTGGAAACCCGATCCCAGTCTCATCGAAATCCAAAACGTATCTTTTAAGGCCAAGTTGTTTTTAAAGTTAAAAACAATTCAATTCATTATCTATATACACACGGATAGATAACTTACAATCTCACAATAGATAATCTACATTATCATCACAATAGATAATTCACATAACAATCATAAACAGATAATCCACATTATCATCATACTTCAACCAAAGCATCCATATCACATAGCACCACTTATCTCATATCTGAGATCTCAAACCATTCAAGGCAATCAATAGCATCCATCCATACATAAGCAATGATCTAATTAATCACACTATAATTAATTTAAAATAAACTAAATTAACTACTTCATCTCTAATTAATTTAAAATAAATTAAATTAATTACTTCATCACTATAAATCTTGCTTACATAACAATTAATTAATCACAAATCAATTAATTAATCACCATCTAACTTCCATCTTAATTAATCATCCTTGAATAATTATCCTTTAATTACATTCAAGTAATTATTCTTAATTCATTTCACAAATTAATTATCCTTAACCAAATACAGTAATTAAACTATAATTACTTCATTAATTAATTAATTATAATTAATTACAATTTTGATTTAAATTTAATATAAAGCTTTTCAAAGCTATTTAATATATAACTATATAGTTTTAAAATACTTAAGATAAATGTTAATTGTTTAAAATTTATTTTAGCTTAAGTTTGAATATTAAATAAGATTAATAAAAAGGTTTGTTTTATTTTCATTTTAAATATTTCTTGATAAATATGATTTAAAAATAAATAATAAGATAATCTCTTTTATAAATTATTTAAAATTGTCAAATTTGTTATTTTCAAACAATATTAATTTGTGAATATAGATAATAGAATTGAATTGTTTTGAACTTTAAGAAACTTGGACCTAGAAAATGGCATTTTGGTTTTCGATGAGACTGGGATCGGATTTCCAGATTTGGATATCTGAAAACCACATCGATCCAAATTAACGATAGGTCGTGAATCTCAAGTATAGATGAAGATTCAGAGTGCAAGGGTTATCGTCGTTAACTTTGAGGGTGATTCCAAAATGAGTGTAACGAGATAATGCCTTCGGTTTCGTTCAAACCCGGAACAAACTTGTATGGATTGAATGCTTTCAGAACATCATCAAGTGGACGATGAGCATTCTAAGAGATGTGTTCTCTAAAAGTAATCGTAGCCTCAAGCCTCATCAATCGGGAATGGATAAAACAGGGGAGATGCAGCAAGGCTAAGTGGGTCATGCCCAAGTAGGACAAGATTTACCCCTGTCTAGAAGTCCCTTTATATTCGGCTGTGTGGGGCAGTTGATTGCAACAACTGCCGGGGTTGTCTTGTTCGGGATTGTCCAGTAAGGGATGGTTCCGGCCTTGTGTTGTAGGGGATTTAGGGTGGATCCTCGGTACAGTGATCTAGGCCACGTACTGTGACGGGCGATACCCCAATAGCCTTGCCATTGTATGGAAACCCAAACTCCAATAAGCGCCCTTGGATTTGATTGTAAACTTATGCATGCTGGAATTTAATAAATGTAACAATTTTGGCTATTTTTTATTAATTTGAAAACCCTAGACACTATTATAATATCACTGGATTTCCTATCAAATGTTTGGTTAGCGTAAGGTAAAAACTTACCCATGTTTATTTATAGGGAGTCTTACGTGATACCTTTTGTTTCCAAAGGATTTTCAAAGTTAACCAACTTTAACCTGTTACTCACACCAGACCCATGTCTGACCCGGAGTTTATCTTCTATTTTCTTAAACTCTTGGGTACTCGAATTTTTACGAGTAGCCAAGGGATTTAGGTTTGCTTTGAAGAATTTTGGAGGAGCAATGAGCAGGAGGCTTCATCGTTTTGTAGATATATATAGTGATCCGCTGAGTGTTCTCTGAGTCATTTGTTGAGTTGTATCTTGTGTTGTAATAACTAGACAGGTGTTTATAACCGTCTAAAATGTGTTGTATAAGCTGTGTAACTCTGATAGATATTGTATACATTGTAAATACTTATGTGATTAATATAATTTATTCGTTCCGCTGTTGGGATTCTGTTGTTGTTTCTTTCTATCTTCTCTGTCTTTTCTCTTTCTATCCCTTTCTTTCTTCAAGATTATGCGACTTTTTGTGAAGAAAAAGTTG
This sequence comes from Allium cepa, assembly GCA_030765085.1. Lineage (NCBI taxonomy): Eukaryota > Viridiplantae > Streptophyta > Magnoliopsida > Asparagales > Amaryllidaceae > Allium > Allium cepa. The sequence continues at coordinate 808,056,845 of CM060928.1, forward strand.
GGTCGTCACATTTGGTATCAGTAACGACCCGGCTTTTCAACTTTTGAAAGTCGACATCAATACGATAATGTATCGGCTACCGAACAAGCGAACGCCGAAAAACCGAACCGTTAGGGTCTAAGAAGAAGAAGATAAAAGAAGAAACAGAAACAACAGCAAAATCTCACATTTCGTAGCGGAACAACATATAATAGATAATAATCTTTGGAAACAAAAGCATTATATCAGGTTTACATACATCATCATAGTTTACAATGACACAATACAACACTAAAAGTCATTATAACCTGACTACAAGGAACTGACTTTGCACCAACCCAAACACAACGGATAATACATTTTATAGATGATACGCCTCGCCATCCAGCTTCAACTCCAAATTTCCACAGCATACTTCTTGATTGACTTCGCTTCAGAATAATGATAACCTGGCTCTAGGCTGCCTTTCGAGCATGGCAGCACGACCGCTGCTCCATCTTGACGAACCCATATGAGCACGCGCTTCGCCAGCAACCCCTAGCCGCATCGAAACCCTTATTTGCTCGCGCTCGAGCCTATAGGCAACGAGCCTTCCCCCCGACGCTAATTGATCGAATTTAGACTAGCGACGATTTCGCCTGGTCATAATTTCCTCGTTGCCACGCTCACGTGATATCTTTCTGCCTTTTTTTTATTGCGGATGAATCGATTTCAACTTACGATCGGCTATTGATTTCGAACTGGGAGGTAAAGGAGGAAGACGAGAAAAAATGAATAAATTCCTCTTCTGTTCAATTTCCTTTTGAATCAAATAGTCGAATTATTTTTTTTCTTTTTAACAGATGAAAAGAAAAACACTTGTACACATTTTAAAATGGCAGAAGAACACGTGTTGAAATTCCTCTACGTGTGAAAATTACCTTGTGAAATATTTTAGTATTAAATACACACACACACAGATATATATATATAATATTTTAAATTTAAATTTAAATTTCAATCGTATCAATTTCGCAACACACAACTTCGATCTCCAATCAAAGCCTGCCAGGTGTTCATAATGTTATACACCCATTCCAAATGCAATGGAAAAGGTTCCGAGCCCAAATTCGATCGTATGGAGAAGATAGCCTTTTGGACCAGTTAAAATATCGAATTTTCGATTTAAATTTTAGCGCATTAGCTTATAGTACGGTCAAATGATCATTCCAAACACTACAAAAATTGAAATCTGATAATAAAACAATACTATGGTTCCAATGGAACTGGTTTCGTCAAATTCTGAGAGCGTGCCTCGGAAGGCTATTTTTTAAATATCGATTTAAGCGATATAATTTCAAAACTGAATAAAGTATTTCCAAATTCAATTCTAAAGCTTCCGTTATCTTCGGTATTATCATTATAGATTTTCTAGGCCTTTGAAATATTTTTAAACAGCTTAAAATTGAAGATACAGATTTTTTTACCCCACTTCCAATAATCAAATTTAATAATTTAATTGCCAAATTCATAGTGATATTTGAAATTCAAGTTTAAATTTACTCCCAAACATTTAAAACCAATTAAAATTTTCTAATTTCAAATGTTTAAAATTTCCAGGTCGTCATATATCGTATACATTATTGGAATGTAATGTAATAATATTTAAAAATTAAAATTGTGAACTTAGTTAACATTTATGAAATGTGTCGTAAATAAATTGAAAGGTAAAGGTGAACTAAAAATGAAATGAATATAAATAAAGTCATGCCTTGTAAAATTGTTTATGAAATAAATGAAAGTTGCAATAAATAGTTATAATTAAAATTGTGATAACTTTAAGCTCGAATAGTGTTTATAAAAAAAATTAAGCTTTTATAAATTGGTTATGAACTTAAGAAAATTCCTGATGAAATGATTTGCAAATAAATGTAGTATTAAATGAGAAATATTACATGAGAAATGAATGTAAAATATAAGCAATACCATGAGAATGAATATATTAATATTTCACATTAAATGGAGAAATTCTATGAAACAAATATTATTGTATGAAGTGATATTTGTGTTAATCAATGAGATTAAAAAATGAATTTAATTGAAACGTAATTGGGATGAATCAAATTGGAATAAATACGTAAGTTGTTCGTATATTATTTTATTCACATAATTAATTTTATCCAGATTCGAGTACATAAGTTTGAGGTGAATTACACTATTTCGCCTTAGAATTTTTCATTCGATTCTTGTTGGCGAATATTTGATATAGATTTTGGTTTGATTCTAGAATTCTCTATCATAGTATATGGCTATGCAAGGAGAATGATGGTTTCTAGTCAAGAAACCATATCGAAGTTTGCATTAGGGAAGTTGAATGGACAATACTAGTTTGAAAGCGAACTTGTGTGATCGAGCAAGCGATCGAATGTGATTTTGCGAAATGATGACATATGTACATCTTATGTTCTAATATTACCGATACGCTTTGACGCTGAAATTGAAAGTTGTTGGGTTCGATATCTTTGTAATTTAAATTGGAGTTTTTCTTGTATGCAAAATTACTATTAATTTAAAACCATTTTTCATAAACTATTCTCTTTTATTTTTCTTATACAAACTATTTTCTTTTATTTTTCTTATACAAATTATTTATTCTATTTTATTTACAAAACTATTTTACAATCTATTTTATTTACAAAACTATTTTAAAAATTTTTATTTACAAAACTATTTTATATACAAAACTATTTCACAAAACGATTTATATACGAAACTATTCTAAATTCAAAACCTTTTATAAAGCAAAGATATTGAATCTCATATGGCTTTTAATACAGCGAAATTGATTTTGGAAAATTTTGATTCTTGTATAAGACGGGCTTTATATAAGTACAAGTGATTTTGAAACTGTTGATTTTGGAAGGTATTCGATCTGAAGAGATAAATCTTATATATAACGGAATTTATGTAAGAATGATTTGATATTCGAAATTATTGATTTTGGAAAGTACTTTATCTAAAAATGAAATCTTATATATAATAAAATTTATATAAGTGCGATATTTGAAGTTATGATTTTGGAAGGATACTATATATGGTATGTTATATTATGAAGTAAGAGGTATGGAGAAGTACGCTCCATGAAGAAGTATAGTATGATATGCTTCGACCCAGATGGACTTGGGTAATCCAGGAATGGATTCGACCAATAAACCCTAATGGACTTGGGTGAATTCAGAAATGGATTCGAACTCATATGGTTGTCCAGCCTTAAACTCATGAGTTCCTCGATTTTTTTCCAAGGTAGATGGTTCTTTAGTTACCTACTGGAGGCGCTTTCGATCCTGGGATTTGTTGTTTATGGATCTTCCGAGAAGGAAGTGCATCCATTGCGTCAATCATTGAATCAGCAGCGTACCACTACATTAGGGGTCGATGGTCCCTTATTTATGAACTAGCTACGATGTTTTTCTGGAATCCAGAAGGTAGAAGGATCTTCTGGAAAGTTTTGTATCCATTGCATAAATACTGGATCAGCAATGGGCCACTGCTAGCGTATTATCATCATTTGACATTGGATTTTGAGCGGTACTTCTCGTACCAATTTTTAAGTATTTTTCACCGGGTGTTAAAACAAGTCTACTAAGTACTTGAAGGATTCTAGCCTTGCGCCTGATCAACGCATGGCCACAGCCTGCAAGGACGAGGATAAACCTGTTAAGACATCGAGTTATAAAAGTATACTAATAAAGCATTATATAAAGGATATTTTGATCATTTTTGTCAATTCTAAATACTTTAAAATGTTTAAAATATTGTTTGTTCGTGTAAAACATGGTTTAATAGTAAATTATTAGTGTTGTAAGTATTTGAGAAGTTATTTATTAAATAAAACATATTTAAAGTAAATGATTATTGATTTATTAATAATGTATGAAAAGTATCTTGAGATAAAACTAATAAATTTATAAATCATGGATTTAAGGTTTTCAATAACTTCTTTGTAAATATAAATAATGATGTAAAGAATTATTTTCAAATAGTTTACATATATTTATAAAGATGTTATTTAAATATTTAAATAGTATTTATACATGAAGCAAGGAATTTTACAAATGAATTTTTTTTGAAAAGTATTAAAGTTTTAAAGATGGTTGATTTGCAAATGAAGCTTTCAAACGCTTGAGTGTATAATTTAAAGATATTATATAAATGGAAAAAAATTGATTTGTGAAGTTTATTTATACTAATATACTTCACAAATAAATGCGAATCTCTATTTTGGAAGTATAATTTGGAATATTTACTTGATTTCAAGATACTAATAGTAAATTTATTGATTTATTTATTGTTTGACTTTTTGTATTAAACCATAATAAAAAAAATTCCATGATTTGAATATTCATTTTTAAAACAAGTTTGTAAAATTAATTATGAAGATATGAAATTTTATACTTTGATTTAGAAATTTAATGCAAGATTTGAGTATACCACTAGTTTTAGTTTAATAATCTTGAGTTTATACTTATTTTAAAAACAACGAGTCAAATAAATCTTTGGATTTAAGGAAGTTTATTTCAAAAACTTATTATAATGTTTTGATAAAAATTTCTAACATTGTTTTAGACTTTTAAAAAACCTTTACATAACTCTATGAGGATGTTTTAAATATATCTTATATCTTTACTAAGTGAATAAGGTTAAATGTTTAATTGAAGTTTTAGAGATATTGAAATATTTCCTTTCTCTTCAAGGGCGAATACCATAAACTTAAATTTTATTCAATAACCGAATTAAGTTATAAACTTAAGTAAGGCAGTAGAAGCTTAAGTTATATTTTTTGAAATGATTCGTTAATGACTTAAATCCTTAATGGAAAACAAATTATGTAAGTGATTGGTCTCTATATAAATAAATGAATGGAAAAGTAAATAATGAGAGAAAAAAAAACCAGTAGAATAAACTAAAGTAAATTTAAATTAGAATTTCAATTATTGTAATGGAATAAAATTTTAACTATTTAATAATGGGAGTTCCTAAAGTTGAAAGTGAGAAATTAAATGCTAAATTATAATTAAAATATACAAGGAATTTGAAATTTGTAACTTGTAAACAAAAAGGATATGAAAATAAGAAATGATAACTATTGAACGTTTATTAACTAAAATGAAATAAGATAAACTTATGTAACTTTCAATTACATTCTTAGAAACATATATGTGTGTGTGTGTGTGTATAACTTACCAGAATATTAAAGGTTGTAATGTTAAATAAGGATATGTAAGGGAATATTATACAAGAAAAACATAAATAATGAAAGTGTTCGATGAAATTTACTTTTATAAATAGGAAATTTGATATGAAGTAGTTATAAACCTGAGTTATAATTGTAGTGCTACTTAATAGAATGAAATAGAAAGTGAATATAGAAAGCGAAAAATTATGAACTTAAGTTAATGTTTGAAGCTATTGATAATTAAAGTAAATAATTAAATGAATACTATATCAAATTTAATGACTGCAACTTCAGAAATTGTTGATTACTTCAATCCCTTGTGAAGATTGTATGCTTGTTTGCAAAGATGTTGTTATGTTGTATTGATTTATTTTTGTTTTTATGCGATGATGGTACGCTTTTGGTTGAAATGATTGCTGTTATGTTATGTTGATTGTTTGTTATTAATTTAAAACAATATAATCTTTTCACTTCTATATAATTATTAATCACTTTGGATTATGTAAGTGGAATACAGGTTAAGAAGCAATTGCTACTGCTTTTGGTTTCATAAAATAAACCTTATTTGCCCGACAAATAGGTACATTCTCGAATTAAGGTTTTCTAGCGATATTATATTGTTTCCTCTGCTGTTGGGATATATTATTTTGAAAATATATGATATATTTTGATATTTTGATTTCTCCCGAGCCTCTGCGTACAAAGGAGACTCTACCGAAATTTTTCATGAATTTTGGACTTAGAAATTCTTTGTGAAATGTTTTCCGAACTTTTGCTAATTTGAATATAAAAGGATTTAATTGTTTATAAATTAATATATTTCATTTTAATTATTTATTATGTAAATAAATTGCTTACAAATTTAATATTTTAAATAAGATATATTGATTACTTAGTTCCTTCTTTTCCTTTTTTTCCTTTTCGGGGACGAAAAGTTTTTAGTGGGTGAGAGTGTAACAACCCATAATTTTCGATAATTAAAAATAGTAAATTTAATAAGATTTTTGTAATTAAATGTTGGAAGAAATTAAAATTTAAGATTTATAACTGGAATAATTGTAAAATGAAATGCAACAATGTTAATTAAAGCTAATTATTAACAATTTGAATGAAATTCCAATTAATTGAAATAGTGTAAGGTTATACTTTGTTATAAAGTGAACATAGGAAAAAGAATGTAAATATTGAATCCATTAATGGAATAATATATTGTTAACGGAAATCGAATAAAATTAGTGTTATGAAAGAAATTGTAACATTTGTTTGTAAATAATAAACTTATAAATGTAATTAAAGTATGATGGTGACAATTATTACATGTATTACCTATTTATTTGGCCTATTAAATTTAATTGGAAATAAATGACAATTAATTCCCTTAATTAGTGCAGCTAATGTAGGTTAAATTAATAATGGTAAAAAGGTTGATTCTATACAATGTAACTAATGTAAATTTTTATCATAGTATGACCTTTGATTTGAATAAAAGGATGAAAATCAGTTTACTCAAATTTATTGGAATTGGAAATTTTAGTAAGTGAATTTATTACAATCAATGAAATAGAAGGTTGCATAAATGAAAGGTAAGATGAAATGGTAAAAAATTGATGTAATGGAAGATATAACAATGTTGACTATGTATGTAAGGTAATAATTAATTTAATAAGTGAATGAAACCAAGGTTAGTAAATTAATTGAGATTTTAATTATAGATAATGTGTGAAATTGACCAAAATTCAATAAAATGGAAATATATTAGTTAATATAAATAAAGGATGGAAATTGGAGTGTATTCTAATGAAAAGTAAAAGAAATGTCAATTATGTTAGTAGATCATAAGTTTGGACAATAAATAAAATTCTAAAACAAAACTATAATGAAGCAATGAAGTGAAAGGTTCTAACGCGGATTAGAATATGATTTAATAATAGGAATTGCAATAATAATGTCAGTTTTAATGATGAGTTAAATGAATATTGATTGATAGAGAAAAACATTTATTTAGTATGTAATTTAATGCTTGTTGGATACTGTAATTTTATAAACGTGTTTGCATGACTATAAATAAGGATTACAATGTTCACATATTTCTTTAATTGATTTCATTAATTAGGATCTGTTTTGAAGTGGAAGATTAAACTTAATTGGAAATAAGTTTATTGAAATCATTCAATTGAAAAAGGAAAAAGAAACAAAGTGCAATTAATAAATTTAATGTAAGAATGTTTTCATTTGGAATGTACATTATTTGGAAATATAAGAATGGATTTAATATTTTATAAGTTGATCATTTTAGAATATAAGAATGTTTACATTTATGAATTGCAAGTAACGAATAAGCATTTCAAGGAAAATAAAAGAATGGTTGAGGAAAATAAAGTGAACGTTTCCATCCTGAATATAAATATAACGTAGTAAAAGGAGAAAATTGAATTTTTAAAACAATATTTTACGGTAGTTAAATAGCAGGGCATATGTTGCACGAAAGTGATTTTATTGATAACCTTGAAATTTAAAATAAATTAAATATTCGATTTCATAATTACGTGTCAATAAAAATTTTGTTTTTAAATTTGAATTTTTAAATCATGGTTCATATTTTATTTTATGTAGCGGCGGTCCGCGTTATTTGAATTGGTGTGTTCAAATTTAGTAATGTTGTGGTAATTAAACCTTTAATAAATATCAAATTTTGTATGTTTTGGGTTAACAAAATTAATTGAGTGAACAAATGTTTCAAAATTTGAATTCCAAAAGTTTGTTTGTAGAGTACAGTTGGTTCATTCGTTCCCTTCTAATTAATAACTGTCACATTTTTTTCATTGTTTCCTCATTTGTTTCATTACTCATTTCCATTTACATTGTCTAAAGCCTTTTCATTTCATGAACGTTACCTACTTTTTATGTTTTTAATTCTTTCCTTCACCTCTTTTAATACCTACCATTTTTTTGGGTTGTTCATATTTTTACTTTATTTCAATTCCTACTTTTTTTTATATTTAGCTTTATTAGCTTTTCACTAGTTTCAATCTTCATTATTGTAGCTTCGTTTTATTTTATTTTAATCTCGTCTTCTGTAGCTTCATTTTTTGTCTCTCTTCACCTTCCTCCTTCCTTTTTTTGTCGTGTTTCTTTTTCAAATCTCTTTTCTCCCCTTTTTTCCAGAGATTTATTTTCTTTTCTTCTTCTTATTCTTCAAATCTTCTTCTTCTTTTTCAAAGCTTCCTTTTCTTTTTTTCAATTCTTCTTCTTCTCAATTTTTTTTCTTTTTTAAACCTTCTCTTCTTTCCATGTCTTTTTCTTCAAATCCAGATCTATATAATCTTCTATCCTAAACTTTCTATAAAAAAAGATTAAGTTAGGAAGGAAATAAAACAAAATGAGAAAGTAGTTGCAGATCCAAATCTGGCTAGAAAAGAGAAAGCAAAAAGGTGAGTGATTCAACCCACTCATGCAATACTAAAAATTTCATTGCAAGTTAAATAAAATATATGATGTGATATATAATTTTTTTATTGTTGTTTGTTGATTTAGGTTGACATTTGAATTGATATTGAATCTAAATTGACATTTAATTTTATATTGGAATTTAATTGATAGTTCAACCTCGATATTGATAACTATTATATGTTGAAATATATTAGTTGATTTTGATGTTTTTTGAAATGGATGCTTATTAATTGATATGTTGGATGAATGGTTGTTCATTTATTTTAATATGTCCCTGTTATCACGTTGTATGTTATTGACATCGTTTAAATAGTCCTCTGAATCATTTTAGAATTGGATAATAAAGACATTTAAATTATGGTTTGAAATGATATATACCCATACAATTTCTTGAATATGGATTATTTATTGAAACTGAATTATTTAAAAAATTTAAATTTTTAGTTTAAACTTCGGATTATTTTAAATAAAGTGGTTAAAATTGGTATTCTGAATTATTTGAAATCTCGCAAGTTACTATTCACGTTGTACACTTGAAAGGAGATGAAAAATCCCATAACATCTTTGAAGCCATTGCACTCATATTTTTATTTGAGATTGATTTGACTTACATAGGATTTTTAGTTCTGACTCAATTATATTGTTTTTCATTGTGCTTGGGTCAGTCTGAGCTTTTTCAGTGTATTGAAGGCCATTTCATTTTCAGGAGAACAAAGAAAAATATTTAGTGTATTATTGCTATATATTATTACTATTCCACTACTTATAGTGTTCTGCTGCATTTTTTTATTTTCTAATGTATGTATAACTCTGATTTGAATTGTAAAAGTATAATCAAATGTCATTTGTAAAACAGCTTCATGAATCGTTTATTGGATTATTATATTTCGTCATTCTGCTGCGAGATTCTGTGTTTTATTTTTTCCTTCTTTTCTATTATTTTCTTATTTACCCCATTAACAATCATCCCTTTTGAATGGTTTGAATTAGACATGTGTGGTTTATTGTCGATTTAAATCGTCTAAAAATGTGAGTCGTTACAATACCTGTCAAGTCAAATAGAACGGCAGTCAAACTAGCCGATTGTATGTGTAGCGGATAATATGGTTCTATGGTGTACCAAGAGCATTGGAGTGACCGAGACCCACTGTTCACTAATGGGTTTTGGAATAGCTTACAAGAGCCTTGTGTATAGAGCTGCATCTAAGTATGACTTGTCACCCTCAAGTAGACAACCAAACTGAAAGAGTGAATCGTATCTTAGAGGATCTTTTGTAAGCTTGTATACCTGACTTTGAAGGCTAGTGTGACGATCACTTACGTCATTGAATTCTCATACGACAACTGTTATCGACCTAGCATTGGTATGGCACCATTCGAGGCACTGCATAACCGACCATGCAACGATTCTTCATGTTGGTGGGAAGCAAGCGAAAAATTGATACTTGGGCTATATATGATTGGAGAAACATCAGAGAAGATCGAGATCATTCAGCAAAAAATGAAAGCTGCTGAAGGTAGATAGAAAAGGTAGGTTAAAAAGGGACGTAGAGATCTAGAGTTCTTTATCAACGATATGGTATTTTTCAAGATCTCTCCATTAAAGAATGTAATTCAGTTTCTTAGTAAAGGGAAGTTGGAACTGAGATATTAGGTCCTTTTTCGATACTAGAGAAGATTGAAAACCTTGCTTATAGAATTGAGTTACCACAAAGGATGCTAGGAGTGCACAACGTGTTCTACATTTCTCACTTGCGAAAATTTATGCACGACTCGGATGTAACTATCGCTCCTATTCAACAAGATGATATCGAGATCAAAATAGAGGCTTCGAGATCTCATTGGCCTAATTGTATCGTCAGACATGATACGAAGCAGCTAAGGAGGAAGATTATGAAGTTGGAGAAGGTTCAACAGAGTGAAAGCGAAGGCAATTGCACTTGGGAGACCAATGAGAGAGCGAGAACAGCTTGCCCAAAGCTCTTTACTTGGTAAGACTTTCTAATTATTGCCTTTTCTTTTGTTGGTGCTATGTTGAATTGTACCTCGGTATAGTATGCAACATGCTAGGATAGGCTTGGTAGTTACATTTTTCATCTGTTGTTATGTATGCATGTTTGATGTGTGATTGTTGCCTATGCTAATATATAGTTCTTAGGCATGCATGATAGCCTTATTGATTATATTTAGAATTTCATGGGGCGAAATTCCTAAATTAGGGGAGAATGTAACGTTATGTATTCAACGTATCCGAGGATTGTACAATATTAATATTATTTTTATTTAGGGTCGTATGATTCTGTAACTTTGAGAAATGACTATTAGATAGGTTTTTCTTTCTTAGAAATTTTATCGAATGATTTTGAGCCCGAAAATATTATATGGCCTATAACTTTCGATATGAGCCGAATTGGGGTATGAAACCACTTCCATTTGATACCACTTTCATTTGATAGGAATGATGGTTTCTCTTTTCGAAGGGTGGTAATAATAGAAAATGGACTTACAGATAGGGAGATATGGTTTTTTGAAGTTTCATTTGATTTTGAATAGTTTAATGGGTAATTACTAAGTTAATGGTTAGGCTCAAAACCCATTTCAGGATTAGCATAAGGATGGGACCAATGGGACTTCTCTCTATCATTTCATGTTTTTCAAAAATAGAGAGAAAACCTCTATTAACAACTTCTTAGACAAAAATTTATCATAATGTTATCTGGGTTTTAACCTAGTAGGATCCAATAGAAGACGGATTAAGATTATGAAATCAGAAAGGCCCGGAACTAATATTATTAAAGCATCGATTGAATTTGATTAAACCAAGCGACCGGAGTCCGTTCAGTCCAATTCAGCAGTTATGTACAACCAGCTAGTAGATAATCATCAAAACGGAGCATCGTGCAACGAGGCTACATAAACAATGTCGATTCAAGGCCATAAAAGCATTCCAAACTTCAAGCTCCAAAAACAGTCCAAGTGCTTGGATCGCTGGCGATACATGCCAGCGATCCATGCTTCATGGATCGCCTGCGATTCATGCAATGTAACGGTCCATGGAGGAAGCAAGGGCTAAGGAACATAGGAAACATAGTACAAAAGTATGCTAAGTGTATGGATCGCCAACGATCCAAACATAATGGATCGCCAGCGATCCATATGGATCCATTCTACTTGCGACTAGCATGGTGAGGTGCTGTTGAGAAGGCAACTAAGTCACTATCTCGCGAGCGTGCTAAATCTATGGATCTCTAGCAATCTATAGGCCATAGATAGCTAGCGAACCATGGTTTTGGCTCGGACCGCAAGCTAAACTTCCGTAGGTCGTCCAGTGTCCATCTTTGAGTAATTAACGAAGTGGCTAGTCCCAGAAGCTCTCCGATCTCTATAAATATCGTTCTGTCTGCAACATAAAGAGGATCTTCTCCGGACCTATTGCTGAATCTGTTGGAAATCTTCTTCACTCTCTACCTCCCTTACAACAATCTCCATATGATTCTCTAGTGGATTCCAATCTGGAGATTCAATCTAGCTAAGGATAATCAAAAGCTTTGCAATCAAACATCACTTGTAACAGCAATCAGTTATAATAAAACTACAAAGTGAACGTAAGCTTCATTAACAGCCAAACCACTATAAAAATTCCTTGTCTTATTCCTTTTACTGTTCTTTTTCTATACCTATTGTTTGTATTATTGCTCTATGAGAACATGGCTGGTGCTTTCAAACTCAAACCAGAGTGTTGATCCATTTTTCTGGTTAACATTTTGGTGCTTTCATTGAGAATTGAACACAGGATCCATATCAAGCTATCTACTTTGGATCCCATAGGTCTAGAAGTTAGATCCCTAATCTTTTCCTAAAGAATCAATCATTTAGAATCAATGGCTCCTGGAAGAAGAATAAATGCCTCAGGAAGATCCATAGGGGTGGTGATAGCTGGAGAAGATGTTAATCCCCAACAAACGGAAGTAAATGGTGCTAACTTGGGAAATCAGGCACCAGCATCCTCCAGCCAACATGAAGTTGTCACCGGGGATGAGTTGAACAATATAGTTAACGAGATCAACCAGAAAATGGAAAATAGTCAAAAGGCTCTAACGGATGAGCTTAACGCTCTCTTAACTCTATAGTCAAACCCTGGTCCAAGGACAATGCCTGAACCCGCGACTGCTATAGAACCAGAGAATTCGTCCGTTTCTAGTCTACGTAGAAGAAATGAAAAATAGCCACAAACAAGGGTGACAAAAGGACATAATGTGGAAGAGAATGCGAATACTCCACCCACTGCAAGGCAACCAATTCTAAACTTGAATCAAGGGGCCATGACCCTGCAGGAAAAAATAGCTATGGATCTCTCTGATTCAGAAAATGGAGAGCAAGACAACCAAATGGAAGAAAACGCCAATGCGTTCGATGATGGTAAAACGTCCAAACTGCTCCAACGGGGGCTCATGGGAGTGGCTCTCTCGAAGACAGGAGAGCCTAGGCTTCAACCCACATGCCAAGACCATTTGCAATACCAAACACTCAGTGTACTGACTGATTGTCGTCTCCAGGATTATCGAACATCAGAGGCATACATAGCAGACATGGTCAAACGGTTGATGGACGAGAGTAAAAACCGAAGAGATGATGAATAGGGATTTTCTCCAAGTAGGACTCCTTTTACCAATGAAATCTTGAATGAAAGATATCCAGACAAATTCACTATGCCAGCTATCCCCTCCTACGATGAGACGAAAGACCCAAAACCCCATCTATACAATTATAGCTAGTATTTGGATGGAGTCAACGCTCCAAAGGCTCTTTGCTGCCGATGTTTCCCTATCTTTCTAGAAGGAGTTGCATCTATGTGGTTCGCCAGACTTCCCCCAAGATCTATTTCTACCTTTGACCAACTTGCAACAAAATTCCTTGACCAGTTCGGGCTCCATATTGTGCAACCAAAAGATGTCATGTCCCTATCCGGATTATTTCAGGGACGCGACGAGTAGTTGAAATCTTTCATAAACCGGTTCAATACCACGGTGATGGAAGTAAGCAACCCCAACGAGGACATGGTTTTTATGGCGTTAGTCTGTGCCATTCATTTGGAGACTGAATTCGAGAAATGGATTAAAATGAAGCAGCCTACCACCAGGAATGACTTCAATCATAAAGCAAGTCAATACTTAATATTGGAGGAAGCACAGGAGTTGGAAAGAAAGTCAGTTGGTGTGCAACCGATGAACATCAGATAGGGCAATGTGGCGACGAATCAAAACACATGTGCTTCTGGAACTGCTCAAGGAGTCGCGGGAAAAGATGGGAATCAAAAGAGGAGAAATCAAAACTCCAATAAAAGAAATAGCAATGGCAGTTAGAAAAGATTTAAAGAGTTCAGATAGAAAGATTATACCCCTATAAATGACACTTCGAAGAATATTTATCTCGTAACAAAGGAAACCGAAGAATACAAGAAACCCCCTAAAAGAGTGGCAACCGAGTAGCAAAAGCGCTCAGGGAAATTCTATTGTTTCCACGAGACACATGGTCACAATACAAATAAATGCCACCGCCTTAAGAATCTCATTGAAGAATCGATCCGAGATAATAAGCTCCAGCAATACATGAAAAATCCACAAAACCCAATCAACCTGCAATCCCTCAGCCTCTTAGAGAACAAAGAAATCAAGCTGGAACTAGTGACGAAGGGTCCAAACGAACCGACCAAAGGCTCATTATTGGAAGGATATTTGGGGAACCATACCCCGCGCAAAGGAGTTGGGGAGAAATGGAACAGTATGTCAGTTCATTGAAACATGCGTCGAAAGACTCATGCCTCACAATAGATGATGAAACTCCAGTCAAACTGTAAAAGGTTTTGAGTGATGACATAGTGTTTCGCAATAGGGACACTGAGGGGATCGAAGCTCCAACTCTCGATCCGATGATAGGGGCAATAGGATACGGACCTACCATAGTACGACGCGTGTTAGTCGATAATGGCAGTTCTGTTAATATACTTTTCAAATATACTTTTGACCCGATGAAAATCAGCATGAAAAGCATGTCTGCATGCCAAACAAAGATCCAAGGTTTCATTGGCATGTCCAAGCAACCCATGGGAACAATTAACCTGCCAGTGGAGCTCGGAGAGGGCAATCGAAGGGTCGCCCTCATTCAGACTTTTGTAATTGTGGATGAAATGTCAGCATATAACGCCTTCTTGGATTGGCCCGCTCTAACAAACTTTAAAATAGCTTTGTCTCAATGGTGTCTAACCATGAAGTTCCCTATTCCAAATGGAATAGGAGTGGTGAAAGGAGATCAGTGCGCTGCTAGAGAATGTTACATTGCAGAATTACGTGAATCCAGAAGAAAGGAAGAAGGGATGGACGTGGGGAGAACTCTCCACATCCATGAACCCTCCGAATAGCAACTACAGAGCCGCCCTTGGCTTGGGAACCATGGCCGATTTGACAAGGATTTGGATCCTAGAAAGAAGAGCTCAGGAGAGGAATAGGCGACGCCGGCAGAATTGACGTTGTCTGTCCCTGTCGACATGGACGACCCAAATAAAGTTTTGCAAATTGGATCGCATCTTTGAAACAAGATGCGTATAGAGCATACCAAATTTCTCCATGCTAACTTGGATGTGTTCACTTGGACGCATTCTGATATGTGTGGGGTGTCTCCAAAAATCGCATGTCACGCGCACAACATACACTCCAAGTTCACATCAGTAAAGAAAAAAGGCACAGCTTAGGTCCCGAACGATCCATGGCGCTAAGAGAAGAAGTGGACAAGTCAATGGCCAATGGTTTTATCCATGATGCAACCTATCCAGAGTGGGTATTTAATCCAATTTTAGTCCAAAAGTTCAACAGGAGATGGCAAACCTGTATCGACTACTCGGACTTTAACAAGGCTTACCCAAAAGGCAGCTTCCCTCTCCGTAAAGTTGACCAACTTGTGGAAGAAATGATAGGACATGAGCTGCTATCATTCTTGGACGCATACTCCGGGTATAACGAAATCCTGATGCCCGATCACGAAAATACCAGCTTAATCATCGACCTGATCCTATAATGCCATAGAGTAATTCCATTTGGTTTGAAGAACGCAGGGGAAGCTTATCAAAGGTTGGTGTATACCATGTTCAAGCGGTAGATCGGAAAAACGATGGAGGTTTATGTAGACGACATGTTAGTAAAATCGTGAGCAGCTGTTAACCACCTGGACAACCTCTCTAAAATGTTCGAAATACTCCGAAATATAGGATGAAATTCAATCCACTCAAGTGTCACTTCGTAGTGGCTTCTGGAAATTTCTTAGGACTCATCATATGTGCAAGGGGCATCGAAGCAAATCCTGACCAAATCACAGCACTACGAGAAGTCCAAGCCCCTTAGAATAAGAAGGAACTAAAAAGTATGAATGGAAATGTTGCAGCGCTAGGTCGATTTATCTCGAAAGATACCGACAAGTGTATACCATTCTTCGATGCGCTGAAGAGGGGAAAGAAGAACTTAGAATGGAGTGAAGCTTGTCAAATAGCATTCGAAGAACTGCTGCGACACATGGAGGCTCCGCCAATCCTATCAGAACCTGTGGATGGAGAAGACTTGTTCATTTACTTAGCGATCTCACCCCATGCATTGAGCACCTCTCTGGTGCATGAAGAAGAAAAAATCCAGCAACCCGTGTATTACATTAGCAAGTGGTTCACTGGTGCAGAGAAAAACTACCCAAAACTAGAAAAGCTAGCGTATTGCCTCTTGATCACATTTAGGAAGTTACGGTCGTACTTTCAGGCTAATCCAATCAAAGTGTTGACTGACCAGCACCTAAAGCAAGTGTTATACCGACCAAAAACTTCCGAATTACTACTCAAGTGGAATATAAAGTTGAGCAATATGATATCACATACTACCGAAGGAAAGCCATTAATGAGCAAGCGTTAGCCGACTTCATCGTCGAATTTACCATACGTGATGACTAGGAAGAAGCTCAGTTAGAAGTAGACATGCAATGGAAACTCTTCGTCGACGGTGCATCTAACAACCTCTATTCAGGAGTAGGAGTAGCGCTTGAAACCCCCGAAGGGCGAACCATTAGTTATGCTTCGTGAAAGTAACTAATACGGCTAGCTATTACTTAGGATCGTGTAATATGGAATATAATTAAATCTAAACGCGCAAACAGATGATAATAGCAAAGTAAAAGAAAATAAAACAATCACACCAGGAATTTTTATACTGGTTCGAACTTCCCGTTCTACGTCCAGCCCAGACTCCTTCTGGATTTTCAACTACAATAACCCTCACTTAACCTGGAGGAACAGGTTTACACTACCTGAGCAATCGAACAGGACTTCACCTGCCTAAGAAACCGAATAGGACTTCAATACAAATAACAAAGGTATCTGACTGTAGAGTGTTCTTAAATAACACTGGTAAGTCAATTGAGTACAATCTTCCTATAATCTTCTCCTTAATGATATATAGTGATGTGCTTTGAGAATTGTGGAAGATAAAGTGATCAAAGATCAAAGTATGTAAGTAATTTGAGTGCAATTTGAAAGTTTGAGAATATATGAGAATTCAAAAGTGCTAAAAGTAAATTCGGTTTCAGTTAATTGTTTGTTGAATTCTGTAATCTATTTACAGTGTATAAAGAGTTGCAACCATATATGAAAAGTTATATTGAAAAGAACAGGTGCAACCATTGATTTTGAAGATGTTTCCCTTCGGCGAAGAGAAGTGACTTTTCAAGAAAATAGCAGTTACAAATATTCAGACGTCTGAATAAAAAAAATTCAGACTTCTGAATTGGAGTAATACGTAAACAACAAGGAAATAAGCTATTTTTAGCCTTATTCAGACGTTTGAAAATTTTCATTCAGACGTCTGAATATTGTCGAACAATATTCAGATTTCAGCATTCAAACATCTGAATTTAGCCTGTAATAAAAAGTTTCATAGCTCATTTGGTTAGAGCACTTTCCTTCTAAACTAGAGACTCGGGTTCGATCCCCGCTCCATGCAATTTTTGAAAACTTGATTTTTCATTTAAAATATGAATGTATATGTGTGTATACCATTTGGAGAAGATTTTAACATATGAAAACTCTAGACACGACACTTTATGACTGATAAAACTTTGTTTGTCACCTTCGTCTTGACTCTATCGTGTATATCTCTTCTTGTATCTCCATATACATTCTTTCATCCTTTTGTACTGTGTATCTTCATTTTGAACGTATTTGATTATCTCTTTTTGATGCTCATGTACCTGCAAATTAGCTTAGAGATTCTTTGACATAATTATATAGTTGTTGTCATTAAAATCCAACAATTGAGGTTCTAACATTCTTCCCCTTTTTGACGATGACAACTATACAATTTTAAAAATATTCATTCTATATAAAAATAATATAAATATGTTTAAAGCTCCCCCTAAGTATAACATCTCCCCCTAAGTATAACATCTCCCTTAATTTATATGCATATGAATTTCTCCCCTTTTGTCATTATCATAAAGAATGAGGAAATATAATAAATTATATAAAATATCTTGTGAATAGTGGGATAAACTCAATATTAATTATGGAGAAAAAAATAAAATAGATTTTACCATATTTGCTGAAGTCCATATTTCATTGTAAGCACGTAATTCTATTAAACGTATGGATCATTCTTTAAAATTCCAAAATCTATCCTATTCCTTTTGTTTCTCCGAGTACCTACAATACATAATAATCATTTTCGGTACCCACTTAATATGATAGGGTCCGGGGTGGTTAGGTCTTTGGAAACCATACTGATTTGGGTGTGGCTGAACCTTTATAAATATAATTTTTGTTACAAATCACATTCTTATAATAGTTGCTAATATAAATTTGTTTATCATGATCAATCATATTAGCTGGAATCCATATCTTAATACTATTAGTCATTAGCTTAGTACTTGAAGAATAATTTCTATCATTTGTAAACAAAGTACTACTGTGACTATAACTGGTTTTAAAACTATCTTGGTTACTAGAACTAGCACTAAAATTAGTATACAAGAATGCATATCTAGTACTATTTTTACTTTTAGCTTGTTTATAGCCTAAACCGCTTTTATCATTGTGAGATTTTGGATTCTTAACATAACCTAATCCTTTCTTATTTGAAACAGGTTGAGAATTTTCAATAGTCCTGGATAAATTTTTTCTTCCTTTATTAAAATTGGAAATATTTTTAGTAATGTCATCAAGCTTAGTTGTGAGACTAGTGTTATCTAACTCAATAATTTTAATTTTAGTTTTTAATTCATGATCCTTAGAAGCTAGAGCATTATTATTTTCTTTTTGAGCTTCTATTTCTTGACTTAATAGCGCGAGTTGAGAATGGTCGGAGAGTGAATCTTGAATTTTCTCAAGTTCTTCTTCTAATGTTTTCTTCTCGTCTTTAAGTATATCTCTTTCGAATTCTGCTTTCTTCTGATTTTCCGGAGCTTCCTTATATTTTCTTTTGAGACTTTTTAAAGTGTCTAGAAGTTCTGAATATATTTCTATTATATCATCAAAAGTTAGATCACTAACCTCATTATCTTTTGCCATGAAGCATTTGTTTGTTTGTAGCCATTTATTCTAGGATGTTGTTATGATCTCTAGAAAACCTCGCTCTGATACCAAATGAAAGTAACTAATACGGCTAGCTATTACTTAGGATCGTGTAATATGGAATATAATTAAATCTAAATGCGGAAACAGATGATAATAGCAAAGTAAAAGAAAACAAGTAAAATAAAACAAGCACACCAGGAATTTTTATACTGGTTCGAACTTTCCGTTCTATGTCCAGTCCCAGACTCCTTCTGGAAATTCAACTACAATAATCCTCACTTAACCCGGAGGAACGGGTTTACATTGCCTGAGCAATCGAACAGGACTTCACCCGCCTAACAACTGAATAGGACTTCAATACAAATAGCAAAGGTATCTGACTGTATTGTGTACTTAAATAACACTGATAAGTCAATTGAGTACAATCTTCCTATAATCTTCTCCTTAATGATATATAGTGATGTGTTTTGAGAATTGTGGAAGATAAATTGACCAAAGATCAAAGTATGTAAGTAATTTGAGTGCAATTTGAAAGTTTGAGAATAGATGAGAATTCAAGGGTGCTAAAAGTAAATTCGGTTTCAGTTAATTGTTTGTTGAATTCTGTAATATATTTATAGTGTATAAAGATTTGCAACCATATATGAAAATTGATATTGAAAAGAATAGGTGCAACCATTGATTTTGAAGATGTTTCTCTTCGGGGAAGAGAAGTGACTTTTCAAGAAAATAGCAGTTACAAATATTCAGACGTCTGAATAAAAAAATTCATTCTGAATTGGATTGATACGCAAATAGCAAGGAAATATGCTATTTTAGGCCTTATTCAGACGTCTGAAAATTTTCATTCAGACATCTGCATGTTGTGAAACAATATTCAGGTTTCAACATTCAGACGTCTGAATGAAGTATTTCAAACGTCTGAATTTAGCCTATAACAAAAAGTGTCATAGCTCATTTGGTTAGAGCACTTGCCTTCTAAACTAGAGACTCGGGTTCAAGCCTCGCTCCATGCAATTTTTGAAAACTTGATTTTTCATATAAAATATGAATGTATATGTGTGTATACCATTTGGAGAAGATTTTAACATTTGTAAACTCTAGACACGACACTTTATGACTAATAAAACTTTATTTCTCACCTTCGTCTTGTCTCTATCGTGTATATCTCTTCTTGTATCTCCATATACATTCTTTCATCCTTTTGTACTGTATATCTTCATTTTGAACGTATTTGATTATCTCTTTTTGATGCTTATGTACCTGCAAATTAGATTAGAGATTCTTTGACATAATTGTATAGTTGTTGTCATTAAAATCCAACAATTGAGGTTCTAACACTTTGCGCTTGGAATTCCCTGCTACAAATAACGAAGCATAATATGAAGCACTGATTGCTGAGTTGAAAGTTGTGAAAGAACTCAAGATAAAATCCATTCATGTATACAACAACCCCTAGATGGTCGTTTGTCAAGTAAAAGGGGAGTACCACGCACATGGGGAAAATCTTGCCCCGTACTTGTCCGAAGTACAGGAACTGCTAAGCGACATCGAACACTACACTATGACTCACATTCCACGAGAACAAAACACCAACGAAGATTGTTTGGATAAACTGGCAAGTTCCAGAGAAGCACAGTCATTGGGACTAGTCCTAGTTGAAACTCTAACCAACCCAGGCATGGACGAAATGGACGTCGACTAGATCCTCGAAATCACCATCGAACCAGATACATGTATGGCACTGATAAAGGAGTATCTACTTACATAGACTCTTCCTACTGAGCGAAATCAATGGAAAAAGCTTCTTCGAAAGGCACCACGATTCATGATACAAGGTGGAGTACTCTACCGAAGGGGATTCTTGACCCCCTCCTAAGGTGCATGTCCGATGACGAAGCTCGACGAATCCTAAAAGAAGTGCATGAAGGCGAATGTGGAGACCACACTAAGGGGCAAAGCCTAGTGAAGAAAGTCCTTCGATACAGATACTTCTGACCAACAATAAACCGTGATGCTGCAGATTACGCCAGGAGATGCGAATCGCTGCCAAATATTCAGCAAAATTAAAAGAACTACTTCAACAGAGCTAACGTAGATGGTCAGCCCATGGCCATTTGCAATATGGGGAATAGACTTAATTGACATCCCACCGATAGCAAAAAGAGGAGCCAAATATGCTACAGTTACCATAGATTATTTCACAAAGTGGGTTGAAGCAGAATCGTTGGCCACCATAACCACAAAGAAAGTCATTAACTTTGTTACTAAAAACATTATTGGTAGCTTTTGTCTGCCATGGAAAATTATCGCTAACGATGGAACCCAATTCGAAAGCGCCAAGTTCAAAGACTTTTGCAAATGCTTCTGGATTGGGAAAAGCTTCTCGGCAGCAGCTCATTCGCAAGCAAATGGGTAAATGAAAGCAATTAACAAGATCATCAAATCAACCATGAAAAAGCGACTAACTAAAGCCAAGGGAAACTGGGTTGATGAACTTCCACTCACACTATGGGCTTACTGAACAACCCGCGGCAACCGGCCTCACTCCATTTGTCCTAGGGTACGGCTCAGAGGCAATGATCCTTGTCGAATTGGAAGTCCCTTGGACCGAAGGAAAATTTTCAATCAAAAGAAAATGAGCAGCTATTACTCGAATCGCTAGACATGATCGATGAAAGAAGGGGGAAGCCGAGTTGAGAATCGCTGCCCACTATAAAAGGATCGCATGGTATTTTGACTCCAAAGTTCATAACCAAACTTTCAAAGTGGGGGATCTTGTGCTTAAGCAAGTCTACCCCATTTTGGGGCATTCGGACCAAATTGGAAAGGACCGTACGTCATCAATCAAAAGCTAAGAGATGGAACTTTCAAGCTAACAACCATCGACGGAATTCAAATTCCCAGGGCCTGGAATAGCGAATCACTCCGCCATTACTTCGTTTGAAAACTACTTTACGTACTCTCTACTTTTCAGCAAATAAGCCATCCAGATTATCGAAGGCATTGTAAATATGCAAAAAAATCCATGCTTTCCTTAATAAAATTGGATTCGCTCTTTTGAACTGGCAAAACTGTGATCATATTAAATACCTGCCGGGTCGACGGAACCAAATCGACTCAAACTGCTGGATCGACAGAACTCGATCCTTACGTTCTAAAACCGGTATTGCTTCGACAACATTGAAAAAGCCTAAAACATACGCTCCTCGCGTTGCTCAAAGATAAGAAACATCAAGGAGCACCAAAAGTCACGCATCACATAAGCCGCACCAAAACACAGGATCCTCGTACTGCCCGAAGATAGGCAACGCCGAGGAGCACCAAAAGCCACGCATCCCATAAGCCGCGCCAAAACATACGCTCCTCGTGCTGACCAAAGATAGGCAATGCCGAGGAGCACCAAAAACCGCGCATCCCATAAACTACTCCAAAACATACGCTTCTTGCGCTCCCCGAAGATAGGCGACGCCGAGAAGCACCAAAAGCCGCGCATCCCTAAGCCACGCCAAAACATACGCTCCCCACATTGCTCGAAGGTAGACAATGCCGAGGAGCATCAAAAGCCATGCATTCCATAAGCCGTGCCAAAACATACGCTTCTTGCATTGCCCGAAGATAAGCAACGTTAAGTAGCACCAAAAGCCGCGCATCCAATAAGTCAGACCAAAATATACGCTCCACGCGTTGCCTGAAGAAAGGAAACGGCGAGGAGGGTTAAAAGCCGCACATTCTATAAGCCGCCAAAATATACGCTACTTGCGTTGCCGAAGATAGGCAACGCTGAGAAGCAACAAAAGCCGAATCCCATAAGCTGCGCCAAAATATACGCTTATCGCGTTGCCCGAAGATAGGCAACACTGAGGAGTAAAAAAAGCCACGCATTCCATAAGCCATGCCAAAACATACGCTCCTCGCGTTGTTCGAAGATAGGCAACGCCGATGGGTGCCAAAAGCCGCACATTCCATAAGCCACGCCAAAACATACGCTCCTCACATTGCTTGAAGATAGGCAACACTAAGAAGTACCAAAGCCGTGCGTTTCTTAAGTCGCGCACTAACTCATAAAAAAACTCAAGTTCCCCACATTGCCCGAAGATAGGCAACATCGCCGAAAAATCGCACTCCTAAAGCGTAAGCTCCTCAAGCAACGCTGAAAAGCATCAGTACTAAATCAACGGGCCATATCGATCTCGAACACCGGATATCTCATAACCAATGCATCAACCACTTCTATGATTAGGAATAATGGGCACAACTCTAACAAAAGAGCGCTACGAACAAACATGAAAATTTCAATTGGCAGCACTTAATGATTAAAGCTGCCCTTAGTCAACCCCTGCAGGAGCAAACCTTCCGAAGTATTACAAGAGACTTGGATTACAAGCCAAAGTTGCAAAACTTCCAACAAAGGAAAATCAAGCTGCGAATTAGCCAAACTTCAATTTTATTATGAAAGTTATCTAAACTATAAGTTGTCGGTCATTTGAAGTGACAGCCCTGTGAACTGGGGGGCGTACACCAGTACTCAAATAAAAACAACCAAAAACAATAAGTTTGGAAGTTCTGTTACTCCAAACAGAGAATTGTTGCTCCAAATAAAAAAATTTGGCGGCAATTACAAAATTGGATAAGTGTAAATAAAACAAGCACAAGTACATAGAACACATATGAACAGACAGATAATAGTACAGTCAAATTATTAATGTATTGCTCATAATGTTCTTTGTACAGGTTCAAAACATGGGGGTTGTACCCACATAACACCGGAAAGCAAAGAGAAAATACAGACTCCACAGCAAAAACACTAAGTATAGACTCTGCACTTGAACAAAATGACTTAGAAAAAACCAAAATCAAATCTGTCTTCACACAAGCTACTCAACGCTTCCTTCCACCGCTCCCCTTTCCGCCTTTTGTTGGCATCTTTTGCTTCTTCTCAGGAGTGGTGTCGTTGCCGATAATACCAACAAACTCCTCAGTAGCAATATCCACCTATAACTCCACAGCCTTCTCAAAAGATTCTCCCTTTGCTTTGCGCTTCCATGATTTGCGGGAGCTCTTCAAGGCTTTGACCGCTTCGACCTTTTCCTTCTTGATAGCGATCTGTTTGTGCTAGGTCTTATGAGGCTGCTCTGTCTAAACTTCTTTCTCCTTAATTTATGCCAACATTACACTACATTCCAAAGACACAGAGGGGTTAATCAGGCCATGAAGCGTGGAAATCTTTTCAGACTCCAGCCCTGGCTATGAGCCAAACACGGACTTGGAAACAAGAACAGGAATAGAGACAAGCACGGAGGCTCTAGAAATAGCAGTGGGCCTAGGCGCTGAGGAAGCTGGCACATCAACAGGAAGGTAGACAAGCTTATAAGATTAAAAACAAAAGCATTAAATTCTTCTTTCTCTTGCGGCCTAAGTTGGAAGCTACCGAACTTGGAGGAAGCAAGAACATTACCTACACTAGAGGAATGATTGAGAATGTTGACTTCATACTCATCACCTTCGCCTTTTTTCGATGGTTCCACTATCGGAGGAAAAGTCTCAAGCTTTGAACTTGCTGGCAGGTCATGGGGCTGCCTTGATGATTCGCTAGTGCCAGAAATAAAAGGCTTAGTAAGCACTTTGATGGCAGTTGTCAAGGCAACATCGGTGGCTTCTTTCTCTCTTTCGACTCGTAAAATTTCTCGGCCCTCGAGCAACGCTTTCTTTGATTCCTTGTTAAGGTAATCATCCTCCAACTCCCGCTTGATGTAGATTCACCGCTATTAGCAAAACGGGATAAGATTTCTTCCCAAATTAAAGCGAGGGTGCGCGGGAATTACGTACCCAAGTAGCTGAAACTCCCCTGGTGCAACAGGGAGTTAACATAGAAATTCATGATGGTCGCGTCCAGTTTTTCCATCTTTCTTTCAAAAGAATTCTGAAGCTCCATGTAATCCGCTCTAACGGAGGCATTCTCAACATCAACAGCAGACTTGTCGGTGCTAAACTGGATGACCTGAGCCTGTAACCTAGCAATTGTCTCGGCTTGTTCGAAAATAGTCTTGTTGTGCCGCTCAACAATAAGGTCATAATTAGCAATGGTTTTCCTTTGAGCCTCGATGGTCGTGTTGCAGGCGACCACCTCCTCTTTTAGCTTGGCCTCCTTCACGCGAGTCTTCTTAATTTCATCTCTATAGACGATCTTGATTCGTGCTTGCGTATATTTCATTTCCTTTAGCAGGCTAGCACTCTTTTTACTCTCACGAAGTGCTTCTTCCTTCTCTTCCTCCAACTGTTTAATCTTGGCATCACGGTCTGCTAATGCCCTCTCAAAGTCGTCCTTCTCAGACTAAATAGAGAGGATCTCTTGATAGGTATTATGATTCATGTCTACCAGTTGTTTACATAAGCTCTCCCATCCTTCATCCTGATTTAAGTCCCTTTGAATAGTCTTAAGGTGTGGCATGTACGAATCCTTACGAACCGGGTGCAGATGCGATCAAACTTAACTCCCTTCAAGAACCAATCGAGGAGCACTGCCTCAAGCTTATGAGGGCCGGAGAAAAGAATATAAGAAGGTCTCCGGTGTGGACGTGATGCACCGGGGGCAATAACAATAGAAGATGGCGGGATGTAAGTTGAAGGCGGAGTAGGGGTAGAAGTGACGGGGATTTCTTGACACGTTGAGGAGCGCATCGGAGCGGAAACTTGTTGCTTCGATGAATTCGAACAGTGATCAAATTTTAATCTCTTTGATGGCTCCTCCCTTTCATCAAAAGATCTCCTTTTCTCATACCCACCTTTGTACGATCGATCCTGATCTCTTTCGTCTTGGCGACAGGCTTTGGCCTCTAGTTCCTTCATCCTTCTGTACTCCTCCATTTCTCGAGGCTGATAACAACCAGAAGGATGCTCAGACCAGCATTGGGAGTTAGTGAATTCTTCAAAATCATCATAGAGGCCACGTCCTCTAGTAATACCTGGAATAAAGCATAAATAAAAGATTTTAGAAACAGAAAATAGGCACAGAAAGAAAGTGGGAAAGTAAGTGCAATCCTATTGAGATGTATAGTATATTTCGGGGAAAGGCCTAAAGCATTATCATGAACTGGATCGAGGGCCATCGTGGGCAAAACTAGACTACTTTCGAATGCAATATTGCCCGAATGAATGGGAACCTTCTCGAATTTAAAATCTTCCCCTATAAGCGCATCAAAATCGATGTCACTCAAATCTCCTAACTCTATGCCAACATCTTTATTCGATGCATGCTGATGCTCTTCGTTCTCCGAGGCATTGTCTTTATTGCTCACCTTTGGAGGAGGAGAGCTTGGAAGGATGGGACTCATCCTCGGAGTTTCATCGCACGATTCAGATTCCCCGTCATTGGATTCTGCATAGAAGTCATCATTTGATGTGGACTCATCGCTAATACTCTCGAGTTTCCCCTCATCTTTATCTAAGCTCATTTCGGCCTTGCCTTCCCTCTATTGGAATTCTTCTTCCTCCTTTGGGATCGAAAGCATTCTGACCAAGCCGCTAACTCCAGTCGCAGTAGCGTCTCTTCCTTCACCGGCCTCTTCGACTGATTCTCCGGACACACCCCTCCCTCATGAGAAGCGCCTTCTTCGGAACTGCGAGAAGAAGAAGTAGGTCGTGTGCCAACCCTTAATCGAGCAGGGGAAAGGACTTCAACTTGAACACTGGATCTCCCCGGTTGCAAAAATCCGTATTGGAGCAAGTTCTCATCGGTCAACAAGACTTTGACGGACCTTTCTTCAGCATCAATAACCTTTAGGGTTCGAAAAACTTCATCAAGAGACACATCCCTATTTGGCCCAAGGATAATTGCAAGAAGTATATAGCTTGTTAGAAACTCCATAGTGACGCGTCAGAACTCGATAAGTATGAAAAGGGACTTACCCCCTGTCGTTCAAAGACGGTTGAACCCCTCGGGGCATCTAACAAAGAAATACTACGTCTTGAACCAGGACAAGTTGCTCTGTTGATGCAAAACGATTTTCATGTTCCTTTGAGCTTCTATTATGATCAAGGATGGACATTCATCCCTCGTTTTGAACGATAGAAAGTACCGCAACTCGTCAAAGTTTGGAGCACGGTTGAACATCCGCATGAAAAGAACATACAAGCAAGTCAAGATAGCATTGCTGTTGGGATGAATCTGGAATGGGGCAATGCCTAAGTTGGAAAGAGTCTCGTGCAGAAAGTTGTTAAGAGGAGGCACGGCTCCATTCAGGCACATATAATGATGGTAAGTGCTATATCCTGAAGGAGGCATGTGAGCAAACTCATCTTGTTCCGGTAGATGTATGTCCTCTTCGGTATACCATGCTGCACATAAACATTGTGCAAAACTTTAGCGGAGATCACCAAAGAAGCTCTCTCTAAGGGGTTGAGTAGAACCCAAAAGTTGGGAGGCGATTGATCCAAGATCGGCCCAACCAGAACCAACTGACCATATTCTACATATGAAGTGGTAGGAGAAAGAGCGACGGATGACGGCTCGGCTGTCGAAAGCGCCGTAATTCCTCCATTCTATTTACAGTGGGAAGATGGGTGCTTTATTCTAAAACAACAGAACTTGCATTCAAAATGGTCGGGTGATTTTATTCTAAATTAATAATTTTCCCCTACAACACTTGAATTTCGAAGAGACGCTGATTTGTGCCCATGCAACGTTCTTCAAGTGTGTATCGGGGTAAGTGCAGCATGCTGTCTATAGGGAGTGAGCTCGGTATCCGAAACACTACAAATGCTCTATCCCATGTAGATAGTTCACTTGTAGTGGAAAGGAAAAGAATTTCCCACATCGTTCCCGTTTTCTTGTACCCCCTATACACTTACTCGTTATGATCAACGATGGATAACGGAACCGTTGTCCAAAGCGATGCGAAAAAATCTTCTCAGACAGGGACACCGAGCGTGCAACGTTCAAGCAAGGTAAATCCAAATCCTCCGGAAGAGTCAAGACTGATTAGCGATGTGTCCTGCAGTATCAGCTAAGGAACTTGGCACAAGTCAATTCTGGCCTAATGGACGAAGATAGCAAAACATGTCAAGTAGTGGGCCAAGGCCCGAATGTTGTTTTAGGAAAACTCAAGACTCGATTTACTATCTTCCTCCATTAGACAACAATCAATTCAAAATTCACAAGATCAACATCAGAAATGCGACTTCGCCAACAAATTGTTAAATGAACACTACGATTAGCAAACCCATCTTAGAGTGAACTCTAAAACATGGGAATGATTGAAGACTTAGAATCAACGAGCTGTGGATGGATCGGTGACAAGCTAAGGGATGGATTGGCGGCGAATCAAGGTGATGACAAGCTAGGATTTCGGCGAGGAATTATCTATGAATCGTTGGAAGGAATCACGATAGGTGGCAATGCTAGATCAGTGAAAAGGGATGGATCGAGGTACTAAGAAGGATCGAAACACCTAGAGTTAGATCACACGAAGATAAAATGCTCGGGTCGTGTAAAGGATAAGTGAACCGGTCGGCTCAAATAAGTGAACCGGTCGGCTCGAATAGGCTTATATAGGCCAAACGAAAACAAAAAAGGCAAAAAATTCCAAAGTACTTGGGTCACTAGCGATCCATTGGTTATGGATCACCAGTGATCCATCGGTTATGGATCGCTTACGATCCATCGACCATGGATCGCTAGCAATCCATGGAATCGCCCACTGTCGGTTCCAAATTTGCACCATGACATCCTCCTACCACTTCAAGGAATTCCGAGATACTATTAAGAGAAGTTTGATCTGTTATGGCAAGTAGTAGCAGAAGAGGCCAAAACTAAGCGATCAGCAGTGTGACCTACTACGTACCGGCAAAATTCTAATACGATCACTTAGAATTCAACGAGTAGATATTAAAAGCGATATCTTCCAAAGCACGCCTTGTCTCCAATGAAGACGTACTCTGGGGGGCAAATGTTATCCGAGTTTTTAACCTGGCTATGAAGTTTGTTAAATACATAAATTCTCCGCTTAGGGAGCTTCTTTTGATCCAAATTCCCACAGGTGTCACTTATGGGATGATAGTTGAAATGACATTGCTTAAGGCTGTTATGGAGGAGAAAAAGAAGTGAGGACAAGCACAAAGTTAATGTGGAGCTAAAAAAGGTGGATTTTAGGATGATAAGAGGCTAAGGGAAAGATCAAGAAAGGAAATGTGACTAAGGACTATAAAGTGAGGAAAGAGTACAAAGAAAGATGCTATTACTTCCATGAAGAGGGACACCATAAGAATCGGTGTCCAAAGTTGGCAAAGGAAGGACAAAGTGGGCAAGCTTATGCCATTGTAGCTGTGCCTTTCTCAAGTAAACCTCCTCCTAGAGACGAAGGAAAAGCTGCATTAGAAATTACAACTATTATCTCCGGAAATATTATTCGTACCTTATTTAACTCGGGAGCATCATATTCATTCATAGCAGAAATGCAGTCAAATCCTTGAGCCTAAAAACCCAAGTTGTCACTAACCTGATAGTTGTGTCAAATCCTATTGGGGATAGACATGTCGTTTTTTGATTTGTAAAGAACTAGTTGTTGATAATTGTAACGTTGATTTACATATAGTGCTTAAGTTCTTGGTTTTGAGTGGTATGGATTATCCTAGGGATGGATTGGTTATCTTAATGCAAGGATGTGTTAGATTGTGATAGAATGATTGTTTGGTTAAAGAAGTTGAAAGGGGCAAGCTTTCAATGTTCGTCGAGCACCCTCTAAAATCTATCGAGTTAAGTTATTAATATTCTCTTAGCCTATCACAAGATGAGCTCTCATCTGTGCCCGTGGCTGAGAATTTATAGATGTTTTTGAAGAAGTCACATGTCTACAACCTTGAAGCGAGATCAAGTTTAGGATTGATTTGGAGAAGGACGCTAGATCTATCGTGCTATCATTAAGGCATATGTAAAGAAAGGTGGGACCTGGATAAACAGATTTCGAAGGTATTACAGAAGGGATTTATTGTCTAAAGTACTTTGGAATGGGGAGCACTAGTTCTCTTTGCCACTAAGGCAGACGGTTCTTTAAGGCTGTCGTGGATTATCATGAGCTTAACAAACTGACTAAGAAAAATAAGTATCCCCTACCTACAATAAATGACTTGTTTGACCAGCTTTTTGGAGCCTACATCTTTTCTCAATTGGACTTAGCCATCGGATTTCACCAATTGAGAATAGCAAGCAAAAGATCGCTTTCTGCACTCCGGATGGACTGTATAAATGGAAAGTAATGTCTTTTGGGTTAATGAATGTCCCTGCATACTTTGTACATTTGATGAATAGAGTCTTGAGAGGGCAGCTAAATCAATTCGTCGTGGTGTTTGTGGATGATATCCTGGTATTTTCTAAAAGTGAATGTGGGCATGAAAATCGCTTATGGGAGGCACAACTAAAAGCCAGATTTTAAAATGCAACTTTTAGAAGGAGGCGCGATTTCTCGGTCATGTTGTCTCCTAGAAAGGATTGTCTGCTGACCTTACTAAGGAGGAAGCTATTCAAGACGGGAAGATTTCAAAAAACACCATCGAGGTTAGGAGTTTTTCTGGATTGACGGGTTACTATATGAAACTAGTGTATGACCCGTGCTACGCAGACGGACATTTGAGTTATTAAGAAGGTTCAAATTTTAAAAGTTTACGATATTTGTTTGTGTTTATATTTATGATTAATCATGTCATTGTTCTAGCTGTTGATACGATCATGTTATCTTGTGACGTTTGTATGAATTATTGTATAATGTCATTATTTATTAGTTGTTTTATTTAATATGTGTAAATATTGATGTTAATGGTGTTATCATTGTAATTTGTGAATGATTTTTTGTATTCGTTGTAACTGTAAGTTAATATGCAGCAGACCAGCCATGTTTTGCAATTGTTGATCAAGTATTCGGGATAATAATTATGATCCATTATGTATAGTGGTTTGATTAGTTTACGCTCTGAAGTAAAAGTCAATTTTTTGTGTAGGCTGAGTTAGCATAGTTGCAGCATGTAGAGTTATGGAAGCACATCTCCAATAAAGCAAAAGCGTAGGCAAAACCTTTTAGTAGTCAAATAAATGTTAAAAAGCAGTCAACGAAATATAATTCAGCTTTACCTTTTGTGTAGAGTGAAAACAACATGCTGAATATCATAACTAATGAGTACCAAGTATTATAATTCTCGTATACAATACAGAAGACAAATGAAGAAGTTTAGTAAAATCAACAAATAGTTTGTAAATATAAAGAGTTACCATGTGCACTAATATTTTGTAACTATATAGAATTGGACACCAATAAGCCAGTAAAAAATTGGCGAATGCGGCTAGAAGAAAGTAACGTAGTTGAAGTAGAATTTACATTAACAAATAAACTGATAGATGCAAAGGACAGTTGCTACATGTACGAGTAGATACACAGAATACTTGCCAAAGAGACTGATAGATACAGCGAATAGTTGCTAAACAAACAGGAAACCAATATGTACATACAGTGCATATAGGCTATGCAGCAGGGCATAATTTACGAAGTAGTAGTACGGTAGAGCTTTCGATCCTTGAAACCGTGACTTCTGTTTTTTCTCCTTATTTTTGACATGGGTCTTCAGCCTAAGATGTACTTTTTTGCATCAACCTGTATAATATATTACGTTAGTTGCTGTACTAAGATTGATTTGTATTGAATTTAAATTAAGGCATTACTCCTATCTAAATTCCACCTCAAGCTATAGATTTGGGTCACAGTGAATGTTTGATTTTGTTTACCCCATTTTCAAATTCGCTGTCATTCTGCAAAAGGGAAGTTGGACAACTAGTATATTTTTACTCAACTATTATATCATTCGATTAAACAAAGAATATAAAAAAAATACAGGTAAAACTATTATATATTGCTTCAAAGTTGAAACATCAAAGGCTCGTTTATTCCGGAATGCAATTTATATATTATTACCCGGCACCTTGGCCGGCTATAAAACGGAGGCCGTAGAAGTTATAATTGAACATAAACGAGCGTAACGTCAAGGATTGGTCCACTTCGAGTCATAATGGCAATTATTCCGAGTCAACCTCGATGGATAGGGGTCGATGTGTGATGGATGATAGGTCGGTACTTGGAGTGCGGTTCTGCTGTTCTTGGTCGGTTATTCTCGATCGGCTATATGCACTAGGTCGAGTCAGCAACAATGGTTTGGTCAAAATAGGATGGCTATAATGAAAGACTACATTGGGGTCAGTCTTGATGTGATCGACATGTTTAGGAGGTTCGGTTTGGAGATTCGGCCTTATTATCAAAAGAAGAAGATGATACTGAACTTTTATTTATAATATTTCGTTGTACAGAAGTACTTTTGTAACCAGATAATAATAACTGTTGCAGCCTTGTACTCTTTATTTATACAAAAAGATATATGATGTATTGGGCCAAATGCAAAGCCCACGGTCTGTAACTAAATACATGAAGAATAAAGGATCTTCGTATGCTCTGAGTGCTGGTATACTATCATATTACGCCCCTTTCAAACCCAGCTCCAAATCTAGGGTTTGCAATCTTCTTCACAAAAACACGCCGTCATTGGAAAAATACCTAAAGTAGTTCAGATCTGATGCAAAGACAAGCTTTTCTCAGTTTTGCTTGAGATATTGAAAGATGTTCTTGCGAAATATGTTTGTTGCCTTCAGATTGAGATAAAAAATGAGTCTTGAGTTGAAGAACATGTGAGATCTGAGGTAAAACGTGAGGATGATGTGTTGCTATTGAGGAGTCGCCTTGGTTGCTTCAGATCTGATGCAAAGTTAAGTTCTTTTTCGTTTTGCTTGAGCATCTATGCATGTTTTGCTGGCTTGAGTGTATTTTGTAAGGTGTTCTTGCAAAATATACTTACTGCCTTCAGACTGAGATGGAAAACAAGTCTCGAATAGTTGAACTTGTGAGATCCGGGTCAAAAGAGTAAAAGTTGAATCTTTGTTGATGAAGAGAGCCTGAAAACAGACATACTGCTGAAGTATAAACAATTATCGTTCTGCTGATGATGCTTGCTGCAGCTTCAACTCAGAATGAAAGCAGCCATCAAGTTCTGTCTAACATTTGAGGTCTGTGACTCTAAGTTTATTTGAGGTCTGTGACTCTAAGTTTATCTCTGAACCGAGTGAAGTTCATCTTTGATAGTGGCTTTGTTAGAATATCGACGACTTGGTAAGTAGCAGGTATGTGGTTAATGTCCAATTTTCCTTTAGCAACTTGCTCACGAACAAAGTATAAATCTAGCTCCATGTGTTTAGTTCTGGAATGCAAAACTGGATTAGCAGTGAGTGACACTGTACTTAAGTTATCACACCAAAGTATAGTTTTGCTATCAGTTTTGATTTGAAGTTCATTCAATATTGACTCTATCCATATTGTTTTTGCCACGACATTAGCAATACTTTTGTATTCTGCTTCTGTACTAGACCTGGATACAGTTGTTTGTTTTTTTGAACACCATGAAACTGGACTTTTGTCTAAGTAAATGCAGTATCCACTTGTTGATCTTCTGTCATCTATGTCACTTGCCCAGTCTGCATCTGCATATCCACTAATGCTAATAGTTTGACCTGCTTCAATAGTTAGTCCATAATTTAATGTTCCCTTAAGATATCTCAATATTCTTTTGACTGCTCTCCAGTATTCATCTGTTGAACATTGCATGAATTGACTTACTTTATTTACACTGAAATATATTTCTGGTGTGGTGATTGTTGCATACTGAAGTGCACCTACAATACTCCTGTATTGACTGTCATTTGTGACTATTTCTCTTTTAGTCTTTGATAGATGAGCATTGGTTATCTTGGGTGTTGAGATTGAATTTGATTGATCCATTTTGTCTCTAATGAGAATTTCATTGATATATTTTTTCTGACTGAGATGTTTCATGGATTTTGAAGATATCTTTACTTCGATTCCCAGAAAGTAGTTCAAATTTCCAAGATCTTTGATTGAAAATTCCTTGTTTAAATGTTGAATAAGATTGTTGGTCTCTTGATCATCACTGCCTGTAATAATAAAATCGTCAACATAAATTAGTATATAAGTGATAGTACCAGAATCAAACTTTGTAAAAAGAGAGTTGTCTGATTTTGTGCAGTTGCAACCCAATCTGAATAAAGTTGTCTTCAATTTTTCAAACCAAACCATTGGTGCTTGTTTGAGGCCATAAATTGCTTTGCTCAACCTGCATACTTGCTTTTCATTTCCCTTCCTCATGAATCCATGAGGTTGCTCCATATAGACTTCTTCCTGCAAAACACCATTTAAAAATGCATTATTTACATCTAGTTGTTTTATATTCCAATTTCTATATAAGGCAATACTAAAAACAATTCTAATTGTGGAGGGTTTCATGACTGGAGAGAATGTTTCATTAAAATCAAAACCATTTTGTTGTGAATATCCCTTTGCCACTAGTTTTGCCTTATATTTGGAGATTGACCCATCAACATTTCTTTGTAACTTGTATGTCCATTTACAGCCTACTATGTTTTTATCATTAGTTTGAGGAACAAGATCTCAAGTCTTTTTCTTCATAAGAGCATCATATTCTTCATTCATTGCAGCCTTCCATTTGTCATTCTGCATAGCTTGTCGTATGTGCTTGGTTCTTCATTTTCTATAGCTGCATGTATAGTTTTGGCTTGAATATACCACTTTTTGCTCTTGTAATCATATGATGCCCGGTTCTTTCAGCAATTTGTTGATGATCATTGTTATTCACTTCAGTCTCTTGTGATACATTATGTGATTGTAAATCACTTAATGTCTGACTTGAATTTTGCTGCATTTGGCTATCTGACTGTTACATTTGAGCTGGTGTGTCAGATGATTCAGTTTTTCCATGACCTGGTTCTAAAGAGGACACTGTGTGTTGTGGACTTTCATTGCCTTGAGCTTTATCTTCAGGAATGTGTGCTGCTTTGTCAGTTATCTCAGGTATAGATACCATAGAATATTTTGCATTGTAAACTTTCTGAGAAGTTTTAATTTGCTAAAGGGAAACACTTGCTCATTAAATACAACATGCCTAGAGACAAATATTCTACCATTACTAGATAAGCATCTGTAGCCTTTTTGATTTGCTGCATAGCCTAAAAATGTGCATGGTGATGACCCATAATTTAGTTTGTGAGAATTGTATGGTCTGAGATAGGAAAAGCATAGACAGCCAAATACGTTTAGACTATGATAATCAGGCTTAACATTGTAAAGTATTTCTAATGGAAACTTTAATTTTAACACCTTTGTAGGCAATCTATTAATTAGGAATACTGCAGTGGCAAATGCATCAGGTCAGAACTTGAATGGTAATGATGCATTTGCTAGCAGTGTTAAGCCTGATTCCACTATATGTCTATGCCTTCTTTCAATCGGACCATTTTGTTCTGATGTGTAAGGACAAGTTGTCCTATATATAATACCTTTCTCTTGAAAAAATTTCTTCAGAGACAAAAAATTCTACACCATTATCTGTCTGTAGTATTTTTAGTTGACAGTTTGTTTGCTTTTCTCCCAGCACTATAAATTGCTAAACAGCATTGTATGTTTCAGATTTTGTCTTCAAAAATATGTTCACACATATCTTGAATATGCATCAACAAAAAAAATGTAATATTTGTACCCATAGTCAGTTGATATGGGTGCTGGACCCAATAAGTCAGTTGCAACAAGTTCTAATGGTCTGTTGTAACTAGCTCTGGAGTCCATTAATGGCAATCTATGGCTTTTACCCATTTGACAATAAGTGCAAATATATGGAGTTGAAATATTGTTAAAAGAAATATTATTTTCATTCAACACTTGTTTAAAAATATTTACATGAGGATGTCCAAGTTTACGATGCCAAATATCAAAGTTCTTACGGTCATTCTCAGATTTGATTTCAAAGTTATTACACCATGTTTCCTTACATTCTG
This sequence comes from Allium cepa, assembly GCA_030765085.1. Classification (NCBI taxonomy): domain Eukaryota; kingdom Viridiplantae; phylum Streptophyta; class Magnoliopsida; order Asparagales; family Amaryllidaceae; genus Allium; species Allium cepa. The sequence continues at coordinate 808,093,037 of CM060928.1, forward strand.
AGATTCTTGAATTAGCAACATTGAAAGTATACAATCCCGTAACCTCTCTACCCTGTAAGAGAACATTTTTTGTTAGTGTGTCTTTAACTAAACAGTAAGTAGGGTAGAACTCAAAGAACACGTTATTATCTTTGGCAAATTGAGAAACACTTAATAAGTTTTTCTTGGCAGATTGTACTCTTAATAAGTTATGCAAGTATAATTGTTTTTTTCCTAATATATATCCACTACCAGTATGAGAGATTTTTACAGACTTGCCATTGCCCATAGGTAATGATCATGTACCTTTATATTCCTTGTTGTCAAGATTCAAGTTTGCCAAGTTGTGAGTGACATGATTTGTTGCACCAGAATCAGGATACTAGCTATTGTCATGAATACCTTCAATTTTTGCACTATCATTGTTGTTGCTATCACTTTGACTTTCAATTTCTTGCTGAGCACTTATTAAATTTGCACTGGGATTGTTGTTTCTTGCACTGTTATTGCTTTGCTGAGATGAAGTGTAGTTGATGTCAAATCTAAAATAGCATTTACTAGCAATATGACCAATTTTCTCACAAATCTGACACATGGGTCTATTGTTTCCACTATTATTAGACCATCTTCCACCTCTTCCTCTTGATCTATAAGACTGGCCACCCCTCTGATTGAAGTATTGCTCATTTCTGTTGTTAGGAGTTTTTGCTTGACTCTTGTTTCTACTACTGTTTGAGATGAAATTCAGAGACATATCTGATATATTTGATTTCTTTTGTTCCAATCACCCTCATGGGCTAAAAGGGTAGAGTAAACATATTGAATCGAGGGTAGAGTTTCTTTTGAAGATATAACTGCTACCACTGATTCATATTCATCATCTAGCCCTCTAAGAATTGATAATATGTGCTCTGTGTCACTTACTTTATGACCTGCAGAAGATAAGTGATCACATAATGTTTTCACCTTTACAAGATACTCTCTCATTGACTGATTTTTCTTCTTTACATTTTGTAATTGTCTCTTGTAATACATAATCTTGGCTGCTGACTGAGTACTAAATATTTTTTCTATTGTGGACCAGATCTCATGTGATGAATTGCATCCAATTAACTGTGGAAGCAGATTAGCACTTATAGATGATATTAGCTAAGAACTGACTAAGCTGTCTTGTCTTTGATGTACCATGAATTCTTGATTACTAATAAGTTTCCCATCCTTATCTGCAATATACTTGGGTGGTATGATTATAGTGCCTTGAATATATTGCTCCAATCAATAAGCTTTGACTGCAATTTCACCCTGAAACTTCCAAAGCAAGAAATTAGTTTCATCAAGTTGAATGGATAACAGCTGACTTTGAGGCTTGATAATTTCTTTCAGGAGTTCTTCAGTGGGATTAAATCTACATTGGTGTGAGTGCTGGAGGAGGCAGAGATGTCTTGATCTCCTTCAGCCATTGATTCAAAAATCAAGAGCTGTGATTAAAGAACTGGATATTGCAATGGGACAAATAAACTGTGCAGTCAGGAAATTCTTGATTGTTCCAAGGCAAGGCACTATAATGAATTTGATCAATAGTGTTGGCACAGGTATGTAAAAGAAAAATAGTGATGAGGGGAAATGTTGTGTTTCCCAGATGATTCAAAGCAGATGTTTTTTTGATCTTGATATGATGATGATAACTCTGATCTTGATCAAAAGAAAAAAAAACAGAGAAAGGAATCTGATGATGAGAACTCTCTTGATTCTCAAATGACTTAGATGAAATGCGGTTTGATCAAGATATGATGATATTATATCTGATCTTGACCAAAAACAAGGGGAAATGATGATGAGAATCTTCTTGATTCTCAAATGATTCAAAAGATGCAGCCTAATCTTGATATGATGATTTTAAGACTGATCTCGATCACCGGCAAGGCATTTGCTGTTAGGCAATACGTTGCTCTGATACCATATTATCAAAAGAAGAAGATGATACTGAACTTTTATTTATAATATTTCGTTGTACAGAAGTATTTTTGTAATTAGATAATAATAACTGTTACAGCCTTGTACTCTGTATTTATACAAAAATATATGTGATGTATTGGGCCAAACGCAAAGCCCACGGTCCGTAACTAAATACATGAAGAATAAAGGATCTTCGTATGCTCTGAGTGCTGGTATACTATCATATTAGGCCTTGGAGAGGTCAGATCATGTGGATCGGCTATAAGTATTTCGGCTTATGTGGGTCGACCAGGTATGGTTCGGCCTTAATGGGTCGGCACATATAGATTGGCATACCTGCTTTGGTGCACAACAAAGGAGTTAGCATATTTTTGGGGTCTACAGCAAGGTGATGCGATTGGCATTGTTTTGCTTTGAGATGCACCACAAGTTTCTCCGGGTCCTTTGAGAGCTTACTTCTAGTCAGCTTCGAGTCGACCTCGGTTCGGCTATAGAGGGTCGGAAACACATGGTTCAGCCAAAGTTGTTCGGCATTTCCTGGGTCGGTCAATTTGAATTAACGCTTGTGGGCTGAGCTACCTTGGTCATAGGCCTGCAAAGAGGAGCCAGCCTATCTTTGTCTATAAATAGAGAGGCAAGGGTCACAATTGAAGGGACCTTTTTTTGATAATTCCAGGGATACTCTGTCATTTTATGTACTCACTTCTTTTTTGTTAAAACTTGTATTCAAATTGTTTGTTTACGGATTGTATCTGCACTCAAGTGATTGAAAAAGTAATGAAGATTATATTCAAAGTGGACGTATGCAATTACGCTGAACCACTATAAATCTGGTGTTCTCGATTTTTTGTTCTTTTGCACTCAATTGTGTTATTTCTCTATTTTAATTTACTTTATTCATTAATCTCTCTACATAACTCAATTCAAGAGGGTTAGTGACCAATTTTGATGCTAATATTTTGTTTCTTTCACTGAGAATTGAATTCTCGGCTTGATTGGATGTCATCGTCTACTAGTGGATTTCCATATTTGCGAGATAGATCCAGTTGTTTACCAGCAAACTTCCTATTCTACTCAGATTTGAAAGAGATCTAAAGGAAGCTATTAGCCATGAGATTGGATTCACTAATGTACGCAAGTTTTTGGGATTGGATGTTGAAGTTTGCACTGGAGTTATACGAAGGTCGATCCCTCTCTATAGGCAATTCAGCCAATCTCTCATACTCTGAGTCCCCAGAGCACGGACTAGAGTATAAACGAGTTGAGAAAAATCTCCAAGTCCCTGAAGCGGACTAGAGTATAAATGATTTGAGAAAAATCTCTAGGTCCCTGAAGTGAGCTAGAGTACTTTGAGTCCCCAAAACGTGGACTAAAATATAAATGACTTGAGAAAAATCTCTAAGTTCCTGAAGCGGATTAGAGTACTCTAAGTCATACTCTGAGTCCTCATAGTGCGGACTAGAGTATAAACGATTTGAGAAAAATCTCTAAGTCTCCGAAACAGACTAGAGTACTCTCAGGCCCCAGAGCGTAGACTAGAGTATAAACGATTTAAGAAAAATCTCTAAGTCCTTGAAGCAAACTAGAGTATTCTGAGTTCCCAGAGTGCGGACTAGAGCATAAATGATTTGAGAAAAATGTCTAAATCCCTGAAGTGGACTAGAGTACTTTGAGTCCCCAGAGCGTGGACTGGAGTATAAATGACTTGACGAAAATCTCTACGTCCTTGACTGTGGAGTTGAGCATAAACCGTTCGGCAAATCTCTAAGTCCCCGGAAAGTGGATCGAAGCATGAACACAAAGTAGGCACGAGTCGACCGGGGGAAGAATAACTCTAAGTCACCAGAATGCAGAGTGGCGTATAAACATCGATAAATAGATGAGTGAATTACGATCATTTTATATTCCGCAAACTTCGACCTGAAATCGACATAAAGAGTATTTACTCGCTAAGGATGGATTTTGGCCATCCGACTTGTGGCCTGGCCAAATCAATGCTGGGGCAGGAGTACAAATCACTAAAAGATGAATACAACAACTCATTATAGCTCTAGCTTGGAGTTCTTTACAACTTAAGGCAACGACTGCAAGGAGGCCTCAACACAGAATCAATCGTAACGACATCCAAAGCTATGAGCGACCGACTATATCATACCTCATATCGAGGGTCAACATCGATCCGCACCAAGCACATACGAATGCGACCCAAATGTCCCTTGAAGAACTATGACCACCAGAGTTTGGAAAGGAGAGTAAACCATGAAGACTTGATCATTAATTCTCCAGCACCCTCCTTCGATCCTTTAGGAGGAGTATGAAACTGGATGAGCATGACCCTACTGCACTTGAGCCCTCTTTACCCTAAAATATGATTACGGAACATGAACCAAAGTGGACATGGATGACCATCCAGTATCCAACTTATGCCCAAAAACCGACGAGGCATCAAAGTATTCCCCTTGGAATGGAAAACAACAATACAATCCAGGATAGGCGAGACTCGTCCTCCCATCAATTGACCTGATCCTATGATTCAATGAGAAAGAGACTAAAGCTAAAGTGGGCATTTCTGACTTTCCTACTTATCGGTATATGCCCAAGACTTGGGGGCACGAGAGAGAAGCAGGATGAAGGTGAAACGACTATTCACTGATCAACTCTACGTCTTTGGAGTTTAGGTGGGGGTATAAACATAGCTAGGATGAGACCCAACCATCTACGTAGTACATCTATCAACCCGAGACTGGGACCAGAAGCATGATCATCCAAAGACTGGCTGCGATAGCTCAATATTGAAACTTATATATAGTGTTTACAACTACTCAAGACTACGACCGAAAGAATGCCTAGAAATAGAAACATCAAATCGATGCCTAAGCTCATGGGCAACTGACTATCACTCCAACCCAAAAGACAGGTAAAGGATCATGAATGCATTAAATGGAAAGCGCATTACAAAAATATACAAGCAAATTTAAACTCAAAGCTAGATCCAGCTACGCAGCTTCACGCAACTCGAGGCTGACCCTTACTCAACATTTTCTTAAACATGCTTCTAAGCCTGATCTTTGTCCATTTGCAGATAATCGATCAAAACTTCAGATCACTATCAGACTTAATAACTCATGACAAGACTCTAGGATTTGACCAGAGTAACCATCAACATTGACCGTCCTAACCAGATTTCACATTGAATGTTACGCGAAATAGGTACATCTAACTCAAAGAATCCAAGATTGCACCCGTTGAGCTGACAGTCGGCATTATAGTCGGCCATAGTGACCCTTCACGGGTGCAGAAGATCGGATCACCGCTCAATGCAATGATGATAAAAGAATTAGATGGATTTCTCTGAATAAATGATGATATGTTCCCTTGGACCCATTCTGACATGCTTGTGTGATTTCACTGATTATCGCGAGCCACGCATTGAATAATCGACCCGAAGCTGCAAAAGCTAGTGTAATGTCTATTGATTTCATCATGAAAGCTCTACTCTAACTTTTAGGCTCACCCCATTAACGTCTATGCCTACCAGCCGTTATGATAGGTCATACAACGACCTGAAACGTCTAAAAAACTACTTAAATAGAATATCGAACTAAGCCAATTCGATATTACTGATTTCCCTCGAAGAGTTATCCAAGGACGGAAATTAGCAGATCTCATATCTGAATTCACTACATCAGAAAACTACTTGAAGAGTAGTGGAGAAACAACCAACAGATGGAGAACGTACGCGGATGGAGCATCCAATGATCAGTGTTATGGTGCAGGAGTCATGTTAATGACTCCTGATGAATGATCTATTTTCTACGCTTTGAAACTCGATTTTCTTGTAACAAACAACAATGCTTAGTATGAAGCCTCGACCGCCAGCCTCAAACCTGTTAGAGAACTTAGAGTGGAAACTTTACATATCTTTTGTGATTCCTGATTGGTAGTATGCAACGTTAGGGAAGTTAATCTTGTTGGGGGCATTGTCTTGCTCCTTTTCTCGACCGGGTTCAAGAGCTACTACCTACTTCATGTATTACATCATTACACACAACGAACGAAATGAAGAGAGTCAAGTCACTGGCTAAGCTGGCCAGTTTCAGGGACGCGCAACGGACATACTTTGTTTCAGTTGAAATACTTAATATTCCAACCATTGACGGATGGAGATCAGCTAGATCTTGGAGACAGAGCTAGAAAAGGGGCCATGGTGGACTCCTATCAAAGACTATCTATAATGAGAAATTCTTACCGAACGGAGGAATGGAAAACGATAGATCCTCCTTAAAGCTTCATGCCAAATCATCCAAGAAGAAGTCATGTGAAGAAAGGAGTTTATCAATTCCCATACTTCGGTTTATCACCTATGATGATATTAAATAAGTCTTGAGCGAAGTCTATGAAGAAGAATAAGGCGATTACATCAGGGGGCAAACCCTAACAAAGAAAATACTCTACTACGGGTATTACTGGCCAACTATCAATTAAGATGCGGTTGATCATGCTAGACAATGCGATGAGTGCAAGATGTTTGCAAAAAATCCAAGAGCCCCACCGATGGAAATGATTCAAATGGCTAGTCCATATCCGTTTTCCACTTGAGGGCATTGACATCATCGTCTTCTTGCCGATCCTAAAAGTGCTGCGAGATACGCCATTATAGCAGTTGACTACTTCACCAAATGGGTAGTAGCAGAACTTTTAACCATGACCAAGACGAAGAAAATAATCAAATTCATTATCGACAATGTCATCTATCGTTATAACCTTCCACGAACTATTATAACCGATAATGAAGCCCAATTCGACAACGCTAAATTTCAAAACTTCTACTGCCAGCATCATATTGAAAAGAAATTTGCGGTATTTGCTCTCCCTTGAGCAAATGGATAGGTTGAAGTTGTAAACGAAATCATTAAGTCTATTCTGAAAAGAGGTTTAGAAAAGGCTAGAGGTAAATGGGTGAATAAGCTCCCAGTAGCATTTGGCTTGCAGAACCACTGCGACTCCGCAACTTGCCATAGTCCATTCAATCTTACTTATGGCACGAAGGTCGTCATCCATGAAAAATTTGGAGTCCCTCTCATCGAGTGGTTGATTACAACCCTTATTTCATAGAAAATATAGACAAGAATTGCAATCGAATTGCAATCACAATAGAAGAAATCTATGACGACTCATGAGCATGTAAAACGCATCCGAAACCAATGGCAAAAACATGTACCCAAACGTGCACGTGTATATTCAAAAAATTAGATTTCTTGAAATCGATAGAAATTGATTTTTTGCTTGGAGTTATTAAAGAAAAGACTGGATCGGACAGCCAAAGCTTACTAGTCATGTAGAACTGGACACGGATGGCCACTGATAGAATGCAATCCCGGATTTGACTATTGGGAACCGACCAAGCGTCAAGGCAATTGAAGAGGGATACGACACTTTGGAAGGATGAAATTGAAGGGTAACGACTATTCAGGGAACATGATGGATTTCTTTATGGAGACCTTAACTTGTTTCGATTCAAAGTACGTCATGTGCGCAACAGGACGTACTTTGGAGGGCAAATGTTACCCGACACCTTGGCCCGGCTACAAAATGGAGGCTGCAGAAGTTATAATTGAACATAAGCGAGCGTAACATCAAGGATTGATCCACTTTGAGTCAGCCTCGATGGATACGGATCGATGTGTGATGGATGATAAGTTGTTACTTGGAGTGCGGTTCGGCTATTCTCGGTCGGTTATTCTCGATCAGCTATATACATTAGGTCGAGTCAGCAACAATGGATTGGTCAAAGTAGGTTGGCTATAATGAAAGACTACATTGAAGTCGGTCTTGATGTGATCGACATGTTTAGGAGGTTCGGTTTGGATGGTTCGGCCTTGGAGAGGTCAGATCATGTGGATTGGCTGTAAGTAGTTCGGCTTATGTGGGTCGGCCATATATGGTTCGGCCTTAATGGGTCGGCACATATGGATCGGCATACCCGGTTTGGTGCACGACAAGGGAGTTAGCATATTTTTGGATCTACAGCAAGGTGATGCGATTGATTATTTTGCTTCGAGATACACCATAAGTTGCTCCGGGTCCCTTGAGAGTTGCTTCTAGTCAGCTACGAGATGACCCCGGTTCGGCCATAGAGGGTCGGCAACATGTGGTTCGACCAAAGTGGTTCGACATTGCCTGGGTCGGTCAATTTGAATTAATGCTTGTGGGCCGAGCTACTTTGGTCATGGTCCTGCAAAGAGGAGCCAACCTATCTTCGTCAATAAATAGAGAGGCAAGGGTCACAGTTGAAGGGACATTTTTCCGAGAATTCCAGTGATGCTCTGTCATTTTCTGTACTCACTTCTTTTCTGTTAAAACTTATATTTAAGTTGTTTGTTTACGGATTGTATATGTACTCAAGTGATTGGAAAAGTAATGAAAATTATATTCGAAGTGGACGTAGGCAATTACATTGAACCGCTATAAATCTGGTGTTCTCATTTTCGTTGTTTTTTTTTGTACTCAATTGCATTATTTTTCTGTTTTAATTTATTTTCTTCATTAATCTCTCTACACAATTCTATTCAAAGGTATTAGTGACCAACTTTGGTTCTAACATATACATTTAACCTTTTTCTAGTATTGCAGTTCCTATGTGCCAATTTAAATTTGTAATATACCTTATGGACCAGTATAGTACTGTACACAGTTTATCGGTGGTTCAACCTGTAAAAGTACAGTTAATATGAAAAATGATTTAAAAATTACAAACCTCAATATTTGTTCAGTGCAAACTCTCGAATCTTGATACGCATCATACCCAGGCGATTCAACAATTCATATCCACTTTAGTTCACAGCTTATGATATGGTTTAACGAACAGTACAATTGGGTGCTTCATGTTATTTTGCTAACTCATTTGTCATGATCACAATATCTTAAATTGTTCTTTTATCTTAACCCGTCCTGACGTAGTGCATGCTAACAGTTATAGTTACAACACATATAGACTGCCGATTTCAATTCGAATAGAAACAGACACAACTCATCGTTGGGGACTAAACCTGAGTAAACAAATGAACTTATTTACTTCAGCTTGTAATTACCACAACAACTAACAGTTATGGTAGAGGAAACATCAGTGAAGTCTTTAGTTTGAATTAAGAAGAAGTGATGCTGTTAATCATAAACCAGTTAAACGAAAAAAAATCAAGTTTCCACTAAGATGTAATTGAGTTCTAGGCTATGGTAAAATATGGGATAACACCTGAAACCAATGTACCTACAGCACCAAAACATTTGATTTACAGTATAGAAAATTATTTTAAAAACAATTTCATATTACGCCATTAATCAAAATTTGGATTTTACCGTTGTACAATAGGAGAAAGGAGAAAAGAACGAAAGATTTAACAGATAACATGAACTAATATGCAGATAGGAACTGATCTATGGGAAAATGAATCTGCGTGTTATACATAAACAACATATGAAAAGTAGCATTCAAACATGTTTATCAGCTACAATAAAACTGATGTTAACTAACTAATTTCAACACCCACGTAAATCACTAATAGTCATTATGGGAAACAGCATTGTCTTACCGCACAGATCAAAAGTTCATGAATATGGAATATGCTGGTTACAAAACCAACACATTTGAAAACATCAGTACTGACTGAAATTAAAACACATAAGATAGTAATAAAAATGTAGAGTACTACTAATATTGCACGGACTGAATTTAAAACGTTCTTTTTGAGAAAAATTTGAACGAGGTCTATAACTAAAATCTAGAAAAAACTTCGTTGCACATTATTTGATACCAAACCAACAGTTAATATGCCTACAAATTGAATCAATTGTTCGCTTATCGTACATTGTCATGATGAAAAACCAGGAACATTTTCTTTGAAAATGACTACGACTGCTTGGATAACTTGTTGATAAAATTACAGAAATGCAATTGCCATTGTAAATTCCATCCATACAACGATGTGCAAAAACAAATGCATTGGTTAAGTCATTTGACGCAAAATATTAGTTAACATATAGATTATGGTTAACAAAATTAATGAAAAATTGTTTAAAAATCATCGGTTCAAGAAGAAACAACCATAAATTCCAGTATCATGACATGTTGTTTGTAAACTAAAACTTGTATACAATCTCTTTAATCTTCCCAAAACAGAGGTAATTTAATTCTAATACCGGTCCAATAATACAGTTTGTAAATAGAGCACAAGGTTATAGAGCAAGTTGAATAAGCAGCATACAATACTTTGAAGTGAGCATGGGACCATGGGTGCTACTACTAATGTAGCGATCAGATGATAAAACCAACCGCCCACTAGTATTTACCTAGGTTTAAAATTATAGTGCATTATAGTATATAATACAAACCACTGTATACAAACCGTTATAGTCGGAAAAAAAAAACTAATGAACACTGTGTAACACAGTCTGTAAATAATACGCCATAATATCCACTGTAATACAGTTTGCACCGTGAGCATGAACCGGTGTTAGTAGGAAGTGGAACAAAGGGGAAGAGGGGAAAAACAGTAGGTTTAACCAAAATGATATTACAGTTTGTGCTCATAAAGTAGCACGTCTACAAATTAAACAGGTTAGTTAAAATAATTATGATATAAAAAACTATGGTCAAATAATGTTAACAATGAAACCAAATTTACATAAGCTAATTAAGTCAGAAAACCATTAAAATGTCCTGTAATAATTGGGAGAAATAGCAATTTCCTCGATTGCATGTAAGGGCATTTAAGATAGTACCACTGCACTTCTTTCATCCACACAAGTTAACTTTCAATCTCCATTTTACCATTCCCTAGTATAATACAGACACATAGTTCATTAACCTCTATGCATATCTTAAACTGTTGCAATAGGATATGGTCTTCACCGGAGGGGGAATCAACTTGCCATGACATAATATTTTAACACTTGGTTCAAAAAAATTTGGTTTGTGCAATTACTGGTAAAATGATATGATATACTGTAAACTGACTTGTACGGGAAAACTACCATAAAAGTTTTTAAATGGAGCTATCATCCCTATAAGTAATCTGTGTGTATATCTTACTCCCAAATAATAATAAAAATTGTTGAGAATACTGCTACGCATATCTCAAACACTATAAGAAACGGAAGACATAGCAACGGTAAATAGCCGTTGGCGGCCGTTGCTAGCCGTTGCCAGCCGTTGCTATTAAGCACGTTGCAACTTGTTTCAGCAACGGCAATAGCAACGGCTCCGTTACCAATTTAGCAACGGGTGGCGACGACCAGTTGTCCACGTGGCAACAGTTAGTTACAATCCTGGTCGTCACGTGGCGTCGCGAGCCATTGCAAGCCTGTAACCAGATAGTCGTTGCTAGCCGTTGCTAGCCTGAACCAGATAGCCGTTGCTAGCCGTTGCGAGCCGTTGTAAACCTGGAACTTTTTAAGTTTTCCAGCAGCCAGCTTTTACTCTTCCAACCTCTGTCGTCGCAAACCATTCCACATCACAATAATCACTTCCAATCCATCGTATACATTCCATTCCAACCATCATATAACCAAATACATCGCAAATAATCAAATAAAACACATATCAATAATCACGCAACTATATAATCAAATAACACAAATCCATACATCTCAAATCCATCTCACATAATATCCATCATCAACATCATAGGTACACAAAACACCAAACAAACTACCAAGTCCATCAACCAACATACGTACACACCAACATAAGTACACAAGTCCAACAAATATCCATTAAAACCACAATCTTGCCCAAAAAAAATAAACATCAACAAAACATACATACTCATCATCATCAGTAGCATCGTCATCAGCATCATCATCAGCACCACCACCACAAGACCCTGGCATGGTCACATGCTCTGAAACGAATGCGGCAATGCGCTCATCTATCTGCTGAGACAAGAAGCTCTGTCGCCAATCATTTATCTCGTCCAGCTGTCGTTCCATCTGGGCTATCTCCTCCTCGGCCATAGATTTCTTGTAAGCCCTCTGGAAGTTAAGAGTCTGTAAAACGATCAAACAAACTAGTTCTAATTCACGCTCGCAACGTCTATATTAAATTCAAATATAAGTTATTAAAACAGTTTACCTCCTGATTGCCGTATCCATAACGCCTATTGCGAGAAGGCGGATCAATAATTCTATCCCATATTTGATTGGACTCTTGAAGCATAATATCCTCCCGTCCAATTCTTTGAGACATCGCTGCCCGCTCCGCTTCATATCTACCCTGCAATTACGATTACAAATTTGACTCAATATATAGCTATACAATTTACTTATATACCACTAAAGGAATGTGAAAAGTTGTCATTGCGAATAAACATATTTACCATAACAGATTCAGCCTTCGCATCTGTCCACTGATAGGTGACATTCCCATCATCATCGATCTACTCCACCGCATGAGTGACTCTAAAAACCTCGACCATTGTAGGCTCCTTTCCGGTACTTGAATGCTGAAATTATACATGAATAAAAAACGTTACTAATATGATTAAATAATATTACAGTTTATAAACTCAAATTACAAATTTACCAATTCCCTCCGCTATTGTTGGAATGACTTGGACCCACCACGGTGTAACGAAGGATTTTTATTTCTGTTCGCGCTATTTCGCTTTGCTATTTCCTGTTAATTTAAATACACGGTTAATTAAATTAATAATGCAACTAACATACATAATTTAAATAAATAATACTAACAATACATCAATACATAACTTACTTTGACAGCTTTACTTTCCCAGTGGGTGACAAATGCAGCCCAAACATCATTACCCATCCAACTGGGTTTTTTTCCGCTTAGGTTGGCCTTCGAAAGAGTCTCCCTGTAATTTTTCCGCATCCTCTTATTCCAATGATTGTAGAAGACAGTCTGGTCTTCCGGGCGGACATGTATTGCAGCCTGCTTATTGAAAATAATTTGAATTATATACAGTATACTAATTTTAAATTGAAATATAAAATTTTACTTACCATCAAATCAGCAACTATAGCGTTCTTCACTTCGCCTGGGATGTCGTCCCAATAAGGCCAGCAACCAGACAGCCTACTCTTATAGGATTGCTTTGAAACTTGAAGAATGTAATCCGCCGGCTCTATTTCGAAACCCCTGTATAAGTGTTGATGTATATAATTAATATATTTTAAATAATATAATTGAAATTAATTAGATACTTACCCAACACTCTTGGGAACTATCTCCATCTCACGGTGTAAGTCCGGAGCCGTACCGCTGGGACCTGCGCCATGAGAAGACGAAGGAGAAGGCTGAGATGTACTGCGCCTTCTGTGAGACATATCTGCCACAAACATAATCATATCATATAATGAAAAGAAAATAAATTATTATTACAACACATGTTCCATTAATCATCATAATCATTCTTTGTAATTACATAGCTCAGAATAATGCAGAACATAATCATTATTATTATTACACAGCTCTGAATAACGCATAGGTCAAAATAAAACAGAATGATAATACATAACAAAATCATTATTATTACATAGCTCAGAATAATACAGAACGCATTCATCATTCTTAATACATTACTAAAAATAAAACATCATACATGCATACATTAAAAAAAAAGTGCAATGTATCAGTCTTCGTCGTTTTCTGATTCAGACTCGGTCTCGTACTCTATATCGTTTTCTTCGGTACTTTCAAATGCATCTATTAAAACATTCGCTTCATCATTTAACGATCCTACGTCAACATCGTCAGTTATTATTATTTCAGTATTTGGCTCCAGATCTGCTTGATACACTGCTTCATCTGGAATATTATTTCCATCAAATGTAAATCTTGCCTTTGTTTTAATAACAGCCCACCAATCTGCTTTATCTTTTTTTAAGGATGGATACGGAGCAAAATAAACTTGTAATGCTTACTTGGCTAATATGAAAGGATCATACTTATAGTAATGCGAGGTATGCTTTATTTCAATGAGCTTGTAATCTTTGTGCACGTTAATTACAGAACCAGGAATATTGCTAAACCAATTGCATTTGAATAAAAAAAACTTTCTCCGCGGGTTGTATATAATATGTCAACTCTAAAACCTGTGTTAAAATGCCGTAAAAATCTTTTATATGCTCCTCTGGATCATCACTACCTTTAACAAATACACCACTGTTATATGTCAATTTTTCAGCCCCGTAATCTTTGGTGTTGAATTTAAAGCCATTGACGAAGAATATTGGATAAGTCTTCACATTTCTTTTTGGTCCAATAGCAATATGTCGTAATCCTTCGTCAACAACGGAGTTTATTGGATCATATACGTATTTTGAAAACCATTTAGTAAAATCTTTACTGAGATCGCCAGATGGATGTTGTGATTCGTATATACTGCAAAAATTTATTATTCCCATCAAAATTAATATATATATATATATATATATATATACGTATAATTAAATTGTACATGAATTTAGTACTACCTGACAAATGGTGCAACTTCAACACAATTTAAAAGAACATATGTGTGTGCTATATGGAAATCTTTATCGTCTAACCATATTTCCACACATTTCCCAGCAGGTCAGCCTTGTTGTCTAAAAATAGATAACATTGTTTGAGAAGAATCATGTTCAACAGCTTCATCATTACGGGGAATACTGACAAACGATAAGTTCACATCGTTACTAAAGTAATGTGAGAAAAAAATGAAGATTCTTCTTCCAGATAAGCTTTGCAAATTGAACCTTCTACTCGTGCTTTTTGTCTAATTTTCTTCTTCAAATGATTCAAGTACCTATAACAAAATTAATTTAATTTCTATTTTGGTATATAAATCTAAATTTTAAGCAAACTTCATATTGCGGATATTCAAAATTACCTCTCAAATGGATACATTCATCCATACTGCACAGGACCTCGAAGAAGTGCTTCGGATGGTAGATGAACAGGTAAATGCTCCATTACATTAAAGAAACCTGGCGGAAATATTTTTTCCAGTTTGCAGAGCAGTATAGGGATTTCTACTTCAAGTTTACGTATGCGGTCTACCTTTAACGTCGTCGAACAAAGTTGTTTATAAAACATACTTAATTCTGTTATAACACTCCATACTTTGCTAGGCAACGGTTCTTTGAAAAGCACAGGGAAAAAATATTCCATCATTATATGGCAATCGTGACTTTTCATCCCACTCAATTTACTGTTTTTAAAGTCAACACATCTACGGAGGTTAGAAGAAATCCCATCAGGACATCTTACTCCTTCCACCCACTTTAGCACGAGTTTTACTTGTTTGTTATCTAGCTCATAGCATGCTTTGGATTTTTTTGTATCGTCGTACAAATGAAGTTCGGGCTGCTTACAAAAGTGTAATATATCATGTCTCGAATTCACATCGTCCTTAGTTTTCCCCTTTACATTCAAAACTGTATTAAATACATTATCGAACACGTTTTTTCATTGTGCATAACGTCAATATTATGCCGGAGTAGCAGATCTTTCCAGTAAGGTAACTCCCAAAATATACTTTGTTTGCACCAGTTATGAATGTCTGATTTACCTGGAATTTCAACTTGTACCCCAGTTTCATGTATCTTTGGATAGTCTTTTACGATTTCATATATCTCTTCACCTGACCAAACCTTCGGTGGTAGCATACTCTCTTCTCTGTTTGCTTTAAAGTTCTTTTTATCCGTTCTAAATTTATGATTAACATGTAGAAAACATCGATGACAGTCAAACCAAGAAATTTTCTTTCCATACTTTAATGAAAATGCTCGTGTTTCATTCATGCAATGAGGACAAGCTAGACGTCCAGTTGTGCTCCAACCAGAAAGCATCCCATACGCAGGAAAATCACAAATAGTCCATAATAAAGAAGCGAACATACAAAAATTCCTTTTTCTTGAAATTTCGTTTGTTTCAACTCCTTCATGCCACAGTGTTTTCAATTCTTCGATCAATGGTTGTAGATAAACATCAATTCCTTGTGTCGGATCATCGGGACCGGGGAAGACAATCGTTAGAAACATATACGGAGTTTTCATACACATCCATGGATGTAAATTATAAGGAGTAATAATAATATGCCATGATGAGTATTTACTACCAAACCGAGAGAATGGTGAAAATCCATCTGTACATAAACCGAGTCTGACATTACGGCTCTCTACAACAAACGCAGGATAAGTCTTATCGAAATGTTTCCATGCTTCTCCATCAGATGGATGCATCAAAGTTCCTTCTTCTGGTGTTCTAACACTGTGTCATCGCATATGACATGCCGTAACAGAAGATGCATATAATCTTTGAAGTCTAGGAGTGATAGGTAAATAATGCATTCTCTTGTAAGGAACTTCTTTTTCTTGTTTTTCTCGGTTTGAATCTTTCCTCGTTACATATTCTGCATTTTCTAAGGTCAACGTCATCTTTCCAATACAACATACAACCTTTTATACATGTATCTATCTTTTGGTATGGCAATCCAAAAGCAGACATAAGTTTTTTCACTTTATAATAACTATCGCACATCAAATTATTGGGTGGCATGTGTCGTTTTGCAGCTTGTACAACTGCGGTAAATCCAGCTTCTGTAAGGTTGAATTTTGATTTCGTAGTGATGTATTCGGCGGTTACGGATAATTCGGTTCCGCTTTTACAACCATCCCCCAAGGGTCTCTTAGCAGAATCCAATAAATCATAAAAAAATTTAGCTTGCGCGGTCGGTTCTTCTTCAACGTTATCATTGTCATCATCGCCCTGATCAATGGTAGGAAACATCGACCGTGCTGCATCTTGCACCATATTTTCTATTGGATTCGTCATAATATTATCGTTCTCTAACACTACAGGATTAGGTGTACGTTCAACAAGTTCTCCATGACGATCCCATAAGTAATAATTCGGCACAAAACCAAATTTATACAGATGTACTTCTATTACATCTGATTTTCATTGATTTAAATGTTTGCACTTACTACACGGCCAACGAATTTCATCGTTATTCCGATTATTAGATTCAGCGAATCTAATAAATTCATGTACACCGTTACAGAAATGTTCCTTTATTGATCATTTCATACCAGTTCGGACTTCATACATCCAACTACGATCGAGAAAATAATCGAACATTTTTCCTGATTTGATAAAATATGTTAGAAGATTCAAGTAAACACTTCACTTCATATTACAGTATTTTACGATTGATTTATAATTTGTCATTAAATCAACTATTTAACAATTGAAAAACATTTTATAATTCATTGACGGCCGGTCATCCTACTTCCCATTACAAACACAATATCGTAATTACATTTTATAAATCATTTCAGCTTAAACGATTCAACAAAATTTCAGCAGCACTTCCCTTTATTCGCTGTATCGTACACAAAATGCGTGTACACAGGGAACAAAAAGGAAGTGCCACCAAAATTTTGTAAACCGTTTAAAATGAAATGATTTACAAAATGTGATTACTTTATTGTGTTTGTAACTTGTCCAAATACTAGGACAAATCCAACAAATATTGTATCAGATGAATATAAATGTCCGTTCTTGGAAAAAATGAATATCCATATAACGATCATATACAACACTTGTCATACGGGGCCAAAATATCTCTAAGGGATTTACATAAATAAAACATATTTTCTAATTATTCTTCTAACAGCTACAAAATATTTTATAATTAATTAATTCATTGAAAAACATTTTATAACTACAAAATATCACTATAATCAACTATTTAACAATTGAAAAACATTTTATAATTCATTGACGGCCAGTCATCCTACTTCCCATTACAAACACAATATCGTAATTACATTTTATAAATCATTTCAGGTTAAACGATTCAACTAAATTTCGGCAGCACTTCCCTTTATTCCCTGTATCGTACACAAAATGCGTGTACACAGGGAACAAAAAGGAAGTGCCACCAAAATTTTGTAAACCGTTTAAACTGAAATGATTTAAAAAATGTGATTACTTTATTGTATTTGTAAATTGTCCAAATACTAGGACAAATTCAACAAATATTGTATCAGATGAATATAAATGTCCGTTCTTGGAAAAAACGAATATCCATATAACGATCATATACAACACTTGTCAGACGGGGCCAAGATATCTCTAAGGGATTTACATAAATAAAACATATTTTCTAATTATTCTTCTAACAACTACAAAATATTTTATAATTAATTAATTCATTATATTTATTAACTAAATTTTAAAACGTGTTTTAACTTTCACTGAATAATTAGCTCATTGTTATTACGCTCATTTCAAAATTTTATAATTCATTCAACGAATTATATTTATTTTAAACTACGATAACACTTATAATTAGCACTTCTGAATTAAATTATCGTTAACTGTACCAATCTATCAAGATATGTATTAATTACTATACAATTAACTTTGGCGTAAACTATACACATTATTTTAAATAAAAACAAATATTGTCATAAACTTAAATATCAACAAGCATGTTCATCAATAATATACACTAATTTTAAAATCAAACCACCAATCAAAATCAACTAATACAAATATTACCATAACTAATACGCATTAATCATCATTTTCAACATAATCATAAATTAAATTAACTTCCACCTAACTTAAAACACTATAATCATCAACCAATATCACTATAATCATCACCCAATATCACTATGATCAACTAATACAATTATTTTCGAAATTAGGGTTTTCCAATTAATCCTAAGTTAAACCTAAATCAAAGCCAAATCAAGTTTAGAAGAAATACCAGCGAGTTTTGGAGGTGTTTGAGCGACGTGGAGGCAAGGAGCGACGGCTGGAGTTGGAGAGGCGGCGGATTGTGACGGGGAGGAGGGTTTTGGGAGACGTCGTATTTGGTGGGAAATGAGAATCTATTCGCGGGTTGCAGGTTATATTCGCGATATGCAACGGCTAGCAACGGCTAGCAACGACCGCATTATTTAGCCGTTGCCAGCCGTTGCAACGATCCGATACAAAATGGGGCCATTTCTTGTAGTGAAATTACGAAAAAGGTTAGTTTGTAAGTGGTCATGAATCAATCCGGCATGGAACCAATAAAACGTCGAGAAACCATTTGTGCACATCATTCGATTAACAAACCAACGTTGAATATGAATACAAGCCGAACAAAATTTTCGCTTACAACATGTTGTCATGGTGGAAAACCACGAAGATTTTCTTTGAAAATCACTACCGACTGCTGGAATAAATTGTTGATAGTGTTATAAAATGCAATTGTTGGAGTAAATTCCGTGTACATATCGATCTGCGAAAACAAATTTGATGTTTAAGTTATTTGACACAACATATCAGTTAACATCTAAATTACGTTTAACAGTACTAATGGAAAAAAACTAAAAATTCATTGATTCACGGGGAAAGGACCGTACATTCCAGTATTACTGAAAATGTTCTTATTCTAAAGTAAAACTTAAATATTATTTCCCTGCTATAACCAAATCGTAGTTACTTTAATTTCAATTACTATTTGGACAGTACAAATGGTAAACAGAACACACACTAACAAAGTAAGTAGAAAAAGATATAGGTGAATTTACACAAATGATTGCAAATCAACCCTAATACATGCAGAAACAATAAAATCGTGTTGTAATGCGACAAAATAAACATAACTTGAAAATAAAACGAAAAAAGGCAAATCATAGAAGAAACTAAATAGAGAGTTCATGTAACGAACCGTCTTTCATTCCACAGAAAGACGCATCATTATTTAGAAAGAAAGGGATGAAAAAGAGAAAGATAGAAAAGAAAGAACTAAACAATATCAGAATCTCATAGCGGAACGAATAAAATATATTAATCATATAGTTATTACATGATATACATCATCTATCAGAGTTACACAACTAAATGCATCACAAGTGAGACAGTTATAAAGATCTGTCTATTTTACAACTCAAACACATATAAGACATCAATACAAAGATCAACATTGCGGAACCACTATATATCTACAAACGCTGAAGCCTCTTACTCCAATTCTCCTACAGAATTCGTCAAGCCTAACCTGAATCCCTTGGCTACCCGTAAAAATTTGAGTAACCAAGAGTTTAAGAAAACAGATTATAAACTCCAGGTCAGACATGGATCTGGTATGGGTAAACGGGTTAAAGTTGCTTAACTTTGAAAACCTTTCAAAACAAAAGGTATCTCATAAGACTTCCCACATATAAACAGGGAAAAGTATTTACCTTATGATAATCAAAGATATGAAATCCAATTATACTATAATAGGGTCTAGGGTTTTCAAGTAAAATACAGAAATAGCTGAAATTCCTACATCTCACGTTCCAACATAGTTATGCACAATCAATACGTACAACACTTATTGGAGATTGGACTCCATACAATGGCAGGGCTACTGGGGTACCGTCCGTCACAGTACGTGGCCTAAATCACCATACCGAGGATCCCTTCCGATCCCCTGCAGCACAAAGCCGGAACCATCCCTTACTGGATAATCTCGAACAAGACAACCCCGCGGTTGTTTGCAACCAACTGCCCATACAGCCGAATAAAAGAGACCTCTAGATAGGGAAAATCTCGTCCTACTTCGGTGCTACCACCTAGCCTTGCTGCACCTCTCCTGTTTTAGCCATTCTCGGTTGATGAGGCTTGAGGCTATGATTATCTTTTAAAACACATACCTTAGAATGCTCATCATCCTCCAATGATGATGTTCTGAAAGCATTCAATCCATAAAAGTTCATTTCGGGTTCGAACGAAACCGAAGACACTATCTCATTACACTCATTTTGGAATCACCTTCAGAGTTAAAGACAATAACCCTTGCACTCTGAATCTTCATCTCGAACTTTGTTTGAGATTTACGACCTATCGTTTAATTTGGATCAATGTGGATTTCAGATATCCAAATTTGGAAATCCGATCCGGACTCACCGAAATCCAAAACACCATCTTTTAAGGTCAAGTTGTTTTATGTTAAAACAATTTAATTTATTATCTACATTCACACAGATAGATAATTCACATTATCATAGCATCACAATTCAACCAAAGCATCTCATATCACAGATCAGCACATATCCCATATCAGAAATATCAAACAATCCAAGGCATTCAATATCATTCAGCCATCCATAAGCAAAGATTAATTAGTCACACCATCTCTAATAAATTTAATTAACCACTAACGAATTAAATTAATTACTTCAATCACTTTTAAATCCTGCTTACTTAACATTATTTAATTACAAACCAATTAACTAATCATCCTTTAATTATCCATCTTAATTAATCATCCTTGATTAATTATTCTTTAATTACATTAAGTAATTAGCCTTTATTAATTACACAAATTAATTATCCTTTAACGATTCACATTAATTAACCTTTAATTATTCTTATTAATTAATTAACTATAATTAATTACATTGATCCTTAATCAATTATATTAATTAATTATACTCTAATCACTTCATTGATTAATTATCTTTTAGTTAATCACATTCATTAATTAACGAACCCTTTAATTATTCTCATTAATTACGTTAATTAATGATCCTCTAATTATTTTCATTAATTAATTACCCTTTTAATTAATTCCATTTAACAAGAAATCTTTAACTTAATCACATTCATTAATTAACCTTAATTAGCTACTTTCAGTAATTAACTATTCTTTACTTACATTAATTAATTAACTCCTTGATCAACTATATTAATTAATCCTTTAATTAATTACACTGAGTAATTAATCCCTAATTACTTCCACTAAGTAATTATTCTTTAATTACTTTCCATCAAGTAATTCTCTTTTAATTAATTACATCCAGTAATTACCCATTAATTACTTACACTATGTAATTACACTTTATTAATTACATTAAGTAAAATGCTTAACAAATCATCAAGTAATTATTTTTAATTAATTAACTAATTAATTAACTTAAATTAATCACATTTATTTACTTAATTACATTGAGTAATTAAACTCTTTAATTACTTCCATAAATTAATTACTCTTAAATTAATTACCTTTAATTACTCAGATTATTTAACCCTTAATTAATCAAGTAATTAACTATCCTTAATTAATTAAACCAATTATCTTAAATTAATTACATTAATTCTTAATCACTAGTTAATGATCCTTAAATTAATTACCCTTATTAACAATTCTTTAATTACTTCATTAAGTAATTATAGTTTGATTATTTACATAATAATAAACCATTATTAATTACATTAAGTAACTAACTTTAAATTTATTTCACTAATTAATTATTTCTAATTAATCGCAACCTAAATCAATTTAAGATAAACTCTTTATCTTAATAAATTACTTAATTACATCATTAAACTTAATTACAAAATTAGCCTAATACATAATTTCTTTAAACAAAACAAAACAATTTTAAAACATTTAACCATTAAATTTAAACTTTGAAATTGTTAAAAAACTTATTTAATAAACTATTTTGAAAACTTGATTAACATCCCTTAAAACCTCAATCATTTAAATATATTTTTAAACTTGGCCAAACATTCCCTTTTAAAAACTAATCATTATAATAACTTTTTAAAACTTGTTAAACATTTTATTTTGGAAAACTTAACAAACACTTTAACTATGAAACTTATTTTTATTTTGCTTTTATACTTTGTACCTTTCTTTAAGCTTGAAAACTTGAATTTGCTTTGCTTTTTATAAAACTATCCCTGTTTTACTCTGTTTCAAAATCTGGTTACAACTTATTTAAATTCTAAAACCTTAAACCTAAGGTAGAAATCGACCCGATCACTCCCTGATCCTACCGTGAGACATGCACGAGCAAAACCTCACAACAACAACTTCGAGAAATCTACTGCCTGCTTCGAGCTTAAACCCGAGCCAATACTCATCTTCCCAAAACTCATCATGCACCTAATACAACGTGCACCAATGCACGTACAACGATGCTCCAACCCTCTCCGACCCTTACTTCGACCCTCGACCAGTCGGACATCCCACCGTCCCTCAAGACCCCTCGGATCGCCCAAATCGCCAGTAGAACGGAATCGATCCATTTAACCACAACACCCAAAAAATCGATCGACAAAAACACCTGCCGACGGCGAAAACCACCACCAGATCCTCAACCACCTCGTCCAAAGCATCATCACGATACCACGCTATGACCTCACCCCTTGCGATCGAGATCGATTCACCTTCGACGTCGAGAAAGTCTCTGAAAACAACGTCAACAGAATTGGGTATAAAACCCTACTATGCCAATCCCTAGCCACCACGGCCATTGATAACTTATTCCACTATTTTTCCATAAATACCTAACTTCCACACTTCCTCCAGCCTAAATCTCGATCCTTCCCTTGCCGTTGATGGACGACAATCGACCAATTACCCAAAAACGATCAACTCACGAATTCATGGCACATACCATCTTAAAAATACCAAATTCATATCAAAATTCATGATTTGCTTATACGAATCAGATTCAAAAATCGAAAGATGAAATCATATACATTGATTTTCAACTTATATTTTGATTATTATTGTAATCTTCAATTTCAGAATATATTTTTTTCACAAGGCCGGCCGTTTTTATAGTGGACCGTCCACTTTTATTACGAACGTAATAAAATTGAAGTACAGGAGTAAGGTAAACGCAACTTAACTACAAAGATAAATGAAAAATACAGCACAGGTATGTGACGGAGATGTCACAGTAACTAATAAATCACCAAGACTAAGTTTCCTCCATAGAGGAAGAGTCATCGTCCTCCACAGACACCTAGGAAGAAACAAAAGGAGCCTTACCACAAAGACCAACAAAAGGGCGGAAACGGATAGCAAGAGAGGGATCGTAGCCCAAAGCATCAGAAGAGTATATGAACGAACGATCCCAAGAAGAATCAGCAAGCAAGACACAATTCTTACTCGCTACAAACCATCCAAATCAAGAACTAAGGAGTCACTAGACGTTTTGTAATAAAGGCATCTAAGATCTGTTTGATCATCAGAAACAAATCTGAAATAGGAATCAACAACTGGGTTAAATCTCACGTCAGAAATATGATCAACCCAACACCTCTCGAACTCATCCCAAAAAACAGGTAAAAGCAGGAGAGCAGAAACAGGAGCAACTAAGGGAACCGCAGCGGCAACACCAGGGACATCAGAAACAGAAGGAGAGGCAGGTCTAGGAATAGGAATAGAATCAGGAGGAGGGCCCAGAACAGATGGAGGAACAGTAGGAGAGGGGCAATCTGAGTGGTAGAAACCTTAGGTAACCATTTCCTTATAGGCGAACGAGGCAGAGAGATCTTCGAAGCAACACCGGATGCTTCAGAATGATGGCATGAGATAGCAAGATGACCAAAGGAGTGACAGGAAGAGCAAATATCTGGAACCCAACCATAACGAACACGAACAACCTCAACATGCCCGACAGCAAGCTGAACAGGGATAGAAGTAGGGAGAGGCTTAGAGGGAGAAATCTCAATAAGAGCCTTTGCAAACATCAATATATCACGAGCTAACGTATTAGTATCAAAGCATTTCAATTTACCTACATTACAGGCCAGCCAATTCAACCCAATCAGAGGTTGAAGAGCAGACGGAATCTGCGAGAAATAAACCCAAACTGGTATAGAGAGAACCTGCTCATGAGCACTCGCCACAGTAGGAGACCAGGGAGTTATAAACACCTAAAATCAAAACTGTTTCGGAATATATAGTAAATATAAACACCTAAAATTGGTTTTAAAAACAAGATTACATTGTTAAAATCATTTCCTTTTTAATAATCAAAGTATAATAGTGATTATCTGGGAAGATAGGAATTTTAATAGTTTTTCTGATCTTGAGATTCAACGGAGACATAGATATACAGACATGCTTATAATATATAGCGATATTCAAACCAGATTCAAGTTGAAATCATCCATGCAAATATATATTCACCATCATCACACAGATATATCACATACATTAGCACCAAAGATTTTTGCTTTTAAACGTTTACTCGCTAGTTTAAAAGATGAACAGAGATTTTGAAACAGTTTTGATTTTGAAAACTGAATTGCTTTGATCTTTTGAAAGCTGAAATGCTTGTTGTTTGAACTGAAATTTTGCTAGCTTGGAAACTGGAAACTTTTGTTGTTGAGCAGATTCAAGTTTGAAAACAGAGATGATCTTTGCTTGATAAATTTTCTGGTTTCGAAAATAGTTTATAGGTTTCTGAGTTTTGATTATTCTTGTGTTTAGGAAATGTTTTACAGGGTTTGTTTCTTTTCTAGTTTGTAGATTGTACAGGCTTGATTTCTTGATTTTGAATGAAGATAGGAAAAAGAAATGCAGGAGATGAGATATATGTTTATATAGAGTTAATTGTGATTTATTAAAAATTAAAGAAAATTAAAATTAAAATTGTGACACTTGTTAATTCAACTAACATTTGTCATTTGGCTTGTTAATTACCTTACACTTGTTACTAACATGATTTAATTTATTAACACTTGTCATTATGTATTTTTAATTATTTTTAAAATGGTTTATAAGCTTTTATATTAAATTTCCTAACTAAATAAATACTTTTCTAAATTTATATGAATAAATTACTTTAAAGAAAATAATATAAAACAAATCATATACTAATAAAAATCTTATACATATATTTTTAAATCCAAAATGATTATCTTTTAAATTTCAACTTTAAATCCAAATTCAAATTCAAAATTTAAAATCAAATCAAATATATATATATACACACTTAAACAAAACAAATTCAATTTGAAAATAATTATTAAAATTTATTTATCTATATTTAAAAAAGCATAGTTTTATTATTGTTTGAAAATAACAATCTTGCCAATTTTAAACAATTTATAAAGGGCATTATCACATTATTTATTAATTTCTTATATTACTAAATGAATTAATGTATCATATGTTTACATGTTTGTGAATTGTATTTTAAACACACACACACACGCATATTTATTTATTTATTTATTTATTTATTTACAAATCATATTTATCAAGCAATATTTAAAAAGAAAGTAAAAAAACCTTTTTGTTAAACTTATTTAAATTTAAACTTAAGCTAAAATATATTTTAAACAAATAAACATTTTCCTTAAGTATTTTGAAACTATATGGTTAACTATTTAAATAACCTTTGAAAAGTTTTATATTAAATTCAATCATAACTTCCAAATTACCAAAATATGTATTAGAATTTGAAAACATGTTTTTATTTGTTAAATTCAAACCAAAGCTTTTCTATTTACAATATATACAAATATATATACATTATAAATAGAAAATATTTAATTAGCTTTAAAAGATAAAATTCACCAATTAAATATTTATAAAAGAAGATTATTAAACCAATTTAAATGCTTACTAACAAAGATTATTAAATAAATATTGCCCAAATTCCGGGACATCACATTTCTTCCCCCTTAAAAGAATTTCATCCCCGAAATTTAAAAGCAAAGATAATTTAATAATCTAACAAAGTTTTTATTTCCTAACAGCAAGGTATACATATCAGCCAGATACCAACAACTACAGCAACCAATTTATTTAAACAAACAAATCTAACTATCCAGACAAAATTCTGGATATGACTTCCTAATACTATCTAGAATTTTCCAGGTACAAACACTGGGATACTCACTCTACTGAATCCAAACTAGCTATACCACTAAGCTTCTGAGCTCCTATTCATCACGATCTACAAACTGAATAGGATATCAGACTATAGTCAAGTCCTGCTCAATTACTAAATCCTCATGAACTGCTGGTTCTACAACCAGTGATGGATCATACATGTACTCCTTCAGAGATACATAAAATACATTGAATCTCAGTCTTCCAAACTGGAAATTCAACCCTGTAAGCAAAAACACTTATCCTTACAAGAACACAGAAAGATCCAATATACCTTGGAGCTAGCTTTCCAGTTTTACCAAATCTTATAGCTCCTTTAATAAGAGAAAACTTATCCAAAATCAAATCTCCGACTTCGAATTCAAATTCCTCCGTCTCTTATCCACCTAACTCTTCTGACGATCCTGGACTGCCTTCATCCTTCCTGATCGGCTCAACCTTCGCTGATGCTTCTTGAAACAACTGGACCAAAAACAAACCAATCTCCGGATTCTATCCAACAAAATGATCCTCTCCAGATCTACTGAAATCAAGAACACAAACTCTACTTCACAATCATCAGTAGACTGAACTTAGTTCTCCCATCCGGAAAAGACAAAACAGGTGCACTCGCTAATCTCGCCTTCAGATCCTGAAAAACTTCCAGTAGAAGTCTACGGTTGCTTCCACTCTAGAACAGCTGCTACCCCGCTTCCGCTGCGCAACTCTGATCTAGAGTAAATGAGAATGCCGTCGATGAACACGAACACAAACTGGACCAGACATCCCAGAAATATGGTTCATCAGATCCCAAGAGACAGTACAGAAGTTCCATGGAATCCTAAGCTGCTTCACCAAATCCTCTCTCTAGGGCCAACCTTCTACTTAGTTGAACCAAGATATAACTCCAGGAACCAAGTCGATACGAAAACTCAATCTCCCGATGCTAAGGACAACTTTGAATACATTCGGAAAAAATCTCTGATAACTTCGATAACTCTTACTTCTTCTTGAGATGTCTTATCCCAAGCAAAAGATTACCCAAGAGAACACTCAACTATCGCAAGACACTTTTGCGATCCTACCCAAATTAATTCCCAAAGACACTGTTCTCTCTTTACCAATCATAATGGCTTTTGCTTGTCCAACCAATCCATCGAAGAAATGGGTCCACTATGATACTTCTGAATTCCATCTCTGGGATACTTCTTAGCTAGATGACCTTCCTATTGGCACAAAAAACACTTCTGAGTGCACTGTTGCCATAGATGCCAAAGATTTCTTATCCATAAGCTCCTCGATCCTCAAAGCCATATCATCCTATCCCACACAGAGCCTTGAGATGGGCAGATATCTCCTCAAGAAACTCGGGCCTCAAAAGCAAACTCGACACCCTGTTGAACTAAGTCTCATTACTCCGATATAGACAAAACTCCTATCTGAAGTTGCCAAAATGCCATCACTCACTTCTGCACATCCGACAGATCCAACTCTTACTCATCCAAACTTGCATTTCAATGATGGACTCTGAACCTTTAAAAAGTTCCTTCAGAGATAGGTGAAATCCTAACACAATGATGCAAAACTCTCCCTTAAGGCGGTATTGGGTCTATAGCCTCGGTAGATACACTTCCCACCTCAACACTCGGACTTCTTTCATCGGTAGTCATGCTACACACACCATTACCCTTCCGACCTCTAGAACTCATGTTGGAAAACCCGAACAGGTAACCCAACAAATAGGTAGAAATATATATATATATATCTTATATATAAAGCAAATACTTAAGTGGGTGAAGCCTTTTTCGAAGTGTCCAAACTATCCTTTTACAGTTTGTAAAACAATAGTGATAAAGGGACATTTTGGTCAAACTTATTCCCACCATCTCCATTTACTCACGTTTTCAGAAACCAACCTATCTCTTCTCCAGATTCCTCATTCTAGGCCACGCAACTCTCTCTCTGAATATTTCTTCGTTATTTCATCCAGTAACCTAATATTCTAAAATTTAGTGTTCCTAAGCTCAAATTCGTATTACTGAGGCAATCAAAAATCAACCAATGTTTTGATTTTGCTTCTGCAATTCATTTTATACCTCGATTCAATTTAATTTGCTAATTTGATCAATAATCGAATCAAAATAGGCGTTTTCAATCTCGAAAGAGGAAAATTGCAAAATTGTTTGCTTATGATGGTCAATTTTATGCACGATCGAGCAGAAGTAGAAAAAGGTGATAATCAAGGCAAGCTTTCTCATTCTCAACTTAATTCGTCCTTGGCTTCTATCAAATTGTTTTTTGATCCATTCGAAAGATTCAATTGTTATGGGTTTTTAGGTTTGTGGGTAAAGATTCTGATGCGCAACCGAAACAAGTGAAGAAGTTGTTACGGCTTTGGATTCAAAATCAATTTCGGATTCATATCAATGTCAATGGCGATTACTGTGAATGATGACTTGGAGGCCAGCGGTAATGACAAACCATCTTGGTTTATGCCTAAAAGGTATAATTTGCTTTTATATTTTATTTTGTTAATTTGTTTGTTTGGGAGTTTAATTTATTCCTGTAAATGTTTACAGACACCATTGACAAAAAAATCTTGCTTTTGCTTTATTTTACTTCCTAAATAGTAATATTCTTACAACTTCTATGATTCTAGAATCGTTCTCTCTTGATATGAGCTAGATTGGTTCTTTTTATCTGGTAATGTAGACTGTAGAGGAGTGATGTATGAATTTATGTTGAATTTATTATACTTTTTCTTTGCAGACTGCTATTTATATTTTTTGTTATCAATATGCTAAATTATCTTGACTGATGTGCAATTACAAGTAATGGCATGAATGGTTCTAAAAAAAGGCACTGGGACTGAAGTATGTACTGGAGGTAGCGGGATCCAGTAAGATACGGCTTAAAATTAATATTGGTAAAACATCAATTGTTAATTATGTTTTAATACAAATTTACAAGACTTCTTGGTTTTGATTTTTCCAATGGATCTGCAACAGTCATTTCACTTGCTAATTACAAATGGCTTTGTATAGAAATTGCTGGGTTGAATGTTCAATTTGGACTGATTAGTTGACTATGAGTGTGGTATTTTGCGATTAAGCAGTATTTATGGCATCAAGATTCGCATTTACTGCATCTAGGAGATGTAGAGTAGGACATCACTCTGAAGCAGATAGTGGCCAAAGCATATTGCAAGAAACTACTGTTTCCACCAAAGCTGCTAAAAATGAAAAATGGTAATCTGGCAAGCTCAGGACTTAAAAGAGTTTGAATATCAATTTTGTTATCTAACATATATCAGTTAATATTTTCTTGATGTTGATGGTTTCCTGATGTAACACGTAATGCATTGTAGTTATATATATGACCACTAAGAATTTCTTAAGCATTTAATAATATTAATTATTTCATTCATATTGCCAAACACTAAAATAATTGACTTCTAAACCATTGTCCACAAATATCATGGATTTTTTGTTCCACAAATTGCAGTTTCTAACCTTTCTCTCTCGCTCATTGACTGTAATTACCTTATTCCCTGTACATATAAGCCTATGTATTTCCCCATAAATTGTAATATATTTATATGACTGAACATAAATATGCGTGAATGATGATCTAAGCTAAGAAAAAAAGTCAAGGAAAAAGAGGTATTATCAGGTGGTTTTAAATCATTTTTAGCCTAATTACCAAAGGTACAACTTAGTTTTTCACTTTTATTGTAGCTTATTTTACAGAATTGCTTTTAATATGTGATTTGCACCATGGCCATAAGGAAGTATGTTATTTAAAACTTTGCAATCTTTTTAATATAGCAAGTTATGCATATACATAGAACTTGCATAGCTAATTACATATGCATATAAATGGCATGATGTTCCTTTCTTACCTAAATTACGTTACAACTTTCTTTTATACTTTTATTTCCAGTATTACAAAATTTTAATTAAACATTGAGCATGGAAATTGTCAAGAGCCGAAGGCTTCTCAAAGCTCCATATTAGGCAAGTGGAATCTGTATTTGAGTATTAGGTAACATTCTATATTTGGTTTGTAGCAACAATAGCTCTGGTATACAAATAATAGTATTCTTGGGATTAAGATTGAAGATTTATTATTCGCAACTGTGAATCACAGACCATTTACTATAAGTATTGTGGTCTTCCTCTTAATAATAATGTTAAGATTGAACTCATTTTCTCACTTTAATTACCTCTATCTCTACAGTCATTTTCTTTGTTTATGAAATTCTGTTATTTTATTTTAGTATTTATTTCACACTCTAGAAGAAAAGCAAAATCTCTTCCTTTTAAATTCGTGAATAAATCAATGAAATCGTCACAAAATATCTTTTAATAAGTTACATGTACTCTTGCATAAATAGATATACCCAGACAAAATTTTCATCTGCTGAATTATATCTCTGTGTTTAATGAAGTTAAGATTTTTGCAGTATGCTTGGGAAGTAATCTGCCACTACTGTCACGTATGATTACCAGTGTGAAGTAAGATATTTAGAGTTATATAGTTTTTAGAGTTCTTTTTAACTTAATGTAAATACGAACCATTTTTACCTTTAGGCCTTTTGATTTATGGTTCAAACCGTGTACTATTGGAGTTGTTTTGCTTTAAGAAGTGTGATTGAGTGAAAACTCTGACAACCTGGAGTAAGCTCTTTTATTTTCTACCTTTTGTTCTTTTTTTTTTCAATTTGATAATGAAATGAGAATTGTCTCCTTTAATATGTTGACTATATATTTTACAAAAAACCATGCTTAGTTAGGTTGAATTCCTAAAAAAAGTAATCAACTGCACATTTCTCATGCCTATTCCTTAAATAAATGTCTGTGCATTTGAAAATCTCAAGACGAACTCGAAAGTCTGTGTTGTAATTTTAAGTACACTTTATTTCCATGTATGTACCGGAACCTTGACCTAAATAAATAATTAAAATAGAATGTACATGGTTGCAGCAGCAAAAATGCTGCCATGTATAGTTGATCACTTCTTTATTTCAAGCGCAAAGTTATAACTTTTATCACTGCCAATTGAATTCTAATTTTAGTTTGATATTGGATCTAATTCTTTGTTTTCACTCATTATTTCAATTAAGATGCATTTAACAAGATTGAGTGCAAATTCTGCATATGCTTTGATAAGGAAGTTCCGCTTTTCTCATTATTTTAATTGCAATAACTTTCACGCACAGTCAGCTCCCTTATCTTCCTACAAATGCCCTATATGAATCACATTCTAAAGTAATTTCCATTATTTCTCTCATCATATTGAACTTATGTTTCAAAACGTGAAAAACAAGTGAACAATGGATCAAGATGAAGAAGACAAGATCAAATTTGACCTCATAACTTCGGATCCAAGTAATTTTAAATTAAAATTTGTGCATTAATTTTTTTTAATTACTGCTACAACATACATTGTTTGCGGATAAGATACATGCTTCTTCTATCCATAAATTTTCTAATTAAAATTCTTTTTTATTCTATTGTGTGATTTTTTTTCTGTGAATAGGTTGGAATTTCAGTTGTGACTTATTTCAGATAAAGAGATCCCTGAAAGGCTTATCATCACTTCAGATATTGGTGAGTAAATTCAAAATTCATATCCAAGATTATTGTTTTTCAGTATATGATATTTATAATTATGCAGTAAAGTGAATGAACAAAGTGGTGTTATAAGAACCACTTTAAAGTAAAAAATACACATGTTGTAACTATTGAGGTAAGCAAAAAATTGCATCAATTTTTTTTCAAACAACAGCTTTAGGTTAATCGTTTAACTTATACACATGAATAGCAGCCCATGACATTGAGTAATGAAAAATATCGGCTCCCTACACTATTCCCGTGCAGCCTCAATGAAATTTTTGAATAAAATAGTGGGTTTTACTTTTATTTTTTGAGAGAGGTAAGTACCTCCTTGGTTCAATGATAAGGAATTCTTAATTACTTAACCTCCTGCTTTGAAATTATTTATCAATACTTTTTACGCCTTCATAAGTTGTATTTATATATACAGAAATTATCCACCGTTACACACACATACAAATGGTATAGAAGTCTTACGTAAATGATTGTTTTGCAAGTCGATGTTAAGATTACACAAAAAAACATTTATATTCTTACTTTCAAGCCTTATTGATGATATATCACATGGATTACGTTTTTCCATTTTATTTGACTGAATTTATTTCAACCTTAATTTCCTATACTTCTGCAAATAGTTACTTCTGTTGTACTCTTCATTTTGTGAAATGTTAATAGTAATTACCCCTAATTGTGCTAAATTTTGTAAAATCATAATCTAAAACAATACTGGCATGTTAAAAGAATACAACTATGATTATTATGATTTTTAAGGTAAAATGTCATACCCACTATTAAGAAAATAATTTTTTATGACTATTTTGCTGATATAGCGTTTTGATACTTATGTGCACTGAAGTTCCTTTTTCCTGTTATGTATTATGATGTATGATGTATTTATGGCTACAATTTATCTATATAACCTAGAAGCACGTTATATTAAACATGAAATAGGAATATAAGGACATCGAGTAGGGAATTCACCCTCTTTCTACTTCTTTTACTCCTTTTTGTGAAAAAGTAAAATTTGTGAAGAAATACTGAACGTTATCATTCTTACTTTTTGCATTACAGTATCATTTTTGGATTTTATTCATGGTAAATCAATATGTACTATCTTTTTTTTCCGAAAGGCAAGCAGGGTTGAATGGTCCCTTACCATATTTATTAACCACAAAAGAACAAAAACAAAAGGAGAGAAATAACAAGCTAGAGCTCTCAAAAGCAAATAGGGAAGACTAAGAAGAAAATAAGAATGAAAGACTTAAAATATAGATTCAGTGTAGCTTCATCTCTAGGTTGAGGTGAATTCCATCTCTCTTATTTACAATTTAAATTTCCAGCAACATTTAACTAAAATATAGATTTTGGTTTTCTCTGCGTTTGATAGTCCTCCATATTTTTGTGCTGATTTAACTAACCTTTTCTGTGCATGATATTTTATTTTAGTTATGAGAATAACTAAAAAATGATATAATTAGTTTTATTTTCTATATGTGAATGGAAGTTTTTATGAGTACATAATACTTGATATGGAGCATTATTGTTTTACTTAAACTTCTGGGTCTACTGCCCTGTAAAATATGATTGTATTTGTGATGTTAGTAAAAAAAAAAAAAATTGGCTGACGTAACTATACATGACATGATGGGTAATATTTGCAAGTAGCTTTTCAAAACTACAAATTTGAATATTTATTTATTAGAATGTTTTTCTTTCATGTTTCTAGAAAGGGTAAACTATAATATTTATTGTTTTTAACAGACTTAGAAGCCGAAGTATGAAAAGAGTACGATCAAACGCTGATGCAAGCAGTGGATATGATGAAGATAAATGACAAAAGGACAGCGAGATGGTTATAGTGAGGATATTGTACCATTATTGAACAAAGAAGAGCTAGAAGCAGCTTTGAGAAGAAAGCATAGAGAGAAGGAGACGGGTGAAGGAGTTGGGGGTATGATAGGCAACACAGTGGATATGGTGGAAGGTGAGGCATCTTTGGTGGCTATGCTCCGTTTGTGGGTGTGCTTGCAAGATTTGCATGAGTTAATGATTTTGTTGTTACTGACTTGAATACTGTTTATGAATTGCTAGGATGTCATAATATTTGTAGCAAGAAAATATTTATTATTATCTTCGTTTGTTAGACTGTGATGTAACTTTTCCAAATAGGATGAAACATCTTTCTTTGTTCATGTATTTTTAACAAAGCATAGTATTCTGTACAATAAATGTTTGGTCTACAATGAAAATTATCTACAATATCTCAACAAATTATCTTAAAAAGCAAGTGAGAGCCCACGGCTATTGACTTTGGTTTATAAGAAGAGTTAGAGAATACACTTATCACAGTATATATTAGTTAACCAGTAAAAAAATAAAACATAAAACTAAGAACGAAAGGAGGTCTAAAAGTGTCAAGGTAAAAATATCATTTTATCCTACAACCAAATAAACAAAGATGTACAATATTAGAACTTAAACATAAAGTTAACCACTGATGGACATTTCCGTAGATGCAGAAATCTCATAGATGTAGAAATCACTAATGGAAATTTCCATGGTACAAGTGTATTAATCCTACTTATACCACTTTAGCCGTCTAAGAATATGAAACATGCCTTTTAACCTAATCCGTAAACAATTTCTATTAAATTAGTTTTTTCCTTAACAGTTAATAAATCACAGGGACAAACCATCCCTCAAGGATGATGTTTATCTTCCTAAATATGTTTTCAGCCATGGTCAACTATATATTGCTGTCTAGAGGAGTTGCATGAAAATCATCGAAAGTTTTTGTGAAAAATGGAAAGACTCGAAATAGATGGTATGCATAGAAATGTTGTATATAAGGACGTAACATGTAATCATGAACTTAGTTAAATATACATTGTTTTTTCCACTTCACACGCAATACTTTTACAATAAACATTATTCTTCAACATGTATACACATATGTTCTTCACAACTGTCGTATCACTCCATTTAAATATGGGATTTTTATATGATCATAATGAGTAATAATTGCACTTAAAATCGTTTTCTCTATTCTACCGTTTTTTCCTTTCTATTTCAAGTACTGCTTCTATCAATTACATCTTTGGGTTAATTTTTTATATATGTACAAAAGAAAATTTCCTACTTTATTAGGAATACAATTGTAGTTAACATAACAAATCCCTTATAAAACATTTTTAACTCCGCCAATCAACTTATTATTGGTGCCGGTCTAAAGCTCGGAACCAGAAGGAGAGAAAACGATTGCTAAAATATCTTATCGTGTTTTTAATACCAATTCCTCCTGCGCACGTGCATCGCACGTGCCAAAGTACTCGTATATATATATATATATATACATATATGTATGTATACGTATATGTATATATATATATATATATATATCAAAATTACAAGTACGCTCTCCCAAGAAATCACTCCAAAGCCCAGGTATTCACTCAACCTAGCGCTCTGATACCACTATAACGACGCGCCTTTCATTCCACAAGAAGACACATTTTTACTTAGAAAGAAAGGGATAGAAAAGAGAAAGATTGGAAAGAAAGAACTAAACAATATCAGAATCTCACAGCGGAACGAATAAAATATATTATTCACATAGTTATTACATAATATACATCATCTATCAGAGTTATACAGCTAAATGCATCATAAATGAGACAGTTATAAAGATCTGTCTATTTTACAACTCAAATAATACAAGACATCAATACAAAGATCAACATAGCGGAACCACTATATATCTACAAATGCTGAAGCCTCCTACTCCAATTCTCCTTCAGAATTCGTCAAACCTAACCTGAATCGCTTGGCTACTCGTAAAAATTTGAGTACCCAAGAGTTTAAGAGAACAAAAAATAAACTCCTGGTCAGACATGAGTCTGGTGTAAGTAAACAGGTTAAAGTTGCTTAACTTTGAAAACCTTTCAAAACAAAAGGTATTTCGTAAGACTTTCCGCACATAAACACGGAAAAGTTTTTACCTTACGATAACCAAAACAGTTGATATGAAATCCAATTATATTATAATAGTGTCTATGTTTTCAAATAAAATACAGAAATAGCTGGAATGCGTACATCTCATGTTCCAACATAGTTGGGCACACTCAATACGTACGGCATTTATTGGAAATTGGATTCCATACAATAGCAGGCTACTGGGGTACCTCCCGTCACAGTACGTGGCCTAGATCACCGTACCGAGGATCCCTTTCGATCCCCTGCAATACAAAGCCGAAACCATCCCTTACTGGATAACCCCGAACAAGATAACCCGTAGTTATTTGCAACCAACTACCCACACACCCGGATAAAAGGGACTTCTAGACAGGGGAAATCTCGTCCTACTTGGGTGCTACCCACTTAGCCTTGTTGCACCTCCCCTGTTTTAGCCATTTCCGGTTGATGAGGCTTGAGGCTATGCTTACCTTTTCGAACATATATCTTAGAATGCTCATCGTCCTCCAACGAAGATGTTCTAAAAGCATTCAATCCATACAAGTTCGTTCCGGGTTCAAACGAAAGCGCAGGCACTATCTCGTTACACTTATTTTGGAATCACCCTCAGAGTTAACGACGATAGCCCTTGCACTCTGAATCTTCATCTCGAACTTAACTTGAGATTCACGGCCTATCGTTTAATTTGGATCGATGTGGATTTCAGATATTCAAATTTGAAAATCCGATCTCGGTCTCATCGGAATCCAAAGCACCATCTTTTAAGGTCAAGTTGTTTTAAGTTAAAACAATTTAATTTACTAACGATATTCACACAGGTAAATAATTCACATTATCACAAATAGATAATCCACAATTTAACCAAAGCATCTCATATCACAGATCAGCACATATCTCATATCACAGATGTCAAACAATCCAAGGCATTCAATGTCATTCAGCCATCCATAAGCAAAGATTAATTAGTCACACCATCTCTAATAAATTTAATTAACCAGTAATGAATTAAATTAATTACTTCAATCACTTTTAAATCCTGCTTACTTAACATTAATTAATTGCAAACCAATTAATTAATCATTCTTTAATTATCCATCTTAATTAATCATCCTTAATTAATTATTCTTTAATTACATTAAGTAATTATCCTTAATTATTACACAAATTAATTATCATTTAACCATTCACATTAATTAACCTTTAATTATTCTTATTAATTAATTAACTGTAATTAATTACATTGATCCTTAATTAATTATACTCTAATCACTTCATTGATTAATTATCTTTTAATTAATCACATTCATTAATTAACTAACCCTTTAATTATTCTCATTAATTACGTTAATTAATGATCCTCTAATTAGTTTCTTTAATTAATTACCCTTTTAATTAGTTCCATTTAACAAGAAATCTTTAACTTAATCACATTCATTAATTAACCTTAATTAATTACTTTCAGTAGTTAACTATTCTTTAGTTACTTACATTAATTAATTAACTCCTCGATTAATTATATTAGTCAATCCTTTTAATTAGTTATACTGAGTAATTAATCCTTAATTATTTCCATTAAGTAATTATTCTTTAATTATTTTCCATCAAGTAATTCTCCTTTAACTAATTACATCCAGTAATTACCCATTATTACTTACACTACGTAATTACACTTTATTAATTACATTAAATAATTATACTTAAAAAATCATCAAGTGATTATCTTTAATTAATTAAACTAATTAATTAACTTAAATTAATCATATTTATTTAATTAATTACATCGAATAATTAATCCCTTTAATTACTTCCATTAATTAATTACTCTTAAATTAATTACCCTTAATTACTCAGATTAATTAACCCTTAATTAATCAAGTATTATCCTTAATTAGTTAAATCAATTATCTTAAATTAATTACATTAATTATTAATCACTAGTTAACGATCCTTAAATTAATTACCTTTATTAACAATTCTTTAATTACTTCATTACGTAATTATAGTTTGATTATTGACATAAATTAAATAACCATTATTAATTTCATTAAGTATTTAACTTTAAATTTATTTCACTAATTAATTATTTCTAATTAATCGCAACCTAAATCAAGTTAAGATAAACTCTTTATCTTAATAAATTACTTAATTACATCATTAAACTTAATTACAAAATTAGTCTAATACATAATTTCTTTAAACAAAACAAAACAATTTTGAAACATTTAATCATTAAATTTAAACTTTGAAATTGTTCAAAAACTTATTTAATGAACTGTTTTGAAAACTTGATTAACATCCCTTAAAACCTCAATCATTCAAATATATTTTTAAACTTGGCTAAATATTCCCTTTTAAAAACTAATCATTATATCAACTTTTTAAAAACTTGTTAAACAGTTTATTTTGGAAAACTTAACAAACACTTTAACTTTGAAACTTATTTTTATTTTGCTCTTAAACTTTGTACCTTTCTTTAAGCTTGAAAACTTGAATTTGCTTTGCTTTTTATAAAATTATCCATGTTTTACTCTATTTCAAAATTTGGTTACAATTTATTTAAATTCTAAAACCTAGAACCTAAGGTAGAAATCGACCCGATCAATCCCCGATCCTTTGAGAAATCAACTACCTGCTTCGATCTTAAACCCTAGTCGATACTCATCTTCCCAAATCTCATCATCCACCTGATACAACGTGCACCAGTGCATGTACACCATCGCTCCAACCCTCTCCGACCCTTCCTTCGACCCTCGACCAGTCGACGACATCCCCACCGTCCCTCACGACCCTTTAGATCGCCCAAATAACTAATAGAACGGAATCGATCCATTGAACACACAATACCCAAAAAATCGATCAATAAAAACACCTGCCAACGGCGAACACCACCACTAGATACTCAACCACCTCGTCCAAAGCATCATCATGATACCACGCTATGACCTCACCCCTCGCGATCGAGACCGATTCACCTTTGACGTCGAGAAAGTCTCTGAAACGTCAACAGAATTGGGCATAAAACCCTACTTCGCCACTCTCTGGCCATTGATCACTTCTTCCACTATTTTTCCATAAATCCCTAACCTCCCCAGTTCCTCCAGCCTAAATCTCAATCCTTCCCTTGCCGCCGATCGACGACAATCGACCAATTACCCAAAAACGATCAGCTCACTAATTCACGACACACACCATCTTGAAAATCACTAAACTCATATCAAAATTTATAATTCACTTATACGAATCAGATTCTAAAATCCAAAGATGAAATCATATACATTGATTTTCAACTTACATTTTGATTATTAATGTAATCTTCAATTTCAGAATATTTAGTAAATATTAACACTTAAAATTATTTTTAAAAATAGGATTACATTGTTAAAATCATTTCCTTCTTAATAATCAAAGTCTAATAGTGATTATCTGGGGGATAGGAATTTTAATAGTTGTTATGTGCTTGAGGTTCAACAGAGACATAGATATATAGACATGCTTATAATATATATCAAAATTCAAACTAGATTCAAGTTGAAAACATCCATGCAAACATATATTCACAATGATCACACAGATATATCACATATATTAGCACCAAAGATTTTTGCTTTTAAATGTTTACTCGTCAGTTTAAAAGATGAACAGAGCTTTTGAAACAGTTTTGATTTTTAAAACTGAATTGCTTTGATCTTTTGAAAGCTGAAATGCTTTGTTGTTTGAACTGGAAATTTTGCTTGCTTGGAAATAGGAAACTTTTGTTGTTAAGCAGATTCAAGTTTGAAAACAGAGATGATCTTTGCTTGATAAATTTTCTGGTTTTAAAAATTGTTTACATGTTTCTAAGTTTTGATTTTTCTTGTGTTTGAGAAATGTTTTACAGGTTTGTTCTTTTCTGGTCTGTAGATTGTACAGGCTTGATTTCTTGATTTTGAATGAAGATAGAAAAAAAGGAAATGGAGGAGATGAGAAATATGTTTATATAGAGTTAATTGTGATTTATTAAAAATTAAAGAAAATTAAAATTAAAATTGTGACACCTGTTAATTCAACTAACATTTGTCATTTGGCTTGTTAATTACCATACATTGTTACTAATATGATTTAATTTATTAACACTTGTCATTATGTATTTTTAATTATTTTTAAAATGGTTTATAAGCTTTTATATTAAGTTTCCTAATTAAATAAATACTTTTCTAAATTTATATAAATAAATTATTTTAAAGAAAATAATACAAAGCAAATCATATACTAATAAAAATCTTATATTTTTTTTAAATCCAAAATAATTATCTTTTAAATTTCAAATTTAAATACAAATTCAAATTCAATTTAAAATCAACTCAAATATATATATATATATATACTTAGACAAACACAAATTCAATTTGAAAATAATTATTAAAATTTATTTGTCAATATTTAAAAACAGCGCATTATTATTATTGTTTGAAAATAACAATCTTGCCAATTTTAAATAATTTATAAAGGGGATTATCACATTATTTATAAATTACTTATATTACTAAATGAATTAATGTATCATATGTTTTATATGTTTGTTAATTGTATTTTAAACTTTTATATATTTTTAAAAATCGTATTTATGAAGCAATATTTAAAAAGAAAGTAAAACAAACCTTTTTGTTAATCTTATTTAAATTTAAACTTAAAATAAAATATATTTTAAACAAATAAACGTTTACCTTAAGTATTTTGAAACTATATGGTTAACTATTTAAATAAATTTTGAAAAGTTTTATATTAAATTCAATCATAACTTCCTAGTTACCAAAATATATATAGAATTCGAAAAGATGTTTTTATTTTGTTAAATTCAAACCAAAGCTTTTTTATTTACAATATATATAAATATATAAACATTATAAATAGAAAACATTTTATTAGCTTTAAAAGATAAAATTCACCAATTAAATATTTATAAAAGAATATTATTAAACCAATTCAAATGCTTATTAACAAAGATTATTAAATAAATATTGCCTAAAATTCTGGGATACCACAGCTCACACACGGATTTATAATAGTTCCATGTAAATCCACTTAGGGAGAGAAGATTTCATTACTTTCAGATACAAAAATTACAAGATTGATAATGGAGACTAAGAGAACATGAAGAAATACAAAATAGAAGATAATTAGTTTCTAATGCTTCTATTCATCCTAATCTCTACCTTTATGTAGGGATTATTACTTGAGGTTGAAGTAATTGATTTATGGTCATAAATCAATACCTAATCAACTCTCCAAATCATATGGAAACATTTACCATTTTATTTTTCCAGTTTCCCACAATCTGTATGCGTCTGATAAGATTTCTTCTTTAATCTAATTAGATAATTAATTAATTATTTCATTCTTTTTAAAATATTTCTTCCTCTTATGTAGCTAATCCATTGCCCTCTTTAATGCATATAAAAGAGGTAATATATTTGAGCAATTATCTCAGATATCTTCCAAATCTTCTTAAGTATGAAAATATTATATCAAACCTAACAATCTCCACCTTGATACTATATTTCCCCGCTAGCCTATCAACTCCACCTACATTCTTTTACTCCTAGTAGCTCTCGTACAAGGCATCACGAATACTTTTCCAATGAGCTTCGGCATGGCCATCACCCATTCCACTTTATCAACGAACTCCAGCAAGATCACCGCCCGCCAACAAAGTATTGAAAGTACCCTCTCCATGTAGAACCCATCAATCTCCAAGACAAACATCTCTGTATACTAACTCATTCTCCCCATATGCCACCAAGTGGCACCTAACACTTTAGTAAGTGAATTAAGTTCGAGCAATACTCAAACTTTGCAACAAGTTTAGCCTTGTATCTTCCATCATCCTTCAACTTATATACCCACTTGCATCCTATGGCTTAGCTTTCTTAAGGGGGTGGTACTAATTCCCAAGGCTAACTCTTCTTCAACGAATCCATCTCCTCTTCCATAGCATGCATCCACTTTGAGCTGGCACTTGAATTCATAACTTCTTCAAGTTCGAAAGGTTCATCTTGCACTATATGCAGTGCATAATCAAAATGGTCCTCAAGGCTAAGATTTGCATTACTCCAGTCTCCACACCCTATTTGGTGATCTCCTAATTCTAGAGCTAGCCTAAATAGGTGTAACTTCACCTAAACTCCTGTTAACTCCACCTTAAGCTGAATCATCTCTAGCTTCATGACCAGCACTATCATTGCTAGAGGAATTCTGTGGACCTTCATGTGATGTATCAACAACTACAATTACTCTATCTTCATTTATATCTCTCACTCTACTACTAGGTTGATATGTGGGAATAGTTTCCATCTCCTTAGGCTTTTCAACTTTTGAATCTACTTAAGAAGGTGGATTCTCCTTAGGCTTGAGCCTAGCGGACTCATCAAATGTGACATGTCTCGAGTGTACTACCTTCCTATCAATAGGGTTCCAAATGCGATTCCCTTTAATACCTTCTGTATAGCCCCAAATATGCCTTGATAGGTTCTAGCCTCCAACTTGTCATTTTCTATACGGTGAACATACACGGGGCTACCAAATATACGAAAATAACTAATATGTATAGATATACATTTCCACCTTTCCTCATGAATCCTTCCATCAATGGCTGAGCATGGAATTCGAATGATAATATATGCTGCAATTGATAAAGCTTCAACCCAAAAGCCTCTAGATAAGCTTGCTGTCAATCTCAAGCAACGGGTCTTCTCCAGTAGAGTTATGTTCATTCTTTTTGCAACTCCATCTGGTTGTGGATCACCGGGTGTAGTAAAATGTCTTCTAATTCCATATTGTCTACGAAAATTTGTGAACTTCTTAGAAACAAACTCACCACCATTGTCGTATCTTAACATCTTCAACTTCCTCCTACATCATTCTCTACCAATGCCTTCCAAGTTTTAAACTTTTCAAATGACTCCGACTTAGCTTTCATCATATGCACTCAAACCTTCCGAAAGTAGTCATCGATAAAAGAGATAAAATACTTTGCTCCTCCAGTAGAAGCTGTAGCTATTGGTCCCCAAACATCCGTACGAACATACTCTAGTACTCCTTTGGACTCATGTCTACCAACACCAAAGAAACTTTTTTCT
This sequence comes from Allium cepa, assembly GCA_030765085.1. Lineage (NCBI taxonomy): Eukaryota > Viridiplantae > Streptophyta > Magnoliopsida > Asparagales > Amaryllidaceae > Allium > Allium cepa. The sequence goes on from CM060928.1 coordinate 808,136,354, forward strand.
ACTTCCTTAATGCGCACTCCTGGCAGAATTCCAAATGGTTGAAGCTTTCACCATTGATCATCTTCCTTCTTCGAAGCAGCTCCAAACTCTTCTCTGAAACATGACCTAATCTTAGATGCTAGAGTCTGGTGGCTTCCAAAGTTCATGAACTATCAACTCCAACACACGTCCCTCCAAGAACTATAGATCCTTTCAACAGATAAAGATTCCAAAACATCATTCCTTCATCAGTACAAGAGCACCACGTGCCACCTTTAAGCCATCCGACTCTACCATAATCTTGCACCCCAAAGGTGCTAACTGACCCAAGGATAGATGAGATTTTCTTAAACCTGGAATATAGCGGTTTTCGGTGACTTGCAAGTAGCATCATTTCCCATTAATATGACGCTTCCCTCCTTGTCTTCACAAGAACAGAAATCCTCCTTCCTATGAGTCACATGGAAAGGTGCCCTTGAATTTAGCACCCAATGGTCTGATACATTGAATACAAATGCAGTCAAAACATCATCAGAAACAACCTTCTCCAACGCAATAGATGAAGAATCAACCGCTTCATTTCTCTTCCTCAAATCTAGACAATCTTTCATTCAGTGGCCATGTTTCTTACAATGATGATACCTGTTATCTCTAGACTTACTTCTCCAACAGCTTTTAGGCTTCCTTGACTTGGGACGCCTTCTAAAATTATTCTCTTTCTTCTCCTTTCTTCCTCTCTCCACATATAGCTCCTGACTACTACTAGTTTCTCCACTTTCGCTTATAATCTTTATCTGGTCCCTCATTTCTTCACTTAGAAGTTCCATCTTCACATCATATAATGATAGAGTGTTTCTGCTATAAATCATGCTGTTAGCGAAAACCATACATCGCTCTGAAAGAGAACACAATACCACCATAGCCTCTTGCCCTCGTTCACAAGCAAATCAATAGCTTTCGTTTTCATCATCAAATCATCAAAGAAGTTCATATGTGCTTTCAATGGCGTACCTTCCCGCATCTTATATGTGAGAAAAGTCTTCAGTAGAATCAGCCTATTCGTAAGCGACTTCTTCATATAGAGTTCCTCCAATCAAGGTTGTCAGTTTGGGATTTAAATCGTAAATCGTAAAGATAGAAAATTAAATCGAATCGGGATTTAAATCGTAAATCGTAGATCTAAATTTTTTTATTTTGAGCATGTATATGTTAGTTAAAAATTCTTATCTATCTAATTTTTTTATACATTTACTAAAATCAATTCTTATTCTTGTTTATTTTACAGGCTTTATCGTCAAAAATCGGGTCACTTCAAAGTGGTTGTCGATTTGAGAAATGGTTTATCTTTTTTACTTACAATAAGAAAGAGCTTATAAGAAGAAGAAAGAAAGAGTTGCATTTATTTGATTCATCTAATGTACTTATTTTTATGAATTTCATTTAACATACAAAAAAATAAATGTACAAATTTGTAAAGAAAACAAAGTGAGATATGTTTTTTGATTTGAACTTCGTCATTGCTTTTACAATAAAATATCAAACAAGCATTACTTTGAAAGAAAGAAAACAAAGTGAATACAAGACAAAGTACAAAACAAATTTCTATTCATCATCAGTTCTAGTGTTGTCCTCTTCTATATCATTTATTTCCATTTCTTCATTCTCATCGTCTGTTGAGTAGCCATAACCATCTTCTTCCCTGGCATCTTCTTCATCAACTAGAACTTCCTTTCCTTTTCCTTTGTATTGATTGTTCCTTGGACCACGCTTTCGTTTTTTTGGAATCTTGCGACTTGCTTCTCCTTCTTGAGTTTTGAAACATTCATGCACATCCATCCAAGCAGTGTCGACTGGTAGAGTTGGATCTTCTTGCTCACATATCCATTCATCATCACTATCCATGTCAGATAGACATATTGGATCTAACCCATCAATTGCCTTTCTTATTGCATGCCTAAGTTCAAGTTGAAGGTTGTACTTTACAAAAACCAATGCATTAAGCCTTTTTTGTTCCAGGCGGTTTCTTCGTTTTGTGTGAATCTAATGTTTTGAATTAGAAAGTTAGGATAATTTAACAAATACACAAAAGAAACAATTTATTATGCTTATACCTGATCAAATGTGCTCCAGTTACGCTCACAACCAGTCGAACTGCATGTCAAGCTCAAAACTCTTATTGCAAGCCTTTGTAACTCAGGACATTCGCCACCGTAGCCCTCCCACCACAAAGCTGTTAATTTAAATAAATGCATAATTGTTATACATAATTTATATTTTATAATAGTAATAAAAATAAACTTACGATATTTCATAAAACTCACCCGGTTGTTTGGTTTTACGACTATCAATTGCCATGACTCTTCCAAACTCTCTTTCTGCCGATGAATACATATCAAGTTGTCTATCTATTTTGGCTCTTTCTTTTTTGGTTGGGATCATTCTTTCTATAGTGTCATACAATCCTTTTATCATTCCAAATCAATTTTAAATTTATCATCATAACGATATTTTGGATTCAAGAACATCCCTACTGCATGTAAAGGTCTATAAAGTTGCGCATTCCATCGTTTGTCGATGATTTCCCACACATCCTCATATCTAGACTCCACATTTTGGAAATTTGATGCTATTTTTTCTTTTGCTTGATCCATTGCTTCGTAAATATAACCCATCGCGGGTTTTGCATCACCATCTACTAGTCTAAGGACTTTAACTAAAGGAATTGTACTTTTCAAGCAATACTTTATTCCATCCCAGAAATCTTTTTTAGTCAAAATAATATCTTGGACCTCTTTTCCCTCTATTTTTCTAGAAAATTGTCTATCCTCCCATTCATTAGAGGTAAACATTTTCTTAGACCAACACGTTGTTCTAACACACTTTTTAAAGTTAAGTATTGAGTTGCAAACCTTGTAACTGCTGGTCTTGTTAAATCTCTACCTTTAGTATACTTTCGCATAAGATTTAAAAGCCAACTGTGTTTATAAATAAATTGTGTTACCTTTTTTGCACGTCCAACAGTCTCAACATGGGTAGGCAACTCCCCAATATCCATCAAAATAAGATCCAAGCAATGAGCTGCACAAGGCGACCAAAATATTTGTCTTTTTTCCATCATCAACATCTCACCAGCTTTAACATAAGCTGCAGCACTATCGGTAACAACTTGGACTACATTTTCTTCACCAACTTCTTCAACCACATTAATGAGCATTTCGTAAATATTTTCAGCATTTTTTATAATTGAAGAGGTATCAATGGATTTTAAAAACACGGTTCCCTTAGGGCTGTTTACCAAAAAATTTGTGATGCTCCTATGTTTTTTATCAGTCCACCCATCTGACATAATCGTACAGCCCGTCTTTTTCCACTCTTCTTTGTATATTTCTTGCTGCTCCTTAACATTTTCAACTTCCTTCATTAGAAAAGTATTCCGAACTTCATGATAACTTGGAAGTTTTAAACCTTTTCCATAAGTAGAAATACCTTCTACCATAATGCTAAAAAAGGGCTCTTTACTAAATTAAAAGGCAAAGCATTTTCATAGAAAAAATGACAAATTTTCATGCAAACATCATCTCTATCTTCCTTCTTCCACATGGCATTCAATGTCTTTTGCTTTTTCGAACTTGCGCCAACAAAAGCTTTATTGATATCATCATCTAGATCATTTGCTTCATCATCGTTATCAAATGTGTTACGTTTATTCTTTTTCAACACGCTTTTGAATAGCGCAGCTACTTGTTTTGAAACATTGGAACATGCTTTCACATTTGATGAAGTTTGAGCAAGGTGGTGTTTCATTCTAAAAATTCCACCAGATATTATTTTTGAGCAATAATTACAACGATTGACTCTTTTATCATTTTCTTTCACAGGCTTGTAGTGATCCCAAGTGATATCGGGATCTTTAGGCATTTCTACAATAATAAATCAATAAATTTAATATATTTGTTTAAATAGTTTACAACAGCTAAATTATATAAAAATAATTTACACATTGTAGATTTTCTGAAATCAATCTATGTGTTAGGGGATGAAAAACACTTTGTATGCTTAAATGTCCTCATCACAAATCAATTACAACATATTTTTCTTAAAGGACATGTTAAAGGTTTTACAACCAGTACTGCTGTTAAAGCATTTCTGCAACTTCACAAGAATAATAAATGATGACTCATGAGTACTAGCTGTAACACATTTTTGACTGTCAGTTTGAAAACTGTGCATATTAAATTTTTAATAAAGTCAGTGAGCAATGGCAGTAAACAATGAGTTGTATGTCAATGAATAATTGTTATTTCTCTGTAAACTCTGAAGTTAACAGTCAAAACTAAAAGAAAAATTCATCGTTTCTCATACAGCAGTATACATTATACACTTTTTTCGTACAACAGTAAACTCAGAAGTTAACAGCAACTCAATTTCCTTAACAATCCAGACCGCACTTCAACTCAGTCATAACAGGAGAAAAAAGATAATAGAATTCTTACCTTCAGTTGATTCCTAGTGATCCCGGACTGCCTCTCTTCTGTATGCTGCTGGGTGTAACTTCAGAGCCTTTTTCCTTCACCTTGATTTCTTCACAGCCTCTTCCGAGTAAGTTCTTTTTTATTTCATCCTTTTGATTTTGTTTTTTTTACTTTGATACTTCACTTCTTCTTCGATGTCGTTGTTTAAATAAGAGATAACACAGCCACGACTATTGGTTTTGAACGATAAAGTTTCCATCTCTTCGATTCAGATTCTGTCGTTCTGGAAGCGACTTCGATTCAGATTCTGTCGTTCTGGAAGCGACTTCTAGGGTTTCGGTTTCAGAAGTACGACGCGATAAATCTGAGATTCAACGATTTAGAACGTACGATTCAATTTTAGGAAAGATCGTGCGATTTCGGCGTTTGGCGATCTTTTTGTCGATTCAGATCGAAAGAAGTGCGATTCGATCCGAATCGCGATCTGAATCGTATGATTTAACAATTTTTGATAACACTGCCTCCAATTTCTTCCATAAACCTCTAATAGCAGTTTCACCTCTAATATCTGGAATCTGTGTAGTTAATGCCCCGCTATTACCCCGCTATAACTCAGCAATATCTCATAGCGAATTTCTACCGCAACGATTTTTCCATATAGCCCTAAAATACAGTCTTTCCGCTTTAATCCCGCTATTTCCACTATATCCCGTTATTCCCGCTATATTTTGCTATTTCCGCTATATCTTTTTTAATAAAATGAATTAAAAAATTGCATTTATCATTATAAAAATTATGAAACTAATTTATTTGATTTAATTTTTAATATATTTTTAGAAATGAAAATACTCTAATATTCTACTAAATTCAATTATGTTATATAACAGTTTTACGTTTATTTAAAGTATATTCGCACATGTTTTTTGTTTAAAATCATTTATGTATTAATTATAATTCAATTGAATGATAATTTTTCATTTAACTACTATTTATATATTTGTAAAAACATTAAGTACAAGTTTTATATGCTATTTTAGAGCTATCCGCTATATCTCGCTATATCCTCGCTGTATCCCTGCTATAACTTTTTGCACCTCCACCGTTTTAAATCTGCCGAGCGCTTTAACTGCACAGTCTAGAATGACATTCTCACCCATGACCAATTATAGGGTAGTAAAGGCCCATTCTTCCATCTCCTTCCTTTCAATTCTGAGACATTTGCTAGCAACGATTCTATGTCAACCCGATGAACATGATTTCTTCTCAACACCGTCTTCATCTTCCACTGCCACTTCTCAAAATCATTATCTCTGTTCTATTTCTCTATAGCCAACTATGAACCTGATGCGGCATATGAACCCCTAATGTAGGATGCATATTTCTTAGTAGGTCTAACCTCCTCATTTCTAGGTCTTGCCATTTTATCGAACATTGTAACATGCTGATATTTTCAACCATTCGCATCTACACATGCCGGATTTGAATTGCTCCAAATACAAGATTGTTAATTTATATTTGGCAAAATTTAGCACATACGGTAAATAAATAAATCACAGAATCACAGACACAGAGTGTATACAATAAGCAGCGGAAACAAAATGAATAGTAGTTCATGAAGCTACTATATATATATATATTAGAGTTAAATAAGATATAGTAGAAGTTTAAGATACAATAGTCAAATACAAGATCAGAATACATCACTGGAATCAACTAAATAATTGCAATCTGAAAGATGTAGATGGATCTCCAAACGAAGCTCCAACTTTAAAGGTGTGTCTCAAAAGCTGTATCACCCAGTCTGACCCGAGCGTAAAGCAAAATACAAAACACTCGAGTCGGGATTAACATTCTTATATCAATAAACCCAACTCAAGTGGAATAACAACTGAAATACAAGTAACTCGAATGATGTTTGGGATAACCATCCTCTAAGGGATTAGTTAAACTATTTACTATGTAGTAATATACGCTGTTATAATAATATATAAAGTAAAGTAAACTATTAAAATAGCGTTAAGGCATTACCCATACCCCCCTTAACACATTTAATATATTTCCATAGTCTATACAGTACCATAATTCCACCTGTACTGTGTGTCGTCGGAGGGCACTCCATAGGTATGGTACGAAACAAACTCGTATAAGGCGCGCTAGGGTAGGTGAAACAGCACAACAAGGCAATGCCAGGGTAGATATACCAATTACGCATCTGGGTTGGTGGTAACGCATAGCCGCAGCTACCGTCCACCTCGAGCCGCACTCCCAAATCAAAAATCAAAAGTGGCCACCGAATCAATCGAAAAGTCAGAATATAATATCAAAGGAGTGTCTCCGATTAGAGGAGCTACCTCATTGGTCCGAGAATCGCTCCTATTTTAGCCACCTTACGCCAACTCATGGGAGTCGAGTCCACGTATATACCTCAATAGGATGTCGCCACCATCCTACTTCATTCTGGAATCTCCACCACGTATACAATTGTTAAAGTGGTTTTCGGAGTTGGCAGAGAGTATGACAACTTTCGATCCCGGTCTCTTTAATAACCAAATGTTATTATAACACCGTGGTCATTTCAAAATAATATATACTTCAAAACCACAATATCATTGCCATTTCAAAACCAAATACGATATCATTTTCATTTAAAAACCAAATACGATATCATTTCCATTTCAAATATATCCATTTCCAAAATAATAGCACTTCCAAAGTTATAACACTTTCGAAACCAAACACTTGAAATTATAACACTTTCCAAACATAATATTTTGAAATTCATAACTTTAAAAATATAACTTCCACCAATAAACAGTTTAGATATTAAAATAGTACATAAAATAAAATAGTTATAAAGTAAAATATAAAATAGTTTTAAATATAATTTAAAAATACTTTATATGATAAAATAGTTTCCTCAAATTTCACAAATCGATTCCAAAATCAACTTAAATCCAAAAATTCAGTTTAAATTAAATCTCAATTCATAAATTTCAACTCAATTTAGTTCTCAATAAACCATTTCAATTTATATTGATTTCAAATACAAATTTGAACCTCAAATAAACCATTTCGATTTTCATATATTTCAAAGCTTTAAATATTCCATAATTTCAAAACTAAATTTTGAGAATTCCATATATATTAAATTCAATTTACTATTATTTAGTTTTGAAATATTTACTTAATAAACCCAATAACATTTAAATAAAACTTTTAAACTTCAAATAACTAAATATTCCTTCACTTTATTTAAACTTGATATAGTCATTTAAATCACCTTAAAACAAATCAAGTTATAAAAATCATATGCTTTAAAATCTCAAAATTAATAAATTTCAAATCAAACTTATTTGAGTATAATTATTTAATAAATTTAATTTCAAATAAATTTCAAATTTATCTTCCAACCTTAATTTATTTAAATCATTATAAGCTCTATATTAAAATAAAATTTTAAATAAATATTTAAGCATATTATATTTTAAATAAAAATCAAACTTTGTTATTAAACTTATTCTATACTAAAAAAAATTTATGCATAGCTTAAAATCAAGAATTTAACTATGTATAAAATAACATTTTTATATAATATATAAATCAATATTTTATAAAACCATATATTTCCTTCCAAAAACCATAGAAATCATTTTCAAAATATTTATATATAGACCAACGGTGTCTGTATATAATTTTCTATCTTATGGTCAAGTGATACGGATATTTATCATTTCAATCCGTAATTTAAATTGTATACGGGTATGTATCATTTCAACCAGCAATCCCAAAGTCAATTCAAATGAAAATCGCTTGGGTTTATCATTTCAACCCATAACGATTTTCTCTTACTCTACAGATCGTTCGGGTATGTATCATTTCAACCCATAGTGAATTCTATACTAACAGAGAACTTGCAGGGTGATAACATATATGATAATAATAGTACAAGCATATATCATCAATATAAATAACAGATAATTGTGTCAGATGTCACAGATGAACATATACCGATAATAGCATATACATAGCAATCTAAATAACTAACAGTAGCATGTTTCAATTGTCGTTCCAATTGAAGTCAAATTTAATAAATATAAGAACATTAAACGTGAGTGATTTATCATCTTCCAAGGATAGAGATGTACGAGAATGAGATGAGTTACGAATGCAAGCACGAATCACAAAACAAAGCTAGATTGGCACGAATTCGAGGGATAAAGCTGATACGAGAATTGATGAAGCAATTAGAATCAATCGATATAAATTTAATTATATATATATATATATAATTTCTCTTTCTTGAAATTAAATTGTTAATTTAAGACAAAATAATATATATATATATATATATATATACACACCAGCTACACCAAATACATATACAGACCATATATATATATATATATATATATATATATATATATATATGTTAACAGTATGTATAAATGCAGACACTACAAATTTATATAATTCATAAGTTTAAATATATGAGTAATAGGTTATATAATTTACATATATAACAACATCATATACACACAACATATTTAAAATAAGATATATGTATTTTAAACTTACAAAACTCTATCCACAAACTAATGTATAAGCTTCAAGTCTATATAATAGTGTATATATAGATTTAAACCAATCAGGTACACCAATGTAAACTTGCATACATAATAATAGATTGAGATTGTATTCAGACCTGATCCACTTATTAAATATAGCATTGTATATACAACCTTATACAAACAACAGCTATAACTTTTACTATTAAATACATACTTTCATATTGAAGCGCTTAGACCATACATGTTATAGCCTCTGTAACCATAGGTAGACCATACTGTTCTATTGAATCCAACATTTTACAATATATTAATATAAATGTATAACAGTTTAATATAAAAATATAGCAGAGTAACTTTATTGAATATATAACACACACTAACTTATACACTACTATTAAAATAAGATATACGTATGTAAGCCCAGTTCATACAATCCTTTTAAACACCTATATATATAACCAAATAATCACAACTATATATGTATGTATGTATGTATGTATGTATGTAAATATATATACATATATATATATATATGTATGTATATATATATGTGTGTGTATGTATACAGGGACGTAACCAGTAATCTGACTTGCGGTGGGCGAATTATTTGAGTGATCAAATAGAAAGAAGAAAAATTAACAACACTAATTTTATCACATTCATGCATATCAAAATAACCAAGATTAACTAATTGCATTAACAAACGAAAATGTTACAAACATTCACACCCAAAATAACATACATCACTAATTATCTTACTTAAGTCGTGCTCTACGATTTCACAGAAATCAAATTCATCTACAATTGCCTCGACATCAATATTTTTGACTATTTCTCTTTCAACATATATTATGATGTGATTTTCAAGAAAATTATCATCCATTTTATTGCGCAGTGGTGTTTTGATCAATTTCATAGCCGAAATCGCTCGTTCGGTAGTTCAGTAGTAGCAGTTGATACGGGAAGAATTAAGACAAGAGAAATAAATCTAAAATAGTTAACAGTGATTTTGCGTTGACATATTAATCAATTATCCGAAACATTTCTGGTCTTTAAAAAAAAAAAAAATCTAAAACAATCTACTAAAAGTCTAAAGTAGAAGATTGCAATTTTCATACTCGGCAAACATTTCTTGTTTCAAACAGCAAAGCGAACATTGCACAAGCATTTTCAGTGAACATAGCACAACAATTGGAATGATTGATGAACTAACCGTAAACAAATTATTGGCATTTTCAACTACAAAGGAGAAATGGTATAATAAGATTGCAGAAGCATATTTTGCCCTAGCTGAATGCAATAAAGAAGAAAGAAAAGGCAGATTTTATAACCAACTCACTAGTGCTGGCAGTGGCAACGAGTTAGGGTTTGCGCAGTAGATGAGCAACAGGCGTGTGGCGATGAAAAAGTTCTCGATTGAAGAAGATGATTTGAGTAGTAGAGAGTCTAGGGTTCTTCCTTTTTTGTTAGAAATGATCGATAAAAGAAGACGATTTGATTTGATCGCTCGATTGAAGAGAAGGATTCGAGCGCTCTTTTGCAGGAGGAGCGCTGCTGTGAAGGCCTAGGGATCTCTTTTTGTTGGGCTGGGCAGTTGCCCGCCCTACAGCAGTTATATGTGTGTGTATATTGGAGTATGCTAACTAATTCATAGGTAGGTTACATAACCCAATATGACTATGTATATACAATTGTAAGTAAGGAAAAGTATAAAGTTATGGAACCCAAAATATAAGTAATTTATATATAATAAAATTCATAACAGTTAAATCATATATTACATAAACAACATATACTGTTGTTTCGAATATTAAGGTGAAAACTACTGCTGTGTTATATATATTAAAACTAACGTTCCCCCTATATATATGTACCTTAAACCATACAAGTACAACCATTATATTATGTGTGTGTCTATATATATATATATATATATATATATATATATATATATATATACATATACATAGACAAGACTAACATATAACTTGATAATAAGAATATATATGAACACGAACCTTATAAACAAATGTTTATAAAAAATTCTATACGGCTGCAAATATACTTTTACATGCTAATATGCATACTTAGATTATATACAAAACTAACAAAAACAAACTTATAAACATGTGTTGGGAACACAATCAATGCTTCTTTTGAAATGTAATATATATATTATAAACAAATATATTTATAATCATACTCTAACAGACTATAGATAACTATATAACTTTATACCTACTGTGTTATTGCAGACCAACATAACTTATGCGAAGATATATTTAACTTATATTTTACAAAACAAAATAAATAAGTAGATAAATATATATATATATATATATATATATATACATATATACATATATATATATTTACACGGGAGAGAAGAAGACTGCGAGGAAGCAAAGTGGAAAGGCGGCACTTACAGGGTTGCTCGGCCAACAGAGCTGAAGTGTATTGCGAATTGGAAGAGAGGAAGCTTGCACGTGATCTCGGGATGTGGAGGAAGTGGTGGCCGAGGGGTGGAGATGTGCATTGCTTTTTGCGTGCTGAGGGAGAGTTGCGTGGAAAGCAAAGGTGGAGCACGGCTGCACTTGGAGAAAGGTGAGACAGGGAGGTTAGGTTTGCTGATTGGTTTTGGGTTTTTGCTAGGGAAAGGAGAGGAAAGGAAAAAGAGAAGAAGGCTGTTGCATCGTGTTTCATATTTTCAATGTAAAAAGAAAAAATTTGATAACCGAAAAATTAAAATGAATAGGCAATGTAAAAAATGAAACGGTGCAATTGCAGAAGCCAAAAGCTAAAATTAATAAATGTTGATGCGTGTTGGTTACCATACGATGAGCAACGAAAGGTCATGGGAATGCAAAAGAATTTGAAATTCGCCGTCTCTCAAACTCCGAAACAAATGAAGATCGGTACGACGAGACGATCAAAACGGTATACAGATATCAGTGACACAATCATCTTATCAAAAGTCGATAATTGGTATCGAAAATGCTGTTAATTCGCCAAAAATAAGATAAACGGAACAGTACAGTCCAAATTTGAAGAAATGAAATATGACGTCTCACTCGGAAGATGATTTACGAATTTTCTATAGAAAAATATTAGGTTTGGAAAATTTTTATTACCATCGATTTTTAACTGATAAGAACAGAAACAGAAATATACACTAAAATAAACTTCCATATTATTTGATCAAAATTTTCGATCTGCTATGTTTTTAAATATGTATTCCAAATATTAAATTTTATTATTTAAAATTTCATAAAATTTCAGTTAATAACGTTATTAAAACCGGTTAAATTTACGGGTCGTTACAAACACCTTCTAGGTTTAGGCTTCAACAACAACTTTCAAAGCTCCGATACAAAAATGTAGGGGTGAATTTACACATTGATCGCAAATCAACCCTAATACATGCGGAAACAATAAGATCATGTTGTAGTGCGACAAAACAAACAGAACTTGAAAATAAAACGGTAAGTAAGTAAACAGAGAGTTCACACATGGATTTATAGTGGTTCTACTATTGCAAGGTAGTGTACGTCCACTTAGGAAGAGGAGATTTTATTACTTTCAGAGATAAGAATTACAAGATTGATAATAGAGACTAAGAAGAATATGAAGAAATGCAAAAGAGAAATAATTAGTTTATGATTCTTCTGTTCATCCTAATCCCTATCTTCATATAGGAATTATTACTTGAGGTTGAAGTAATTGATTTATGATCATAAATCAATTACCTAATCAATTCTCTAAATCATATGAGAAACATTTACCGTTTTATTTTTCCAGTTTTCCACAATTTATATGCGTTTGATAAGAATCCATATTTAGTCATTTAATTAGAAAATTAATTAATTATTTCATATTTTTTCAAATATTTCTTTCTTTTATGTTGCCAATCCATTGCTTTCTTTAATACATATGAAAGAGGCAATATACTTGAGCAGTTATCTCAAATATCTTTTAAATCTTCTAAGTATAGAAATATTGTATCAAATCCGACAAAAGCAGCATTACAGGGCAACTGAGCATAAAAGATACTTGTGCCGATCTGATCAGATTATAAAACCAAATATCCACTAATATGTACCTATCATCAAAATACTACCATCCACTGTATCCGCAAACTATTTCATTCAATTAAAAGACTAATGACTACTGTATAACCATATGTAAAATAATATTTCATAGCATCCAATGTATAACAGTTTGCACTGTCGGTGCAAAACAAGTCAATGAAGCAGGACAAATGGAAAGAGGGAAAAAACAGAAGATTTAACGAACATCATTTTATGATTTGTACACATAAAGTAGTACATATGAAAATCAAAGTTTTTGGTTTGTATACTTAGGGCATAAAAAACTGAGGTCAAATAGTCTAAACGATGAAGACCCATCTATATTGTTGAAGAAATGAGTAATTTTTTATATTTATTTCTTTGAATGAAAACTTGTACAAAGTAACGTTACATACTTATGAATTTATAATAACATACACGAGACATATGGGCTTGGCCCATTTATACTTCTCATATTACAGCAGCCCATTTGCATAATACAATACTGGTTTGCTGAACTTGTTGATGGATACTATCTCGATACCCCCCCTCAAACCAGTTCTAGGGTTAGGGTTCTTCGAGAATCAAAAATGGTTGCCGCAAAAGAAAATCTTACGAAATTTCTTCACACACTTTCTTTAGATCTGGTAAGGCTTTGCTTCAGTAGAGTCTTATTAGATTGTAGAAACTCAGATCTGACAAAAGATGGAAACTTTGAGAGTGAAACAACATAGTTTGCTTGAACTTGAGGGCTAATGCTTCTCTCTGAAAAGTAAACCTTGGATTTAGAATGACTAGTGGATCTGGGATGTTGAGGCTTCGTTTCAGGAAGCAATCCTCAGATCCATTAGCTACCTTGGATCTGGAATGGTTGAGGCTTTGACGAGCATACTTTGGATCTCTCTGTTGCTGGCAGATAATTTGGAACCCTAAAGTTTGACTTCGGGCTTTCTTCATCTATATTCAGCTCATTTCTGAATCTGGTAAAGTTAACTCTTGACAGTGCTTTTGTAAAAACATCTGCTTTCTGGTAAGAGGAAGGTATGTGATTCACTTTCAATTTTCTCTTTATCACTTGCTCACGAACAAAATACAAGTCCAGTTCCATATGCTTGGTTCTGGAATGTAATACGGGATTTGCGGTGAGTGATATAGTGCTGAGATTATCGCACCAAATGGTTGGTATAGTGTCAGTTTTGATATGTAATTCCTTTAACAATGATTCGACCCACATAATCTCTACTGTCGCACTTGCCACACTTCTGAATTCTGCTTCAGTACTGGATCTAGACACAGTTGGTTGTTTCTTAGCATACCATGAGATTGGGTTTTTTCCTAAAAAGATACAGTATCCACTTGTTGATTTTCTATCATCACTATCAGTTGCCCAGTCTGCATCTGCGTAGCCATTTATATTGAGTGTGTTGCTTGCATGTAGAATAAGTCCCGGATTTATTGTGCCTTTAAGGTACCGCAGTATTCTTTTAACTGCCTTTCAGTGATTATCCAGTGGCTTTTGCTTAAATTGACTAACTTTTTTGACACTGTATGATATATCAGGCCTTGTTAATGTTGCATATTGTAGTGCTCCAACAATACTTCTGTATAGTTTCTCATTTTCAATTGGTTCCCCTTTATTTTTTGATAAGTGCATATTGCTAGTCATTGGTGTTGGGAGAGAATTTGCCTTATCCATTTTTGCCTTTATCAGAATTTCTGTGATATACTTTCTTTGACACAAATGTAGTTGTTGTCAGATGTTCTTTTAACCTCTATGCCCAGAAAATAGTTTAGTTCTCCTAAATCTTTGATTGAGAACTCCTTGTTTAGTTGTTTTGTGACCTTGTGGATTTCTGATTCATTGTTACCTGTAATTATGAAATCATCAACAAAAGTAAGTATATAAGTAACAGTTGCATCAGAAAATTTAATAAAGAGAGAGTTTTCTGATTTTGTTGAGATGTAGTTGAGGCTGGCTAGAGTTTGTTTCAGTTTGTCAAACCACACTCTTGGTGCCTGCTTGAGTCCATAGATTGCTTTGTTTAATTTTCACACCATGCTTTCATTTCCCTGTTGTTTAAACCCTGGTGGTTGCTCCATGTACACTTCCTCCTGCAATACACCATTTAAAAAGGCATTATTTACATCTAATTGTTTGATGGTCCAATTCTTATACAAGGCTATGCTTAATACAATTCTGATAGTGGATGGTTTCACAACAGGAGAGAAAGTTTCAGTAAAATCAAAACCATTTTGTTGTGAATATCCTTTAGCTACCAATCTAGCCTTGTATTTTAGAATTATACCATCAGGATTTTTCTTTAACCTGTAAGTCCATTTACACCCTATGATATTTTTATGTTCAGGTAGCTGAACCAGATCCCATGTTTTATTTCTTGTAAGAGCATCATACTCTTCCTTCATAGCTATTTTCCATTTGTCATGTTGTACTGCTTGATGATAAGTACTGGGTTCTTCATTGAGTAGCTCTGCATTGAATATTTTTGGTTTAAATATACCACTTTTTGATCATGTTATCATGGGATGACTACTGTTTTCAGGATCAATCTATTGAGCTCTATCCTTCATTGTGCTTGCCAGCTCTGTATTGAATGATTCAGAATCATTCAATGCTGAGTAGTGGTCTGCCTGATCAATACTATCTTGTTGTGGAGACTGATATGAGCTTTCAGATTCTTCATGATGGTTATGACCAGAAACATTTCTGGTTATTTGTTGCTGTTGAGTAGCATTGTTCTCATTCTAGATCACCTGCCTCTCCACTGGTATGGTGATTTCAGGTATTGGAGGTATGGATATTTTTGGATTGTGGAGCTTTTTGGTAAAGTTATTTCCTAACTTGCTAAAAGGGAATTCACACTCATTAAAGGTCACATGTCTTGATATATATATATTCTACCTTTATTATCAAGGCATTTGTAACCTTTTTGATTGTTTGCATAACCTAAGAATGTGCAGGGGGTAGACCTGAACTGCAACTTATGAGTGTTGTAAGGTCTCAAACAAGGGAAGCACAGGCATCCAAACACTCTTAAATTATGATACTCTGGCCTGATCTTTGTCAGTGTTTCAATTGGACTTTTGAATTGTAGGACTTTGGTTGGTAATCTGTTGATAAGATATACAGCTGTTGAGAAAGCATCAGGCCAGAATTTCAGAGGTACAGATGCCTGAGCAAGTAGAGTCAATCCTGTCTCTACAATGTGCCTGTGCTTCCTCTCAATTAGACCATTCTGTTCAGAGGTATGTGGACAAGTTCTCCTCTGATTTATTCCTTTCTTTTGAAAGAATTCCTTAAGTGGTAGAAACTCTTTACCTTCATCAGTTTGAATAATTTTACTTGACAGTTTATTTGTTTCTCAACACTTGTTATAAACTGTGTTACTGCATTGCAAGCTTCAGACTTTGCTTTAAGAAAATAAATCCATACATGCCGAGAAAATGCATCAATAAATGAAATATAGCACTTATAGCCATAGTCAGTAGATATTGGAGCTGGTCCCCATAAATCTGTAGCAGTAAGTTCTAGTGGCTTATTATACTCAGTGCTTGAATTTGGAAATGCAAGCTTATGACTCTTTCCCATTGGACAATAGGTGCAGGCATAAAATGAAGGAATATTTTCAACATGAATTTTATCGTTATTATTACTCAGAACATGTCTCACAATTTTCATGTTGGGATGACCCAATCTAGCATGCCAAACATCATAGCTATTACAATTTTCAGTAAGTTTTGTTTCAGACATGTTACACCAACTATTTATACTTTCACACTTTCTTGATTTTGCAACATCAAATTTGTATAATCCCCTACATTCTCTACCCTGCAAAAGAATTTCATTTGTTAGAGCATCTTTCACGAGACAAAACTTTGGATTAAATTCAAAGTACACATTATTGTCTTCAGAAAACTATGAGACGCTCATTAATTTTTTTCTAATAACTGGTACTCTTAAAAGATTGTTGAGATATAGTTTCCTTGCACCTGTAATGCTTGCATTTCCAGTGTGTGTTATGTGTGTTGCTCTACCATTGCCCATGTATAATAAATGGTTACCTCTGTATTCCTCGTTTCCAAGGTTTAGATTGTTTGTAACGTGGTT
Source organism: Allium cepa (assembly GCA_030765085.1). Lineage (NCBI taxonomy): Eukaryota > Viridiplantae > Streptophyta > Magnoliopsida > Asparagales > Amaryllidaceae > Allium > Allium cepa. The sequence goes on from CM060928.1 coordinate 808,153,566, forward strand.
GGTTGCTCTAGAGTCTGGGTACCAACTGTCATCTTGAATGTCTTCTACTTTTGCTAAATGATTGTTTGTATTTTCTGATTGTTCCTCGAATCCCTGCTGAACATCTACCATATTTGCAGTAGGATTGTTTTGTCTTGAATTGCCATTACTTTGTTGAGAAGGTGTATAGTTAGCATCAAATCTGAAATAGCATTTGTTTGCTGTGTGCCCATATCTCTCGCAAATCTGACATCTTACTCTATTGTTATTGTTATTGTTCCATTGCCACCCCTTCCTCTTGATCTGTTACTCTGACCACCCCTCTGGCCACTGCTGGATTGATTCTTGTTGTTGTAGTTTCTTTCTTGACTTCTTCCTTTGTTATTAGCAATATAATTTGCAGAGTATTCAATATTTGTTGGCCTTTTTTGCTCCAGTCTGCCTTCATGTGCTAGTAATATAGAATGTACATACTGTAAAGTTGGCAACCTCTCTGTTGATGATATAACAACAACAACTGATTCATATTCCTCATCTAATCCGCTTAGCAAGTATAATATTTGCTCTGTATCACTTATATTATGGCTTGCAGAGGCTAGCTGATCACATACTATTTTAGTTTTGTACAAGTATTCTCTCATAGTTTGATTCCCTTTCTTGAAGTTATGTAATTGCCTCTTATACTGCATGATTCTTGCTGCAGATTGGGAACTAAAAACTTGCTCAATTGTATGCCATATTTCATGGGTAGTTTTGCAACCTATTAATTGTGGCAAAAGACTTGCACTTATTGAGGATAACAACCAAGAACTGACCAAACTATCTTGTCTTTCATGTATAATGTGTTCTTGATTATCTATTTACTTCCCTTGTGCATCTGCAGTTAATCTTGGTGGTTTAATGATGGTTCCAAGAACATATTCCTGAAGACCATAGGCTTTATTGCAGTCTCCACTTGAAACTTCCAGAGCAATTAGTTACTTTCATCAAGTGGGGTGGTTATAATCTGGCTATGTGGTTTAATGATGGTTTTGAGAAGTTCTTGAGAGGCACTGAGTTGGTTATGGGTGGATCTTGATGCAGATGTGGATGAGACAGCACTGTTTTCATTCCCTTCAGCCATCAGTGGAAAGATTGATCCAAACGATGATGATCAGTGGTAAAGTTCACCATAGTTTGAATGATTGCAGCCGAAGACTGGCTGAATGATGACCACTGACAGGCAGTCTTCTTGGCACGACAATTCATGTTAGGCAAACTGAATTTTTTGACTCTGATAGTATTGATGCAACCAAGAAGATGATGTGTGATGAGATTGTTTCTGATATTATCTTCTTTTGGCACGACACAATAATAAATGATGAGATTTCTTGGAGAGAATTATACACAATTGTTAAACTGTATATAATCAAATCTCAAATGATGATATTTTATTCTGATGAGATGATTTTAGATCAGAACAATGCTGTTAAGCAAGAAATTTGCTCTGATACCATGTTAAAGAAATGAGTAATTTTTTATATTTATTTCTTTGAATGAAAACTTGTACAAAGTAACGTTACAGACTTCTGAATTTATAATAACATACACGAGACATATGGGCTTGGCCCATTTATACTTCTCATATTACAGCAGCCCATTTGCATAATACAATACTGGTTTGCTGAACTTGTTGATGGATACTATCTCGGTATATATAAACTAATTAAATCAAACAATCAAGTAAATGACTTTTAATAATTAGGGGAATTATCAGTTTTCTCGATTGCACCTAAATGAAATTACGCTGGCATCAAAGCAGGACTTTCGCCCCCTTAAGTTGACTGTTAATCTCAATTTTACAATTCGTAATCATAATATAACACATATGCATTTGTTCATTAACCTCTGTGCATTTCTAAAATTGTTGGGAAAAGAGATGGCCTTCACCGAAGTGTGAATCAAACCGGAATGGCATAATATTTGAAAATACAGTTCATAAAATGTGCCTATCCACCTTGACGGAACATCGTAAATAAAGGTTTGAAAAATTAAACCAAAACTAAAGCAATAAGGTTTATTTCTCCAAATGTTGGTAGTATAAGAAACATGGTTGTCATAATAAAAGAATTGCTTTTAGAAACACAACTGGTTATACATCTAGGAAAGAAAATTATAAAATACAGGGAATGCTCAATGATTTATACTTATTTTTTCGAAACAAATTAAAATGATTTTGAAGTATAGCAGCTGTTCAAATCGTCAGCATATGTTACTAAGAAGAATTATTTGTACAAATTGCTCGTTATTATCGTTAAAAGAAATATTAACATCAAGAAACTTTTAAAATTAACAAAAAGGTAAAAGCATATTTTGAATTCTGAATCGGTGATGAAAATATATCAGAGAGTGAAACTGGAACAAATTGATTCGTCAAAAATAAATTGTATCAAAAGCAGATCAAAATATTTTCTTGTATCAAAAGTAGATTCTAAAATTGGTAGATTACATGTAATTTCTGATGGAAGTAATTTCTGATGATGGTGAAGGTTGTTTGAAGAAATGTGGTGATGATATGGTGGCAGTTTGAGATTAACAAGAATTCAAAAAAATGAATGGTATTGATGATATAATAAAGCAACAGAATGATATTAATGCAAGAATTTGAGAAAATGAAGACCGGTGTTTATGAATTGATGCGGCAAAGAAATGTAAATTATAGTAACATAGAATATATACAAATTGCAAGGATGAACATGTATAAGAATTTGCAATGTAACAAAAAATTGTACAAATAAGGAAATTGCAAGAATTAACAAGGGTAATTGACAGGAATATAGAACAGAAATTGAAAGCGCAAGATTTAACAAGAAATGGAATTTGCAAGCTACAGGTTACAGAATTGGAATTAAATATTGCAAGAAAAAGAAGAAAAAAAATGGTAATAGCTAATATTAAAAGGAGCAAGGAATTTAAATGGAAAAAGATGAACAAGATTGACCTGATATTGAAAGTAACTGTAATTAAACAATGATAAGTTGTAGGACTAAGTACAATATCTAATGGTCGATATTAACAAGAACAAATATAGGATGGCTACCGATAATAAGAACATAAATTGAAAAGCATGAATTAACATAAAGAATTGAAAATGAGTTAAGTTTTGCAACTGGAATTATGTAAACTCACAAAGCTAAGTTCCAAAGCAATAAAAGATGAATTAAACTTGTAACTGGAATGATAAGGAAGATGAAATTGTATTCAAATTTTTCTCAACACACTACAAACAATGCATGTGTTTGCGTCAAAATTGGTCACAAACCCTAAATATCGTGATAGCACCAATATATGAATATTAATCAACAATATCCAAATACAAATCTCAGATCTCAGCAAACAGATAATAACAATTTAGAAATAACGAACAGAAACACGGGATTTATAGTGATTCGACTATCTCCGGCCTATGTCCACTCCAAAGGTTTATCTTTTATTGCCTTTTCTTGCTGATTACAAGTGATTACAACGAATACAACGAAGAAATTCGAGTAAACAGTGACGAAGAAATGTAGAATTGAATCCGATAGAATCTGGACGTCGAATAGCCAAAAGATCTTTTTTCTATAGGCTCTGGGGCTCTATTTATAGGCGCAGGAGGCCGATATTTTGCTCAAACTTTGGAAGACTCCTTATGGCACGTGAGTGGACCCATGCGATCGATCCCAGCAAGTTTCGACTCGATCCGTGATCCATACGAACCAATTTTGTATCGATCAAGAAATGGTCTAATCGAGTTGAAACTTGGCAGAAGCATTCTTTAGCTTGTACGTAAGCTCCTGTGAAAATTTTGTAGCATTTGGACCTGTGGTTCAGGAGATATGATCGATACGATAGGTTTTCCCCTTATGCAGTGCAGTTCGAATCAATGGATTCGTGTCGATCTAAACGAATCGATCACGGCACGTGACCTTGCGATGACGTGACGCTACTTCCCAGGCCTGATCCTAACTTCGTGCCGAGTTGAATTCTTCTTCCCTGGAATCGTGGACGCTCTTCGCTCGCATCCATATTTTGCGTTCATTCGTGTCCATAATTTTTACAATTCGTACCCAACTGCTCGCATCGCTATCATACCCCTCTTCATATTGATCAAAGGAGTGTGTCTCGTATCGATCTGTTCGATCGATACGAAATAATGATATAGGAGGCATTGTCGATCGATACGAAAAACACATGAAGGGCCAATAGATGGATACGAAACTAGACGCTAGGATGGATACAAACGAAGTCTTACCTGATGGATACGAGTGAAGCCTTACCTGATGGATATGAACGTCATCGATGCGAGCCCAGACCGATTGGTGCGAACAATATCGATTCAAAATGATGTCAGATGATCGATACGAAATGTATCGACTCGAACCAGTATTCATATACATTGATCCATCCATATCTCGAGCATACAAACTCCGATTGACCAGAAATTTGAAACATAGCCTCCCCTAGTCCTAATCATCATCCCCAATTGATTCCGTCCTGATCAGAGCTCGGCCAAATTTTAACGACATCGATTGCAGCCTCGTTTCGAATCGATCTCCAACCCTGATATACATTCTTCCTTACCAATTTGTTGATATTCCAGCCTTGACCAAAAGGTGGGATAACATTTGCCCTCCAAAACATGCCTTGTGATAAGGAGGTGTGTTTTGAATAGTTCTGAATCCGATATCCAAAGTCCATAGCCATATCATCCGAGCGCTTCATTCTTGACTGCTCCGAGTCGATGTCTGATGTCAAATCCAACAATCAAAGTTTTTAATCAATTCCATATCCATCCGAACTCGACAACCGAGTCCTAATCCATCCTTATCCAATAGCCAATAACCGAATCCTGGACCTCTCCGGGTCGATGTCCAAATCCGTAACCTCTCCGAGTTCGTGCCAAGTGCAATCTACACCCGACGACCGTGGTCTAGTGTCCCTGAACGTTGAATTAACCTCTTCGGGTTCTTGCCAAATGCAATCTACACCCGACGACCATGGTCCAGTGTTCCTGAACGTTGAGTAATGTCATGGCTTAAGTCCTAAGTCGAATCCTTGTCGCTCCGGACCCTTGCCGAGTATAGTCCATACTCGACGACCTGAAATAATAACCGATAATATAGGGCCTAAGTCCTAGCCCGAATCATGGTCTCTCCGGACCCTTGCCGAGTATAGCCCATACTCGACAACCTGAATAAGCCAATTCGCCACATGCAGACAAAGAGACTTACCCCTTGCCAGATATAATCCATACCAGACGATCGCTTACCAAAAACCAGACGAAAATCCAATCAAAATTCAATCCAAATCAAATCAGAAAACCAGAAATACACATCCAAAATCAAAACCAGAATCCAACATGAAAACAATAATCCAAACAGGAATCTAAACCAGAAAACAGACAAAATCCGGAGCTTAAACCAAACTCCAAAACAAAACCAAAGAAACGAGTAACCAATCTAACATTAATAAGAAGATTTCACAAACCATAGCATCGCGGTCTATTATCATTCGAAGCATGCCTAGGGGCCATCTTCGTCCCTGTACATGCGTAAATGACTTTGCTATTTGCTAGTTGCTTGCTACTTATTTCATATTATCCCAGTCAATTGATAACCAATCGACCATCATCCTGGGCCTCGCACCATCGTTGTTCAAGGTAGGCGGTGGTTGCTCCTACTCCACCGCTGCATTCCGAGCACCGACATATTGTCGTAACTGTCCATTCCTTACATGCTTCTCGATTATATCCTTTAAATGGCTGCAGCTGTTGGTATCATGTCCGTCCAAATCGTGAAAAAGACAATGCCTCCCTGATGCCCTTTCACGTTCCGAGGGTTCTCTCCTAGCCGGCCTTCGGTAGGGAAGGCGATTTCGGGTTTCCATGAATATCCGCTCCAACGTTTCATTCAATCCAGTGTAGGTGGAGAACTTTGGCTCCCTCCATCGCTTCTTAGCTTTTTCTGAATCATCATCAAGCTTCATTTTTCCTTTATCTTTATCTGAGCTTCTGATGGATGGTCCTCCATTCTCAGCCGCATTCACCTCCTTTAACTTTAACTCTGCACATGCATCTTCTTGTCGAAGTAATCTCTTAGCTTCATGAAAGAATTCTCCAAAATCCAGTGGGGGTCTCGTATTACTTTGAATCAGAATACTCTCTGACTCCCGACACTGCTGCCATCAAAACCGTTGATGGATCCGGCCGATCCACCGAAGCAGCCACCACATTGAACCGAGTTAAGAAATCTCTAAGCGATTCATCCGTTCTTTTCTTTATTAATGTCAGCGTCATCACGTTCTTCGGCCTCTTGATATGAACCAGAAATTGCCTCAAAAACCTGTCCACCAATTCTGTCCACGTCCTAATTGATCCTTCTTCCAGCTGTCTGAACCACATTATAGCTATATTCGTTAAGTATAGAGGGAAACATTGGGCCATAACTTCCTCGGACGCCCCAGTACTTCCATGTGTCTGGTGTATCTCATCAGATGATCAGTTGGATCAGCTTTGCCATTGTATATCTCCACGTTAGGTAGCTTAAACTCCGGTGGATTCCGAGCTATCCTGATTTCACGAGTAAACGGGCTTCTGTTCACTCCTTCCAGATCTCAATTTGTCAAACCTCCGCGTATAATTCGTCTGATTATCTCAGCCAATCCAGCATTGTCCGTTAAGGGTTGCCCCCCAAGTCCCCGAGGGAATTTTGGTACATACTCTTCATGTGGCTCATCTCTAGCCTGTTGAGCTCCATCCATAGGTCTTCTAGCGTCAGATCCTGAGGGTCTGCCCCCAAGTCCTTGTTGGTTGCCTTCTGGTTCCGCATTCTGAACTTGAGTCTGACCTCCGTCGGTCTCTACAATCCTAGACCCTTGTTCTGCATTTGTAGCCACTGTAGCCGGTCCAAGGTTCTGCGCACTTGCTACTCTCATCTGTTCAAAGATAGTCTGCATCATATCTTGTTGACTCTTCAAAAATCTTTCATGTAATGAATCTGCCATAGCTTCCATCTCGTCCCTGGTGATGTAGATCGAAGCTTGTCCTTCTCCAGCTCCAGAGGATGCTTCTTGACTTCCTCCTTGTTGGCTTCTCTCAGCTCTTTGTCTTTTACTTATTTGTCGAGTCATTGTCTTCCAAATCTGATTCTTTCAAGCTTTTAAATCTGAATTCCGAATATGGTATAGCGGATGCTAGTTCTCTCTTAGTGAAAGCACCAAAGTGTTTGCGCCAAAATTGTCACAAACCCCAAATATCGTGATAGCACCAATATATGAATATTGATCGACAATATCCAAACACAAATTTCAGATCTCAGCAAACAGACAACAACAATTCAGAAATAACGAACAGAAACACGGGATTTATAGCGGTTCGGCTATCTTCGGCCTACATCCACTCCAAAGGTTTATCTTCTATTGCCTTTTCTTGCTGATTACAAGTGATTACAGCGAATACAACAAAGAAATTTGAGTACAATAGTTATGAAGAAACGTAGAATTGAATCCGGCAGAGTCTGGACGTCGAATAGCCAAAAGATCCTTTTTCTGTAGGCTCTGGGGCTCTATTTATAGGCGTAGGAGGCTAATATTTCGCTCAAACTTCGGAAGACTCCTTCTGGCACGTGAATGGGCCCACGCAATCGATGCCAGCAAGTTTCAACTCGATTCGTGATCAATACGAACCAATTTCATATCGATCAAGAAATGGTCCAATCGAGCTGAAACTTGACAGAAACATTCTTTAGCTTGTACGTAAGCTCCTGTGAAAACTTCATAGCATTTGGACCTATGGTTTAGGAGATATGATCGATACGAGATAGGCTTTCCCCGTATGCAATGCAGTTCGAATCGATGGATTCGTATCGATCTAAACGAATCGATCAAGGCACGTGACCATGCGATGACGTGATGCTACTTCTCAGGCCTGATCCTAACTTCGTGCCGAGTTGAATTCTTCTTCCCTGGAATCGTGGACGGTCTTCGCTCGCATCCATATTTTGCGTTCATTCGTGTCCATAATTTTTACAATTCGTACCCAACTGCTCGCATCGCTATCATACCCCTCTTCGTATCGATCCTAGGAGTGTGTCTCGTATCGATCTGTTCGATTGATATGAAATAATGATATAGGAGGCATTGTCGATCGATATGAAAAACGCATGAAGGGCCAATAGATGGATACGAAACTAGACACTAGAATGGATACGAACGATGCCTTACCTGATGGATACGAGTGAAGCCTTACCCGATGGATACGAACTTCATCAATGCGAGCCCAGACCGATCGATGCGAACAATATCGATTCGAAATGATGTCAGATGATCAATACGAAAATGTATCGACTTGAACCAGTATTCACATACATTAATCCATCCATATCTCGAGCATACGAACTCCGATTGACCGAAAATTTGAAACATAGCCTCTCCTGGTCCTGACCATCTTCTCCAATCGATTCCGTCCTGATCGGAGCTCGGCTAAATTTTAACGACATCGATTGCTGCCTCATTTCCAGTCGATCTCCAACCCTGATATCCATTCTTCTTTGCCAATTTGTTGATATTCCAGCCTTGACCAAAAGGTGGGATAACAACATGTACATCCTTTGATGTGCACGTAAATGTGCGTATTTTTGCAATCATATTTAATCTATTTAAATTAAATAAATGATCATATCTGATATTTTAACTTGTTTAAACCAAAATTCAAATTATTTTCAAATTGTCACATATTCATCTTCATAAAGGGGTAAAATGGTCATTTTTGTACATTTATTAAATTGTCAAAATTTACTTGAAATTTTCTATGTTGTTTTGTAGGAAATTTGATGCATTTTATAAGTGGTTTTATGATGATATATGCATGCACAAAAGTGAAGAGAACAAATGAAGATGGAAATAATTCAAAGTGATGATCATAAAGAACCCCATCCACTTAACTTGATTTTCAATTAGGAGCTAATGCACATGCTAAAAGGCCATTAAAGTTTCATGTACATTTAAGTGAAGGATTAAGGCATGCTATGATTACTTGGCGGCTACACTACCTCGAGGGTATTTTGAGCATTCCCTAAAAATATGAATTAGAGTTTAAGACATGTTTAAATTTTCATTAGGTTTCATGTAACCCTCTTCCTTAGTCTCTTACTTAGTTTTTAGCTTAGAAAATAAAACAAAGTTCTTCTCTCTTCTTTTTCCATGGCTACATAGCCATTTTATGTTATGTAATTTTTCTTTCTTTGATGCAAAGTGAATTTGTATTCTTTTTTATATACATGCTTCTTCTCTTCTTATGTTAGTAGTGCAGTTTACTTTTCATGCAAGTAGATTAGTGTTATTTCTTTTTACTTAGTTTTTCTTTTTATTTGCTCTCTTTTTCCTCTTCTTTTTTGTGTTTCATGTTGCATGCTACTTGTGTTGATATGATAACACAAATGAGAGGCTAAACCCCTTCAATTTAGGGGTAATGAAGCCCTCTAATCATGTAGCTTCAACTTAATTTGATGTTTATGCTCTTTTTTATGCTTAGTGAGAATGATTGAAGTGGTTTAATGATGTTGTTTAGCTTTGAATTTGATAATCTATGTTCTTCATAACAAATAGGTATGCGTAAACAAACAAAACACAAATTGCCTCTTCGTCTACATATGATTATGGCAAAGAAGTGAATGTCTAAATTAAAATTTGATGGCTTATATTTCTAATTAATAGTTAATAGGCCATGCTTAAAATAGATTTTGCTTTCAACTTCGTTGTCATATTTTATGAGATTTAAAAGTGTATTAGTGGTTGTGTTATTGTTTGGTGGCTTACATTGGGCTAATTAATAACACAAATATGTCATATTTATGATAAACACAAAAATTAATTTCACTAATGACCAAAAGAGAGATCGTAATTTCATGTTTGGTTGGACTATATGATCTAGAAAGTGTAATTATCTTTAAATCGTCTTTACGCTCTCATATTTTTATCAATTTTCTTTTGTTAGTTTTCTATATTTTTATCTAATCATATTTTCAACTTTGGTTAATTTGATTGAATAGAAATTTAAAATCAACAATTCCCAGTGGATCGTCCCGTACTCGCCATGTACTACGATAGTACGCCGTGCGCTTGCGGTTATTTTATTTCAAATTTTTTGACGATTTTCTAATTCGATAGAAATTCCGTCGATTAACAAGTTTTCGGCGCTGTTGCCGAGGAATTTGCTTTGATTTTAATTATCCATTCTTTGAATTATTTTGTTTGATTTTGTGTGTTTGTTTTGTTTGCATATATATATGTATGTGTGTGTGTGTGTAATTGTTGTATGTTTGTAGCTTGCATTTGTTGTGTGATTGTTGTTTTCTATTTTTTTTGCATTTGCATTGTATATCTTTGAAAAAAAAAACACAAAAAAATTTAAAATAAAAAAAATTCAATTCCATTTCATCACATTTGCATCAACATTTTTCTATGGACATCTTTCTTTTTCTTTTTCTTTTTTGTTTTTTTTACATTGACAATTTTCTAAAAAAAAAAACAGCCACTGTGCCACAGCTGTGCACATTTTTTGTGCAACTCCTCTGGCCATCCCTTCATTTTCACCAGGGCCCCAAACTTTCACCACTACCATCAGCATTCATCACTTGCTCTGTCCAACCCTGACTGCTCCACTACCAAACTCCTACCTAAACCTGCTGTCACCCCATTCCATTTCATATCGCCACAACCCAGTCACTCAGCAGCATCATCGTTTTAACCATTGTCATACCCAAACAGACACCCCACATCACCAAAACTCCTACCAACAGTTCATCCACATATGACATCATTTCCTTCATAAACCATCGCCTATACCCTTCTGTACTTCACAACCTCAATACTGCACATCAAAACTGTGCAAATTGCAAGTGCACCTCTGCCTTGTACCATCTATCACTTTGCCTGTGCCACACCTGTCCTTATCACTGCCATTTCCACTCACCATCACTGTAAACATCTCTGTCACAACTTTATTACTTCTTACATACAGCACACAACACCTGAACAAGTGCATCAACTACCCTTTCACTGTCAACATTGCATACAACAGACAGATAATCCCCTGCCTTTCACTGGCGTTCACCACTTCAACTAGCTTACTGCTTCATCACCCCTAGCATCATACAACACCGACTTCGACCTAACATGCAACTGCTCAAAATTGCATCACTTCTTCTCCTGTAAACTACTGCCTCCCTTTCCAGTCACTTGCCTCAACACAACTGAAACCATTCCACCTGAACACCACACCCATTCTCCACAAACCAATCGCGCAAGCCATCCCCTGACATCGTGACTTCCCTCACCGCAATCGACACAAACTGCTTCGACATACCTCACCATTATCATAGACCAAATTCCCAAATTCTACGGATACCCAAAGCACCCAAAACAATAGTCGAACATCTAAACGCCGAAGCAACCAAATCATAACACACTTCTACTGCCTTCGCCAATTGCCTGCAATCGTAGTGGAAGTTTTAGCAGCAATTTCGATAATTGCCAGTTGAAACTGATTGCACAAAAGGTTCTAGCGATTTTCGAATTGAATCAAGAAAAATTTCGCATTTAATTAGTGATTTTGAGATACGAAAAGGGGAAAGTTTTTCTTTTTCCTTTTAGTGAAGTGCAGTAGTTTTTGCAATTGGTCCGGGCCGTTCTTTTGTTCGATTGTGAAGTCTCTCCATCTCTTTTATATAAAAAAATTCAAAAAAAGAAGGCGTGTTTCTTTTCGTTTTTTTTTCATTTTTTGTGCAGTTGCATTTCTATTTTGTTTTCGTTTATTTTGTTTTCATCTTTGTTGTAAAAAAATTTATAAAAAAATAAAAATAAATAAATAAATCTTTGGTTTTGTTGTATTTTTTTTGATTTTGCTTTGATTTAGTTTCTTCTTTGATATATATATATATATATAACTTGTATATATTTTGTTTTTATTTTTCAGGTTGACAAAGCAAATAATGGAAGGAGCCGCTTGCCAAAAAAAAAGTACTTAGCATGCTTGTTATAAAAAAAAATTCTGCACTTATATAGCCCCTATCTAATTCTTTTTTTTGCCTTGCATCGTTGGTTATTGCATTTGCATAATAAAAAAATTTCAAAAACTAAAAAATCATTCGTAGTTGCGTTGTCAATACACGTTTAATTTCTGCTTTGCATTTCATCTTAGATTTGATTAATAATAACGGTTAAACATTGATAACATTTAATTCTATATTGACAACTTGTCATCTTTGAACAATTTAATTTCTCGGTGTCTAGGCTACGGCAGAGCAATAATCAACTATAAATATTACGGTGATTCGGAAATATTATACTGAATTGTTACTCTGAAGGCACTTAAACCTTCGGTTGAATTGCTATGGTGATTTGTGGTGCACCGATAAATCCTGCCCGTTACCTGGTTGAGAACTATCTTGTTGATTTAAGACAGTGTGTGATTATATAATTTTGTGTTAACTTAGGATAAATCATTTGTAATTAACATTGCATTGATTTAGTTGCATTAGTTTATGTATATTTTAAAAAAAAGGAAAATTTTTAATCTAAAACTAAAAAAATTGTATATATTCCTTTTCCTTTCAATTTTTTAAAATCCTTTTTTTGAACTTTTATAAATCAAAAAAATTAAGAAAAACCAAAATCAAAAAAATTATAAAACCTTTTTAAAAACAAAAAAAAATGAAAAATCAATAAAACAACAAAACAAAAATCAATTTCCCTTTTTTGAAAAAATTTATTTGTAAATATTTTTCCTTTATAAAAAAACCAAAAACATTCTTGAAAATGTCTGAATTTCCATATTCAATTGAATTTTACAATAACTATGAAAATCAATATAATTCATATGATTTCACTCCAAATTCGTATGGATATTTTAACAACAACTATTGTGTAAATAATTCGAATTTCGAACAACAAAATTTTCAAAACAGTGACCAACCCTCGACTGTTGAAAATAGCATTTCATCTTTACTTGAAATCTCTACACAACAAAATCAAATGATAAATGAGTTATGTAATTCATATTTGTATGATAACTCTAACCAAAATTTTCAAATTGATCAAAATTTGAATTCACTTCAAAATTCAAACAATTTCGAGTATAACCCATGCCAATTCAATTTTGAACTCCAAAATGAATTCCAAAATCAAACGAAAATGTGATCCACTTTTCAAATAATTTTGATAATGGGAATAATCTCGACTATGATGCGATTGAAAATTTTTGTCCTCAACAAATCCAAATCGAAAATTCTCAAGTTAATAAATACAAAATGGATTTTGTTGAACAAATGAACGAAATTTACGATGATAACACCGATTTGTTGTTTGAAACATATATGAAACAACATGAAAAATAAAATCAAATCCCAATGTGTGACGAGTCAGATAATAATCCATCTTTAACCATAATTGATGATTTTCAAATAATAACTTTTGAAACTGAAAATGATGATCTTAATAAAGTTGTTGAAAACATGGTAATTGAGTTGGATTTCAATTATTTTGAGGGTGAGAAATTCAATTTGGAATTCGATCTTCCTTTTCTCGATTTCAAAATTTTAAATACAACACGTTGGATTTTGAACTTGACACATGCAATGAAGTTGTTGATAATCCAATAAAGGAAGACAAATTCAATGAACATGTAACATCCTGCCTTTTTGGATGTTTTAAGCAAACACACATGCCGAATCAAACCGTACAGAAGGCCGGATTGTTATTGGGGTTAATAAGAAAAAGCAGAGAGAAAAAACAAAACAGAATCTCGCCGTAGAATGACAAAATATAATGATCAAATAATAGTTCATGAAGCTGTTTCAAAAACATTTGACTATTCTTTACAACACAAATATCAGAGTTACAGAAACAGAAAGAAATAAATAATAAATGCAGCAGAACAACATGATGCAGCGGAATATAATAAATAATACTAGTAAAATCTTGGTCTTCGTCCTCCGAAAATAAGGTCTTCAATTCCTGAAATGCTTGGGCTGACCCGAGTGAATTGAAAAGGCAAAACACTCGAGTCAGAACTAAAAGATCTTATGTAAGTTAAATCAACGGTAAATAAATATTAGTGAAACGGCGTCAGAGATGTTTATGGGGTATGACATCTCCTATACAGTGTCTAACGTGAGTGCGGTAACTTAAGAGATGCTCGGGATTCATCTCCTAAGGATTCTTTAAACTGTCTACTATGTAGTACAATACGCTGTTTAATATGTCTACAGTAAAGTAAAGTATTAAAATAGCGTTAAGGCATTACCAATATCCCCCTTAACACATTTTATATATTCTCACAATCTATTCGTAATCTATACTATACCGTAATTCCTTTGTAAACTGGAGAGCTATCAGAGGGCACTGCATAGGTATGGCATAAAACAAACTCATAGAAGGCTCACTAGGGCATTTGAACATGTCACACAAGGAGATGCCAAGGTAGATATACCATTTGTGGATCCGGACTGGTGGTAACGCATAGCGGCTACTACCGCCACCACGAAACACACTCCCAAATCAAAATCAAGGGTGACCACCAAACACTCACAAAATCAGAATGTAATATCGAAGAAATGTGTCCGACAGGAGGAATGACCTCACTTGGCCCGGCATAGTTCCTGATTTTAGTCACATCTAAGCTGACTCACGGGAGTCAGGGTCACGTCATACATCATACAGAAATCGTTCACCAAATCATTCTACTTCATTTCTGGAATCTCCACCACGTACACAGTTGTTAAAGTGGTTTTTGGTATAGGTAGAGAGTATGATAATATCCGATCCCGATCTCTTTAACAACCAAATGTTTATTACACACCGGATGGTTCTTTTACATTTTAAAAGTCAATTCACAATTTACATTAAAATATCATGTTTACAAAACCATGATACGTTCGAAATCATATTCACTTTCGAATCATATTCACTTTCAAATCATATTTCAAAATTATATTTCCTTTCAAAAGTCATAATTTCTTCAAAAATCATATTTCCAAAATAGGTTAAATCCTTACTTCAAAATCATCATTTTCAATTTATTACAACATTTAAATCTCAACTTAGGTCATAACATCATTTAACCTTATTCTCATTTTAAACCAATGAATTGAACTTAAACACTTTCACTTTACTTGGTCTGGAAATTTAGAAATTAGTTTAAATAGTTATAATTAGTTAAAATACTCTAAAATAGTTTAATTATAGGTTAAA
This sequence comes from Allium cepa, assembly GCA_030765085.1. NCBI lineage: Eukaryota > Viridiplantae > Streptophyta > Magnoliopsida > Asparagales > Amaryllidaceae > Allium > Allium cepa. The sequence continues at coordinate 808,168,812 of CM060928.1, forward strand.
ATACTTATAAATCGATTTAAGATAGTTAAATAGATTTAAATTAGATCAAATGTAATCAAAATAAATTAAATAGCATTAAAATAGATTAATTATATTCAAAATAAATTAAAATGGTTTAATTAGTTTAAAATAAATTAAATTGGTTTAAAATAGATCAAAATAAATTATATAGTTAATATTGGTTAATTAGTGTAATAAATTTAAAAAAAATCTTAACAATTAGAAATTTTAAAATAATATATTTCTAAAACAGTTTATATTAAAATATGAATTAGAATTTATGTCAAATTAAATTATTCACTTCATTTCAACACATTTGGACCACTTTAATTTTCCAAATCGACAAACCAAATTTCAAACCTTCAATTTTTAAGTTTCAATGAACTATTGAATTTCATCTCAGTTTCAATCCATGTTCATATATTAATTCAAATTACTCCAATTTCAAAATATTCCAAAGTTATATTTCAAACAAATTTAATAGCTCGATTTCAATAGAATTTTATTTATACTTAACAATTTAACTTTAACTTTCAATTTAATTTCTTAAACAAATCCTTTTAAACCAATGCCCATTTCAACATAAAACTTGATTTTTCCAAAATACTTCAATTTATATAAATCAAATTTTATTTTCAAAATATCATTTAATTAAATTCAAAAATTTAGGGATTTCAAAATCATTCAATTTAACCATTCCGGTGTATGTATATAATTCTCTACCCCAGTATCAAGTGATACAGATATTTATCATTTCAATCCACAATATAAATTTTACGATTATATATCATTTCAAACCGAATCTCGAATAAATATAAAATCCATAAAATCGCTCGAATTTATCATTTCAACCCATAACGATTTTTTCTTAATCTATAGATCATTCGGGTACGTATCATTTCAACCCATAGTGAACTTGTAGTTTAGAACGATAGAAATACAACATCTATTCATCTATTATCAACAGTCAACATCCATCACAATCATTATACAAATCAATAAATAAATATCAATATAGAATTGGTAATCAATAATATGTATTTAACTAGCATTTTATATTCAATAATAAATTAAATAACGATTCAATTCAAATAAATTCACATTAACTTAGATGATGATTTAAAGTAAACCAATAGCCTAAAATAAATTTCTAATCACATCATAAAGTCAATTTAATAGACATAAGAAATTTTAGAAGTTGTGAGTGGGTTAAAACACTCACCTTTGAATTTAAATCGAATTTAATTCCAAATTTTAAACAGTCTTAGAATCCGTCCAAACCAACCTCAAAATGTCCAAAATTTAAATACGATCCCAAAGAAACGAACCGCGTGTGAATCGGACCTCGTACGCAAAAGATATGTATATAAGAAGTTTTGAAATCAAAATTTGAAATAAATAAATTAACAAATAAATGAGGCCACGTCACCTAGTCTTCTGATCCAAACCCTAACTGCTCAAACCGGTTTGAATTCAACAAAAGCCGCCCACCTTTGAACCATTGTCGCGTGCCTCGGCCAGCCCACTTCCACGTCGCGACTACTCCCCTCGACCGCAAATCATCCCCAGAAGCCCACGTGTGGCCAGCCACCTCCGAACGTCGATCGACGTTGCAAATAAACCCAGCCGCCGCCGTTATATCATACCCTATTTCACTTTTAGCACCCCATCCAACCGTTAACTCGCCCAATGAACCCCACCGATGAGCTACGCTCCATCCCCTCGACAATACTGTATCAACGAATCAACGATCCATTGCCGTTGATCATGACGAAATACAAGTCTGAGATTAGTTCTTCAATTTGTGGGCAAACAGTGGTTCAAATTGGAAAACGATTTACAGATCTGAGATGCGCTCGTCGAGAGCTTCAAATCGACATATAATTCGATATAGTTTGAGAAGTTTGAATTTTTGATTTGGTTTTGAAATTGAATTTAAGGTTTGGGAAGTAGGTTTTGTGTGCCATTGGAATGAGGAGTTGAGAAAGAATGTAGTGCAAACAAATGATAATGAGGAGTGGCTAGGGTTTATAATGGGCTATTTATAGACAAAGCTGCAAATGGAAATGGATGGATAAGATTTGATTTACACGTTGAATGATAAATGGCCCGAAAAGCCCATTTTGCCTTCGGAACAAAAATGGGTCTTCTCATATATCAAAATAGATGTTTTCAGATATTTTAAACTCAATGAATAGGTTTTAGATCCTAATTCCATCATATAAAGAAGTTATGTTAAAATCAGCTTATTTCAAATTGATTTCAATTAAATTGATTTCTAGGCATTTCGAGCCCGTTCGATCAAATGACAAGTCCGATCGTACGAAACTTGAAATTCTACAATAGTTCACCGCTACGGATTCGATGAAACTGATTTCGTTGAAATTTCGAGTTATTTGGTAAAATGGCTATTTTCACATTAATTAAATTAATATTAAATTAATTAAATCAAATTTTCAATTCAAACTTTATAGTTCACAATCTCTATCACCTTAAGTCACTTAGTAATTTATAATCCTCTAAAATAAATCTCTATATCAATTCATTATTGACTATTTCAAAATTTACAGTGTTTGATCCGCAACTACCGTTAATCCTATTAATTATAATTTTATGCTCAACCAGTTATTACTCAATTAATCATAGTTAATATTTGTTCTATATTCCATCACATTAATATCCCCCAATCTTCAATTTTATTTGTATCAATTACTATATTCCAATTATATTGACTTTTGTCAATTTTACTCATTAATTAAAATTTAAATCCCAATTAATTTCATTCATCTTGGTTTCATTCTTTCATTAAATCAATTATCATATTATGAGATAGAATTTACATTAGTTTCATCTTATTGAATTAACATTAGTTGATATTTTATTACATTAATATCTCCAATATCATCTTTATTTACATTAACACAATATTTAATTACATTTAATTTCAATAAATCCAATTGTTAAATTTTATATTTCAAAAATTGATCAAATCTTGATTCTCGTTCTTATTATTCTACCAACTGTCATACTATGAATAAAATTTACATTATTACCAAATATTACCTTAATTTACATTAACATAATACTTAATTACATTTACTGCAATTGGTTTCAAATTTAATATTACAAGCTAAATAAACATGTAACATATATTAATTGTTACCATTAACAAATTTATTACTTACAAACCAATGTTACCATTACTTAAATAATACTGGCTTTATTCAATCACCATTTATTATATATTATTTCATTAAATAAATTCCATGTTTACATTTGTTTTCATATATTCAATTTATAACTAAGTATAACATTTTCATTATTTCAATCAATTGAAATTTCATAGGAATTGTTAATAATTAACTTAAGTTAACATTGTAACCTTTCATTTCAGTTATTATTTCATTAATGAATACCAAATTTTATTTCTTTCAATATTAAATCATAAATCTTATTAAATTAAATAATTTAATTATCGAAAATTTACGGGTCGTTACACTCTTCCCCACTCAAAACTTTTCATCCCCGAAAAGAAAAAGAAGGAAAAAGAAGGAATCAAGTAATCAATATATCTTATTCAAAATATTAAATTTATAACAAATAAATTTACAAAATAAAATAATTTAAACAAAATATATCCATTTATAACCATTAAATACTTTTATACTCAAGTTAATAAAGTTTGGAAAATATTTCATAAAATTTTCTAAGTCCAAAATATTCAGAAAATTTTGGTAGAGTCTCCTTTGTACGGAGAAGCTTGGGAGAAATAATAATATCAATTAAACAATATATATCATAATTTTTCAAAAATAATATATAACTTAACAGCGGGAGAAACAATTTAATATCGCTATAAAACTGTAATCCGAGAACGTACCTATTTGTCGGGCAAACAATGCTTAGATTATAAAGCCAAAAGCAGTAGCAATTGCTTCCATAACCTGTATTTCACTTATATAATCCAAAAGGAGTTAATAATTATATAAAAATGAAATATTTAAAGTTGTTTCAACCACTAAAAAACAAATCAATATAAAAGAAAAATCACTTGCAACCATAGCATATAACCATCACATGAAAGCAAAACAAATCAATTATCCATCCATATCAGCCAAAAAAATAGTTTGTTCGGGCTTAGACACTTTTAAATTGCATAGAATGACAAATAAACTACTACGTGCACCATTTAATCAACAATCTTAGATGATCTCAATAGATTATTCATACATCTTAACCAAGCAGGAGTATCCTATCCCAAACAACCCATAACCAAAACAAACAATAATTTACAATGTTGCTTGAGTTATTTTTGTTAAATTTCTTTCACAACATTTACAGTTTATTTTCTCCTTTCATTTGTACAAGGATTATTTCTTTAACTTACATTTATATCTTACCAAAATTTTATTTCCATTCATTCATTTAGTGTTTATTTCATTTATTACTAACAAAAATTCATTTTCATTTATTCATATCATGTCAATTTCTTTTTATTGCATCGCATTCATTCATCATTACTTAATTTCATTTATTTACATTCACTTATAGTATTCATGTTCAGTTCAATTAGTTAGCATATCGATTCATTTACTTAAGTTTATAATCATCTACTTACAATACTTACTTTCTATCACATTTTATTATAGTAGCATTTCAATTATAACTTAAGTTTATAACAATTATAACATTAAATTCTTATTATATAAATAATTCATTGAACACTTTTATTACATAAGTTTTACTTGTAAAATTTTCCATTACATTCTCCTATTACACATTACAACTTTTAATATTGGGTAAGTTATATATATATATGCTTTTAGAATGTAATTGAAAATTACACAAGTTTATCTTATTCCATTTTAGTAAATCAATGTTCAATAGTTATCATTTCTTATATTTCATATCCCTTTTTATTCACAGGTTACCAATTTCAAATTTCTTATATACTTTAGTTATACCTTAGCATTTAAATTTCTTATTTTCAACTTTAGAAGTTACAATTATTAAATAGTTAAAATTTTATTCCATTACAATAATTGAAATCTCTAATTTATAGAAATTTAGGAACTAAATGTCGGGTTCTATTTCAAATCATTAAAAATAATATATATAACTTTATCTTTATATATACACACACACACACACACACACCCCAAATCATATTTAGAAATAAAATTTAATATTAATTTATCAAAAAAAATGTGTAGTAAACTACTACAACAACCTTCCCACTTTGAAACTCGAAGATGAATGTCGATGATGCGTGCACTCATCACAAAAATAATTTTCCAGCGACAAAGAGGGGGACACAGAACTAATTGCTCTCCAAAATTTCTTTAAAACAATTCTTTCAAATCATATTGAAATATTTATATCAGAAAATACTTCTAAATATTATTATTATATTCCAAATCATTCGAAAGAATTTTCAAAAATCCCAAAATTTAAGTTCTAAATTTTCCAATTTATATTTATTTTATTTACAAATCTTATTTCCAACCAATCTTTATAAGTTTCACTACCTAAAAAAATATTACAACCAAATATATCATTTGTAAAATTATTATTTTATATACAAAAATATATAATAGGCAAAATTATTTCATTTACCTATATTTCAAAACAAATATTGTGGTCGTCCGCCCTATTAAGTGTTTAGAAATCCCTATTGATGTCATAGCGTCCTATGCACCAACCAGAATTTATAAATACAAAATATAATGAATTAGCACAATATAAAACCCTTTTATAACACAAACAAATATGCTTTCTCATATATATACACTCAGCGACTCATCATTGGGTATTACTACCCTATTAATAAAGAGTCGGACCCCATAAAGCTAAGGTTATCACTAAACCAAAGCTTTGATACCAACTGTAACATTCCGCGTTTTTGGACGTTTTAAGCAAACACACATGCCGACTCAAACCATACAGAAGGGCGGATTGTTATTGGGGTAAATAAGAAAAAGCAGAGAGAGAAAAAAAACAGAATTTCTCAACAGAATGACAAAATATAATAATCAAATAACAATTCATGAAGCTGTTTACAAAAATATTTGACTATTCTTACAACATAAATATCAGAACTACGGAAATAGAAAGAAATAAATAATAAATGCCATGGAACAACATGATGTGGTGGAATATAATAAATAATACTAGTAAAATCTTCGACTTCGTCCTCCAGAAAAAGGGTCTTCAATTCCTGAAATGCTCAAGCTGACCCGAGCGATTTGAAAAGTCAAAACATTCGAGTCATAACTAAAGATCTTATATAAGTTAAATCAACGGTAAATAAATATGGGTGAAGCGGCGTTAGAGATGTTTACGGGGTTTGACATCTCTTATCTAGTATCTAACGTGAGTGCAGTAACTTAAGAGATGCTCGGGATTCACATCTCCTAAGGATTAGTTAAACTATCTACTATGTAGTACAACACGCTATTATAATATGTCTACACTAAAGTATTAAAATAGCATTAAGGCTTTACCCATATCCCCCTTAACAATTTTTATATATTCATATAGTCTACACAGTACCGTAATTCCTCCGTAAACTGGAGGGATATCAGAGGACACTCCATAGGTATGATATAAAACAAACTCGTAGAAGGCGCGCTAGGGCATGCGAATACGGCACCTGAGGAGATGCCAGGGTAGATATACCATTTGTGGATTCGGACTGGTGGTAGCGCATAGCAGCTACTACCGCCCACCTCGAAATACACTCCAAAATCAAAATCAAGGGTGGCCACCAAACAATCATAAAATCAGAATGTAATATCGAATAAATGTGTCTGATAGGAGGAATGACCTCACTTGGCCCGACATGGCTCTTGATTTTAGTCACATCTAAGTTGACTCACGGGAGTAAGCGCCACGTCATACCTCATACAGAAATCATTCACCAAACCATCCTACTTCAATTTTGGAATCTCCACCACGTACACAGTTGTTAAAGTGGTTTTCGGTATTGGCAGAGAGTATGACATTATCCGATCTCGGTCCCATTAACAACCAGACGCTTATTACACAATAGATGGTTCTTTTACATTTCAAAAGTCAATTCACAATTTATATAAAAATATCATATTCTCAAAATCGTAATACTTTCGAAATTATATTCACTTTCAAATCATATTTTGAATTTATATTTTCTTTCAAAAGTCATAATTTCTTCCAAAATCATATTTCCAAAATAGGTTAAATCCTTACTTTAAAATCATCATTTTCAATTTATTACAACATTTAAATCTCAACTTAGGTCATAACATCATTTAACCTTATTCTCTTTTTAAACCAATGAATTAAACATAAACACTTTCACTTTACTTGGTCTGGAAATTTCGAAGTTAGTCTAAATAGTTGTAATTAGTTAAAATACTCTAAAACCATTTAAATATAGGTTAAACTACTTTTAAATCCATTTGAGATAGTTAAATAGATTTAAATTAGATCAAATATAATTAAAATAGATTAAATAACTTTAAAACAGATTAATTATATTCAAAATAAATTAAAATGGTTTAACTAGTTTAAAATAAATTAAGTTGGTTTAAAATAGATCTAAATAATTTATATACTTAATATTGGTCAAATAGTTTATTAAATTAAAAAAAATCTTAATAATTAGAAATTTTAAAATAATATATTTCTAAAACAGTTTATATCAAAATATTAATTGGAATTTATATCAAATTAAACTATTCACTTCATTTCAACACATTTGGACCACTTTAAATTTCCAAATCGACAAACCAAATTTCAAATCTTCAATTTTTAAGTTTCAATAAACTATTAAATTTCATCTCAGTTTCAATCCATGTTCACATATCAATTCAAATTACTCCAATTTCAAAATATTCCAAAGTTATATTTCAAACAAATTCAATAGCTCGATTTCAATAGAATTTCATCTATATTTAACTTTAACTTTCATTTTAATTTCTTAAACAATTCCTTTTAAACCAATGCCCATTTCAACATAAAACTTGATTTTTCCAAAATACTTCAATTTATATAAATCAAATTTTATTTTCAAAATATCATTTAATTAAATTCAAAAATTTAGGGATTTCAAAATCATTCAATTTAACCATTCCGGTGTTTTTACATAATTCTCTACCTCAGGATCAAGTGATACAGATATTTATTATTTCAATCCACAATTTAAAATTTTACGATTATATATCATTTCAAACCGCAATCTTGAAATAAATATAAAATCCATAAAATCGCGCGAGTCTATCATTTCAACCCATAACGATTTTTCCTTAATCTATAGATCATTCGGGTATGTATCATTTCAACCCATAGTGAACTTGCAGTTTAGAACGATAGAAATGTAACATCCATTCATTTATTATCAACAATCAACATCCATCACAATCATCATACAAATCAATCAATAGATATCAATATAGAATTGGTAATCAATAACAGGCATTTAACTAGCAGTTTATATTCAATAATAAATTAAATAATGATTTAATTCAAATAACTTCAAATTAACTGAGATGATGATTTAAAATAAACCAATAGCCATAAATAAATTTCTAATCACATCATAAAGTCAATTTAATAAACATAAGAAAATTTATAAGTAGTGAGTGGGTTAAAACACTCACCTTTGAATTTAAATCGAATTTAAATCAAAAATTTAAATAAAGTCTTAGAATCTGTCCAAAACAGCGTCAAAATGTCTAAAATTTAAATACGATCCCAACGAAACGAACCGCGTGTGAATCGGACCTCCTATGCAAAAGATATGTGTATTAGATGTTTTGAAATCAAAATTTGAAATAAATAAATTAATAAATAAATGAGGCCACGTCACCTTGTTTTCTGATCCAAACCCTAACTGCTCAAACCAGTTCGAATTCGACGAAAGCCGCCCACCTCTGAACCATTATCGCATGCCTCGGCCCGCCCACTTCCACATCGCGACTACTCCCCTCGACCGCCGATCATCCCCAGAGGCCCACGCGTGGCCAGCCACCTCCGTACGTCAATCTACGTTGCAAATAAACCCAACCGCCGTCGTATCATACCCTATTTGAATTCTAGCGCCCCATGCAACTGTTAACTCGCCCAACGAACCCCACCGATGAACTACGCTCCGTCCCCTTCACAATACTGTATCAACGAATCGAAGATCCGTTGCAGCTGATCCCGATGAAATGAAAGGCCGAGATTTGATTTTCAATTTGTGGACAAACAGTGGTTCAAATCGGAAAACGAATTACAGATGTGCTCTTCAACAGCTTCAAATCGATATATAATTTGATATAGTTTGAGAAGTTTGAATTTTTGATTTAGTTTTGAAATTGAATTTGAGGTTTAGGAATAGGTTTTATCTGCCACTGGAATGAGGAGTTGAGAAAGAATGTACGTGCAGATAAAGGAGAATGAGGAGTAGCTAGGGTTTATAACGGGCTATTTATAGACAAAGAATAGCTAAGGTTTGTAACGGGCTATTTATAGACAAAGCTGAAAATAGAAATGGATGGACAAGATTTGATTTACACGTTGAATGATAAATGGCCCGAAAATCTCATTCTGCCTGAATAGCTAGGGTGTATAACGGGCTATTTATAGACAAAGCTGAAAATGGAAATGGATGGATAAGATTTGATTTACACATTGAATGACAAATGGCCCGAAAAGTCCGTTCTACCTCCGGAACGAAAATGGGTCATCTCATATATCAAAATATATGTTTTCAGATATTTTAAACTCAATGGAACAGGTTTCAGGTCCTAATTCCATCGTATGAAGAAGTTATGTTAACATTAGCTTATTTCAAATTGATTTCAATTAAATTGATTTCTAGGCGTTTCGAGCCCGTACGATCAAACGACAAGTCCGATCGTTACGAAATTTGAAATCCTACAATAATTCACTATTATGGATCCGATCAAACTGATTTCATCGAAATTCGAGTCATTTTCCAAAGTGGCTATTTTCACATTAATTAAATTAATTAATATTAAATTAATTAAATCAAATTTTCAATTCAAACTTTATAATCGACAATCTCTATCACTTTAAGTCACTTAGTAATTTATAATCCTCTAAAAAATCTCTATATCAATTCATTATTGACTATTTCAAAATTTACAGTGTTTGATTCACAACTTCCATTAATCCTACTAATTATAATTTAATTTCAATAAATTGTTTTTATTTGGTTTAAATCTTTATACTCAACCAATTATTACTCAATTAATCATAGTTAATATTTGTTCTATATTTCATTACATTAATATCCTCAAATCTCCAATTTTATTTGTATTAATTACTATATTTCATTTTGTATTGACTTTTGTCAGTTTTACTCATTAATTAAAATTTAAATCCAATTAATTTAATTCATCTTGGTTTCATTCTTTCATTAAATCAATTATCATATTATGTGATAGAATTTACATTGGTTTTGTCTTATTGATTTAACATTAGTTGATATTTTATTACATTCATATCTCCAATATCATCTTTATTTACATTAACGCAATATTTAATTACATTTAATTTCAATAAATCCAATTGTTAAAATTTATATTTTAAAAATTGATTAAGTCTTGATTCCTATTCTTATTATTCTACAAATTGTCATACTGTGAATAAAATTTACATTATTACCAAATATTACCTTAATTTACATTAATGTAATACTTAATTACATTTATTGCAATTTGTTTCCAATTTAATATTATATGCTAAATAAATAGGTACGTATATTAATTGTTACCATTAACTTTAAACAACATTCATAAGTTTATTACTTACAAACCAATGTCACCATTGCTTACATAATGCTACCTTTATTTAATCACCATTTATTATATATTATTTCATTAAATAAATTCCATATTTAATATTTGTTTTCATATATTCAATTTATAACCAAGTATAACATTTTCATTATTTCAACCAATTGAAATTTCATAGGAATTGTTAATAATTAACTTAAATTAACATTGTTACCTTTCATTTTAGTTATTATTTCATTAATGAATCCCAAATTTTATTCTTTCAATATTAACTCATAAATCTTATTAAATTAACTAATTTAATAATGGGAAATTTATGGGTCTTATAGAGCACGATTTCTTTAAACTTTTCGAAAATGAGTTGTCAAATTATGATGGAGAAGAGTTACGTCACCATTTTGATTTTGAAATCAATAATTTTGAAGAAGTTTTCAACGATAAATTTGAATTTCAATTTGGTTAAAACAAACTTGAATTTCAATCAATTATTTTATCAACCTCGAAAATTATCGAAAATAGAACAACTCGAATGATTTTTAATAAAAAGACATTCATTTTCCTAAATCCACACTCAACTTTGAAATCTTTTACGATTTGGTTTTTCGAGCTTAAGCTGTGTCTCACATACTTAACAATACAAATGAATCGGTCTTTAGAAGGCCGTTTCATTTACTTTTTGACGATATACTTTCTGATCTCGTGTAAATAACATTCATTTTCATATAAATAAAGGCCATTTTTAATTTTATTTTCTCCTTTCACTTGAGTTGACTATGGAAACACAGTCAAAATCAAGTGTAGGGGGAGACTCATCATCATTTTCGATTTTTCATGATTTATTTTTACCTTTTCTTTAAAAAAATCTCAAAAAAAGATTTTTTTTTTAAAAGCCATGTTGATTTATTTTAAAAGAAACACTATATGATAAATATATAGTTTTGGTTTATTAAATTGAAATTTTTGAAAATTTATTTGTCTTAACAAAAATAAAAATTAAGTTTGATTACAAATAACATTGATTTAACTAGCATATAGGAAGGTTCATACGTGTTAATTATGAAATATCCTAATTGAAAATTTTATCTTTATTTTAAAAAAGTGGTGAATTCAAATAAAAGGTATAACATTTTTTTGTCTTCTAAGTTAAATGGTCCTCAGATGATTTTGTAAAATTCTCTTTTCGAAAAAAAATGTATATTTGTAAATATTTTCTATTAACACCTACGGTCGACAGGTGTACACACTTGTGTGTACACTCGCCATGCTCTGTACATTTCTCATGTAAGCTCGAAAGGCAGTGCATGATCGATATATTTGACCTCAGTTTATCTGAGATAGGTATATGTATATAAAAAATTCTTTTTAATAACGCCTACAGTCGATAAGTGTTCACACTTGTGTGTTCACTCGCCATGCTCTGTATTCCCCTCACATATGTCCGCAAGGCAGTGCATGGGTAATATATCTGGCGTCAATTTTCTGAGTTAGGCATATGTAACTATTGTAAATATAAATAAAATTTTCAACAAAAAAATAGATAGAGTAAGAAAATAAAATCCAAGCACTATTTTAACTTATTTGATTTGACTTATTATTGAAGTGAAATGAAAATACCACTTTGATAAACTTTGATAATCAACTAAGGATCTATTTCATAATTACACTTTGTTATCAACCGAAATAACGAGTTAAACTATAGTCTATTTGTTATGATAACTTGATTTTTATTGGTAATTTTGAGGAGTAAATGACTTAAATTTTCAAGATAATGACCAAAACTTATATTTAACTTATTTGAGGTAAATCATTCATTGTAAATATTTTCAAAAATTCGCAGTCATCTCTTTGTAAATAACTCTTGCATTTTGTAAATATTTTCATCCTGCATTTGGATTTTGTGGGTAGTATCCGTTGAAAACCCTCACGAGACAACACTCGTCCTACTGGAGACACCCAGAAGTTTATTGGCTTGTTGCATACGCTCAATGAAATCGTGCTCCCTACAAAAACGGATTTATCTTAGTTTTTCTTTATTCGAGGACGAATAAAAAGATAAGTGTAGGGGTATTTGATGTGCACGTAAATGTACATATTTTTACCACCATATTTGATCTATTTAAATTAAATAAATGATCATATCAGGTATTTTAACTTGTTTAAACCAAAATTCAAATTATTTTCAAATTATCACATATTCATCTTCATACAGGGGTAAAATAGTCATTTTTGTGCATTTACTAAATTGTGATTTACTTCAAATTTTCTATGTTGTTTTGTAGGAAATTTTGTGAATTTTACAAGTAGTTTTATGATGATATATGCATGTGCTTTCACTGAGAATTGAACTCAAGGATTCTACCGCTTGGAATTTGAATATGCGAGTTTAGAGATTCAGATTGGAAGAGTCATGGCAAGACAATCAAGCAGAAGGCCAAGGCCAAAGCAGAGTCAACAGGAAGGGAGTCAATAGGCTTCCTCAGGAGCAAACCAAGCTTCAGCCTTCATCACCAGGGATGAGATGGAGGCTATGATGAGAAGACAAGAAGAGATGATCCAGAACTTGCTTCAGCAAATTGGGCAACTTGGAGCACAAAACCAAGGAGCAACTGGAGTTCAGAACGGAGCAGGACCATCTGGCGTAGCACCAGAGCTAGGGGGCACTCACGCAGAGCATGTTGATCCGACCCCGGGAAGAGAGATGGGGGCATCCGAGCCACCTGGTAGCAATAGAGGAATGAACGTTCAGCCAAGGAGGCATACACATGAAAACTCCCGCGGACTCGGGGGGCAGGTTGAAGGCAGTGAACGAGGACTACAGCTTGGAGACAATGACAGGTTGGCAGAGATGGTTAGAAAAGCTATGAGAGGCGGTTTGGTAAACAAAGATTTGGAGGATGTTAATAGGAGTCCTTTTACTCCAGCAAACAGACAAGCTAGGAACCCACCAGATTTCAAGTTACCATCGCTGGACATGTATGACGGAAGAACGGACCCCACGGTTCATCTAACGAAGTATATGAGGCATATGGAAGTGCTGGGGGCATCAGAGGAGGTTATGGCACGGTGCTTTCCATTATACTTGGCCGATATTGCATCATTGTGGTTTAGACAACTGGAGAGCGGCTCCATAGGAACGTGGGTAGATTTAACTGAGAGATTCATGAGGCAATTCAGGGTTCATATTGCGAGACCCAAGAATGTGATGACTTTGTCAACCTTGAAGCAGAAAACTGGAGAGACTTTGAGGAGCTTTCTAACGCGATTTAATGCGGCGGCAGCATCAGTGGATCGGCCAGATCCATCTATGGTCATGATGGCGGCTGTATCTGGAATAACTGATAGCACAAAGTTCAAGAATTCATTAACCAAGGACCCGCCTATGGATCTGGGAGAGTTCTATCATGAGGCTGAAAAGTTTCTGCGTTTGGAAGATGCTAGTGCAGAAAGAGAGGAAGAAGATGACGTTTACGTAATCAAGAGCGGAAACCCACCTGGAAAGGGTGCGGAGACTAGCAAAGGAAAGAGAAAGGCTGAGGATAATGATGACAGGTCAAAGCGGCAAAGGAGGGAGCCGCGATTCATCACTCACACCGAGCTGAATGAGAGTCTGGAACGAATTTATCAGGATACCAAGGGGCAGGTTCCGTATCGTAGACCAATGCGAAGGGATCCAACCTCTGACGAAAGAAAATCAGATAACTTTTGTGTATTCCATGAATTAAACGGTCATAACACTAATGATTGTAGGCATTTGAAGGACGAGGTGGAAGGGCATATCAGGAATGGTATGCTCCTTCAGTACGTGAGGAGGCGAACTCCAGCAGTGGAGCCAGAGCGACCACCGTCTACATCGGCTAGAGGTGACCTTGGATCGGGGCACCGTTTGATTATCCATTGATTGCTTGATTAAAATAACGATGAACAAGTTGTAAACCTCTCGCTAACACGGTTAAATCACTTACACATGTGAGCGATCGCGCACGATCCATAGGCATTCTCTGAAAGACTACCAACCGCATTATAGTAAGAGTTTACGCTTTGACATCTTCATTTTGATTTTTGCTTTGATTTTTATTTGAACATTTAAATTCTTCCTGTTTGGACATTTCTGCCGTAAGGTTCATATGATTATTGCTTTAACATTTACAATTCTATGGAAAAATTACTTGTATGCCCGTGGATCGCGAACGGTCCACGAGCACCTCTTGCATGGCAGCGAACTTCCGAAGTCTTTGATTCGAAAACTCCCCCAAACAATAACTCCGGCACTGATATTATTAAGTCCCCCCCGGGTACACTAATTCGCCTCGAACGGCACCCGATCGCGAACGGTCACAACTCGCCTCGAACTGCACCCAACTTCGAACAGTCACAATTCGCCTCGAACGGCACCCGATCGCAAACGGTCACAATTCTCCTCAAACGGCACCCGACTTCGAACAGTCACAATTCGCCTCGAACGGCACCCGACTTCGAACAGTCACAAACTCGCCTCGAACGGCACAACTCATCTTGCCACAAATGGCTCGATCGCGAAAGGTCGCCATTTGAGGTCCACCCCCTGACCGCCAACAGTCGCACCTTACCACGAATGGCTCGATCTCGAACGATCGTCATCCGAAGTAAGGCGCTTGACCGCGAACGGTCCCATTTCATCTTTTGCCACGAACGGCACCGGCCGTGAACGGTCACCTTTCACCCTAAGTGGCTTGATCGCGAACGGTCGCCATTTGAGGTCCGCCCTCTGACCGGGCTCGGTCGCACTTTACCTCGAATGGCTCGATCCCGAACGGTCGTCATTTGAAGTAAAGCGCTTTACCGTGAACGATCACATTCCACCACAAATGACTCGATCTCGAACGATCGTCGCATGGATTTAGACGCTTGACCGCGAACGGTCGCACTTCACCTCAAATGACTCGATCGCGAACGTTCGTCATTTGAAGTTAGGCGCTTGACCATGAACGGCCGCGCTTCATCCCAAATAGCTTGATCCCGAACGGTCGTCATTTGGGGCCATATAAAATATCAAGCTCTTTACAGGTTATCAACAGGATATGAACATCCAGCTCATGGCATTACAACATACGCCTTCCTATCGCAAGGCCTGTTTTGGGGGGCAAAGTGTTATCCCATTTTTGGTCAAAACTGGAATATCAATGTTGTGTGCATTTCCACCACGATCGAACCAAGAAGAAGCAGCCAGCAAGCGTATATAAGTCTAGGATTTCACTCAAGGTTCAAATATAAAAGTTTATTCGGTGAAACAATGCGAGAGTCCATTCGGCACTCCAACACTCAAGCCTATTCGGCAGTATGAAACGAGATCTCATTCGGCATTCGAAATACCATGGCTCATCCGGCATTCCCAATGCCGAAGTCCATTCGGCATTCCCAACTCCACCGGTCCAAGGCCTCACCGGACCGGCCTCCACCGAACCAACTCCTGCCGAACCAGGTGACAACCGGACCGGCTCTCCAAGCATCCATCACCGGACCAACCTCCACCGGTCCAACACCTCTCCCTGCAGAGCCGAACCAACTCTTCACCCAAGCCATGCCGAACCAACACTCCACTCAACCTACCACCGGACCAACCTACCACCGGTCCAACCATCCCAGCTACGACCGAACCAAGCTCCGCCGAACCAGATGTGCAAGGCTAGATTGCTTCAGCCCAGGCCCACCAGCAGCTATATACATCCAGGACCCCTGCCCCCATCCTCACTCTATATATAGAGGGGCAGGGGTAAAACAATGGGGGACAAGTTTGAGAGCTCAAGCACGGAAGGAACTTTCAAACAACTTTCAGTTACTTGTAATCAAAGCTTTGTACTTGTAATCTGAAGAGAAAAGGAGAATAACATATAAAGTGGACGTAGGCACGTTCTGGCCGAACCACTATAAATCTGTGTGTCTTTTACAGTTTAGTCCCTACTTTTTACATATTTGCATAAACCACCCAAATCGCTAAGAACAACATATAATCAACTAAATCGTACGACTTTGGGGTGTTTGCCCATTTTTTACAAACAACATGCACAAGAGTGAAGAGAACAAATAAAGATAAAAATAATTCAAAGTGATGATCATCGAGGACCCTACCCGGTTACCTTGGTTTTCAATTAGGAGCTAATGCACATGCTAAAATGCCATTAAAGTTTCATGTACATTTAAGTGGGGGGGGGGGGGGATTAACGCATGCAAATGATTACTTGGTGGCTACACTACCTCAAGGGTATTTTGGGCATTCTCAAAAATTATGAATTAGGGCTTAACACATGTATAAATACCCCTTATGTTTCATGTAACCATCTTCCTTAGTCTCTTAATTAGTTTTTAGCTTAGAAAATAAAAAAAGCTCTTCTCTCTTCTTTTTCCATGGCTACTTAGCCATTTGTTTCATGTAATTTTTCTTTCTTTGATGCAATGTTAATTAGTATTCTCTTTTATTTACATGCATCTTCTCTTCTTATGCTAGTAGTGTAGTTCACTTTTCATGCAAATAGATTAGTGTTATTTCTTTTTACTTAGCTTTTCTTTTCATTTGCTCTCTTTTTCCTCTTCTTTTTTGTGTTTCATGTTGCATGCCACTTGTGTTGATATGATAAAACAAATGAGCTGCTAAACCCCTTCAATTTAGGGATAATGAAGCTCTCTAATCATGTAGCTTCAACTTAATTTGATGTTTATGCTCACTTTTTGTGCTTAATGTGAATGATTGAAGTGGTTTAATGATGTTGTTTAGCTTTGAATTTGATAGTCAATGTTGTTCGTAACAAATAGTTATACTTAAATAAACAAAACACAAATTGCCTCTTTGTCTACATATGATCATAGCAAACAAGTGTATGTTTAAATTAAAATTTGATGGCTTATATTTCTAATTAATAGTTAATAGGCGATGCTTAAAATAGATTTTGCTTTCAACTTTTTTGTCATATTTTAGGAGATTTAAAAGTGTATTAGTGGTTTGTTATAGTTTGATGGTTTATATTGGGCTAATTAATGGCATAAATATGTCATACTTATGATAAATGCAACAATTAAGTTCACTAATGACCAAAAGAGAGATCATAATTTCATGTTTGGTTGAACTATATGATCTAGAAAGTGTAATTATCACTAAATTGTCTTTACACTCTCATATTTTTATCAATTTTCTTTTGTTAGTTTTTTACATTTTTAGCTAATCACATTTTCAACTTTGGTTAATTTGATTGAATAGAAAATTAAAATAAAAAATTCACTGTGGATCGACCTGTACTCGCCACGTACTATGATAGTATGTCGTGCGCTTGCGGTTATTTTATTTTGAAATTTTTCGACGATTTTCTAATTCGATAGAAATTCCGTCGATTAACATTTACACATTCATGCACCATGTAAATGGACCATGGCTAATACAAACAACCTAGTCTTCACCCATACTGACCCATTCAACTCACAAAAAAACACATACCATTATAGAAAGCAATTCAAACACACTAGACACAATAAGACTCCAAATCTAATGAGATCAAGTGCACACATGCAAACATGCACACACATGCACACTCAAACAACTCTCTCCCCAAACCATATATTCAATTGCTTAAGCTTCTGACAGCTACTTGACATCCTCCAAAGCTATCTGTGAGACTGCAAGGCCAACTCTTGTGAACTTCGACTGGATGGGTTTCTTCCTTATTTCTGTCGTTGAACAGTAACTCTTCTTAACAAGCATGTCAACCAAAGCTGGGTTGTTACGTTACAAACCTGACAAACCCTTTTTTGCAATTTGTCGATAAATTAATCTTAGGAGAGTGCTGACGCAGCCAATTGTATGGATCGATTATGTAGAACAAAAAGCCAATCCGGGGCCAATATCTGATCTATGGCGTTTTGGGAAAGATGAGAATAACTGTGTTAAATGAGGCAAGTGTGGATCAAGTGAAAAGAAAGAAAGAACCATGAATGTTAGAAAAGGACAGTTGTCATAGGGAAAGTTGTCGTTTGAAAAGGACAAATGTCATAATATAATGATTTGGTTCCTCTTTTCCTATTTAAAACATGGATGGATTCATCAAGGATTTTGCAAAGATGGTAGTTCCATTGGTTTACTTAATCAAGATTTTTTTTACATGGGATGAGATATGCATGGAAGCATTCGAGAAGCTGAAGGAGCGCTGACTAATATGCCAGTACGTACCATTCCCGATAAGACGAAGCCTTTAACGTTTTACACCAACGTATGCGGTACAGGAATAGGAACTGTTCTTATGCAAGAAGGAAGAGTGATAGCCTATGCAAGTATGCAGTTGAAGGAATATGAGAAGTGGTACCCTACTCACGATTTGGAGTTAGCGGCCACCGTATTTTCTTTGAAGATTTGGAGGCATTATCTTTGGGAGAAATGTTTGAGTTGTTCACCAACCACAATTCCCTTAAATACATGTTTTCCAAAAAAGTTTTGAATCTTAGACAGCAGCGGTGGATAGAGTTTGTAGCATCATATGACTTCGAGATACAGTATACCCCCGGTGAAGGAATGTTGTTGCCTACGCCCTTAGTCGGAGATATGCTACTCTTGGTGTATTGCTATACATGAGTGAAGTTAGTTTGAATTTCTCTCGAAATTCAATTTTCAACCACCAACGAAACCCACTCTATGCTCTTTGGCAACGATGGAAGTTAGTCCTGCATTAATGAACTGCATAGGCCAGAAATAGAAAAAAAAATGTGACAATAGTATATACCTTGAGCAAGCTAAGTAGAAGAGAAAATTATTCCAATATCGGTAGATAAGCATTAGACGAAAGGGATGGTTGAGGAGAGATAAACATCTGTGTGTTCCCATAGTGTAGGAAGTTTTAAAGGAAGTGCTAGAGAAATATCACCATCATAGGATGATTATTCACCCAGATGGAGATAAAATGTATAGGAATATAAAACGGATTTTCTATGAGCCAGGGATGAAGAAAAGGGTAGCGAAGTAGGTCTCTAGATGTTTGATGTTCCAAAAGGCAAAGGCAGAACAAGGGAAGCCTAGAGGGTTGTTATTGTCCTTAGAGGTGCCAACTTGAAATTAGGAGCATAAATCGATGGGCATTATAGACGGGTTGACTAGGAGCTGTGCAGTTAAAGCTCTTAACGGTTCTATAGCGGTGGAAATGTAAAACGTTGTAGTGGGGTTATAGCAAAAAATAAAGGAGGTGCAAAAAGCTTCATTAGATACAAAGCCAAATATTTAAAGTTAATTTATTATAATTCTCACATCATTAGTGTAGAAAAAAGTAATATTGTTAAATCCTATATGACAAAACTGTAACATCCCCATTTTTGGGTCCAAAACTAAGCGCTACAAATTCTACAGTCATTTATAGCATTAATCTCAAGTGATAAAATGATGCTACATTGATGGTATCCATAATGTCAAAAGCACAAGAATATGAAATAATTTTAAACACAATTTCAATGCAAACTTTCACATGTCATTTAATGATAATATTCCATATTCGTTACATAATCCCAAATGATGCCTAAGTTCGTATAAAATATAATTATTACAAAATACGCCAAGAACGACATATGAAGATTCCCCCTTGGTTGATCAAAGTTACTAAATAGACAGATAAGTCCATAGTCAATAAATTCATACAATAACTTACATGACGTGGAGTATAATAGTAATACATAGACTCCTATATAGCTAGCTTTGCCTCATGCACGTATTCGGAAGCTTTATTCATCAAAACCTACTTAAATTGTAAGGCCCTTGCTTCCGACCTACTCAAATAAAATTTTGAGCACCCAATAGATTTAGTGGAAAACATAAACTTAGAGTCAGACAAAAAACCTAATGTGGATAATAATATATCTCTCGATTTTATAGAATTTCAATGAGACCATGCCACTAAGCAGAAAGATTTTTCCCCTCACTAACATCCTTTAAAAATATGTCTTTTGCAAATCAAATTCCTACAACCAAACTGGTTATAATAAACAATATAAACAATAATGTGCATGCATGATGTTTGTACCAAAATTGGCCATAACACACTCCGGATGTTCTTAAAGAGATAAAATGAAAAAATTAAATGTAAAATGAGGTAGTTCTAACAAACACACCAATCAACAGATAAGAAAATGCACAAAACACAAGAATTTAGAGTGGTTCGACGGATTGTCTACGTCCGCTATGAAATGATTGATGTTTATTTACTTTCACACGCCGATTACAAAAGTTACAAAAGTACAACAGTAGTCTAGAAATGATTTCGGCATAATGTCAAATAAAGAAGCCAAAAGTCCCTTTTCTGTAGGTTTAGAGTCACTATTTATGGTTGTGGCCAGCAGATATCTCACCCAGATCTTGGAAGACTTCTTCTCTCACGTGGGCGGGCCCACGGGAATGAGTTCAGGTGATTTCGACTCGATCTGAGAGTGACACAAATTGAGTTCATATCGATCTATAATTGGTCTTTTGAGGTTGAAATTTGTCAGGTACATTCTTGAAATTGCAGACAAGCCCTTGTGAAAATTTGGTGGCATTTGGACTTGTAGATCTCGAGTTATGATCGGTGCAAGTTTGAACTTTCAATGTGCTGCCAATTTCGTATCGCTCTCATTCGCATCGCTTATATTCGTATCGCTTATAGGCATGTGATTTTCGATGACGTGGTGCTAACTTTTGGATCGATCCACTTTTCAGGCCGAGCGACCAAGTCTTTCCTTCTTCACGTGTCTCCTTCATATTGCTCTCATTCATGGACTTCGTATCCACGCTATTCCTATCCATTGTCATGGTTTTGTTCGTATCGCTTTTAAACCTGTCCTATTTGTATCGCTTCCTTCAATTCTCATTCGCATCGATATTCCTAGGCGCTACTTCACAAAGATCAACAAGGATGCCATTCGTATCGATCCATCACATATCATTCACATCGATCCCTGGTCGATCGATACAAATAGCACGTATAGGTGGATCAATATGAATAAGTTAGTGGACGATAGATGCGAAGCCGGGCAAATACGGACCGATACAAAGGCATGTTTGATGGATTCGAACTAATGAAATTTTGACGGATATGAACGATACTTTCTTTCATGGATATGAACCGCCACTTACCTCAATGGATACGAATTAGTGTTTCCATGATGGATATGAATAGTGCTAGTTTTTCCTGATGGATTCGAATGAAACCGATATGAAGGAGGTGGAATGACGGATACGAATGAGAGCATTGCTTGATTAACATCGATCATATCTTGAGCATACGAACTCCGATTGACTTGAAATTTGGAACGTTTGCTTTCATAGCTTTAATTATTGTGTCATGTTAATTGTAGGTCGATCCGTACTAGGACAATATTTACCAGCATCCATTATGGACAAGCGTATAACAGGTTTTCGGGATGAACTGTCTTTGATTTCTAGTCAATTCTTTGGTGCCATGGCCTTGCCAAAAGACGGAATAACATTTGTCCCCAAAAGTACGTCTTGTATGAACATGATGTGCTTTAAAAAGTAGCCATATTCATTCTAAAAAGTTCTATCCGATTTGCTAAAAAGTTGCTGTCTTTTTTGTCAAGAGATGTAACCTTTGGATGATTCCGTTAATATAAATACAGAATTGTTGACTACCAATGATCGTACAATGCTTTGTTGTAACCGAGTGTCGAGTGATAGCAAATTGTTGTTCTAGGTCGTAATTGCCATCAGGTGATCATTCAATTCCTGTGAATTTTTAAATTTGAATGTTAGTCCGTCACATACATAATTATGTGTTAACTTGACCCTCGTTAACGTTCGTACGTTCATGAGTCGTTGTCAGTTTCCTTGCATCGAATTCCATATCGATCCTCTCCTGAATCGACGTGGAATTCGAGTTGTAACAACGCATGATGGTTGTTTTGGAGTGTCTCTTCGTATCGATCCTCTCCTGGCTCGATGTAAAAAGTCAAAAAATTGTTTTCGTATCGATGCCGATCGACACTAGTTTTGTTGGCTTCCCAAAACAATTCGTATCGATGGACACGATCTCTGTGAGCTTTAGGTTGATGGATACGAGCAAGATATTTCGTATTAATGCATTTTTATTGGGTTTGAATGGTTCAGATAATCTTATGCCATGAATTTCATATCGATAAACTAATGGATATGAAAGGCTTCATTTTAGATTGGTTGTGGATGGATACGAAACTGGCTCCATATCCATGGTGTTCGATGGGCATAAATAACTCGATTGGCCTTTGCTTTTTGTTTCGTCTTGGTTACCAGATGGATACAAACAGGTCAATTTCTATCGGTTGATGAAGTAGGCCATTTCAACCGATTAGCTCATGCTCAGAGACGAATAGACACTGTCCAAGTATAAATACTTTAGTATTTTGAATTTTTCTCACTTTCTCACTTTTTCTTGTTTTCACGTCGCTTTGGATTAGAGGAAATTGAAGTTTCTCTCGCCTTCGAACCGAATCAACCTTCCTTCCAATTCTACAAACCAACTGTCAAATCTAAGTATCCATTGAACAAATCCAACGCAAAAACAATGAGACTCGAACCTTTTGCCATTCCATTTGCCGTTATGGCCAATTCTAGTGAAGTGGAGGCCAGAGAAGGGACAGAGCGAGGTCAAGAATGATAGAGGTGATGCATGGGTGGGTTTGGAGAATAAGAAGTGTGGGGGTATGAAGTGCTTATGGAAGAAGAGCTCGGCCTCGACTTCGTACCGATGGAAAGCAGAAGGAGATCACACATTCATATCGATTATATGGAGGAGCTTCGTATTGATCTGTAACCGATGGATGCGAGTACGAAATTCGTATCGGTCTGAAGCTTTGGAGCTTTATATCGATCCAAAGCCATCGATACGAAGTGATGGCAACATGGTCGATACGAATAAGTACTAGGTGACCGATACGAAACCCTAAAGAACGATCGATATGAATGTGGGCTCCTGGTTGATACAAAATAGGCTTGTGGTGACCGATACAAACTCGACCTTTGATGGTTACGAAAATCATGCACACTCGAACATTTGACTCCGACGAGCTTCTGCCCTGCATTACTCGACTTATTCTTTTCACTGCATATCTAACTCCCTCCTGAAGCTCGTCGATGGATTTGTAACTTGACAAAATTTAACAAATTTTAACTTGGATTGAATTTTGAAGCCAGGATGGCACAGTTGCGACAGTCAGCATGATGGTCATTTCGATTAGATTTCATGATCTCGTCGTTTAAACATCTTGTTAATCTCTGTAGAACTTTCTTAAGTACTATACAATATTGCATTGCACAACACACTCATGCACTTCACACTGGGGAACACACGGGCTTATTATCACCTAATGATGATTTTTGATGAGTTGATTAGTTATGGAACCCAGGAGTTCACAACAACATGAGGTTCAGAGTCCACCTCCTTTGATAATAGAGATGCCGGTCATTACAGCCGAAGTCATAAGCCCAGCTCCGGACGAGTAAGCAGGAGAAACCTCTGTTGGGATTCCACAAGATTCTGTACCATATAATGTCTCTGAAGTTATGTTAGGGAGAATTTGCTTGAGGCATGGGCTATCGTTGGATGATGTCCTACTACCAAGGCCGAATGATAGTCCACATACTCCCCCGGAAGGGTTCACCACCTTTAATCGATTTGCTAGCACAACTGGGATGCTTCCACCATTCAATCAGTATATCCAGGAAGTGTCATCTTACTTAGGAATTGCCCCGTCACAATTGCATTTGAATGGATACGCATTGTCGAACAGCTTATTCATTTTTTTATAGAGCATCTCTTATGGCCCCCGACTCCGGAGGAAGTCATATTCTTGTTCACTGTCTAGAGTCGGGGAGATAATCCTTCCTTCACATTCTTAAAGGCGGTCAGGAATTTCCAAGTCATGATTGGAACTTGGACCAGACTTAGTTACTTCAAAACCGAGTGGTTCTATGTTCGGTGCCCTCTAGGATTTGCCAGACAGTGGCTAGTCAGCCATAAATACCGCAATTTCTCCGATGACTAACGAGATAGTTGTAAGCGACGTTGAGTCTAATATTTTCTTTCCTTTATAGCTGTAATTCCACGACTCAAAGGTGCTCGATTAAAAGAAATAGTGTGAATTCTTCAATAAGTGCCTGGTGAGATTAGAGAGATCGACTCGATGCTTGCGGATGAAAATTTGAAGGTCGTTGGGTTAATTGACCGAGACCAGAGCGTAGGGCTTAAAGGATCCCTCGGGGCAGCCCCGGTAAGGCGGGCGAGGCGTAGGGCACCCGAGATTATAATAGCTGAGCAGGGCGATGAAGAGGATACACCCACTAAAGACAAACCCATAGTCGGGCCCTCAGATGTCCTCGACATTTAGAGGGAAAGAGGAAAGGCAAGGATGTTGCTCATAAGCTTCATAAGTCTTCAAGATTGAAATCCGTGGTCATGTTCCTTCCAACCGCCGGTGTTAGAGTCCCGGAGGCTCTTCCCCTACAAATGGAGAATCCCTTGGAAGAACTCATTGACATTCCAATTTCGGATTATGTGTCGCTCCAATAAGACAACGGATTGGAAGGGCTTCAAAGAACTTTAGATTTAGGCTAGTCACTTCCCATGAGTATAACCGATATAATGGTTGGTCGGGGGTTTGCACATGCATACATACACTTCATGGCACTACATGATTTCCGATCATAAGCTATTCATTTCTCGAGATTACCAACTCTGCTTCTCCTTTGGTTTTATAGATACGATGACAAGGTGGGAATCCATGCTTGGTAGCCTTCGCTTGGCATGCTACTCATTTAGTTCATAACATGAGTCCCGTAGACGGGAGGCCGATAGAGACCGCGATCATGGTTACTCTAGTAAGGAGAGGGATCATTATGAAAGGGAAAGGGATAAAGGGAGAATAAAAACATCATTCCCGGTCATGCTCTCGCTATCTCGAGTTCCAACATAACCTTCTAGTCATGGTTAATAACCCCTGGAATCTTCGTGCCAAATTCCATCTTCTCAAGTGCCAAGGCCTGACCCACGGCATCGAAGGACCGAAACCGAAACTCTTGCTAGTACTATGCAAGTTATCATGGAGCCCACTGGGGAGGGAGCGATCAGAATCGCCAAGCTGAAAAAAGATTTTCCAAATATCTACTTTGGTGGCTTCATCTTTCTCCCGCACTTAAAGAGAATTCCTATCGAGGTAGAACAAACAATGCATGACTACATTCATGATGTTTACAGCCAATACCAGGAATGGACGAAGACCTAGACAGAGCATCAACAGTGGCCTTTGAGCGGGTGAAAAAAATTGAGAAATTAGGAGCTAAGCTCGCTCAGAAGGACCGCATAATCTAGGTACTTAATGATGAGAGCGAGTCCACGAGAAATTCAGAGACAGAAGCCAATAAAAGGGATGATGAGGCAACTCGAAGGATGGGAGAAATGAGGAGAACACACTTAGCCCTGGTTAAGGAGATAGGACATCAGACCCCACAAAAATGGCCGAAAGGGATGGGGCACTTAAAGAGCTCGAGGAGCTTAAAGCCAAACTTGCCGAAGTTGCAAGAGAGAAAGACAATGCAAAAAAAGCTACCTAGGAAGCGTGTGAACAGGCTGTGGTGCTAAGGGATGAGAGGGATGTGGCAACACTCAAAGTTCAAGAAATTGAAGCTAGGGTTGAGCATGAAGTGAAAGCGGGGAAGACCAGGTTAGAGGCTGACGTAGAAGATCTTCTCATTATGTACAACGCCAATGTTCTGAAGCATCGAAGCCCAACCTGGCTCGATAACTACCCCTCACACTTATACAATGCTTGGTGCCGCTTGTGGAAGATAAAAAGCATAGCATCAAGCTGAATCTATTGATGAATTTGAATTGGAGAACCAGGTGCTAAGTAAGGATGAGAGAAGAGTCCTCTATGGCATTACTGTTACGTTTGAAAAGGAGAAACTCGGTACTCAACATTCAGGGGCTGAAGAGGGTTTTGGTGTTGAGTACCATGATGCGGGTTCTGAAATCCTTATGCCAACTATGCCCGAATCTACTTTTGCGGTTGATCCTTAGTTCATTCCTGCATATAATCCCAATCAACCGCAGCTGTCTCCAGCTCGTAAGCATATCTCTGAAGCTACTCTGCCACTTGCGAGCCAATCTAAGGAAGGTATTCTGAACATTTCTTATGCTTATTCAAAATCAAGACTGCTGCTTAAAGTAATCACTAACAGTTTTTTCTCTATCTCTATCCAGTGATAGGAACTACATCAACCGTGCCCCCTGTAACCCAAGGGCCGCATCATGAGCAGGAGGCCCTCATAACAGAAGCAATCACCACAACGACCACTGCCCCAACCGATGGAGCATAGGGGAGCACTTTTACTTTTGATGAACAGATGATGGAAGAACTTCTTGGTCATCCAAGTGACCCTTTTGCCGACCTGCCATTTATCATGGGCGGAGGTGCATCTGTGATCAGCTCCTCGGACACAACTGCTAGCATCCCTGGAGATGCCCAAACAATCCATGAAGAGGAGATAATAACTGAGATCAATGCCGAGATTGAGGCTACCGCGCAGGTCAATGGTATTGGAGGTGGGATGGCGGGTCCTGGTCCAGCTCCTCTACAAATGGTTTCTCCAAGAGGCACGGTCGTCGACACCGGTGTGCTTCCTACACCTTTCAACATCGATCCTATCCCTCCGACTCCGCTTTCATTAAGTATTCCAATTCATGTGATTCGGAGGAAGAGGTTACCATAATTCCCCTGGCTGGAGATCTACAGCCAAAAAGCAAGGGCTCGAAGAGGCATCCGAGCGGTAGTTCCAGCGGGTCTATGCCGAAGAAGAAGAAGATGAGAGAATAGACATGTCCTCTTGCCTCATTTTTGGTAGACTAATAAGAATTTCTTTTTGTTTCCTGTAGGCCATGTAGAGATGCAGGTTCGGCCCCTGCTAGTAGGATTATGTAGGATACTTCTATACTTATCCTTCTTTTTCAAAGAATAATTGAAATAAAACTCCATTTTATCTTCGGCACAGTTTTGCATTTATTTTCTTAATTATTTCACCGTTCGAACTTACATTTAATGTACTTGTGAAGTTTTAGCCTTTGAATTGGACTTGAATTCGGTTGCTAAGTCCTTGAGCCATGGCTTTGGGTCATGACCGAGCGTTAAGCCGAGTTCCAATACTGCACTGTCTCCAACAATAGCCGGGTACTTAAGTTTTGCCCTTTGTCTCGAGGACAAATTGAAAAGATTGGTTAGAAATCGCTTTTCGCCTTTAATACATCGAGCTTAACTTTCTGAAACGAGGCCGAAACTAGACGAATTTGGGTGGTCGAATCTCACTCGCTCATCTATCGGTGATTGCATCCACACTTTGGGGATTATACTTGTTGCCGGTGATCGGTCACATCCACTTAAGGTTGGATATATATCCACGCTCTAGGGACTTGAGCTATTTTACCGGCGATCAATCATACTCGTTTGATATTTAAAATTTGGTTTGCACACTGGAGACTCAGATTGGTTCGTGTGTGGTCAGTCACAACCGATTTGCATTTATACTTAGGTCCTCACTCCGGAGACTCGGAGTTGTCTTATTGGTGGTCGTTTCACACCCGTTTTGTGTTTATACTCTAATCTGCACTCTGGGGACTTAAAGTTAGCCGGTGGGTGGTTGGTTACACTCATTTTGATGTTTATAGTCCAGTTCGCATTCTGGGAATATGAAGTTGATTAATAGATGGTCGGTCACATCTACTGTGAGTTTTAAGATTTCGTTCGCAATCCAAGAACGGTAGATGTATCAGGATCGTGGATGGTCGGATCACATCCACCCTGAGTTTACAAGCGAGGTCCTTAGATGGACGGGTCCATCCCCCTCGAA
Source organism: Allium cepa (assembly GCA_030765085.1). NCBI lineage: Eukaryota > Viridiplantae > Streptophyta > Magnoliopsida > Asparagales > Amaryllidaceae > Allium > Allium cepa. The sequence continues at coordinate 808,197,462 of CM060928.1, forward strand.
CTTGGTTTAAATATGGGCAAAGTCATTAGGTGGATGGATCCACCCTTTTTGAAACCGCATTTGTATGTTTATACTCCTGTTCGCACTCTGGGAATCTAGAGTTGGTTAGAGGATTGTCGTGTATCAATCCTTTTTTGTTTTCAGTGTGACTGCTTGCCCCCGAGCTCGAGTTTCACTTAGCGAGTGACCGGTCGTGTCACAATTACTCTCTATTTGAATAAGTCCCACTATACGGTGGAACTTAGCTCTCCGTGCATTGTGATGGTCGTACGACGCATTTTAAAGACCACCGCTCTAGCTCGAAGAGATTGCATTTCATTGCTGAAATAAGAAAATATGACAAAGTTAGTTTCCTTATTACAAATTAAAATTTCGAAATGCATAAACAAATTGTAAATGAAAAGCAGATTAGATGAACAAATAAAGCTTGTTATGTGTAGTAACGACGAAGACTTTCACTGTTCTAGGATCTCGGTAGAGTGAGACCTTCAGCGGTCGATAATTTAAATGTGCCGTCTTCGAGTCTTTAGTCAATAACATATAACCCTTCCCATGTTGGTTTCATATGTGAAGGAATTCGTTAAATTCTCTTAAGGACGAGATCGCCGAGCTCAAAGGTTCGGGGTCGGACCATGGTATTGTACAATCGGGGGACTTGACTTCGGTACGCGGCTGCCCTCAAGTCAGCCTCTTCTTGCTTCTCATCCAATAAGTCCAGAGATTTGGCAAGCAATACAGAGTTTGTCTTCGGATCATAATATGTCACACGATGGGAAGTTACTTCTAACTCAATTAGAATAACGGCTTAAGAATCGTAGGAAAGAGAAAATGAAGTGTGGCCGCTCGTGGACTTGTAGGTTGTTCGATAAGCCCAAAGGGCATAGGAAGTTCATCGACCCATTTTCCCTAACCTTTTCCAGTCATTTCTTTAGAATGAATTTTATAACTTTATTAATAGCTTCAGCTTGTCCATTCGCATGAGGATGTGCAACTGTAGAGAACTTCTTCTGGATGTGGAATCGTTGACATAAATTCTTAAATTCAACGTCGTTGTATTGGGCTCCGTTGTCTATGATGATGGTATGTGGGAGACCAAATCGATAAATAATATTATGTACCACAGAGTTGATCACTTTCTTCATTGTGATAGTAGCAAGGGGCTCAGCTTTCTCCCATTTGGTGAAGTAATCAACTTCAACGATGGCGCACTTTACATCACCTTTACCTAGAGGTAGAGAACCAATAATGTCGATGCCCCATACTGCGAATGGCCAGGGACTGACAACCTGAGTCATTTCGGTAGGTGGGGATCTTGGAATCCGAGCATGTGTTTGACATTTGTCACATTTCCTGGCGTAATCGGATGCGTCACGATTTACAACAGCCAATAGTATCCATACCGGAGCACTGTCTTAGCAAGAGTTTGCCCCTCGATGTGATTACCACATTCTCCTTCGTGTACATCATCAATAATTATTTGATTTCATCGTGGGCGATACACCGAAGTAAAGGAAAAGAGTACCCCCTTATGTACATGACTCCATTCTGAATGGTGAACTGTGAATCCTTTCGAAGAACTTGTCTTTTTTCATTCATGCACTCTGGCAAGGTCCCAAGATCGAGATAGTTTCTGAATGGTGTCATCCATGACTCCTCATCGAGAATTACTTCAAACACCCAGTCCGCCTCTATCTGGTTAATGCTTAGGGAAAATAATGTCTCTATGGGAAGGAGTCCCATTTGCTGTGCTTCACCAGTATTGGCTAACTTTGTCAAGGAATCGGCTTTCTAATTGTGTTCTCGGGGTATGCAGTAGATGGCATAATAGTCGAATTGATTCAAAATTTCTTGGACCCGAGCAAGATAAGCAGCCAGCCTTCGGTCATTAGCTTAGTACTCTATCCGGACTTGGCACACGACCAATTGTGAATCGTAGTAAATCTCCACAGCAATAATTCTCAAATCTCTGGCTAGCCTTAATCCAGTGAGTAGGGCTTCGTATTCGGCCTCGTTGTTGGTCGCATGAAAATCGAACTTTAAAGCGTAGCATATAGATTGGCCTTTAGGAGTTTCAAGTACAACCCCGACACCTGAGCAGTGGTCATTTGATGCACCATCAGTATGTAGCTCCCAGACATGTTTGGTAGATTCACTGGCTTCGGGAAAGTCCTTCGGGATAGTGAATTCAGTGATGAAGTCTGCTAGGACTTGTCTTTCAATAGCTCGCTTTGGTGTGTAAGTGATGTCAAACAGGCTCGGCTCGATATTCCACTTGAGTAACCTAACAGACGTCACAGGCCGCGTAAGGACTTGTCGTAATAGCTGGTCGATGTATATAGTGATAAGATGAGCCAGAAAATATGGACAAAGCTTCCTCGAGGCAATAACAAGACAATAAGCCAACTTTTCCAGCTTCGGATAATTTCTTTCTGCTCCGGTCAGTCGTTTGCTAATGTAATAGACCGACAGTTGTATCTGGTCTTCTTCCCGAATTAGGGCAGCACTGATTGCGTTTTTTGACATTGCCAAGAAGATGTACAATCTCTCGTGATTAGTAGGCTTTGATAGAATGGGTGGTGTGGATAGGTGTTAAACCAGCGCTCAGAATGCGCCTTCTTCTGTAGTCCATTCAAAATTCCGTTTTCCTTTTTTGATTAGATCAAAGAAGGGAATGCATTTGTCGGTGAATTTTGAAATGAACCTTCTCAGTGATGCTACTTTCTCACTGAGGCTCTGGACTTGTTTTATGGTTCGTGGAGTTTCAAGATTTCTGATTGCCCAAATCTTCTGTAGATTGGCTTTTATTTCTCGAGCAATGACGATAAATCCAAGGAATTTTCCAGACGCGACCCCAAAGTGACATTTCAACAGGTTGAGCTTCATTCTACTCTCGAAGGATGTTGAACATCGTTTCCAGGTCTTTGATATGATCGGTGGAGAATCGCGACTTCATTATCATGTCGTCCATATATACCTCCATGGTTTTTTCGATTTGATTGGCGAACATTCGGTTAACTAGCCGTTGATAGGTTACTTCGGCATTCTTAAGTCCAAATGGCATGACTTTGTAGCAGTAAAGTCCCAAATTGATGACGAAGCTGGTATGCTCTTGATCGGGCAGATGCATGGGTATTTGATTATAGCCAGAATATACATCCATGAAGGACAAGAGCTCATGTTCGGCCTTTGAGTCTACGAGATGATCAATACGGGGAAGTGGAAAACTATCTTTAGGGCAAGATTTATTCAAGTCTGATTAGTCAACACATGTTCTCTAGGTTTCTTGACGAGTACAGGATTGGACACCCATTCCGGATATAACACATCTCGAATAAATCTGTTCGACCTGAGTTTATCTACCTCTTTCTTAAGGGCGGCTGATCTCTCTTCATCCATACCGTGCCTTTTTTGTTTGATCGAGACATGCCGTCGGTCAATATTCAATGTGTGGCTCGTGACGTCCGAGGAGATTCCACACATATCAAAGTGTGTCCAGGCAAATACGTTGAGGTTTGCCCAGAGAAATTCAACAAATTGCTCCTTCATCTGTTGGCTTAGCTGAGATCTGATCTTTACCATTTTAGAATCATCATTTTCATTGATCGGGACATCGATCAACAGTTTTGCCGGGGAAGCTTGATGGTCTTTGACTTCGTCCTCACTTTCGGTATCTCTCGGGTCAAGATCCCTTGGGAATTGGTTGGGGTGCCCAGGCCTTGGCCTAGGCGTTAGCTTTAAATTCTCTGCAAAGTAGAGGCAGAAAGACTCCTCTATGCCCTTTTCCTTTTCTTTTCACTACGCATACCACAACTCAGCAACATATCAGGCTCGTCCAACAGTCTGGTCCATCTGAACGACTCCAACTCCATAATCGGTAGGGAATTTTAAAGTCAGACACCAAGGGGAAATAGAAGCCGTGAACTCATCTAGGGCTGGTCGGCCAAAGAAAGCGTTGTATGGTGAGTCTATATCCAATACAATAAACCGTAGTATCCGGACTCTCCGGCGTTCTCCAACTCCCAACTCCACTGGTAGCTCCACCATCCTAGTGGGTATAGTCGCACTTCCATTGAAGCCATGATTACGAGACTTACAAGGCTTCAAATCTTTTGCTTCCATCTACATATGATCATAAGCTCGCTTAAACAATATGTTCACTGAATTTCCACTGTCCACTAAGATCCTCTTCATCCAAACAAGACCAATTTGAGTTGAAATGACAAGTGAATCAATGGTTGTGGCTTCGACTCTGTCGGCATCCCTGTTTCGAAATATGATGTCATCTGTCATCGTTTTCTATTGTTTGGCCGGAGCCCCGTCTTCCAAATTACTACAACATTCGAAGCTCACAGGCCTAATAAACCTGGCATACGGCTCCATTTTCCTCCAGCTTTAATATGCTAGATGAGGACCACCACTGGAAGTATTAATTACCAACCTCCCACCGGTATGAGCGGGTTCCTTCGGTCTAGCCTGATTTGGTATTTGGTTTTGATTCGACGGGCCCACACCTCCAGACTGCGACGCTCGAACAAACTACTCAAACTTTCTTTCTCGGATCAGCTTCTCGATAATGTCCTGTAAATGATGACACTCATTCATGTTATGGCCATAACTATCATGAAATCTACAAAAATTCGCCATTTGAATCTGTTTTTATGATAATTTCTTCGGAGTAGGTTTCTTATATTGAATGGTATTGCAGGTCTACAAGTGCAAATTTTCTAGAAACGTATTTAAAGGAGTATAAGTGTCAAACATGGGAGCCCTACGTCGCGGCCAACGATTCTGATCCCGTTTTCTATTTTGATTTCCATTGCCTTTCTGTTGATTCTGTTTATTCTGTATGTTTAACTGCATCTTTCTGGAATTCTCCTCGGTTTGTTTAACAACAACATTGCTTTGGATTCCTTGCACATTGGGCCCTGCGTCATCCTTTTTCCTAGACTATTTTGCATCCTCTCATCTCGAGAACCGAGCTGCCTTGGAAAAACGGTCTAATGATGTAGGGTTTTTAAGCCAACCAGTTGCCAAATTCAAAATCGGGATCGATCCCCTTAGTTAGTGCCATCAGAATCGAGTTGTCATTGGGAATGCTAATCTCAGCGCATGCAGCATAAAACCTCTCCAGATAACGTCTAAGTGTTTCTCCTGGAGCTTGGGTGACACTAGACAAGGTATTAACATCTTTCGTCCTTGTGACATGCATGCAGAACTGTTTAACAAACTTTGTTGCCAACTGGTCGAAACACGAGATAGATCACGATGGTTGACATGTAAACCACATAGTCACTATGCCCGTTAGGTAGATCGGAAAACTTCGACATTTGACCGCATCATCAGCCCGTGCGCACTCATTAACCATTCGTACTTTAAAATGTGCTGGCTGGGATCAGAGCTCTATTCATAAACAGGTAGAATTGGCATTTTGAATCGCCGAGGCGGTTCAGCGTAGAGGATGCCATCGGTGAAAGGGGTATGACTTCGGGAGATTCCCCAGTCGTCATTGGTGAGGCCCTGAATTTCACGGATCATCTGACGGATCATTGTCGGGATGTCTGGCATTTGGACATTTTGGGCATGCTGAGCCAAGGTATGGTCGGGTTTCGCAATGCGAGGATGGGCCAATCACGGTCGACGGTCCATATCTCACTTCCTTGGTTCTAGGTTTTCAAGAACATAAGGCTCAGGAGTAAACTCATGTTGGCGATGGTTTGGATCTGTTCGGTTTTGAGCATCCGATTCCAACTCAGTAGAAGCGGCGGCGGCGCAGTTGTTAGTAACATGATAAGGAACAGTACCTCCTTGGGAGGAGGTTCTGGTCTGATGGCTGGTTGACGGGCCAGCCCTTGATCGCCTAAAATTAAATGTGGCTGATGTCCAATAGCCTTTGTATAGCATCCATCGAGCCATGGATGCGTGAATCTACGATTGTAGTTAGAAGAGGCTGAACTTTCAGTAGATGAATAGGAAGCTTGATGCCTTCTGGATCTCCTTCCTCTTTCATGGTTTAGTCGATTAGTCAACTCCGCATTGGCATGGAGTTACTGATTAAGCTGCTGGTGGCTTTGAGTCATCTCTTACATTAGCAGTTGAAACCCTTCCTTGGTGACATGACCTTGTGGATATGAAGGTCTTGCAGCATTCTGGTCGGTAGGAGGAAGTTGTGCGGGGTTCTGTCTGTCACGTCCTTCTGGATCTGCAGCTATTGAAGTAGTCCTGGTGTTGACCATGGTAGATATCGAAGTTTTCTCCTAGACTTGGTATAAATTTGAATAGGATGGTAGAACTCCTAGGCTTGAAATCTGGATCTCCTTCTTAGATTCTTGCAATCTGATATCGGTAGTAGATCGAATGAGCAGGAGAAAAACCGGGTTCTCGGTGGAAGTACCAAAGTGTTTGTATCAAAATTGGGCACAACACTCTTCGTATGGTTTGAAGAGATAAAATGAAGAAATTAAATGTAAAATGAGGTAGATCAACAAACACACCAATCAACATATAAGAAAATGTGTAGAAACACAAGAATTTAAGTGGTTCGGCGGATTGCCTACGTCCACTATGATATGGTTGATGTTTATTCACTTTCACTGGCTAATTAAAAAAAGTTAAAACAGCACAACAGTAGTCTAGAAATGATACCGACAGAATGCCAACGTAGAGAAACCAAAAGTCCCTTTTCTGTAGGTCCAGAGTCATTATTTTTTGGCGTGGCTAGCAAACATCGTGCCCAGATTTTGGAAGACTTCTTATCTCACGTGGACGGGTCCATGGGATTAAGTTCAGGCGATTTCGACTCGATCTGGGAGCAACACAAATTTAGTTCCTATCGATCTATAATTGGTCCTTTGAGGCTGAAATTTTTCTAAGTACATTCTTGAAGTTGTAGACAAGCTCCTGTGAAAATTTGGTGGCATTTGGACTGGTAGATCTCGAGTTATAATCGATGCAAGTTTGAACTTTCAATGTGCTGTCGAATTCGCATCGCTTCTATTCGTATCGCTTATAGGCACGTAATGTTGGATGACACTGCACTAACTTTTAGGATCAATCCACTTTTCTTGCCGAACGACCGAGTCTTTCCTTCTTCACGTGTCTCCTTTGTATCACTCTCATTCATGCGCTTCGTTTCCATGCCGTTCATATCCATGTCATGATTTCATTCATATCGCTTTTAAACTTGTCCCATTCGTTTTGCTTCCTTCAATTCCTATTCCCATCGGAATTCCCAGGCACTGCATCGCATCGATCAACAAGGATGTCGTTCATATCGTTCCATCGCGTATCACTCACATCGATCCTTGGTCGAACGATACGAATAACATGTATAGGTGAATCAATATGAATAAGTTAGTGGATGATGGATGCGAAGCAGGGTGAATACGAACCGATACGAAGCGAGGCATGTTTGATGGATTCGATCTAATGAATGTTTGATGGATATGTACGTTACTTTCTTTCATGGATACGAACCTCCACTTACCTCGATGGATACGAATTATTATTGCCATGATGGATACAAATAGTGCCAGCTTTTCCTGATGGATTCGAATGAAACCGATACGAAGGAGGTGGAATGACGGATACGAATGAGAGCATTGCTTGATTTGCATTGATCATATCTTGAGCATACTAACTTCGATTGAATTGAAATTTGAAACATTGGCTTTCATAGCTTTGACTGTCATGTCAAGTTAATTGTAGCTTAATACGGACTCAGACAAAATTTACCAGCATCCAGTAGACTTACATATAACTAGTTTTCGGGATGAACTGTCTTTGGTTTTTAGTCAATTCCTTGGTGCCACAGCCTTGCCAAAATGCGGGATAACACTTGGTACATAGTTAATCATACTATCTATTAATTCGGTGGACCATCCTTTCCAATGTTTAGTTTTCATAGGATAACCACCAACCAACATAGCTAACTTAGGCCTACTAAATATACCAAAATTTCTAACTGACTGTTAGAAGAAAAACGAACAGTCTGTCTAAAGACACTTATCCTAATTACTATCCGCTAATCTTATAGTTTTGCTAGGCATACTATGAACCAAAAGGTTTTGCAGACCAACCTATAAGTTATCTATCTTTATATATTCCTTTTTGTGTGCACACATACTTTTAGTCTTACTCTTGACAAACCCTAAGCACTGGAATTTTGGACTTGTACCAACTAGGGGCTAATAGCTGAAGTATAGGGTGCTACCCTACACCAGTCCTATTTGATTTTCTAATCTCTGAGTCAATTCATCCTATCATAATCTATCCAAAGGTGGGAAGAACAATAATTTCTATAGTAAAATTCTAGGCTAAATACCCCTTTTATTTCCTTGAAAATATACTTCTATACTAATGATTTAACCCTTAAAATCATACTTTCAAAACAAGGAAAAATATAGCCCTTTACTTTGTCCAAAATAATTATACCATGATAAATCCTTTAATAAACTTTATTGATGATGTTTGAAGTCAATGGAAATCTTCACCCCTTAAACACAGGTCATAAGCTCAAAAATATAAACCTTATATAGTGATAAAGCTCGATGACCTCATTGCCCTTAAGGATCTTCGTCCCTCTTCCATATAAAATAAGTTAAAGTCTTTAGCTTATGAAACATAAGGTCATAAGGCTGCTAATATAAACTTCGCACTTCATAGAGTGTCTACTTCGTAGGTATAAGACATAGTTTGCATAGGTTAAGGTCATACAGCTTAATCTCGATATAGTTAAATCTCTGCATCAAATGCCTTAAAGAAAAAATAGGCAACTTCATTAGGGTTTAAGTTAATATAAGTGGCATCATAGCCCTCTTCGAAAATATGTTACTAGGATTAAAAGTGACAACCATTTAAGTCGAAGTTATAACACATGACACTATATTTATGAAGTCATTAATACCAGCATAGTTGCATATAGATTCGAAGTCGATATGTGTAAAACATGTAGCTTCATAATTACTGCTATAAATTACTTTGAAACCAATGAGATTGGGGTAACGAACCAAATTTTGACTAACATTATTTTGGACATTTAATTAGATGTATTAAATGAAATAATGCAAATGGTTAAGGGGTTGAGATTTGTATGACCATAGGGTAGCCGCGCCTAATTAATCTAAAGCCAAAGAGAATTACAATGAAGTAAGTAAAGGTAATAAGATAATGACAAAATAGGAATAGGTATTCTTATACCCCAAACCTTTAATCCAATTTCATTTACAATATTCACAAACAAAGACTAAACCAAGAAACTTGGCTGGCCACCATTAGAAGAAGACAAGAGGAAGTTAAGTAAGAATCCAAGAAGGAAGCTTAATCACATTAATTTAACATCAAATCTCAACCTTCTTAACAATCAAGCTAAGGTGAATAATAGATTACATATCATTTTATTATTTAGGTTTCTAGATTAAATTCGAATATATATTGTAAAGTAAACCGCCATGTTTTGATTGTTAAATGGATATATATGCTTGTTGGTGGTTTGTGCTATTTCATATAGATTTTGTGACAAGGATTAATTTGGAAAACCTATTAAATGACATCCAAATGGCTTGCGCTTTTTAAATAAGGCCAGAAACATTATTTTAGAGATGGGTTTCAAGTTTATAATTTCTAAGTTACTATGGACTTATTATGAATTTTCGAGTAGGGAAAATGGTTAAATTGGGTTTACAATTAATCTTGGTTATTGTACGTTAGCTTTGGTTCAAAAATTTAAATATGTTAGGAAATTTATTAAAAGTGATTTATGGAAATTGTTTGAGAATTTTCCAAAGTATTTAATAAGGATATAAAATATTTAAGATAGGGGACATAAATGTTTCATATACTTTTAAAAGGAGAAGGGGCTAATTTGCTAAGTGTTTTAAATTGTTAATTTCTAAATTCGACGGCACTTTTGGAAAAGATTTTGAAAGAGAATTGGCAACCAATTATATGCTGACAAATAAGGCAAGTTAGTTGGAAAGACATTACTTTAATATTAAAAAATTAGTTTTGTGAAGGATAGTTTGTTCGCCACTTTTGGCAGCTACCTTTCAACCCCATACTACCGCCTTCAACCTAGTTAAAACCAATACACATGGATCATTTCCTTGGTACGTAGTGGACTGGAGATAGGCAAAAGGTATAGAGTTGAAACATGCTTTCGAAGAGGTAGAAGTAGTCTTTATAAACTCAGAACTATTTTGGGTTACAAAATGATGCTTTCGAAGGAGTTAGCTTTCAACTTTGTTGAATATGCCTTTTTCAGAAAAAGGGCTTTTGAAAGGTTTGCCGCCTTTTGTTTTTGTATAAAACTTTCGAAGGGGTCGAAATCCCCGCTGTTGCATTTAACCTTTCGGACCAAAGCTTTCGAAAGGGTTCTTTCGCTTTAAACTTTGAATCCGCTTCTCCATGCTTTTGAAAGGGTTGGTTTTGGAACTAACCACTTTCTTTTTTATTTAGGAATAATGCTTTCGAAAGATTTGCATTCATCTCAATTCTTTAGGACCGTTTGTTCTATTGAAAGTTTAACCCAAAGGTTTTGAAAGGGATGATTTTAAATGGTTTCGAAGCTATGTTCCACAAACTTTACTTGGACCCAATGCTTTCGAAAGGGTTGTTTGAAGTAAAGAACTTTAATGCTTTCGAAAGGTCTATAATGAAGGTTTCGAAAGGAAGATTCCCTAATGTTTTCAAAAGGTTTACTTTAAGTGTTTAATGGAAGATTTCCAATGCTTTTGAAAGAAAGTTTAAAGTGTTTTGAAAGAGGATATCTAAAGTTTTATAAAGTTTTTGAAGGGATTCTTTCCACGATTTCAAAAGGTCTATTTTAGAGGTTTTCGAAAGGTATGTTTTGGCCTTTCGGCCTAGTGTTTCAAGGTATAATAGTTAACTTATTTTGAAAGGGATACTTATAATGGAGTCGAATGGTATTGTTTAAAGTTTTTAAACAAGGGTTTCGAATGTGATATCTTGAATTTAAAACCTGATGTTTCTAATTTAAAGGAGGGCTTTAACTTGTTTTAAAGGGATATATAACCCTATTGATTTAGGTTTTCATCAACATTATTTTGTGTAAAGCATATATCAAGGAAAAGATATTTAACAAAAGCACAGAGTATATTTTATTTATTTTAAGTAAGACTTAAAGGGTTAAATCAATTTGAAGGAAATGTTTTCAAGTAAAATTTGATGGTGTAGTTAACCCTAAGTAAATGGCTCAGTTATTAGATTAACAAATGAGACTGGTATAGGGTTGCGCCCTATACTTTAGCTAATAAGTCACTAGCTAATGTAAGTCCAAAATTCCTATGTGTAGGGCTTACCACAGGTAAGACTTAATGACGTTGCACATAGAAAGGAATATAAAGAGAAGGATAAGTTACCGTTGAGCCTACAAAACCATTAGTGTGACTACTTGGATTTTTTTTAACATTTGTAATTGGAATAATTAACTAATTTTAATTATTGAAATGTTAATTTTTATAAGTCGATTAAAAAAAGTTTTTGATATTAAAAATATATGAATATATAAAATTCGAAAACTATATTAAATTTTAAAACGCTAGATTATGAATATGATAAAAATATATATCTGTATGTATGTAAGCTTCACCATTCCAAATTTATGATAATACACACACATATGCGCTTCATGAAGGCATTTCAAACTTATGATGATGAAAATATATAAGTACGTACTTATGTATATATGTCTATATAAAATAGTGTATATAAATATGTAATTTTGTATATGGTAAAAATATATGTATTTGGAAATGTATATATCTATATATCTGTGTGTATATATGCACATGAAGCTACATGATGATAACACCAAAGTCAAGCACACCAAAACATAAAATCAAGCATATTAAATATTAAATCATACCATAAAATCACATCAGCCCATTCAAGAAATCAAATCGGTAAAAGAAAAAAATAATATGAAAAAATGTGAAGCCTGTAAGAAAATTCTTTAGCCACCCTATAAGTGCATAGCAACCACCCTAGTATTTCACCGCCTTTCTCCATTCTTCTATTAATACACACACACACACACGGCCATAGTTGTTCATGTATAACATACAAAAAAAGAGAATCTTCCATTGAACCTTGTATCATCTTACTTGTATCATGGTCAGTACCATCTACAACTCAGAAACCCTGTATCATCTTCTCTGCACATGTTTTTGAATAAAACAGTTAAGTGTTTGCAACTTCAAAAATCAATACCTTGCCATCTACTCATTTTTAAACTAAGTTTCCAAAAGGAAAGATGTTTATTTATGAGTACAGGTTATTTTAAAATTTGTTTCATCAAATTTCATTGAGCAAGGAGGAAGGAAACTCCAATTTATAGTAAGTGGTTTAGTTATGACCAAAATTTAAGCATCACAATTTAATCAATGGTTCATATGGTTGTGATAGTGGTTGAGAAACCTGATTTGTGGAAATGGTTTGGGAATTTTCGAGCTATGTGGAAGGAGAGATTAAGGGATGAATAGAATTGGGGGGATGCCAAATTCAGGCGATGTGATCGATTTCGGGTCGAGCGGTTGGGCGTAGAGGAGGTTTAACAGGTGGTGCACCTGGGAAAAATAGCACGACGATTTCTGCTGAGGCAAGGAGGCTAGTTTAGGTTGATATAAGGTTTTAGGTTGGCTTCGAGTTCGAGGAAATGGCGATGACGAGAGAGAAAGGGGGAGTGTGCATGTGGGGGAAAGGTGGAGGTGATTTTGGAGAACCTCTGGGTGAAGTTTGTTGGGGAATGATGGACATGGATGGCGAGGCGATCAAGTGCAGGGTTTTTCGCCCAGGTTTAGGGGTTGAAGTTCGAAATGTCGAACTAAGGTCGTGTTGGCGGTTCTAGGTGGTTGGATAAGGCGCGGGGGTCGAAGGCGACGTGCATAGAGGGTCGACGGCAAGTATAGACGGCTAGAGGCGTTGTATATGTGCACACGCTCATGCACGTTTCGTGATTTCGAATGGAAGAGGGGAAGAAGGAATTTGGGGAAGAAAGGTTGATGGCCCGGTTTTTGTTCATGGGCTAGATTTTGGGTGGGTAGTGAAAATATAAAATGGTGATTAGTTTTTATAAATTGTTTAATTAAAATACAAGTCCTTATAAATTTCATATCTCATTCGTTTTAGGTCCAAATCCAACATGGCCAGTCTTGTTGGGTTCACATTAATGTGATCTTGGTTATTGAATCAAATTGGTAGAGTTTAGAGCTTATGGAATTTTCAGTCAAATTCGAACGTGTTCGAATTTAATCGGAATCAGGACGCGGAAGCAACAACGGGAAGTAAAAGGTGAGTGTTTTTAACGCTCACGATGTACTATGATATTTTTATGTTTGTTAAAATTGAATCATGAAGTTATCTAATTTTATTGACTGTTGATTGAAAATGAAATTGACGTATAAATTGACTGTAGATATTAAAATTGACAGTTAAAATTGAAATTGAAATTTAATTGTCAGTAAATTACCTGATATTAATAACTATGAAATTGTTGGGAATTATTTTGACTGTTTGGATGATTGGTTGTGATGGATGCCAATTGGTTGATATTCGGATGTTTAGATGTTTATTTATTTCATATTTTTTTATCACCCTGTAATCTATTTGCCGTACAAAAACGTTAAATTGAATTATTTAAAATAAAGTAAGAAATAGGTTGAAAAGATATATACCTATGACATTTATTTTGGATAAAAATGATATATACCTATGACCATCCTTTTCAATGTTTAGTTTTCACAGGATAGCCACCAAGCTACATAGCTAACTCGGGCCTACCAAATATACCAAATTTTCTAACTAACTGTTAGAAGAAAAATGAATAGCCTGTCTAAATACACTTATCCTAATGTTTACCATACTATTCGCCAATCTTATAGTTTTGCTAGGCATACTATGAACCTAAAGGTTTTGCAGACCAACCTATTAGCTATCAATCTTTATATATTCCTTTTTGTGTGTGCACATACTTTTAGTCTTACTCTTGACAAAGCCCTAAGCACTGGAATTTTGGACTTGTACCAACTAGGGGCTAATAGCTGAAGTGTAGGAGCTACCATACATCAGTCCCATTTGATTTTCTAATCTCTGAGTCAATTCATCCTATCACAATCTATCCAAAGGTGAAAATAATAATAATTTCTTTAGTAAAATTCTAGGCTAAATACCCTTTTTTATTTCCTTGAAAATATACTTCTATACTAATGATTTAACCCTTAAAATCATATTTTAAAAACAAGGAAAAATATAGCCCTTTACTTTATCCAAAATAATTATACCATGATATATCCTTTAATAAACTTTATTGATGAAGTTTGAAGTCAATGGAAGCCTTCACCCCTTAAACATAGGTCATAAGATCAAAAATATAAACCTTGTATAGTGATAAAGCTAGATGACCTCATAGCCCTTAAGGATCTTCGTCCCTCTTCCATATAAAATAATTTAAAGTCTTTAACTTATAAAACATAAGGTCATAAGGCTGCTAATATGAACAACGCACTTCATAGAGTGTCGACTTCGTAGATATAAGACATAGTTTGCATAGGTTAAGGTCTTACAGCTTAATGTCGATATAGTTAAATCTCTGCATCAAATGCCTTAAAGAAAAAATAGGCAACTTCATTAGGGTTTAAGTTAATATAAGTGGCATCATAGCCCTCTTCGAAAATATGTTACTAGGATTAAAAGAGACAACCATTTAAGTCGAAGTTATAACACATGACACTATATTTATGAAGTTACTAATACCAGCTTAGTTGCATATAGATTCGAAGTCGATATGTTCAAAACATGTAGCTTCATAATTACTGCTATAAATTATTTGAAACCAATGAGATTGGGGTAACGACCCAAATTTTGACTAACATTATTTTGGACATTTAATTAGATGTATTAAATGAAATAATGCAAATGGTTAATGGATTGAGATTTGTATGACCATACGGTTGCGGCGCCAAATTAATCTAAAGCCAAAGAGAATTACAATGAAGTAAGTAATGGTAATAAGATAATGAAAAAAATAGGAATATGTATTCTTATACCCTAAATCTTTAATCCAATTTCATTTACAATATTCATAAATAAAAACTCAACCAAGAAACTTGGTTGGCCACCATTAGAAGAAGACAAGAGGAAGTTAAGTAAGAATCCAAGAAGGAAGCTTAATCACATTAATTCAACAGCAAATCTCAACCTTCTTAACAATCAAGCTAAGGTGAATAATAGATTAATATCATTTTATTATTTAGGTTTCTAGATTAGATTTGAATATATTTTGTAAAGTAAACTGCCATGTTTTGACTGTTAAATGGATATGTATGCTTGTTGGTGGTTTGTGCTATTTCATATAGATTTTATAAAGAGGATTAAATTGGAAAACCTATTAAATGACATTCAAATGGCTTGCTCTTTTGAAATAAGGCCAGAAACATTATTCTAGAGATGGGTTTCAAGTTTTATAATTTTCTAAGTTGCTATGGATTTATTATGAATTTTCGAGTAAGGAAAATGGTTAGATTTGGTTTAAAATTAATCTTGCCTATTCTACGTTAGCTTTGGTTCAAAAATTTAAATATGTTAGAAAATTTATTAAAAGTGATTTATGAAAAATTTTTGAGAATTTTTCGAATTATTTATTAAGGATATTAAATTATTTAAGATAGGGACATAAATGTTTTATATACTTTTAAAAGGAGAAGGGGCTAATTTGCTAAATGTTTTAAATTATTAATTTCTAAATTCGATGGCACTTTTAGAAAAGATTTTGAAAGATATTTGGCAACCAATTATATTTTGAAAAATAAGGCAAGTTAGTTAGAAAGATATTACTTTAATAGTTAAAAATCAGTTTTGTGGAGGATAGTTGTTTCGCCACTTTCGGCGGCTACCTTTCAACCCCATACCGCCGCCTTCAACCTAGTCAAAACCAATGCATATGGTATCATTGTCTTGGTACGTAGTGGATTGGATATAGACGAAAGGTATAGAGTTGAAACATGCTTTCGAAGAGGTAGAAGTAGTCTTTATAAACTCAGAACTATTTTGGGTTACAAAATGATGCTTTCGAAGGAGTTAGCTTTCGACTTTGTTGAATATTCCTTTTTTAGAAAAAGGGCTTTCGGAAGGGTTTTCCACGTTTTCTTTTTATATAAAACCTTCGAAGGGGTCGAAATCTCCGCTGTTGCATTTAATCTTTCGAACCAAAGCTTTCGAAAGGGTTCTTTCACTTTAAACTTTGAAGCCGCTTCTCCATTCTTTCGAAAGGGTTGGTTTTGGAACTATCCACTTTCTTTTTTTTACTTAGGAATAATGCTTTTTAAAGAGTTTCTTTCATCTCAATTCTTTTAAGACCGCTTGTTCTATTGAAATTTTAACCCAAAGGTTTCGAAAGGGATGATTTTATATGGTTTCGAAGCTATGTACCACAAACTTTACTTGGACCCAATGCTTTCGAAAGGGTTGTTTCAAGTAAAGCATTTTAATGCTTTGGAAAGGTTTATAATGAAGGTTTCGAAGGGAAGATTCTCTAATGTTTTCAAAAGGTTTACTTTGCGTATTTAGTGGAAGATTTCCAATGCTTTTGAAAGGAAAGTTTAAAGTGTTTTGAAAGAGGATGCCTAAAATTTTATAAAGCTTTCGAAGGGATGCTTTCCATGATTTCAAAAGGACTATTTTAATGGTTTTCGAAGGGTATGTTTTGGCCTTTAGGCCTAATGTTTCAAGGTATAATAGTTAATTTATTTTGAAAAGGGTACTTACAATGGAGTCGAATGGTATTGTTCAAAATTTTTAAACAAAGTTTCGAATGTGATATCTTGAATTTAAAACCTAATGTTTCTAAGTTAAAGGAGGGCTTTAACTTGTTTTAAAGGGATAGATAACCCTATTGATTTAGGTTTTCATCAACGTTATTTTATGTAAAGCATATATCTTGGAAAAGATATTTAACAAAAGCAAAGAGTGTATTTTCCTTGTTTAAGTATGATTTAAAGGGTTAAATCAATTTGAAGGAAATGTTTTCAAGTAAAATTTGATGGGGTAATTAACCCTAAGTAAATGGCTCAGATATTAGAATACCAAATGAGACTAGTATAGGGTTGCACACTGTACTTTAGCTAATACGTCACTAGCTAATATAAGTCCAAAATTCCTATGTGTAGGGCTTAACCATAGGTAATACTTAAATGATGTTACACATAGAAAGGAATATATAGGGAAGGATAAGTTATTGGTGAGCCTACAAAACCATTAGCGTGACGACCAGATTATTTTAACATTTGTAATTGGAATAATTAACTAATTTTAATTATTGAAATATTAATTTTTATAAGTCGATTAAATAAAGTTTTTGATATAAAAATACATGAATATATAAACTTTGGTAAATATATTAAATTTTAAAACGCTAGATTATGAATATGATAAAAAATATATATCTATATGTATGTAAGCTTCACCATTCCAAATTTACGATAATACACACGCACACACACATATGCGCTTCATGAAGGCATTTCAAACTTATGATGACAAAAATATATAAGTATATACTTATGTATATATGTCTATATAAAATAGTGTATATAAATGTGTAATTTTGTATATGGTAAAAATATATGTATTTGGAAATGTATATATACAAATGAAGCTACATGATGACAACATCAAAGTCAAGCACACCGAAACATAAAATCAAGCATATTAAATATTAAATCATACCATAAAATCACATCGGCCCATGCAAGAAATCAAATCGGTAAAAGAAAAAGAAAAAATATATGAAAAATGTGAAGCCTATAAGCAAATTCTTCAGCCACCCTATAAGTGCATAGCAGCCACCATAGTATTTCACCGCCTTTCTCCATTCTTCTATTAATATATATACATGGCCATGGTTGTTTATGTATAACATACAAAAAGAGAATCTTCCATTAAACCTTGTATCATCTTCCCTGTATCATGGTCAGTACCACCTATAACTCAGAAAATCTATATCATCTTCTCTGCACATGTTTTTGAATAAAACAGTTAAGTCTTTGCAACTTCAAAAATCAATACCTCCCCATCTACTCGGTTTTAGACTAAGTTTCCAAAAGGAGAGTCGTTTGTTTGTGAGTACAGATTATTTTAAAATTTGTTTCACAAAATTTCATTGAGCATGGAGGAAGGAAACTCCAATTTACAGTAAGTGGTTTAGTTATGACCAAAATTTAAGCATCACAATTTTATCAATGGTTCATATGGTTGTGATGGTGGTTGAGAAACCTGATTTGTGGAAATGGTTTGGGAATTTTCGAGCTATGTGGAAGGATAGATTAAGGGATGAATAGAATTGGGGGGATGCCAAATTCAGGTGATGTGATCGATTTCGGGTCGAGCGGTTGGGCGTGGAGGAGGTTTAACAGGTGTTTCACCTTGGAAAAATAGCACGACGATTTCTGCTGAGGCAAGGAGGCTAGTCGAGGTTGATATAGGGTTTTAGGTTGGTTTTGGGTTGGCTTCGAGTTCGAGGAAATGACGATGATGAGAGAGAAAGGGGGAGTGTGCATGTGGGGGAAAGGTGGAGGTGATTTTGGCGAACCTCTGGGTGAAGTTTGGTTGAGAACAATGGACATGGATGGCGAGGCAAGGTGATCAAGTGGCAGGGTTATTCGCCCAGGTTTGGGGGTTGAAGTTCGAAATGTCGAACTAAGGTCGTGGTGGCGGTTCTAGGTGGTTGGATAAGGCGCGGGGGTCGAAGGCGACGTGCGTAGAGTGTTGACGACAAGTATGGACAGCCAGAGGCATTGTATACGTGCACACGCTCGTGCATGTTTCGTGATTTCGAATGGAAGAGGGGAAGAAGGAAATCAGGGAAGAAAGGCTGATGGTCCGGGTTTTGTTCGTGGGCTAGCTTTTGGGTAGGTAATGAAAATTTAAAATGGTGATTAGTTTTTATAAATTGTTTAATTAAAATACAAATCCTTATAAATTTCATATCTCATTCGTTTTAGGTCCAAATCCAACGTGGTCAGTCGTGGTGGGTTCATATTAATGTGATCTTGGTTATGGAATCAAATTGGTAGAGTTTAGAGCTTGTGGAATTTTTAGTTAATTTGAACATGTTCGAATTTAATCAGAATCAGGACGCGAAAGCAACAACAGGAAATAAAAGGTGAGTGTTTTTAACGCTCATGGCGTGCTATAATATTTTTATGTTCGTTAAAATTGTATCATGAAGTTATCTAATTTTACTGACTGTTGATTGAAAATGAAATTGATGTATAAATTGAATGAAGATATTAAAATTGAAATTTAATTGCCAGTAAATTACCTGATATTAATAACTATGAAATTGTTGGGAATTATTTTGACTGTTTGGATGATTGATTGTGATGGATGCCAATTGGTTGATATTCAGATGATTGGATGTTTATTTATTTCATATATCTTGTTATCACCCTGTAAATTATTTTCCGTACAAAAACTTTAAATTGAATTATTTAAAAAAAAGTAAGAAATAGGTTGAAATGATATATACCTATAGCATTTATTTTGGATAGAAATGATATTTATCCATCCTTGAAATTAAATCGAAGTAACTACTCACTTGGCCAAAGGATAAAAAATTATATACGGACACCGGATTGGTTAAATTAAATGGTTTTAAAATTTTTGATTTGAAATTCATATAGGCGATTTGATTTTAAGAAAATAAAAACCGAATTTATGAAAATTGAATTATTTTCGAACTGGAGCTCGAAATGTTGAAATTTAAATTTGGTAAACGAAATGTTTTTATTAATTGAAGTTGAGATTTTTAAGTTATAATCGAAATATGATTTAAATTTCAGAAATTGATTTGATTATGGATTGGACTTTTATTCGAACTTTGAATAGTACTATGTAAAAGTGATATAGAACGATATTACGAAATTGAGCTTGGAATTGAATTACATTTTAAAATTTAGATTTTAAATTGGGTATTAAAGGTAAGTTTGATTTAAGTGTTTTGAATCAATGTTTTAAAAATCGAACTCGGAATTGATACAAATTGAGACAGTTCAAATTTGAAATTGAAATTATTTTGGAATTAATTTGGAATTGACATCAAAGTTAATTTGGAATTGACATCAAAGTTAATTTGGAATTGAAGTAACATCCGACTTAAAATTGAAATTGAATCGATTAAATAGAAATGGAAACTGGAATTGATTTCAATAGGGAAATTTGGAAATGAATCGGTTTGACTTTGGAACTATTTTCAAATGAATTATTTTAGTATAAACAGTTTAAAATCTATCTTCTTTAAATATTCATATTATTTTGATTTTCCAAATTATTTTATTATATAAACCATTTTCAATACTCAAACAATTTTCTATGGAACTATGTTAACTATTTAACTATTTTAAAATTATTTAAACTATTTGCTAAAAATTTAAACTAGTCAAAAGGGTGAATTTTTTATATTTAAATCTTGGATTTGAATGTGAATTGCATTAAAGTGAAGTTATAACCTAAATTGTAATTCGAATCAAAATTTCGAAGTGAAATCGATATATCGAACTGAATTGACATTTTGAAGTAAAATATGATTTGTGAAGCAGATATGAGGATTTCGAAAGGATTTAATTTTGAAGCGAATATGATATTTTGATATCAAGTACGAACTGTTTTCGAAATGTAAAAGAACCAACCAGTGTGTAAAATGACGTTTGGTTGTTAAAGAGACCGTGACCTCTTATTGGCATACTCTCTGTTAAATTGGAGTCAATAATTTTCTATGAGGAACTACTGAACTCAATCACTTGCTGCCGTTACTCAATAGTTTTCTATTGAGGTCTATCCCATAGAGATACTCAAATTGGATTAGTGATTGATTTCAAGGTTTCATCGTAAACCTAATTGGTTACTTCCAATTACGTAGATCAATAGTTCAAACCGCACTCAAAATTAGGGCATTTTCCATTGATATAGGGACTTCTGTACCAGAAATAATGGTATCTCCAATTATAACCCCTCCTACTTTAACAACTGTGTACGCGGAGGAGACTCCAGAACGAAGTGGTTGAATTTGGCGTCGTTTGCTGGATTTGAAGAAAGAGAACGATGATGGATTGACCTAACACTTGTGTCAATTTGAAATGGCTAAAACTGGAGTCGTAGCAGCCAATGAGGCTAGCTACCTCTAGCGGACACACTTCTTCGTATTAATATCATGACAAAGTGATTGATTGGTGCGCACACTCGGATTTTAGGAGTGTAGGACGCGGTGGGCTGTTAGGGGTTACCACCAGCCGGGAAGCGTACATTGGTAGTATCCTACCTTGGGCATTTCCTTACGTTCCTTATCATACTTTTATCCCTATATGAGACCCCTACTATTTTGGTTTAATGTTGTCGTATCACGCGCATCCCCATCCATGGATGGTTTACTGGTGTTTATATGCAAAATGTATGACAATGCTTAAAAATGCGTTAAGGGGGATTATTGTCGATTTAAACCATCCGAAATATGGGTCCTCACAGTTGGTACTAGGGCTCTGGTTTAGCGAGAACCTTGGCTTTAATGGGATAGCTCATTAGGGATAGGGTCAGTAGTACCCTAGAATTGAGTTTGGGTGCGTGTGTGTGTGTGTATGAGCGCATATTTTTTAGTGAATATAAAAATTGTTTTATATTGTATTGGTTGATTTGCTGAGTGGCTTATGGATTCTGGTCAATACGAGTAATTAACATTATTGATAGGTATCTCTAAACACTTGAACAGAGCAATTCGACATAGTATTGTTTTGAAATTAGGTAAATGAAATAATTATATCCCGATTATATTTTATATATAAAGGAGTAATTTCCAGAAAATTATTAGGGTATATATACCGTGTTTGGTTGCTAGGAATGATAATATTGATTATTATCATTAGTTGGTTATTGTGCCTTAATAAAAGATGTTTGTTATAAAGTAAGCAATGATAAAAAATTTGTGAAATGTTTTAAAGTAGTGAAATTATGTAAGAATAATTTATAACTGTGACTTATAAATTAAAATGGATTTAAATTGAGATGTTTTTAATCTAAGTTTCGCAATTTTGAAATGTATATCAAAGTGTTTCAAAAAAATAATAATAGTATTATTTTGAAAGTATCTTTGGAAAAAATATTAAGAATGTTTTAAAGGAAATAGAAGCATTGAATTCAATTCGGTCGGTGGAAAATAATTTCAATGATGACCACTGCGTTGTCGACGTTCATTTTCAAGTTCCTAAGTGACGGATTGCTACAGAAATAATTTGATATGGAAATTTTTATTGAAACATAGGTGTTTGGAAATTCCGAGGGAATTGTTTTGGATAAAATCAAGTTGATTTTGAAATTCTAAAGGAATTATTTGTTCAACCAAAAGCGCTATATATATCGATTTCAAATGATTTGAAAAAAAACCAGGTGGTTGAATTCTGGAACTTTAATAATAATGTTGGGAAAAACATCAAGAAATAAGTTATGAACTTATAAATTAAGAATGATTTTAGCAAGTAAGAAAAGTATGGAATATGAATTTTGGAATTAAATTTTAACTTGAGTAAGTTAAAATGAATGAAATTTAACTTAAGGTAAGTTAAATAAAATTGGATTGGATTCGAAACCATATCAAATTAAATTGAATATATATATATATATATATATATACAAAAAATGGATTGTGAATTGATTATATAACAATAAGTCATAAAATTTTGAATGGAACACAACTTAAGTGAATATTATGGAATTGTGTATAAATAGTTTAAATAAGAAAACCCATGAAATGGGTTAATTGACTTGTTAAAGGAATGGAAATTAGAATTTGAATTATAAATTGGAATTGAACCCAAACCAAAATCAAATGAAGTGATGTTTGAGATAAAAAAACAAAATTTTAATTTGGAAATGAACTAATTGGACAAATTAATTTGTGAATTGAACCGTAATCGTAATAACTCCATGGTATAAATATAGACTTAGGTTGTGGAAACAAAATCGATGATAATTGGAAATTTTGGGGTGTTAGAAATATTTTGGGAATTATTTTAGAAATTTTTGTTAACCAAAGGTTGATTTTTGAATTGAATTTGACATAAGGAATTTTGGTTTAGAAATGAAAACTAATTGTTTTGGGTTGGAACTAAAGGAATTAGGAAAGTGAAATAGCAAACTAACCAAGTGGGTTTTTGAAACAAAAGTTAATGAGTTTGGATCGTTCGTCCTACCTTAGCTATTTCGGGGACGAAATTCTTTTAAGGGGAAGGAATGTAACGACTCAGATTTTTTTAATATCTGTTATTGGAATAATTAACTAATTTTAATTATTGAAATAATAATTTATATAAGTCGATCAAACAAATTTTCTGATATTAAAAATATATGAATATATAAAATTTGGAAACTATATTAAATTTTACAACGCTAAATTTTAAATATGATAAAAGTATATACATCTATATGTATGTAAGCTTCGACATTCCAAATTTATGAATATATATATATATATATATATATATATATATAAGCTTCATAAAGGCATTTCAAACTTATGATGACAAAAATATATAAGTATATATTTATGTATATATGTTTATATAAAATAGTGCATATAAATGTGTAATTTTGTATATGGTAAAATATATGTATTTGGAAATGTATATATCTATATATGTGTGTATATACACACATTAATCTACATGATGACAACATCAAAGTCAAGCACACCAAAACATAAAATTAAGCATACTAAATATCAAATCATACCATAAAATCACATCAGTCCATATAAGAAATCAAATTGGTAAAAGAAAACGAAAAAAATATTTGAAAATATGTGAAGTCTATAAGCAAATTCTTCAGCCACCCTATAAGTGCATAGCAGCCACCCAATTATTTCACTGCCTTTTTTCATTCGTCTATATATATACATGGCCATAGTTGTTTACGTATAACATAAAAAAAGGGAATCTGCCATTGAACCTTATATCATCTTCCCTGTGTCTCGGTCAGTACCACCTACAACTCAAAAACAATGTATCATCTTCCCCGTACATGTTTTTGAATAAAATACTTAAGCCTTTGCAACTTCAAAAATCAATAACTCACCATTTAGTTAGTTTTAAACTATGTTTCCCAAAGGAAAGATGTTTGTTTGTGAGTATAGATTAGTTTAAAATTTGTTTCATCAAATTTCATTGAGCATGTAGGAAGGACTCTCCAATTTACAGTAAGTGGTTCAGTTATGACCAAAATTTAAACATCACAATTTATTCAATGGTTCATATGGTTGTGATGGTGGTTGAGAAACCTGATTTTTTGGGAATGGTTTAGGAACATTCGAGATGTGTGGAGAGAAAGATTAAGGGATGAAAAAAATTGAAGAGATGCCAAATTCAAATGATGCGATCGATTTCAGGTCGAAGGGTTGGGTATGGAGGAGGTTTAAGGGGTGGCACACCTGGGAAAAATAGCGCAGCGATTTCTGGTTAGGCGAGGAGGCTAGTCAAGGTCGATATAGGGCTTTGGGTTAGTTTTGGGTTGGCTTCGGGTTCGTGGAAATGTCAATGACGAGAGAGAAAGTGGGACATGCGCATGTAGCGAAAAAGGTGGAGGTGATGTTGGATAACCTCTTGGTGAAGTTTGGTGGGGAACAGTGGACGTGGATGGCGAGGCGATCAGGCGGTAGGGTTTTTCATCCAGGTTTAGGGGTTCAAGTTTGAAATGTTGATTTAAGGTCGTGGTGGAGGGTCCAGGATAATGGTTGAGTCGCGGGGGTCGAAGGCGATGTGCGTAGAGGGTCTACGACAAGTATGGACAGCCAAAGGCGTTGTGTGCGTGCACACGCTCGTGCATGTTTCATGATTTCAAATGAAAGAGGGGATGAAGTAAAACTAGGAAGAAAGGTTGATGGGCCAGGTTTTGTTCGTGGGATAGCTTCTGGGTGGGTAATGAAAAATATAAAATGGTTATTAGTTTTTATAAATTGTTTAATTAAAATACAAATCATTATAAATTTCATATCTCATTCGTTTTAGGTCAAAATCCAAAGCGGTCAGTCGCGTTGGGTTCGTATTAACGAGATTTTAGTTATGGAATCAAATTGGTTGAATCTAGAGCTTGCAGAATTTTTATTTAAATTCGAACACATTCGAATTTAATTTTAATCAAGATGCGAAAGCGGTAATAGAAAATAAAAGGCTAGTGTTTTTAACGCTCACGATGTACAACAATATTTTTATGTTGTTAAAATTGAATCGTGAAGTTATCTAGTTTTATTGAGTGTTAATTGAATATGAAATTGACATATGAATTGACTGTAGATATTAAAATTGACAATTTAATTTGAAATTGGAATTTAATTGCCAGTAAATTACCTGATATTAATAATTATGAAATTGTTGTGAATTATTTTGACTGTTTGGATGATTGATTGTGATTGATGTGAATTGATAGATATTTAGATGATTTGATATTTATTTATTTCATATATCTTGTTATCACCCAATAAATTATTTACAGTATATAAACTATAAATTGAATTATTTCTAATAAATTAAGAAATAGTTGAAATGATATATACCTATGACATTTGTTTTGGATTGAATTGATATATATATCCATCCCTAAAATTAAATCGAAATAACTATTCACTTTGCCATAGGATAAAAAATTATATACGGACTCCAGATTGGTTAAATTAAATGATCTAAATATTTTTGATTTGATATTTATTAAATGATTTGATTTTAAGAAAATGAAAATCAAATTTATGGAAATCGAATTATTTTCAAACTGGAGCTCGAAATGTTGAAATTTAAATTTGGTAAATGAAATGTTTTAAATAATTGAAGTTGAGATTTTTAAGTTATAATCGAAATATGATTTAAATTTTATAAATTGATTTGATTTAAAGGATTGGACTTTTATTCGAACTTTGAATATTACTAAGTAAAAGTGACATAAAACGATATTTCAAAATTGAGCTCGAAATTGAATTATATTTGAAAATTTGGATTTTAAATTGGGTATTGAAGGTAAATTTAATTTAAGTGTTTTGAATCAATGTTTGGAAAATCGAACTAGGGATTGATATAAATCGAGAGGGTTTAAATTCGAAATTGAAATTATTTTGGAATTGTTGTTGGAATTAATCTGAAATTGGAATTGAAATTAATTTGGAATTGATATCGAAATTGATTTGGAATCGAACTAAAATCCGACTAGAAAACAGAATTGAATCGATTAAATCGAAATGGAAACTAGAATTGATTGGAGTAGGGAAATTTCGAATTGAATCGGCTTGACTTTGAAACTATTTTCATATGAATTATTTTAAATATTTTAACATCTATCTTGTTTAAATATTCATATTATTTTGATTTTCCAAACTATTTGACAATGTAAACTATTTTCAGTACTCAAACTATTTTCTATCGAACTATTATAACCATTTAACTATTTCAAAATTATTTAAACTATTTTCTTAAAATTCAAACAGGTCGAAAGGGTGAATTATTTATATTTAAATCTAGGATTTATATGCAAATTGGTTTAAAATGAAGTTATAACCTAAATTATACTTCGAATCAAAATTTTGAAGTGAAATCGATATATCGAACTGAATTAATATTTTGAAGCAAAATATGATTTGCGAAGCAGATATGATGATTTCGAAATGGATTTGATTTTTGAAGCAAATATGATAGTTTGATATCAAGTACGAACTGTTTTCGAAATGTAAAAGAACCCACTAGTGTGTGAAACGGCGTTTGGTTGTTAAAGAGACCGAGACCTCTTATTGGCATACTCTCTGTTAATATTGGGACCACTTTAACAACTGTGTACATAGAGGTGACTCTAGAACAAAGTGGTTGGATTTGGCATTGTTTGCTGGATTGGAAGAAGGAGAAAGATGATGGATTGGCCTGACACTAGTGTCAATTCGAAATGACTAAAACAGGATTCGTACTAGCCAATGAGGCTAGCTACCTCTAGCGGACACACTTCTTCGCATTACTATCATGACATTGTGACGATTGGTTCGCACCCTCGGATTTTGGGAATGTTGGACGCGGTGGGCCGTTAGGGGTTAGCACCTGTCGGAAAAGGTAAACTGGTAGTATCCTACCTAGGGCATTGCCTCACATGCCTTATCATACTTTTATCCCTATATGAGACCCCTACGATTTTGGTTTAGTTTTGTCGTATCACTGCGCATCCCTATCCACTGATGATTTACTGGTGTTTTATATGCAAACTATACGATAATGCCTAAAAACGCGTTAAGGTGGATTAATGTATATCCTTAACGCTAAGAAAAATATTTATTTTATTGATTAGACATTATACATGTAGCATATTCTACCACATATAAATATTTCGATGAATCCTTAAGAGATGGAAAATCCCGTAACATCTCTTGAGTTATTGCACGCATATTATACACTGGATAGGAGATGTGAAACCTCGTAAACATCTCTGACGCCATGGCACTCATGTTATAGGCGATACCGATTTGACTCACTTAAGAATATTTTAGTCTCGACTCAAGTGTTTTGTCTTTTCATTACACTTGGGTCAGCCCTGAGTATTTTGGTGCATTGAGGATTATTTCTAGAAGACAAAGAAGATTTGATATACTATTACTAGTATTATTTCCTACATCATATCGTCTGTTGAATTATTTTTATTTTTTCCTGTTGTATGTGTAACTCTGATAATTGTTGTATAAATTATAATCAAATGTATAATAAAACAGCTTCATGAACTATTTATTTGATTATTATATTTTATCATTCCACTGCGAGATTCTATATTAGTTTTCTTCTTCTTTTCTAATTTTTCTTGATTAACCCTATTGGTTATCTATGTTCCGGATTGCTTAAATTGAACATGTGTGAATAATTATCGATTTAAACCTATTGAAATGTGGGTCAGGACAATTAGGATCAGTTGACCATGGGAGAAGTAAGTTAAAGACGGACCATCCAGAAGTGTGTAGATTATTTAATCCATCTAGTAGGCCCGAGTCGGCCAATGGTTAGTAGTTAGCCAAACAAAACTATATTCTTCGGACGGATTGTCCATTGGTTACTTGATGTATGAGCATTATGATATTGCTATATTGTTTTAATCGGTTTGATTGCAGGACTTTGATTTGCAAAAAGATAAGTTTTAAAGGGATATTAGTGAGGGGAAATGGCATGGCCTTACTTAGTATTAGTAAACTGAGATGTAATAGTAATATTTACACCAGGCTTTATTATCTGACTCGAAGTTTATATATTCCCCTTAAACTCTCGGGTGCTTAAAATTTAATTTGAGTAGATTGAGAGTTAAGGTTTTTTAGGTTTAGTAGGTTGGACGAATAAGCTTTCGAAGATGTGCAGGAGGGAAAGCTTGCTATATGGTAGCTATTTAGTTTTATTTCCGCTTTGATGTATTATGATAGATATGTTTATTTAGTACTCTGATTACTCAAGGGGATATCTACATATTACGCTTTTGGTGTAATTTGTAATAATTATATTTTATCAAAACCAGAGAATCATTTGGGATTATGTATTTGAATATGAAATATTGATTTGCAATGTAATCTGAAAAGTTGTTTTAAATTTGTGGTAATTTTATTTCATATTCTTGTGTTTCTGATGTTATGGATACCATTAACATTACCGTATTTTGTCACCGGAATTTAAAACTAAGGATGACTGCAAAATCTGTAGCGCTTAGCTTCGGGTCTCAAGATAGGGGATGTTATAACTTGGTATTAGAGCATATGTTTATGAAAAATTAAAAGAAATTTCAACCTTGAAATGGTTTTGAAAACATAAGCTTAAGGAACTGGAGAAATTTTTTTCAAAGCAAATGGAGACATTCTCTACTCCACTTATTATGACATTCTCTAATTCACGGCCGTAACTTTTCCTGGCCTTGCCCTACTCCACCGCATGCCTTTCACCTTCTTCCCTTTTCGCCTCACGTTTCACCCCATTGTCTCTCCTTTTTTCACCTCATCCATCCAATTCGCTGTGGCTCTTTCGCGATGAAGCATGTTTTCCTATCGTCGTCGGATGTTGTTTCAACCACCAGTTCTGGAAAGATACACCTAAAGCCGATGCCTTCCGCCGCTGGTTGTGCTCCGCCCACGCCCCTAAGCCCTAAGCTTCCTGAAGCTCTCTCTGATATGCCTCGTGCTACCTTGCCATCCCCTTAAAAATTCCCGATTCCAAGATCCTTATAGGCAATTTTTGAAGCGTGTAAACTGGGGCTTCTGTTTCACCTAGTCTCTCTGACTCCGCTTGCATTCCTGTTGCTGTTCTGAAGGCTGCATCTATTGTGGCCTTTTTCTGCAAGTTGCGTAGTCCAGTTGCAAAGATCGTTAACCCACTGCCTCTAGTATACGCTCCTTTGGCTAAAGCCAACAAATCCATTTTTCCTCCTTTGTGGAAATCTCTATTTGCGACCAAGGCATCCAATGCTGGTTGGTATATTTCTAAACATTTTGATATTGTTGGTAATTGTGATGAGTTTCTTGTGCCACCGCAAGAGGTTGTTGATGCAAGTCTATTGTTTTGGAAGGATTCGCTGGTTGGATTTTTCCTTGATGATGGAGTCAGTTATTTTATTGTTAAGAATTTTCTTAAAAGTAAATGGAAAATTAAGAGATCGCCTAAGGTTCGATTTGATAAAGACGTGATCTTTATTGATTTCTCGTGTCCGTATGAGAGGCGTAAAGTGTTAGAGATTGATCCTTGTGTGATTGATGGGAAAGTTTTCACAATCACTGCGTGGAGACCTTCTGTTGACTCTGCTAAAGAGCGTGTCTTGTCTGTCCTAGTTTAGGCTAAGTTCTCGAATGTTCCGTCTTCGTTTTAGTTTTTGGATGGCCTAGACTGGTTAGCTTGTCATATAGGTGAATTGATATGATTTGATGAAAATACCGAGTGTCGTGATAGGCTCGGGTTTGTTAGAGCGATGATAGAGATTACCTCCTTGAGGCATCTTCCTTATCATCTTTTGGTTGCCCTTTTTGGGAGTCGTGTTGGTTGGGTTGACATTAAATATCAGTGGTGTCCTCTGATCTATACCTTCTGCCACTCCTTTGGACACATTTCTGTTGAATGTAAACATCGTTCTGTGGATGGTGTAGCCATCTCCCTGCCTACCAAAGATCCCATTCAGAAGCCTCCTCCCCACATTTGGCAAGTCAAACCCTCAGCTCCAGTCCCAACTACTCCTCCACCGAAAATTCCTCCTATTTCCTTGTCTGATCCCCCTGACTCGGATGCTCCCTCTAGGCTGAATTCGTATATTGCCTCTGCTCCTGCCCAGTATGATGCTCCTACTGTCATTGCTGTTGACTATGTGTGCAGAGATGCGAGGCCTATTATGTCAGCAGTTCCTCCTGAATTAGTAGGTTTTGTTGATTTGGACGATGGTATTGAGTTTGTTTTAGTGGATCTTTTTCCTACTTAGGTTTCTCTTGGCATTTCCTTTTGGAAAATTATTACTATGTAACTCTTTTTTTATAGCTTCTTCCTAGTGTGGTTGGTATACTACGGTGTGAGTGGTTGTAGCTCATGGGGTAGCTTTGCCTCTCACATATTGATAGAACTCAGCTTTAGCTATTTTGTTTGAAACTTAAATTTTTTATTAATATGAAGTGGACGGTTCACTTAAAAAACTGGCTAACTCTGCTAAAATTAGAGAAAAGATTGGGGTATGTGATAACGCTATGGTAATGTATTTGTATTTGCTACATATAAGTATATGCTTTATTTCTATTCTTCCCTCTCTCTCTTAGGCTATTCTTCTATATCTTACAAAGACCTGAATGTATATTTTACGGACGTAAGATATGGATGCTAGAAGTGGAAGAGTGAACCTTGGTGAGGGAAGCACCACAACTAACGGGGATGCCAGACCAAACACTAGGAGAAACACAGGTCAGGCGCAAGCTGCTAATGTGGGTGTTGGAATACTGTAAGTCGATATAGGAGCAACGTATCAGTTCTTAAGCACTTGCGAATTTTATATTATGATATGAATGTTATGATAATTAATTAAGCCTTTCTAGCTCAAATAATTCATGATAAATCTTAAACGTTTGGAAAAAATCCCCAAAAATCACAATAAATTAAATTAATCATATTCTTCAACATATAAAAAATTTAGGATAAAAAACATAATTTAATTATTTTAAATAATTAAAACTCGAAATATCTCATTTTCCAACTTTGAAAATTTACCAAATATTCTCATTAAATCAGAAAATTGTGAAATTAAAAACCCACTTCTAAAATAACATTTCTAATATCGAATCAAAATCGTAAGTCATTTAGGTGTTATATGAAAGGTTTTCTAACTCAAACTTATCACTTAATTTCATAAATAGATTCCACAAATTCACCGATAAGCATATAATCATTTAAACTATCATATCATGACATGACATGAGAAAAAGAATTGGATGTATACTTAAAACCAAAAGTAATAATTAAATATGAGGAGCATAACTATTATTCACCATGAATGTTTAAGAAGGTTGAGATTTGTATTTGACTTGATTTCTCTAAGCTTTGATCTTGATTTCCCTAACTTTACTTCTCTTGACTCACCTAGCTGTGGCCGGCCTTGCACATTTAGTTTTGTTTGTAAATGAATGAAATGAGGGAGGAAATAAAAGAATAGAGGTTTATGTTTAGGAATTCAGATCTATTCTCATTTTTCCCTTATCATATATTCCTCCTTCTTATTAAGTTTTAAACTATTCTTATTAACTTGTTTATTAAGGCACGACCCCTATTAATTATCGAATCTCAATCTCCCTAACCTTTTACATTATTTAATTTAATTTATCCAATTAAATATCCTAAATAATGTTAATTAAAATTAGGGTTGTTACGAGCTCCCTTATTTAAAGATTTTTTTCCTTGAAATTACGTTTAGGTACATAAATCAAACACGAAAGCAAAGATCTGAAACATACCATCAAACAAGTCAAGATAAGT
This sequence comes from Allium cepa, assembly GCA_030765085.1. Taxonomy (NCBI): domain Eukaryota; kingdom Viridiplantae; phylum Streptophyta; class Magnoliopsida; order Asparagales; family Amaryllidaceae; genus Allium; species Allium cepa. Next base: position 808,229,495 of record CM060928.1, read on the forward strand.
ATCCATAATCCTACCCTCCATTTCTCATGTACAATCTCTCTCATCGTCATTCCGCTGGACTTTTACTAATCTGACTTTTTTTCCATAGCTTCTTCTCATCACTTGCGACAACTCGAACTGGTTGTCTCACAGAAATCAGATCCAGTTCTACTACTAAATCTTCCAACGTAGTCGAAGTTATAGTTTTTGGATCTCGAACACACTTCCTGAGATAAGAAACATGAAAAACATTATGGACTCCTGCCAAACTGCTGGTAGGTTTATCCAATAAGTGAGTTTTCTGATCCTCTCTATGATAGGAAATGGACCTACATATCTCGGTCCAATTTCCCCATTTTTCCAAACCTTACTATACGCTTCATTGGTGATACTTTGATGAAAATGTGAACTCTAACTGAAAATTTCAAGTCTTTCCGTCTCTTGTTTGCATAACTTTTCTACCTAGACCGAGATTCTTTCATTCTAGCTTGAATCAACTCAATTTTTTTCTATAGCTTCTTTACCATATTTGGATCAAGAACTAATTTATCTCCGGTCTCTAACTAACATTCGAGTGATTTGCACGACCTTCTATAAAAAACTTCGAAAGATGCCATTCCTATGCTGGTTAGATAACTATTATTATAGGAAAACTCGAGTAAGTGCAAATGGACTTCCTATGACCCACCTGTTAACTCAAAAAATGGACCAACACCCTAGATTGAGTTTGAAAGACCAGCCCTATTCTTACATAGCAATAATATAGAAAATAAATGTAAAAAGAGAAGAAAAAGTAAATAGACAAGAAGATTTTTATGGATCGCTAGCCATTTCTATGGTTCGCTAGCCATCCATAGGGGATGGATCGCCATCTATCCATAGGGGATGGATTTTTAGCTATTAGCTATCCATCAACTTAGCATATTTTTCTATAGAAGCTTTACTTAGTGCTATGAAGGAGCTTGGAAAGTTTGAGGGCGATATGACCTATCTTGATGGATCACTAGCTATCCATAAGGGACAGATTGCTAGCTATCCATTGGGGATGGATCGCTAGCTATCCATTCACTTAACATATTTTTAAATGATCTTAGTTTGGTTGTCTTCGTATGTTCTATATAAGAGCCTTATCCAAATATCAAGTTGTTTGGAGTTCGTTTGATCATCCGTCTTTATGAGTCATTTGGTCCAGAAGAATCATCCATAACTCACTCAATTCTTAACCAACTCACATGAAACTTCACACATGCAATGTAGATGAGTAAGACAGCCTCCCCTATGGATCATAGGTAATGGGGCCCACTCCTCATTGGTCGGACTTGATGGACCAAACTGGCCCAATTTGGAGAAGAATCATCCATAACTCGCTTAAAACTTAATGAAACCACATGAAACTTTGCAGTTACTCTCTCTAGGGAGTATGGGACTTATCCTATAAATTTTAGGTTGTAGGGCCCAACCTACATGGATCACAAGCAATCCATCAAGTTAGATCGTTGGCAATCCATCAAACAACTTCCAAATGATCCCTTTTTTTTAATGAGCCTTCTTTTATGTCTTCTAAGTGTTCTTCCAAAATTTCAAGTCAATCTGACTCTGTAAGTGTTCTTTAGGTCTATTTTGAGTTAGTTGCTATTGGTCAAACAACTTGAATCAGATGAGTCTTCCTTCTCGAGCTAGATTGTTTGGCATGCTATGAAACTTGGCAAGTATTCTTAGAGCAGGTAGTAGATCCTGATGCAAGAGGCTTTGACAACTCATGATGCTTTCTTTTTTATCGTTAGGGATCCATGGATAATGGATCGCGAGCGATCCATCTACTTAGTGGATTTTTGGTTTGTTTCTCTTAGGTTCCATTAGCTTGTTATTTTAGATGCGTTGTTCAAGTTTCAAGTCATCCTGGCTTAGTGTAGATGTTCTAACTCCTGTTGAATTCTGCTGGGTTAAAAACCCAACTAATATTTTCCCTCCAGATTATGCTTTTGTCTGAAACAAAATGTGCTTTGGAACAAGACAAGTTTCAGATTACTATTTTGTAATTTCAGTGAATCGTCGAAGTTCATCTAAAAATGTTGTTTTCAATTGACCGACTTCTAATAGCCTTTCATTTTTTGATTTCGTTCTGAATTTCAATTCATGGTATTGATGATGCAATCTTTGCTTCGTAGTCTACACAAGGGTTTAGGTCAGTAAGTGGGTAGACGATGTATGTTTGGAGTCAACCTATATAGTTTTAAATCGGTCAGCGGTGAAGCTAACTTTTGTCTCCAATGATTGTACACCATTCTAGAGCAAAGTCTTGCTCTTTTTATTTGACTATTTCTTTTCAAGGACTTGGTTAAATTCATGTCACTGTTTTGAATTCTAATGCGATGATTTATTCCAAAATTGGATATAGTGGATGATTCAATCATATCGCTTTTCCCATTTCTGTACTCCAATGATCCTGAAAAGAAATCTTCCCACGCCGCTTCAAATAGCGGCTTCGTTATCGATCGTTGATCGTTAACTGGTAAGTGTGGTAAAGATAATTTCAAAGGATGATATGGATTGTTTTTCAAATGTAATCAAGCTATCTATATTAGATTATTCTTTTGTTGTATTTGGGATACTGGACTCTTTTCATGTAGATAACACATTGCATCTGCTCCGATCAACGCTTAGAACCTGACTGGTCAACATACGCCGACTTCGCTTGGATTCCGGTTGCTGACTATACGAGGATATTATTTAAAGTAAAACATACGCGATGGGGTTGAATGCTATGTTTTTTTTTTGAAAATCACTTTTTGGTCATCAATTCTTTAGTCTGGCAGAGGGACTTCCACTCCTCTAGAAGCTGGGTCCTTCGCTACTTAAGCTTCAGTTATTATTCCTGTTATATTGGGATGATTGATTACAGTTAATTTACAAGGTAGAACTTCTCTTATAGAGTTGTAGTTGAAGTTCGATTAGCTATAGTTCCAGTCCTTGAAAATTAGCCACGACTTGTTCGATTGCGATTATCCTCCCTTTGCATTTTTTGGAATTCAACCAGCACACCAATCTCTATCTCCAGGGACTATCAGTTTAATTACTTAATTCCGAGCATTGCTTTTTCTCCCTATTGCACATCTTGTGTTCATATGCGACATACTCATTTAGTATAATTGTATACATGTAAGTTATAATTCTACGATCATTTTGGCATATTCTATTTCATAGCTTTGTTTAAAACTATGAGGTAGCTTGGTCTAGCCAGTTCTATTGCTAATCCCTACTTATGCTCAATTGAGTTTGTGTCAACAAAGTGTTAGTGTATCTTCCTTAGTCAATAGCATTTATTTCTGTGAATACTAAGTCTATGTGTTTGTGGGAGACTAGGTCTTCTAGGAAATATGTTTGATTACCCTAGTCTGATTGAGACGATAGCTCCTATCTTCAGGAACAAAGGACTTTGCTGCTTGATTCCAAGCTCTTATTTTTTCAATGATGTATGTTTCCTAACTGTAGTTGAATTCCTCCAAATTGAAATCATTATCCAATGTCATTCTAGGTACATATGCTATAAAGACGTATCAACGTCGTCTTTTGCCAGATTAAATTCTTGCAAGTCCAATGTTGAGACCCTAATCATGTATTAGTTTTTATCTCCCGAAACTCGTGCATGGATGACTCAACACTATGGATTTTTCCTTGATGTTATGAATCTTTAGATAGCATGAGATGCCAGAAGGTAGGACTGAAGATTCAATCAAACTCTTGCTTCTATTTCCAAAAGCCGATGAATCAATACTTTCATTTTGGGGGTTTCTTATTAGCATTACCAAACTTTGGGCAATGGCATATTCCTGTAAGTTAGAACCAAATGATCAAGTTAGACCATAAGTAGGTCACCAATCCTTCTCGTCGTCGATAGACTGGGAGCAACGGTTAATTTCTAAACGTTAAAACATCATTTCCATTGTTGGTGATTTTGTTGCCAGAATGTTCTATTTTGCGATAAAGATTCGTTATCTAACAAACATCATGGTTATTCTTGTTTGGACTTTGCAACATTTCTTTCAATCAAGTATCGATGCATCTATCCCTCCTCGAGGGGCTAGCTATTTCGAATGCTTGTATTTGCGCGATTGTGAGAGATGGAGAGGTTTGGGACAAATGGTTTGATTGCCTCTGGTTAGGCTCCCAATCCTATTCTAGGATTGAGGAAGTCTGATGTTTATAGTTCCGACCTTCCATGATTTTCCCTACATGTCCTTAGTTGTGCATTTTTTGCTTGATTGCCATTGTCACGGGAGTTCTATTCATATGACAATTCCTGTCATTGGGAATGGATAACCTAGCTCCTTGGTTCCAAACAACATTTTCTCGAGGCTGCCTGTCTTTTGGCTGTATCTAAATTCTTTCTAAGTTGAATTTAGGAAATTCGGTTGTGCACCAGCTTTCATCCTTAGAAATTTGCAGATGGGCAATTCAATCCTATGATTTCCTTTCGGCGTTGCTTCATTCTTATGTGGGGACTGATTCCTATGATGAAAGGTCGAACCATCTGGCTGATCTACTAAATGTTATATCTTCTTATTGTTGTCCATTTTTGGGCAATGGTGGTTTTCTGAAGACAACAGTTGAATCTCAGTCAAGGACCAACTCCTATATTTGGAAGCTAGTGCATTGATGGTTTACTACAATGACTGTTTCTCATTGAACCTGTAGGTTAATGTTTTCCTGGCGTTGCCAAGGAAACACCAATACAAAATGAATAGAAAATTTCTCGGCATCGCTGGAACAATATCGGTACTTAGGAAATAGAGGGTTTCTCGGCGTTTCCCATGGAACACAGATACTTATGAAATATAAAGTTTCTTGACATTTTCGGGGCAACATCGGTAGTTAGGAAATGAGAAAAGGCCATAGCATTGCCGGGGAAATACTGACACTTAGGAGGTTAGGATCGATTTTCCCCAACAATCCGGCAATGCTTTTAATCTAGGTGGGCATTAGTTTCGGTCTTTGAAAACTTTCACTTCAATGACTGGATTGTAAAAGTCTTTTCTTAGTGTTTCCTGTCTTCGGGCAAAGTTAAATTAATGTTGGTTAGGATTGAATCATTTAGCTGATCCTGTATAGTTGAGTATATCCCTTTCAACCCAATGTGACTGTTTTTTTCAACGTCGCTTAACTTAAGGATACACCATGTTCTGGAAGGATGTGAGTCCTAGACATTTCTATTGCCTAGCCATTTTTATCACCATCAAGTGTTCCCTTCAAAATGTAGGGTTGTTGCTTAACCAATTCCATAGTTATTCTTATTCACAAAAAATCAAATTCCTCCAACCGATTTTTGCTATGATCTGACTTCTATCTACAAAACCCTTCATTTCTAGACGGAACACTTCATTTTTAGGTGGGACCCTTCATTTCTAGGTGTCAAATTCTTGGTTCTTGTAGAAATTTAGAAATTATGGAGCGAGACATCAAACAGCCTCTGGTACGATCGTGCTCATTTCTACCCTGATCATGGACCGATAGAGTTCGGTAGTGTTTGTCTTGAACCTATGACAATTTAGCTTGCTTGTTTCAAGTCATATGCATTCTTTTGGGCTGATAGCATTGTTGCAGATATCAACCTTATTCGTTGGTTTTGACTTTCGAGAATCATGGTTTAGCTGCTCGATTTCGATTGTTCTCTCCTTAACATTGTCTGTCTTCAGATAATAGATAGTTTTATGCATGTTGGGGTTTGAGACCTCAGTCATGCACCTACTTCTGTCTTTGGAAACTGGTGCATAATGATTTGATTCTAGAATGCTTTCCATTGTCATCTATATTTGGATGATAGTAAGTTCCTCCTTTTATTCCAAGTTAGAGCCATTTTTTTACCCTAACCAAGTGTTAAGTGTTATGTGCCTCTCGGTCCACAGGGCTGATTATTCTGAATAATTGATGTGAGACATGATGTTCTTGGTGGCTCCTTGGATGCCCCGAGTCAGAGGTGCACTACAGCTCTTATCTCTGGGAACTCGTGACTTGGATGTCTTGAATTTAGACATTCTGCACATTAAATTTGGTCAAAGATTAGAATTCTTTACCGACTTCTTGGTTTGTGAACTTTGCGGCACTAACAAAGCAATGCGGTTCTTTTGAGTAGCGGGAGTTAATCCCTGTTAACCATAAAATAGACAAGTTTCTCAATGTTGTCAGGACAATACCGGTACATAGAAAATTTTAACAGTTTGCTGATGATGCCCGTGCAACATCAACCAGTGCTTGCACATCTTATGAAATGCGCGGCTTTCAAGAGTGCAAAATTTACGAAATGCATAGCTTTTATGAGTGCGCGGCTTACGAAATGTGAAATTTTTGGGAGTGCGCGTCTTATGAAATGCGTGGCTTTTAAGAGCGTGCGGCTTATGAAATACACGGCTTATGGTCGATACATCCCGTTGATACAGAATGGTTTGGAATTTCTGGATGTTGCCAATCTTTGAGTGACGTGAGGAATTCGTGCTTTGAGTGTGTGGTTCCATGGCTCAAGAAGTGATGCGCGGCCTATGGGGGTGCTCAACTTATGAGATCGATATGACCCATCGATCTAGAATGGCTTGGAACTTCTCGATGTTGCCAATCTTTGGGTAACATATGGAGTTGGTGCTTCGAGAGCGTGGCTCCACGACTCAAGGAATGATGCATGGCTTGTGGCAGTGCGTGAATTATTGGATCGATACGACCATCGATCTGGAATGAATTGGAAATTCTTGATGTTGCCAATCTTTAGATCACATGAGGAGTTCGTGCTTTAAGAACATGGTTCCATAGCTCAAGAAGTGATGCGTGACTTATTAAAATGCGCGACTTATTGGATCGATATGACCTATCGATCCAGAATGGATTGGAACTAGAGGACATTACCAATCTTTGGTCAATGTGAGGAGTTCGTGCTTTAAAAGAAGGATTCATGGCTCAAGAAGTGATGCATGACATATAGTAGTGGTTTGGGCCTTCTCAGTGTTGGAGGAACGGTCCCAATTCTTAAAAGGAAAGGATTGAGTTTTCCCATCAATCCAGCGATTTGACTTCGCTGGAACGTGATTTCGTCAATTATAAAAGATAAATGGTTTTTGGATCGGGTAAATGTAGCTTGGACGATCCTCCCATATTTCAAGATGACGTACATGGCCAAACCGATAAGGTTGCCATGGTGGAGAGATCTACAACCGACTGCATGGAGATGGTTATAAAGAAAGAGCTTGTGGGAGTTTAGGGCAAGACTCTCGGTTTTTGGTCCAAACTGCCTTTAGAGAATTCGTCTTCAAATGGCATGCGGTCTTAGAGGAAAAGGAACTGGTCACCAAGGGTGGTAAACGATGAGTTGGGAAGAAGTATAAAAGTATTATGCTTCTATTTCGTTTGTTGAGCTAACTAGGTCGTTAAGTCTATCGTTGTTAGAATGCCAAAATTTTCGATCGGGCGTAACAGAACCATGGTATGATTAGTCTTGGCTTTCCTTGTAGCTATTCAAGTATGTGTGGTGCCCCCATGCCATAGGGCTATTGGCATGATTAAAATGTATTCGGGTTTCTCCACAACCCATTTGGTTACACGTGGTCCAGTGGATGCAACTATGTCTTCTAGATAATTAAATCATGGGAAAGCCTCTATCTTCGGTGACTTATATATCAGGGATTTGAGATATTTGGTTCTCCCAGGTGCCGAATCTTAGCTTGATTCGAGTCAGCCTCTGATTAATCACAAGGTCGATTTAGTTTTGGCTTAGTTTCTTTGGGCGATTTTGAAGCTCTGGAATTCAGCACTGTTTGTCTCATTGGTTGTTGGAAGCGATTCTCTTAATTTTATGGATCGACCAATGTGATTGTTGATCCATGCTGTGCAGTTAATACGCTCGGTAGATTCAAAGCGGTGGAGGTGCAAAAAGTCATAGCGGGGATACAACTAGGATATAGTGGGATATAGCGGATGGTTCTAAAATAGCATATAAAACTCGTACTTAATGTTTTTATAAATATATAAATGGTAATTAAATGAAAAATTATCATTCAATTGAATTATAAATAATACATAAATAATTTTAAATAAAAATTGAATTTGGTATAATATCAAAGTACTTTCATTTCTGAAAATATATTAAAAATTAAATCAAATAAATTAGTTTCATAATTTTATAATGTATAAATGCAATTTTTCAATTCATTTTATTAAAAAAAAGATATAGCGGGAATAGTGGAATATAGCGGAAATAACGGAATATAGTGGAAATAGCGGGGATTAAAGCGGAAATGCTATATTTTGGGGCTATATGGAAAAATCGTAGCGGTAGAAATCCGCTATGAGATATAGCGGGGTTATGGCGGGGTAATAACGGGGCATTAACTACATATGATCCATGCCACCGAAGCATGACTTAACTGACTTCACACAGTTCTGGATGAGATGACCACTGATCTTCCAATTGGCCTTTGTGGCACTTTAGTTCGTGAAGGATTTTTGGATCAGATGAATGTCGATCTACCGGTTCCCCTTCACAATAGATTAGTTCATAAAGGACCTTCATGACGCTTTAGTATGTGAAGAATTTTTTATGGTCGGAAGTCCGTCGCCCAGATGGTCTTGAAACGACAATTTATCAATTTCAAGAGGAATTTTGGTTTGATGTCCAACGACTAGATAGCCCTAGAGTGATTATTCATTAATTCAAAGAAGAGTTTTGGGTTGTGTGTCCGACGGCCCAGCGGTCTTAAAGCGATGATTCATCAATTTCAAGAGGAATTTTTGTCGGATGTCCGAGAACTTAACGACCTTGGAGTGATAATTCATTGACTCCAAGAAGAGTTTTGGGTCATGTGTCTGATGGCCTGGCGGTCTTAAAGCGATGATTTATTGACTTCAAGAGGAATTTTAGTCGGACGTCCAACGACCAGACGGCCTAGGAGCAATAATTCATCGACTCCATGAAGTGTTTTGGGTCGTGTGTTCGATGGCCCAACATCTTAAAGCGGTGATTAACTGACTTGAAGAGAAATTTTGGTTGGATGTCCAGCGACCAGACGACCTCAGAGACTAGTGGGTTAGATCTGTTTATTTGACGATCCTTTGGACAAGCTTCTTGATGCTACTAGAGCAATGCCGATTCTCAAAAGAGGAATCGACATGACTCATCGAGGGCATAGAATCATTTCTTTAGCCGTGCTATCTGCAATGCGCTCAATGTCTCGGTACAACTCATTTGGAAAGGGAAAGTATACAAGGATGAATGAGAAGGCATCGCTTTAGGTTGTTGCCCCATTCCTTAGTAGCTAGCTAAAGTTTTATTTGATAATCATCCTTTCGTCTGATTTCATCATTTAGTCGGAGTGCTTTTCTACTAGGTCTTAGTAGCCTTGCTTGGGCAGAAGGTCCATGTGATCCTGTAGCTCCTTCACCGTTTGGTATGTCCTTTGGCAAATTGCTAGGTATTCCTTCTACCAATCGCACTACCTCTAGTCTTTAGAACTGGTTTGCCTTCCTAAAGAATTCTTCTAGTGTAGTAGGTTGTTTCATACTTTATTGATTCCTAAGGGCCTTGTAGTAGACTCCATCCATCGCCCTTGCTTTGTCCATATGCTAGTCATAGCTGTAGAAAAGCAATTTCGAATCAGTTGTACAGTTTTAGGAAGGTATAGTTGGCTTGATGAACTTTTTTGGATATTCTGCATGGAGAACGACTTCGGTGAATAGGTTCCAAAGGAGGAAGATGCTTTAATCGTTAACCATCTAGTGCGTTTTCAAGTTACGGCTATTTATAATGCTTGAGAATGATGATTGTCCTATACTTGAATGATTGGAAATGCCGATTGAATGGCAAATCATTTAGGATGGGGTTATGGATCAATGACGTTCCCAAAAAATTTCAAACTAGGTAAGATAAGTTTGGGGCGACAAGGAAGTCCCCATGAGGTTGCATTCCAAATTTTAAGGCATTTGGAGTTCGCATGTTCAAATTATAGGCAAAATAAGATGGACCGGCGCTGATGGATCGGTGGTATTTACTTAGAGTTCGACCCAAGAAAATTTTCCATTTGCCTGGGGTCAGCACATTGTTCGCTTGCAGTCACAGAATTTGAAGTGCTAGGTTGGTGACGAATTGTGCTTGGAGTCCTTTGCATGTTTGTTTGGAGAAAATCTTGGTTTTACCCAAATATGAATTTGGGATGAAATTTCTTATGTTTGCTTGTAGTCAAGTGGGTGATTACCCAAGTCCGACTTTGGGTCAGGACTTCCAGAATCTGCTTCAAGTCAAATAGGCGGTTACCTAAGTTCGACTTTGAATCAATCCTGAAGTGAGTTTTTCAAAGATCATTTTGATGATTTTTGATGATTATCGAAGATGGGCATTCATGATTCGACGATGGGAGCTCCATGATGTGATTGGAAGCTAGTTAGTTCGGAGTGGTCACAATATACCATGGGAGCTTGGCTTGTAATCGATCTCGGTTTGTGTCATATCTTCTTGGTTCTCCTACCTTTGGGAGTATCGTTTGAGTAGCAGTTCCTCGTCCATTGCTTGGAACTGTTTCGTGGATTAGGTTTTAAAGCTTGTTCTAGCATTTTGCACGTTAGCATTTTCATCTAATTTGTCTTCCTCAAATTATTTGTCATCTTCAGGGCCGGAGAGAGCCATCATATATCTTCTCGCAGGGTTTTCACCCCTAAGTTCGGGTTTGTAGCAGGTGCTTTCACAGTGGGTGGAGTGTTAACGTTTTCTTCCGTCATGATTCTTGGAGCTCCGCCTACTACTTGCCTTTTCTTTTTCCTTCTGTTTCTTATATTCAATCTAGAAATAGAAGAATGCTCTTGCTCCATAGCAACCATGGCTTCAGGCATCGTTTTGGGAGCAGCTAGTGATTGGAGCGCTAAGAGAGCATCTATCTTTTCCATAAGAGCCTTTTGACTGTTTGCCATTTTCTAGTTAATTTTATCACCCATTTTGTTCAATTCTCCCTTAGTCACAACTTCATGTTGTGTGGGGGATTCTGTAACATGATCTCTAGATTTAGCTCCTAACAGTAGGTTATTGGGGTTGTTGACTTCAATTTGCTGAAAGTTTATTTCTTCTCCAGCAATGGTAGCTCCTATGGATCTTCTGAAGGTAGTTCTCTTTCTTCCCGGTGCCATTGACACTCAACAACAAATCTTCAAAGTAGAGATTGATGATCTAACTTCTAAACCTTTCTAATCCAACGTAGATAGCTAGATCTAAGCTTCAGTTGCGCTCTCGGTGAAAGCATCAAAATGTGAACCCAAAAAATAGATCAACACCCTGGATTGAGTGTGAAAGCACCAGCCCTATTCTTACAGAGCAATAATATAGAAAATAAATTTAAAAAGAGTAGAAATGGTAAAAAGACAAGATGATATTTATGGTGTTTCGACTGTTAATGGAGTCTACATCTGCTTTATAACTTTCTATTAATTAACTTCTGTTACAGGTTGAATCGGATTACAATATGATTGAATCTTCAAAGTTAGATCAATTCGTGCAAGAGTTCACTAGAGAATCATAGTAAACCCTTAGATGACTATTGTGTGGGAGGAGAAGAGTGAAGAATAATCTCTATAGAGTTCCAGCAACTAGTCTAGAAGCTCCTCTATGTGTTGCAGATGGGTGAGTATTTGTAGGGGAATCCGATGAGTATTGGGCCAGAAGTCCAAGTGTAGAAGAATTCACTTGTATTGCCAAGTCATCACCAAAAATCTCAAATCAATCTGAGTCATTTCTATGGATCATTAGCAATCCATAGGGGATAGATCGCTAGCTATCCATAGGAAATGGATCGTTTTCTATCCATCAACTTAGCCTATTTTTCGACCAGAAGCCTTTACTTAGTGCTACGAAGGAGCATGGAAAGTTTTAGGGCGATCCGACCTATCTTTATTGATCGCTAGCTATCTATAGGGGACAGATCGCTAGCAATCCATAGAGGATGGATCTCTATCTATCCATCCACTTAGCATATTTTTGAGTGATCATAGTTTCGTTGTCCTCCTATCTTCTATTTAAATGCCTTGTCCAAATATCAAGTCGTTTGGAGGTTTTTCGATCATCCATATTCATGTGTTATCTGGTCTAGAAGAATCGTCATAACTCACTCAATACTTAACCAAATCACATGAAACTTCACACGTGCAATGTAGAAGAGTATGAGAGTCTCCCTTATGGATCATAGGTCATGGAGCACGCTCCTCATGGGTCGAGCCTGATAGATCAAACTGGCTCAATTCGGAGAAGAATCATCCATAACTCGCTCAAAACTTAATAAAACCAGACGAAACTTTGCAGTACTTTCTCTAGGGTGTGTGGGACCTACCTTATAAATATCAGGTAATGTGGCCCCACCAAAATGGATCATTTGCGGTTCATCTAGTTAGGTCACTAGGGATCCATCAAAAATCCTTCAAATGATCCTATTTTTTTACCTTCTAGGTGTTCTCGCAAAATTTAAAGTCAATCTGACTTCGTATGAGTTCTTTAGGTCTATTTTAAGTTAGCTACTTTTGGTCAAACAGCTTGAATCAGACGATTCTTCACTACTCAAGCTAAATTGTTTGGCATGCTATGAAACTCGGCAAGTATTCTTAGAAGAGGTAGTAGATCATGATGCAAGAGGCTTTGATAACTTATGATGCTTCCTTTTGGATCGCTAGCGATTCATGGATGATGGATCGCCAAAGATCCCTCTACGTAGTTGTTTTTTGGCTTGTTTATCCTAATTTCCATTGGCTTGTTCTTTTACATGCTTTGTTCAAGTTTCAAGTCATTCTAGCTTAGTCTGGATGTTCTAACTCCTGTTGAATTTTTCTAAGTTAAAACCTAGTTAATGCCACCAAAATCTAGTACACAAGTCCTTAATAAATCTTCAAGTACCTTGTTGGCTCTCTCTGTCTGCCTATTTGCCTATAGGTGATAAGCGGTACTCATCTTAATCTTGGCACCTAGTACTTTTTGTAGGCTCTTTCAAAATTCGCTTGTAAATAATGAATCTCTGTCACTAACTACACTTCTAGGAATTCCATGCAGTCTAGTAAAGTTCGTCATAAACAACTTAGCTGAACTATTGTCGTTCTTGTTGACTTAATGGGTATAAAGTGTGCGGTCTTAGTTAGTTTGTAGACTATAACGCAAATACTTTAATTTCCACTATGTGAACTAAGCAACCCATCAATGAAATCCATAGATATTGAATCTCATTCCAAACTAGTATTTCTAAAGGCTGAAGCAATCCACTCGGCTTCTGATACTTGGCTTTTTATCTACTAATAATTCAGACACTGTTTTACTCATAAGCCTATATCCCTATTCATATCCTCGTAGAAGAAACTCCACTTCATATCCTGATACATCTTATTTCCTCTAGAATGAATAATAAACTTCGAATGATGACATTCCCTAAGAGCTTCTTTCCTTACATCACCAACATTGAGAACCTACAATCGTCCCATCTTTCTCAATAATCCATTCCGGTTAAGATAAAAATCCTTCAAAGCATCAATCTCAGTTCCATGTTCTGATCTTCTAATTCATTTATCTAGCAATGGATTATCTCTTTGCTTAGAAGAAATTCTTTCAATCAATTCTAGTTGAACTTCCAAACAAGATAATATTGCAGTACTCTGACTAGAACTAACAGTCGATCTTAACCGCACACTACAAGTAGTCATTGCTTCCAAATATTTCCATTCGACCAATGTAGCTAACACCATATTCTGATGTTTCCTGCTCAATGCATCTACAACTTTTGTTTTCTTTCCCTAGTGTGCACTCAATTCCAAAATCATAAGCAACAAAAAAATCCAACCATATCTGTTGTCTCATATTCAACTCCTTTGAGAAAATAATTATCTTAGCGCCTGTGATCCATATATAACTTGAAACGTTCTCCCAAAAGGTAATGTATCCACACATTCAAAGCAAATATTATGGCATCCATTTCAAAGTGATGAATCAGATATCTAACTTCGTGTGGTCTGAGCTATCATGAGCATAGGAAATCACTTTAACCCTCTGCATTAACACAACTCCTAACCCTGTTCCATATGCATTAATATACTGCACCAAATCTTGATTTCAATATGGAAAACTAACACGGGCTCATTGGTGTATAAATATTTTAACTTTTGGAATGCCTCCTCACATTATCGGTCCAAACATACTTCACATCTTTCCTTGTTAGTTTAGTCATCGACGCCGTTATACGAGATAAATCCTTGATGAATCTCTAGTGGTAGCCAACTAGACCAAAAAAACTCTTTATCACAATCACCATCTCGGGTCTCTTCTAGTTATTAACTGCTTCTGTCTTAGCTGGATCTACTGACAAACCTTTTTTTGAGATTACATGACCAAGATAATTCACCTTTTTCTTTCAAAAATGACACTTTGTAAACTTTGCTTTTAGCTGATGCCACCTTAGTTTCTCAAGAACTATTCTAAGATGAATCTTATGATCTCATTCATCCTTAGAATATATCAAAATGTCGTCTATGAATACCAATAAAAATGTATCTATATGCTATCGGAAGATTCGATTCATTAAATATACAATGAAGGCAAGCGTATTAGTTAATTTGAATGGCATCACTAACCACTTATACGAAGTTCTTAACGCAATCAATGGAATACTGTCTTCCGCTACCCTTAGTTGATCGAACCCTATCGCCAAATCCAACTAGGAAAACACTTTGGTTCCACTCAACCGATCAAATAAATTGTTGATTCTCGGTAGGGGACGTCGGTTCTTTAACGTCTTTTCATTCAACTTACGATAATCAATACACATCCTTAACGACCCGTCCGGTTTCTTCACAAACATGTTGTTTGCTCCCTAAGGTGAACTGCTTGGTCTAATAAAATTCTTTTCTTCTAAGTCTACCAGAAGTACCTTTAATTACTTCATCTCCGTTAGTGTCATTCTGCTAGGCAGTCTACTTACGGGTTCGACTACAGGTACAAGATCTATTACAAACTCAATAGCTCATTTCAGTGGTAGTTTTGTAACTGGAATTTAGACATCCGCAAATACTCTTACCATGAAAACCTGATTTAACTCATCCTCCTCCTCTATTTCACTCAATAAAGCACAAACATTAAAACTTAGATTCTCTACTGAGTATATAATTTGGTTGCACTATTAGCGTATCATAGTGATATTTTCCTATCTTAGCAAAATATCGTAGCATCATATTTATTTAACCAGTCCGTACCAAAAGTAATCCCAAAGCCTAAGAAATCAAAAACATGCAAGCTGCAGAAAAATATATGACCTAATAATGCAAACTCAATATGGTCACATCTCATTCCTAGAGTTGTATATCCTTCTATCAAATTTTCAACCCTTAAGGAAGTAACTAGATATGAGAGTTCTAAGTTAAGCTTATGTACCAAACAACGAGACATAAAAGAATGTGATGCACTAGTATTAAACAGTACTCTAACAGGTAAGCCAATAATCAAAAGCGTACCTTCAATCATCGCTTTCCCTTTCTCCTCAGTTGTTGATCTCGAGGTAGCTGGCTTCAAAGAAAACACCTTTTCCTTTTCTTCCTTAGCTACTTTCGGACAATTGTTCTTGTAGTTTCCTACTTGGTCGTAGTTAAAGCACTTAATATTCTTCTTTCCAGACTTCCTTTCCTTTGTTAGTTCAACACTCGTGAGCATAATGTCCCTTGTTGTCACACTTGTAACACACAATCTCAGACATTCCATTCTTGGCAGCTCCACCCTTTTGATTCTGATTCTGTCCACCCTAAGCTTTTGTTGGCCAATTATTATTGAACAAAGCAAGCATCTCTTAATTTCATAAAGTCATCTCTATGACTACATCACAAGATCCCTAAGATGTGGTAAAGTTTCTCTAGCAAGCTCAAATCTTAGTCCACGATGAACTTCTCGTTTCTCTTAATCAATGTGTCTACTGTAGCATATCTATATCATGACAACTCCTCAAATCTGGTTGCATAATTAAGCACTGTCATATCATCTTGCACCAACTCAAAAAACTTCCTCAACAGAGTTGACTTAGCAATCTAAAACATAAATCTTTCTTCAAACCTCCTTCTAAACTCAGCCCAAGGCAAAGTCTCTTTTGCTACCCCAATAGTCACATTATTCCACCAGTACAACGTAGCTCCTTGCAATTGCGTGGATACCAATCTCCTATTCTCTTCATCATTCAAACCAAGATCAGTGAAAATTCTTTCACAATGAAGCAACCAATTCTCCACTTCAATTGTATCCTCCGTTCCAATAAATGGTTGCCCTTCAAGTCTTGCATAATCTTTACTCAAAATAGCATAATTGTTGATGATTGGAATTTCTTGTTTAGCTCCTCCAACATTTCCTCCAACTAATCCAACAGCAGCTCATGCATCATGTTGACAAATAACTGATACATTGCTCCCACATCAACCGATGGTGTTCCTGCACCCACATTTGCAGCTGTTTGTTGACCCGGGTTCCATCTAGTGTTGGGCCTGACATTTCCTTTAGAAGCAATGCTTCCTCCACTGAGATTCACTCTTCCATTTTCTACCTCCATATATTATTTCCTTAAATATGCATCTGAACCTTAGTACGATAGGGAAGAAAGGTCTAAGAAAGAGGGAGAGTGGAGATAAAGAATATACTTATATACAACAAATACAAGTATGTTACTATAGCATTATTCCATACCTCAATCTTATTCTCTTATTCATTTGGATTATATTTTCAGAAACTCTTTTTAAAATTCAAAATTCTTTAGCTTTAAATAAACCTATGCACTCATACCAAGTTGTAACATCCCTCATTTTGGGGCCTGAAACTAAGCGCTACAGATGCTACAGTCATCTATATAGTATTATTCTCTGGTGACAAAAGGCGGGTATGTTAATGGTAACCATAGTATCAGAAGCACAAGAATATGAAATAATTTTAAAGACAATTTTAAAGTTTGTTCACATTTCATTCAAAGATAATATTCCATATTCGTTACATAATCCAAAACATTGCCCAGTTTTCGATAAAATATAGTTATTAAAAGTACTCTAAGAGAGAATATGAAGATGCCCCTTTGGTTAATCAAAGTTACTAAATAGAAAAATACATCTACTGTCAATACAGGTAACAACAACTAACATAACATAGCGGATAATAATAATAGATGACTCCTACATAGCTAGTTTGCCTCAACACGTCTCTGGAAGCTTTATTCGTCAAAACCTACTTAACCTGTAAATCCCTTACTCACGACCTACCCAAATCAAATTGCGTGCACTCGAGAGTTTAAAGGGAGAACATAAACTTCAATTTAGACAAAAAGCCTAGTGTGAATAATAATATGCCATTTCGATTTTATAGATATTCAATGAGACCACACTACTGAGCGGAACGAGTTTTCCCCTCACCAATATCCTTTAAAAGTATATCTTTTGCAAATCAAAGTACTACAACCAAACTGCTTATAATAAATAATATAAAAAATTATGTGCATGCATGCTACATAGGTAATCATGACTATCCATCAATTTAATGGACCATCGGTTTCAATGTTTATTTTTTAAAGGGTAATACAAACCTACATGGCTGACTCGGGCCTACAAGATATACTATATTATCTAACTGACCGTTAGAAGAAAACTGGACGGCCTGTCCAAATTAACTTATCCTAATGTTCACCGGATTATCCATCAATCTCATACTTTTGCTAGGCTTACTATGAACATAAATGTTTTGCGGGCCAACCTATAACCTATCTATCTTTATGCATTCCTTTTTGTATGTACATCTGCTTTTTGTCTTACTCTTGACAAAGACCTACCCATTGGAATTTTGGACTTATATCACCTAGGGGCTAATAGTTGAAGTAAAAGGCGCTACCCTACATCAGTCTCATCTGGTTTTCTAATCTATGAGTCATTTCATCCTATCATAACCTATCCAAAAGTGATAAGAACAATAATTTCTTTAGTAAAATTCTTGGCTAAATACCCCTTTCTATTTCCTTGAAAACATACTTCTTTACAGATAATTTAACCCTTGAAATCATACTTTCGAAAAAGGAGAAATATAGCTCTTTACTTTATCCAAACTAATTGTACCATGATATATGCTTTTACAAAACTTTATTAATAAACTTCAAAGTCAATCAGGGTCTTCACCCCTTAAACATAGGTTATAAGGCCAAAATTATAAACCTTGTATAGTGATAAAGCTGGCGACCACATCCCCCCTAAGGGTTTTCGTCTCTCTTCCATATAAAAGTAAGTTAAAGTCTTTAACTTATAAAACATAAGGCTATAGGTCTGCTAATATGAACTTTGCACTTTATAGAGTGTCGATGTCATAGGTTATAAAAAAGAAGTTTGCACAGGTTAAGGTCTTAAAGCTTAACGTCGACATAGTTAAATCTCGGCATCAAATGCCTTAAAGAAAAAATAATTAGCTTCATTAGGGTAGAAATTAATATAAGTGGTATCATAGCCCTCTTTGAAAAAATGTTACTAGGATTAAAAGCGACAACTAATAAAGTCAAAGTTATAACACACGGTACTATATTACCGAAGTCATTAATAACGACATAATTGCCTACAGAGTCGAAGTGGATATGTTTAAAACGCGGGGCATCATTATCATCACTATAAATTAATTCGAAACAAATGAGGTTGGCGACGTTATGGGTATGCAGCCCCATACCTTTATACATATAAAATGTGGCATTATTGCAATGCATGCGGCAAGGTTGACGTCAATGTTGAGGATGTTGGCTTACGAACCTCTACAACCCTAACCGATTCACTTCACACCAACACAAGTTGATATCATGTGCATCGCTATTAGTTGTCATCGAAGTCATAGCAGCGATGAAGAGGAATGACGAGTCGTCATTGCCGATATGGCATTTCGTTAGTTAATATTAAAACTGATTATTTGCTAATAAAAGGTTGTTCTTTTTACCAACCCTTTCTATTTTGCAAAAGCTCATTGGTTAACAACTTTCTTTATCAAATATTTTTTTGAAAACCCACCGTGCCTTTATCTTTCTTTTCCAAAACATTTGCAAACCATATATTTTTATATGAATATTTTAATAATTAATCAAGCCTTTTTGGCTCAAATAATTCATAATAAATCTTAGACATTTGAATAAAATCCCCAAAAATCACAATAAATCAATTTAATCATATTATTGAACGTATAAAACTTTCAAGGCCAAAAACATAATTTAATTATTTTAAATAATTAAAACATAAAGTATCTCATTTTCTAGTCATAGAAAATTCACCAAACATTTTCATTAAACCAGAAAATTATGAAATAAATTCCTACCTCTAAAATAATATTTTTAACATCATATCGAAATCTCAAGTCAACTGAGTGTCATATGATAGTTTTCTAACTCAAACTTATCACTTAATTTCATAAATAGATTCTGTAAATTCACCAAAGCATATAATTATTCAAACTATCATATCATGGCATAACATGAGCAAAAGAATCAGATTTATACTTAAAACCTAGAATAACAATTAAACATGAGATTCATAACTATTATTCATCTTGAATGGTTTAAGAATGTTGAGATTTGTATTTGACTTGATTCCCCTAAGCTTTGATCTTGTTTTCCCTAGCTTTACTTCTCCTTAATCACCTCGCTATGGCCGGCCATGCTCTTTTAGTTTTCTTTGTAAATGAATAAAATGAGGTAGAAAATAAAAGAATAAGGATTTATGTTTAGGAATTTAGATCTATTCCCATTTTTTCCTTAGCGTATATTCCTTCTTATTATATTTTAAACTATTCTTACTAACTCATTCATTAAGGCACGACTCCTTTAATTATCAAATCTCAATCTTCTTAACCTTTTACATTATTTTACTTATTTATCCAATTAAATCTCCTAAATAATATTAATTAAAATTAGGGTTGCAAAAAAACTAAAGAATATCATGATTTATGCATACTATATTTGGTAATTATAATATGTTTCAAACTTATATTGAGCACTTATACCTTAAAATTAGCTATTTATCCTAACTTTGTTATTTTTTTTAAAAAGGAACTAGGAAAATCAATCTTTATGTATTAATATTGCTAGAGCGGGTGCTAAAAAGCCTTGATTTAATAGGTGTAGTATAAAATAGTGGGGCTTAAATCGAATCTACTGTTTAATAGAGCTAAATTGAAATAGCATTGTAGTGAACAGTGCTACATACTATAGCTAGGATTTTGCAAGGCTTTAGCGGGGCTTTAACTGCACAGCCTAGGAGTCAAAGAGGCAACTTGGGTTATAATAGATAGACTCACTAAAAGTGCCCACTTTGTTCCCCTAAGGTGTTATAGGACTACAACATCTCTTACGCAAATCTATATCAGAGAAGCATTAAAACTGCATGGGGTTTCACTTATCATAGTGAAAGAGACCCCTTATTCACTAGCGAATTTTGGAAGAGTTTGCGGTCAGCTTTAGGAATGATGTTGAACCTTAGCACCACTTATCAGCCATAGACCAATGTTCAAACTGAAAGGATAAACATGATGTTGGACGATTTGTTGAGAGCTTGCATCATGGATTTTGCAAGACATTAGGAGCAGCATTTACCCTTGATAGAATTTGCAATAATTGTCACCAAATGACAATTGGCATGGCACCCCTTAAAAGCCTTATACAGGAGACCATGAAATTCACCTAATTATTAGCGGGAAACCACTAAAAAAATTCTACTTGGACCAGATCTGACCTGTGACACACTGGATAAGATGAAGATGATTAGATAGTGAATGAAAGTTGCATAGGACTGTTAGAAGTCCTTTGTTGACAGATGCAAAAATGAATTAGAGTTTTCGGCTAGAATTAAGATTTTCCTCTTAGAAAGATTATAAGGGTTGGGAAATTGGGGAAGTTTGCATCGAGATTTGTTGGGCCTTTTCCAAATTTGAAAAGGACAGGGAAACTTACATAATGAGTAGATCTTCCAAATAAGTTAGCGGGTGTCCTTGAAGTCATTCATGTTTCACACTTAAGGAAATGTCTACACGACACTGCCACTATAGTAGAGCCTGATCAGTTAGTAAATATAGAGATGGAGTCGATAGCATCCCATACCACTGCACGTATAGTAAAGCATGGATCTAGGAAGCTTTGTAACAAATAAATTAGGCTGGTACGAGTGCAATGAGGTGATAATCCAACGTAAAGCACGTCCAAAACCGAAGACAAGATGTGGGCTTCTCATCCTTAGCTTTTCTCTGGTAAATTCTCGCTCTCTCGCTCAAAGATTTAGGTTTTTGGTTGCACCCAGGTTGCTAAATTGGCTGGTGGGGGATGGTTGCCTTACTTTTTATTATTATTTTTGCACTTACATAGAGAATTATGCATATTTATGATGCTTACATACATACTTATATGTTAAGATCTTGCATTTACACTCGGATTGAAATCACCTATAATTAATCACATTGCATTTACGGTTGAGTAGATGATTGTGCAAATAACTTGGTTGAACAACATGGTTGTAGTGTGCACATTATACTATCTGTCATATAGGGATTTCAAGGATGAAATACATTTTAAGGAGAGAGAATATAACATCCTATAAAAATTAATAAGATTTAACAATAAGGCTAAAAATGAAAATTTCACAAACATCAGAATTTGACCACAAAAGTTACACCATTGTGTTCGTGGTGATTTTATGACCAACTATCAAATGTATGTTTTGCGATCGGAGTCCAAATGCAAAAGATAACGACGTTTGAAGTTTTCAAATTTAAAATAATTCGAGCGAATTTAAAAAATTTAAATAACGTTAACGGATAAAATTAAAAAAGTAACAAATATTTTTAACATTGAAGGAAGCTTAGGGTTTAAGCAATGTTAAAGTAAACGTTAATGTTAGAGCAGCAAAAAAAATATATAAACAAATAAATGAAAAGAAAAAAATATAGCCAAATATACGGGACAAGTTGACCCCTTCCCCTTGATCGGTCGATAGCTAACAATCGTCCGTCCAAGGGTGAATGACCCACCGATTAGTGAGTGTTGGCTAGGATTAGATTAGGCCACGAACACCCTAAATTTTCTTATTTTAAACCACCCTAAATACTATGATTCTTGCGCATTCTAACCATTATGAATAAGAGGCTATCTCCTTCACTTTTGTTCATAAAATATTTTGAATGCTAGCAAAACTCTATCTATCTTCTTCTTCAATTCTATGATTTAGAATTAATTGGATTTAACAGTAAGGGATTTTAGATATCTATACGTTTTCTAATTCTGTTCTTCCTTAGTCGCTAATTCTGAATCTAATCTATATACAATTGAATTATTATATATTCCAAAAAGAAGAAACCTGAAGAAAGTAGTTAGGCAAGGGCATAAATCAGATCCAAAGAGAGTAGGAAACTATTTGTGAGTGGAAATGTTAGTTTTTCACATTTTAGTAGTTTGTGTGGTAAAAATTTGAATTTATTTTATGCCTTAAGGAATTTTATTTGCGATATCCTAAACACTAAAACCCTAAAATTCCATAAAAGATAATGTGAATTTTTTGATTTATTGGAATATCAATTATTTTCTATTAATATAGTAGAATTATATTTATTGTTTGCAATTTGAATACTTTATGTTCTATTCAACTTTCTCTCCTAATTTCTGTTGATAAAAGGATTAAAGGAATTATTAGGAGATGATGTGCAATGTATGAATTTTTCCTATTTGCAGTTTGCACTGCCTATTTTCATAGTATAGATAAGTAGGAATCCTTTTTCCACTTCAAGGTTGTACATAAAAAAGTTGAATAGAATACGAAGGGTTTGAATAGTAAGTTTGGTTTCCTTGAAATAGAGACATAACTCTGTTATATTAATGCAAAATAATTTTGGTATTATTATATTTCTGAATACACACACACACACACGTTATACACATATGCACGTACAAGTTTGTTTGGTCTAACTAAGATATTATCTATTTTGTAAATTATTATATTAAACATAGGCTTGTATAAATATGGAAGTTTTGACATTTTAACAATTAATATAGGAAGCCTTAATCTTAGAATAGGATTATTTCTATTCATGCTTAGGAATATTTAGTTAGCTAAAATATTACGTATGTATAAATATATTAATAGCATATAAGTATATTAATAGAGCATTAATAATAACATATTATTCGTATTGTATGGAATCAATAAGTTAGTAAATAACATTAAACCATGTTAGAAAGAAGCTAAGGATAATTTTTTAAATTAATCCATAAATAAAGGTGAAATAAGGAGTTTTCCTTGTATTGCCTTAAGTTGTAAATGCGGTGAGATCTGTGCAGTTAAAGTAGTTAGCAGTTCTATAGCGACGGGGGTGCAAAAAATAATATTAGGGATATAGCCAAAAGTAGCAGATGTGAACAAAGCTTCATTAGATATAAAACCAAATATTAAATGGTAGTTTATTTTTCTCACATCATTGGTGTAGGAAAAAGAAATAATGTTTAATCTTATATAACAAGTTCAAAGAATATCATGATTTATGCAGACTAGATTTGGTGACTACAATATATTTCTAACTTATATTGAGCACTTATGCCTTAAAATTAGGTCTTTACCCTAACTTTGTTGATTTGGTTTAAAAGAGAAATAGTAAAATCAACCTTTGTATATTAATGTGGCTAAAGCGGGTGCTAAAAAGCCTTAATTTAGCGTGCATAGCGAAAAATAGAGGCTAGTAGAGCGAATCTAATGTTTAATAGTGCTAATTTGAAATAGCATAGCAGCAAAAGAGTGCTATGCTCTATAGTAGGGAATTTGCGGTGCTTTAGCGAGGCTTTAATTGCACAGGGTGAGATACTATAATATGTTAGGAGAGCGGAAATATGACTAAGTTATAGGGAAGCGTGGTCAGTCAAAAGCACATAGAAGTCTCCCTGGCTAATCTAACTACCAGTAGTGTGACTTTGGAACTGATGTGAGACATCGCCTATAATAAGCACGAACAGTAGGCGCGAGGTTATCCCGAATTCTGTAAGGTAAGTTTCTACCCAGCTAATCTGGCGGCCAACACTTGTGAATAGTCAGACTAATGTGTGATGTCAGAATTTGGGTTATGGGTCATACGATGGATATCTCAGTAAGGGCCTACTTTTGCTCTAAGGGAATTAGGTGGTTGTTGTAGGGTCTGCTTCCTTCCTCTTAAGAAGTATTAAATAGTTAGGATTATCTTGTGGGTGCAATAGTAGGAAATCTTTGGTAAGGGTTCGCTAAGTGTTGAGGTATTAAGTGGCTGTTGTAGGGTTCGCCTCTTCCTATAAAAGAAGTATTAAGTGACCTAGTTAGATTTCTTACAATGTCGGTTAGGGAGTACTACGGAGGAGTCCTCCTTAGGTTTTTGTTAAATGACGGGGATCTTCCTAGGGTATAAGTATCAAATGGTTAGAGTCTGTCTAATTCACATTAAACGAGGTATTAAGTGGCTCAGGTACTTTCCCTTGCATTGTCAGGGCATAAGTGACGGTGGTGCATTGCAGCCTCGTTAGAGTTATGGAATTGGACTGGAAGAGCCTGTAAAAACAACCACGAGTTTTGTAACACCCTAGATTTTTGGTAACATTATTTAGGATATTTAATTACTTAAGCTAAATAAAATAATGTGTTGATTAGGGGATTGAGATTTGATTTTAATTGAGGGGTAGTCATTCCATGTAATAAATGAACTAAAGAAGAGTTTAAATTGAAATAGAGGACGGGTAAAATAGAAAAGAGGCCATCCTATATCCTGCAAACCTTGGTCGTGTATTTTAATGCACGTTCATTTTCATTTGAAATTTTTTATAACCCAAGTCCAACCACCATTAATAAGGAAGAAGCTAATTCAAATCAAATATATTCATATCTCAATCTCTATGATATATAAAGCTAAGGTGAATAGTGTTTACATCTCATTTTTTATTGTGTTTTCGGTTTTAATATATTTCGATTATTTTGCAATGATTTTCCATGCTTTTGAATGATGGAATGAATATATGTATGTACTTGTTGATGAATTATGGTTATTCATATTGAATTTATGATATGTTTTAAGGTGGAAACCCTATAAAATGACATTCAAATGCCTTGCGAATTTTTATAAAGAGTATAAATATTATTTTGGAGACGGGTTTCAATATTCAGAATTTTCTGAATTTTCGTGGAATTAATATGAATTTTTTAAACAAAATGATATTTTGGGTTATAAATTAATTATGGGTTAATAATTAATTGTTTGGGTCTGATATTTTTATATATTTGAAAACATATGTAATATGATTTTCTAGATTTTTTCAAAATTTTTCCTAAGTGTTTTAATGGTTATATAAAATTATTTAAGGTATGAGACTTAAATGTTTTATATAATTAATGGAGAAGTGGCCTTTTGAAAAATGTTTAAATTGTTAAATCTGGAAAGTTGGCATCACTTTTGAAAAGAGAAACCTTACAACCAATCAAATTTAGACAAACAAAGCAGGTTAGGTACAAAAAATAGTTTAAAAGTACAAATAAATATTTTTTCCACTGTATCATCTCTTTCGGCACCAGGTTCCGCCTCCATGCTATTGCCTCCGACACAATCGAAACAAATTCATACGGTATCAGGCAACTTATACGTAATGAATTTGATGTGCGCGAAAGGTATAGGGCCAAAACCGAGGGTTTCGAAGGGGTTGAAGCATTGCTTTGGTTTTAAAGAAAAATGCACCTGCTTGCTTTCTACTAAGATGCTTTTGACTTAGTTAGCTTTCGACTAGGTCAAATGGTTTAGAAGAATGGTTTCAATTGGGTTGCAGCTTTATTTTTAAATGCTTACTTTCGACTGAGTCGAAACCTTTAGCTGCCGCTTCCTTCCTTTCGATCTAGATGGTTTCGAAGGGGTTCGTTTGTTTTCTAAAATATGGCCACCTCTCCAATGCTTTCGAAGGGATGGTTTTGACACCACAACTTCATTACTTTGGAAATGGTTTCGAAGCAGATGCTTTCGACTTAAATGTTTTAATACCCTTTTTCTATATTTGAAGTAAAAACCCAATGATTTCGAAAGAGATAGTTTTGAATGGTTTTGAAGCAGATGCTTTCAACTTTAATGGGTTTTTGTTCCTTTTGCTCTACTTGAAGGTAGAATCCAAATGACTTCAACTGATATGTCTTTCAAATGTGTCGAAAGAGTAAATTTTCGAATGCTTTTGAAAGGTTTCCACATGTTTTAAATTGAACCTAAAGTGCTTTCGAAAGGATGGAGTTTTGACGGTTTGAAAGATTTAATTGAATGATTTCAAAAGGGTGGTTCCCTAGGGTTTTGAAAGGATTGAAAGGAAAGATTTTACTATGTTTTCGAAAGGTAATATTTAAAAGGTTTTAAAAGGAGGGCGTCTAATATTTTGAAGCTTTCAGAGAAAAGAAAGGAAAGGTTTTTCCAATGTTTTTGAAAGGCAATAATTAATGGTTTCGAAAGGTCTTTCAACAGTTTCGAAGGGGTTACCTTCAAGGGTTCTCAAAGGATTGTTTAAAGGTTTTAGACTAAGGTTTCGAATGTATGAAATAGGCAATATAGCCTTAGTATTTTCAAGTTAAAAAGGAGTTCAACTTGTTTTGGAAGGATAGTTAATCCTTATTGAATTTCATCAACATTATTTTGAGTAAATTATATATAGAGATATATTTTCCTTCTATATATATGAATTGAAGGACTAAATCATTTTAAAAAAGTTTTTAAGGAAAATTTAAAGGTTAGTTAACCCTAAGAAAATGATTCAAACAGTTAATCCATTTTAATTCGAATAGTTAATCCAGTCTGCAGACAGTCAGCCTAGATTTCGAACAGTTAGTCAAGTTTGCGGGTAGTCAGCCCAGTTGTATAGACAGATAGTTCATTTGCAGCATAACAGACCTTCCTATTATACTGTGGGTAGATGGCTCACATATTAACTGTTTTATGGACAGATAGTCCATTTATGAGCACAAAGAATATTGCTACTTTTATATAATCAGTTTGATTAACCAGTTTGGTTGTAGGAAAGGATTTGCAAAATATATGTTTTAAAGAAGATACTGGTGAGGGGAAACCCGTTCCGCTAAGCGGCATGGTCTCACTTAATATCAATAAACTGAGATGTCACAGAATTATTCACAGCAGGCTTTATGTCTAACTCGAAGTTTTTGTTTTCCCTTAAACTCCCGGGTGCTCAAAATTGATTTGAGTACACTGAGGGATGACGTTTTCAGGTTTTAGTTTTTTGACGAATAAAGCTTCCGAAAACGGGAAGATGGCTGAAGGATAGCTAATTAGGAATATAGATTATTCTTTTTATTTTTCCGCTGTGTATATTATGTCAGATATGACTATATTTCTCTGATCAATCAAGGAGGCATGTCATATGTTGCTCTTGGAGTATTTTGTAAATGATATATTTAATCATTGTATGGGAAATGTTAAGGGATTATGTAACATGAATATAAATTATTGTTTTGAAATGTAATCAGTAAAATGTTGTTTTGAAATCTAAGATTTTGTTCATATTCATGTTCTTTTGATATTATGGATACCGTTATCATCACCGTATTTTGTCACGAGAAGTTAATATTATCGATAACTGCAGCAACTTAGTGCTTAGCTTTTGGCCTCTAGATACAAGATGTTACAACTTTCTTTATTTCTAGACAAATAATATTGCTTCTTTCTCCTTATTCTTTTCTTTGAAATAAAAAATAAATAAAAGTGATGTAATTCTACCTCAGACCCTTTCGAGTGTAGTAGATAATGGTGGAGCTTGAGAATATAGGCCTACAGTTGGAGATATACTTGGTAGGATATAGTATAGGATGTGTAAGACATATTACTTATCTAAATGATATTGCCCAAATACTATGATGGTAAGGATTGAGATTTTTATCACTAGATAGACTCCCTCCTCATTATAGTCCACATGTTAGGAGGAATCAAATGTTGATGGAGAAGACAAAGGCGGTGGAAATGTTTTATGGTAGTTTATCAATTTATATATGTGTTTGATATATCATGATGTACCGCGTTTTAGACATATTGATGTTTTTTTGAGATATTGTATTGTGGATATTTAGGATGATATATTGTGTTTCTATGATTTGAATTTTTATGAAATGGGTACTTTTTTAATCCCTTTTGCTGTGAGATTCTAAATGCATAGATAGATAGCTTAGTATATTGTTCATTGTACAAATATAACCAACCAATATTCAACTTTGGAATGAGCCTAAGGTTCGATGAGGTTTTATTAGGTTGAAAATTAGGCCCGTTTTGAAGAGGGTTGTTACATAAAACAAGGTAAGACAAATTTATATGCTAAGGGCATACCTTTGAAATGCACCACTTCGATGAGCCTAGTAAGGGCTGGAAGAAGGGAGTTTTTAGTTCATTAGAACTTTCCTTAATTAGAGTAAGCTTCTCCATAGTTAAACACCCTTGCTTTAGGTATCTGTCTTATTCGTTTTTTTAGGTGACCACCCAATGTATTGTATAGTTATTCACAACAACACAATGGGTTCTAATACCATCGTTGGGTCAGAGGCATTGGTAGCAGCGTGAAAATGAGAAATTTCAAAAAAAATATCCTTCTATTAATTTTACACTAGACATTCATTTTGTGCTTTCATGAGTAATTCATTTGAATTAAGTCATATTTAGTGAAGTTTTTATAAATGTAGTGTTTATTATTCAATTTATATTAGCTTTGTAACACCCTATAAAATTAGCGTTAATTAATAAATAAGTCTCTAAAAATTGAATTTGAGAAAACGATGGAATTTGGTCACGAAACTTGCACCATTGTGTTTACGGCGATTTTCTAAGCAATATTTATATTTGGAGCGTCATGATCGGAGATCAAACGAAAATGTTATTAGTGTTTGATGTTTTGAGAGAGAAAACAATTAGAATAACAAAAATTGTAATGACTAAAATAAATATCCGGGACCTTCCGGTCGACCCCCCAATGGGTTGGTCGATTGGTAGGCGAATGGCAGCTAGGGTTTGAACCTTGGCCGACAGTAAAGCTCTGCCATTTTCTCTTCCCCACTATTCTTCTAAATTATAAAACATTATATACACACACAGATTGGCGAAGAGTGGAAAATAAAAGAGAAGAAGAGAAGTAGCGAATCAACGTTACATAAGAAGGTAAATTTCAATCTATATTCCCTTTAAACTTCAATCTCTTCTAAGATATGCAATTTTGACAGTATGTAAATACCTTTTTATACATATTCTTTAGAATTAGAATGTAAAAATAGGAGTCATTTAAGGATTTAGATTCAAATCTAGAGATTTGGAAAGCTTCAAAAAGGTGAGTGTGAAATTATGTAATTTGTTTATAATATTGGAATTTATTTCGTTTGATTTCTATTTAATTTTTATTCCTTAATAAATATCTAATAGTGTACGCACAAATCTTACGCAAAAACATTACCTACATATTTTGCAATTTAGGAAGATTGACAGGAATATTATTTACATGCACATATGGAAATCAATCTCTATGTTATAAAATATTAAGTATGGATAAAGATGTAGAATTTGTTCCAGATCTACAATTGGATAGTAATGTGTTAGTATAATTTATATTTTCTCTGATTCTATTAGAATGCAAACTTTAATAATTTAATTTGTCGGAAATATTGTTTTTTTAACCTCCATAAATTTTTCTAATTTCTTAATTACAAGGAAAAAGTGCAACTTTTGATTTGACCAAGAATATGCATGAAAAGAGGAAATAGATGTGTAAAGTATGAATTTTCTTTCCATAGTTTACATGGTCCATTTCAATCAAAATGAATAATTGATTCCTTATGCTTTCAAATGAAGCAAACCTTTTAATTTAGCTTAATTTATGGAAAGTTATAATGGAAAACCTTTTTGAAAAGGGTAATTCTAATGGATTAAAATATAAAAATAAATATTCTAGTTAGGGGTTAATAATTATAAATGTAATTATAAATATGCAAAAACATATAACTAAGCTAAACATTCAAAATAAAAAATATAATCAATACAACGTAATACACGTTAATATCCACGTTAGGTAGTAGAACCTTAGAATAAATCGTGTAAATGATAGAATTCAAAAATAAAGATGAAAACATTTTGACTCCAAAATTAATAAGGTCGTTAACGGGCAATAAACATGGATTTACAAGAACTAAAATAGGCTACAAATGTACTAATGGGACTGATTAATGAGATTAATTTGCATTTATGAGGATTGATTAGAATAATTAATATGGCATTTATGAGGATTAATTAGTGAGATTAATATGGCATTTTTGAGGATTTGAAATTAGTAAACAAATTTATAAAATAAATGAGGGTTGATGAGAGATAGTCTAATTTAGACATTAATGACTAATTAAAACAGGTATTAGACATTTATTAGACATTAAAACGAAACCAAAGCCAAAGCATGAATTAGGAATAATAATGCAACGAATAAGTATGTATTGATAATATTAATCACACTTACAAAGCAATATAATTTCTGCAGTAGGGAATTATATACCTTATATTATACGTTTAGACACAACGTAAATTAGTGGCTTAGCCCAATACTTAGGTTTTGGTTGATATATTTGATTTAGTAGGTTAGGACGCAAGATCGGTGGAGTTGTGTAACATAAGTCTACCCTTCGCTCAAAGGCTACTAGAAGTTGTGTACACTTAACTGATGTGGTGCATCACCAACCATAGGACCCACGAGAAAGAGATCAACGTTGTGGATAAGACGGCGGAAAATGTTCCAAGGGTCCTCCTCAGGTTTAAAGTATTAAATGGGCCTAGTATCTTTGGAAAATGGGGTCTACTTCATATCCAGTAAGAGGTAGTAAGTAACCTAAGATAATATTTCCTTGGCTTACGATTAGTCTAAATAGGGATGTCTACTGTAGATGGTCAACGGGATATGTCAATAGTTGGTAACGATATTCAGTAGTAGGTGTAGCACATGGGCTTTGATGCCTAGCGATTCCAAACATGCGGTAGCAAAGATTTTGGCTACGCCCTAACAGATTTCGCTTCCTATTGGTGTAGAATCTATATGGGATACACAAATGCCTCATGTAGATGGTTAGTGAAAAATTACTTTAGTCGAGTTAGGCTAGTAACTCTTGGATGAGTTTTTAAGTTGCGATAGTAGCACGACAATTAAATTATATATTATATTATAAGCCATACATAGGAGTCATCAATCTCTGTAGCAAGATTCAATATATTAGTGATGACAGTGCAAAGGGCCTGCTTCATATTGAAAGGGTATCAAGCGGCTAGGTTTTTGGGTTGATACGTGTAAATATACATATATGTTTATATCTATTTGGTACAAATATACATATATATATATATATATACACATATACATATATATATAATGATATCTTAGAGATGTTAGGTTAGGTATATCATTCGCACAAATATGATTTAGGGATTAGCCATAAATAATTGACATAACATTTATATGGAAATAAATCGGCATAAATTAATGGTATGGGTAAAATATGTAATTTCCAATCGCCAGAACGTTGTTCTTACCGACCTTCTCATAACAACCCATAAGTCAGATTTAGAAGGATAGACTATTGGCTTAAGATGAGAACAGCAGATGATGAATTCTTCTCTTTCATGCTCAACATGGACAAAACGACTAATTATCCAAGGATTGATATTCCAAGGTAGTAGCCATAGTCAATGTGTATGTTCTGTTATACTTTCAGTTCCACTATGATTCTATGTTTATCACATTCTAATATACTTGCATTTATCAAGTTACCAAAACCGATGGTATGTTTCCTAATAGACTTGGGTTACGATCAACTCAAAATTCGAGCCTATTAAAGTGTGCGGGTTGTTACATTTGGTATCAAAGCTTAGGTTAGTCCATCATAGGAATTATGATATGCTGTATTTGTATTTTACGTTTAATTATAAAAATTATACGCCTAACTCAACATATTTCGACTATAGGAGTAGTTGCGACTATATTTTGATAGGATGGTGTGGCGGCTATGAGTTAGAAAATAAATAGAGTTAAATTTATTCCCCTACCCCGATTATCCCACGAGGGGGAAGTCATATTGTAAGGCGTGGACCAAGAAGAAGAAGATGTGTTAGAGTGGAGCAAGTTCCCGCAAGGAGGTGTACATTAATCACCGTAAGAAGATAACCAGAATTTTTTGAAGAATGAGTAGGACGAAGGAAATTATCTTTCTAAGTCTAATATCATGTGAAAGATTAAAAAAATTATTTTGGAAATTCCTTGAAATATTTGAATAGGTTTTTCAAAGGATTTTTAGGTAGTTGTAGCTTCGAAAAAGCAAGAAAAATTTGAAATTCTAATTTAAATTAGTTGATTCAAAAGTTTGGATATAAATCTTTTTAATAAAGAGATTTTTCATTTTTGAAATAGAAGTAAAATTGGGCAAAGATTTGCCCGACATTTTTCCTGATTTGTAGACTTGGAAGTTTAATTTTAAAATTCTTCTAAACGTGGGTAGATGGTGTAACAACCTAAAATTTGAGCTATAATTATTAATTAATTAATTAATTAATAAAATAAGTTTGAGAAATTGTTAGAATTGAGCCATGGGAGTTGCACTATTGTGTCCGTGGTAATTTTCTGGTCAATTTCCATATATTATTTTTCAATCCGAGCTAAAACGAAGAACTTACGAAATAAACAAGAATTGAAAAAAATGAAAAATATATATACAAGGTCAGGTCGAGCCTAGGGTCGACCCTCACCATAGCTAGGTCGACCCTCAGCATACATGGGTCGACATCCTGGTCGATCTGCCCCTGTATTTGGACGACCATTCATCTAGATTAAAAATCGACGTGTTTTTCTAATTTTCTTCCATCCTGTGCGTCTGTGCTTCCATCCGACGGTTCCCAGTTAGCGTATGACGTAGTTACACCAGATTTAATATTCAAGTACAACCTTTTGAGATCCTTAAATAACATTACAAATAAGACCTTAGGCCTAGCTATTTTTCTTATTCACATTTTCTCCTATTTTGGTTCATTGCCAGAGGCTGGACCCTAAATTAAAAAAATTCTTAGGAGGAAATCTTTTTGATAAAAATATTCTATGCTCTAGAAGTGGATCAAGGAAGACCAAGGAATAGGGCTAAGGACCACAGGTGAGTGTTTAGTAATTATTTTACATTTTCAAGTAATAAATAATAGGGTTCTCAGTAGTTGTAGTTTTTCTGCAATTTTGAGACAGTTTTTATGTAAGTTATTTACAGTTAATTTTCAAAGTTCTTTTCAGTATATTTTATTAAATTATTATTTGGCTATTTTATTTAGTTATTTACAATTATTTGTATTTTATTTACATCTGTTTTAAATTAGAATTTAGCCTATAAATGTTAGTTTCTTTTTATTCCTTTTACACGAATAGAACATTAAAAAGAGAATAATTCGCAAATATAGATTAAATAGAAATAAACATTAGATTTAAAGAAATTGGATGTAAAATAGGAAGAATTGTAATAAAAAAAGAAGATAGATCGAAATAGGCAAATTTGAGACATTTGCAAGCATGTTTATAACTAGTGATTATAACTAAAAAGATAGAAAAGAAGAATAACAATTATAACATAGATTATAATTAAGAAGAAAGAACAGTAAAGGCTTATTTTAAAACTTACAATTAAGTTAATAAACAAATATAGCAGAGATAATAGAAAAGACATATTTC
This sequence comes from Allium cepa, assembly GCA_030765085.1. Lineage (NCBI taxonomy): Eukaryota > Viridiplantae > Streptophyta > Magnoliopsida > Asparagales > Amaryllidaceae > Allium > Allium cepa. The sequence goes on from CM060928.1 coordinate 808,263,238, forward strand.
AAGACTTAGATTAAGTTACTAAGCAAATACAGCTGAAATAACTAAAGTGGCTTATTTTAAAACTTACACTAAGTTAATAAGCAAAGATAGAAACAGGACCCATACAAACATCATTTCTTTTCAGACTAGGACTGATGGTCTCACAATAGTTAGGTGAGACTGGGCAAGACCCTTTCTAGACTTGGACTTATGGCCTCATAATAGTTGGTGAGGCTGGGACACGCTTATGCTAACTCGGGTAAATAAGGGGCCAACCTATTGAAGCTCAAATCGAGGGATTTGGGCATGGGGCGCAACTAGATTTTATTTGTTAGAACCCATACCCAACAACAATCCCTTTCGGACTAGGACTGATGGTCTCATAAAACACGTAGGTGAGGCTGGGCAGGACCCTTTTAGACTAGGACTGATAGTCTCACAACCGATTAGGTGAGGTTGGGCACGCTTATGCTGATTAGAGTAAGTAAGAGGTCACAAGTGGGGGCGACAGTTAGCATTTATTAGCGATGACTGAGCGTGCAACATTGATTAGGGTAGATAAGTCACTACTACATTCTAAGCGCTAAACATGTGTCTTTTGCTATAGGACCCACAACATAAGACTAGCCCACAGTGGCACAACAGAGATAGAAGGCGATCAAAAGGTAGAATTAGGATTCAGCCTAATTAGAATAGGATCAGGATTTCAGCTTAATCATAGCAATCTAAAATAAATATAAACAATCACAATCAAAACAAACAGCTAAACAATATTTTATCCTAGTTTTATCTTTCCTTTATTTCTTTTTTATTCTAGAGCTATTGCTAACTCTATTATCTTTATCTTGCTTAAAATACTTGTAATTACTTTCACTCACCAGACTTACAGTTTGACCCACTTCTCTATTTTCTCTTTTCCCCCACAAGCTTGCAGAGGCAAGGAGAGTAGATTTAGATTTCTTAGAGAGTCAGTTGCGGAATTTTTCATCATGTATTCTTCTTCTTTTCAGTATTCTTTTCATTTGGTTGTTGATGCACTGGTGCTTATGAGAGAGATGATTATTTTTATTGTACTATGATTTTATGACACTGAGATCTATTTTTCATAAGTCAAGTGTATTTGGTATTTGAGACATGTGATGTTTTTCAGACTTATTTTATAAAGTAATGATATGCATTTTAAATGTTTCCACTGTTATGATTTATTTGTCTTGTGAATCTTAATCTTTGTGATGCTTTAGCTATACCTATAACGCATCATATCCTTTAGTGTGTCCTTTTTGGGTATACTAAGGGGTGTAGGGTGTTTTAATGAAAATAATACTTGTAATGGGTATAGAGAATAGAAGGGTAAGAACACATAATAATTTAAATAGAGATAGTACTACAAATATATATATATATATATATAATTAGAAATCTAGTTATGAATAATATAACAAAAAAACAATAGGAATATAATAAGAAAAGTGGATGAATTCCATGAGTATGTAGTAATTGCACATACACATTAGATAAATGCTTAGATAGATGTTGCAATTACTCGTATATTTTAGAAGTCCCCATCTTGTGCTATTAAATTCTCCGTAAATGGTGGATGAGAAAATAATATGTGTAGCAAGAAAATAATAGGATGGGGTTATCATTATCTACTCCACTTTCACAATTTAAATTTATATAAGTTGTTTAAAAAAATGGTTGGATGTGACAATTGGGTTTAAATATGATAAATGTTTTGGGTTAAAAATCCTCCTTTAAAAGAAGTACACCTCTGATGTGACGACCCAGAATTTTGGACATTTGAAATTGGAATATTTAATTGATTTTAAATATTTAAGTGTTAATTTTTAACTTGAATTTCAAATATCAAAATTTATTGGATAATTTAATTTATGAATTAAATAATTGGAAATTGGTTAAGATAGTGAATCTTGGTTTTTAAGCTAGTTAAAAATATTTCAAAGGCTTGTAAAATTTATATTTATAATACTAAAGATAATAAAATTGTTAACATTTGAATTTTAAGGTGACTGTTTAGTTTTAGAAATATATAGTTTAAATTGACGTTTAAAAATAGCCATTCGGGGCATAGCCTCGGAATTCGACAAAACCTGTTCTATTGGATCCGTAATAGTATATTATTATCGAATTTCAAATTTCATAGTGTTTGGAGTTGTCGTGTGATCGTACGGTAGATAAGCACGTTGAAATTTATATCGAAAATTCAATATAATAACTGAGTCCCAAAAACTATCTTCTCCATGTTATCCCACCTTTTGGTCAAGGCTGGAACATCAACAAATTGGCAAGGAATGATGGATATTGGGATTGGAGATCGATCGGAATCAAGGCTGCAATCGATGTCGTCAAAATTTGGTTGAGCTCTGATCGGGACGGAATCGATTGGAGATGATGGTGAGGACTAGGAAAGCCTATGTTTCCAGTTTCAGATCAATCGGAGATCGTATGCATAAGATATGGATGGATTAAGGCGCGCAAGGCACGATTCGTATCGATACATTTCGTATCGATCGAAAGATGGTGTTTCGAATCGATAGTGTTCGTATCGATCGAAGGCAGAGCAGGGTGAAGGACTTCGAATTGATACTGCTCGTATCGATCATCATGAACTCGACTCAATGGGTTCGCATCTATCAGGTTTTGGTTCGACTCGATGGTTTCGTATCGGTCAGGATGGGAAGAGTGGTATGTTTCGAATCGATACTCTCGTATCGATAGCAGAAGAACTTTGGCACTTTCATATCCATAAGGTAAGGTTCTCTTCGTATCCATCAGGTAAACTCGTATCCATCCCGAGGATGAGCTTTCGTATCCATCCTCCGCTCCATCACAACCACTTTGTATCGATAACCCCACATGGTCGTTTCGTATCGATCAATCCGTGAATGATCGACGCGAAGTGTGCTCCTGAAATCGATGCAAAGAGAAACACGAATCGATGGGTACGCGCATGCCGTTGTGAAGTTATGGATATGGATGAAGCATAAAACATGGATGCAAGTCGACGTCTCTAGGAAGGAAGCGATCAACTCGGAACCCAAAGTGGATCAACCCAGGGATTACGCAACACGTCACCACACGCGCACGTGCTTCTATTGAGTCGAACGGAATGGATTCGAACTAATGGATATGAACGCAACAGCACTTGCGCAAATGCAATTCATATCGTTCATATCTCCTGAACCGCTGATCCAAATGCAACGAAATTTTCACGGAAGCTTCCATACAAGGTGAAGATTGATCCTGCCAAGTTTCAGCTCGATTGGATCATTTTTTTGATGGATACGAAATCACTTCGTATCGATCTCAGATCGAGTCAAAACTTGGCAGGCTCGGTCGCGTGGGCCCACTCACGTGCCAGAAAAAGGCTTTCGAAGTTTGAGCGAGATCTGAGCCTCCAATGCCTATAAATAGAGCCCCAGAGCCTACAGAAAAAGGACCTTTTGGCTATTGGACGTCCAGACTCTGCCGGATTCATTTCTGCACTTCAATATAACTATTGTATTCGAAATTCTTCCTTGCTATTGTGGTAGTCAACTGTAACCAGCAAGGATAATCAATAAAGGATAAAACTTTGAAGTGGACTAGGCTGGAGATAGCCGAACCATTATAAATCTGGTGTCTCTGTTCATTATTTCTGAATTGCTGTTTGTTATTTGCTGAGATCTGATATTTATGCTTGAATTTCGCCACTGGTGCTTTCACAGTATTTGGGGTTTGTGACCATTTTTGGCGCAAACACTCCATACGATCGAATTAGGACTCGAAACCATTTCTATTGCGTTCGAAATAGGGGTATAACATTATAAATGCCTAGCGGCAGTCCTCGATAGGATTTCGGAATTTTTAGTTAAATTTATCGATACAATTTGAAATTGAATTTATATATATATATATATATATATATATATGTATGTATGTATGTATGTATGTATGTATATGTATATGTATATGTATATATATATGTATATGTATATGTATATATAATATATATATTTGTACATCCTAGTCAACCTTCATCAATTGAATTCCTTCTCATCAAAGCTTTTTGATTTCTCATCACGTCACATTCACCATCACTATAGCCGTTTCTTCACGCAACCATCAAATCGTGTCTCCCTTTTCATTTTTTTATATAAAACCGAAGCCTTCCTTCTTCAGTTAACTTAAAAAAACACAAATCCAGGCTCTTCTTCAACTATTCAATATACTGCCTCCTCTTCGACTGCTAATATTCACCTCTCATCGACTTTCGGCACTTCACACTCTTCGACCGCTTTGACAATATTCATATCAACTCTATCTCACTCAACCAATTCTCGAAATAGCTCTCAATTCATTTAGAATCAACTTTGGCTTCGAATCTAGAAAGGAACGAATTTATAGATCTGAATAAATTTGGAGTCAATTTGATTGAGCCTGAAAGGATTAATGATTTACGAAGTTCAACGAGGTGATGTTCGAAGTGGTTCATTGGTTCTCGAAAGCGATAAGTAATCTTCGAAGTTGTTCAATGATTTTTGAAATGGTACTAAAGAAGATCTCCGAAGTCGTTCTATGAGTTAATCACCATGTCGAAGTCATTATAGGCGAAACGGCCAGCCAGTCAAAGGCGCTAATTGGTGACAACCTGGTCAGGGCCACACTTGGGGTCGCATGAAGTGGGACAGGTCGATGTCGAGTCTAAGAGCGTGGGTATGCTTGTCGAAGGTAGCGACGTATAACTGACTTCATTTTTTTATTTATTTAATCTAATATATATGTACACACCTATAGTTTTGGAAAAAATAATGTAAGTACAGTAAGGGATAAAATAATTCTTTTTTTAAATTAATGAATATATATATATATATATATATTACATATTTTAAGTTGGAACAGAAATGTATATATAGACAAGATTTGAAAAAAAAATACAATAGGAATTTTAAATGTTATTAAGGGTTTATATAAAGTTAGGTTTTTGAATCTATATAGGTTATTTTTATAAGTATATATGCAGTAACTAAAAATAATTTATTGAAGAAAATTAGTTTAAATAAAATTCCTAGTTAATTAAATTGATAAGTTGTAACTGATTTGTTCGATTAGTTCAAATATTGATAAACCGTAAGATGTTTATACAAGGTTTAAAATCATGAGAAATCCAATCGGGATGGATCAGATTGCAAAACAAAAATCAAAGGTAAGTTAATCTCACTCATTTGGATTACCATTTAAATTTAAATAGATAAATTTAAATTATTGGTTGAATAATTGATTGACTGGATGTGATATTATATATAGTAATGTGTGTGTGTATACATACATACATACATACATACGTATACAAACATACATACATATATACATTGGGGTGAATGATTCCCGCATTATATAGCGGATGAGACCCTATGCGCCCCGCGTTACAGTGGATGATCCTATATACCGCGATATCCCACCTCGAAATAGGATTGGTATTTTTATATTGTGCCAACACCTGTGGATGCAGGGAAACATGTTGGAGGGATCTAATTGGATTCCTCAAATATTGAATTTGCTTTCATAAACTGTGATATGATTTATTGATTATCTGGGATAGGTTATTGATTATATTGGGAATTGAAAATGTTGGATGCTATGTTTGATTGATTATATTTAGGTATATTGAATTATCAAAAATATAGATTAGATTTTTGAAGGGAAATAAAGAGAGAATTTTTAAATAAAATAATTATATAGAATTTGGAAAATTAATGAATGAATTGGAAAAGGATAAAAGTTGATTTTTAAAATCTAATAAGTAAATTCCGCATATGGGAAAAGAGATTTTTGAATAAATGGGAACAAATGAATTTTTAAACTTATGTGATATTATTTAAAGGAATAAATGATTTATTTTTAAATTCAGGTTTAATATAGTTTGGAGAGATAAAGAAGAATTCTAGAAAAAGTATGAAATTGGTATTTTCAGTTTAAATAAGATTTAAAGTCATAATAAAGTAGTAAAATCTGAAATAAATGGGTTTCAAAATAAAATTGAGTAAGTAAAGGAATTTATTTTAAAATGGAGTAAATTTTGGAAATCGATTTGAAAATTGATTAAGTGTTTGAAACTGTGATTTAAAAGGAGGACGAGAATATGGAATTTATAAACTGGGTTTATAAAGTGAAATAAGATATCGATGGATATTTGGAAGTAAAAATTCATGGTGGGAATTTATAAAAGAATGAGTAAATCGTTTTAAAAATAAATAGTGGGTTATTTTTAAAGTTGCGGGAAAGAAATTTACGGGTTGAGACATAAATTAAATTGGGATAAATCGAGAAGGATTTATTAAATGATTAAATGGACTATTTTGAAATGGGAAGTGTATTTTCTGAAGAGCCAAGTATGTTTTCAAAGCAGATTTTTGAGTATAAGTTTAGAGTTTTAAAGTTGCTATAAAAGAATGTTTTAGAGAATTTATTATTTAAGTTGGTTAAATTTTAAAGGTAAATATTTATTAAATTAGTTATAGTAGTAATTAATTTAAAGGTTAAATTGGTATTATGATTTAAAAGATAATTATTAAATAATTAAATTTTATAAAGTAGTTTTATTTTAAAGGTAGTTTGGCTAAAGTTTTTATTTGAAAAATTAGTACGGAATTTCATAAACTTTATTTTAAAAATTATTTTTAGCTTAAGTTTTAAATTATTATAAAAATTTCATAATTAGTATTTTAACTAAAGTGATTTAAGTAGTTTTATTTTAAGTGTTTTAAAGTATATAATTTTGGATAAAGTGATTTAAATTATGTAAAAACCTAAAGTATTAAGACTTGGTGATTTTCAGTGGAAATAAAACAATTGGGTGTAAATTTATTCCGCGAGAGAAAAAGTGATTTGAAACTATTTTCAAAGGGTTGAAGTGGAGAAAAATATCCTGCGAAGATATTTTGAAATTAATAATTAAGGGAAATTATTAAGGCTTGATGGTTGTTTGTAGATGTTATATGATAGTTAAATAGCTGACTCAATATTGAACAATGCATTGATTGTTTCGAAGAGACCGGGATCGAGATTAATTTCACGAAAACGACTTTGATTCGGTTTGAACGGTTTCGTGAGGAAGACAAGAGCTTGGAGTCGAAGATAGAGCAGTGAAGTGCAAGGGTTAATCACTCCTAATCCTGAGGGTGATTCCAAAATGGATGTAGTAGGAGTAATGCCTTTGGTTCCGTTCGGACCAGGAATGGACTTGTATGGGTGAATGCTATTAGAACATCGTCAGGAGGACAGTGAGCATTCTAAGTGAGATGTGTTCTAAAAAGGTAATGCGTAGTCTCAAGCATCATCAACTGGAATGGCTAAAACAGGGGAGGTGCAGCAAGGCTAAGTGGCTAGCAACCAATTAGGGTAAGGTCATCCCTGTCTAGATGTCCCTTTTTATTCGGCTGTGTGCGCGGTTGCTGATCCCAACCGCGAGGTTTCTTATTCAGACTATCCAGTAAGGGGTAGCTCTAGTCTTTTGTTGTAGGGGATCAAGGTGGACCTTGGTACTCTAATCTAGACAAGGTACTGTGAGGGGTGGTACCCCAGTAGCCCTGCCATTGATGGAAACCCATTCTCTAATAAGTGCCTTCAGACTTGTTTGTATATCTATTATGCTAGAATTTAATGAATGTAACAATTTTGACTATTTGAATAAGTATTTTTATATAGACACTACTATAATATCAGAGGATTTGATAAGAAATGTTTTGGTTATTGTAAGGTAAAAACCTGACATGTTTATTTGTGGCGTGTTCTTACGAGATACCTTTGATTTTTAAAGGATTTTAGAAACTTTAATAATCCAATTGAGTGTGTTTTTCTTACGCTGGTTTTCCAGATTGACTCGGGAGTTATTTCACTACAATGCTCGGGAAATACCGGGTATTATAGAATACAGGAAAGGATGCGGTGGAGCTCAGGGGACGAGCTGGATGGCGAGATGTTTGTATTTGATGTATATTCCGCTGTTTATGATTAACTGCATAGTCAGTTTTTGTAAGGAAAGGTTATGATAACTATCCAGTTGTGTGCTATGAATTTTGTCGTACTCTGATGATGTAATGTATAAAACGGATATAGTTATTTTTGTTAAAGATCACTCATTTATCTATTATATATTGTTTCGCTGTGATTATGAAATTTTGATATTGTTTTCTATTTCTTCTTCTACCTCCCTCTTCTTCCCCTTACGGTCCAGTTTTTTGGCATTCGATTGTTTAGCATTTAATACAATGGACGTATTGATGTCAATTGTTGAGCGTCGAAAAATCGGGTCGTTACGTTCGGTATCAGAGCTGAAGGTTAAGTGAGAACCTTGGCTCTGGTGGGGATTACTCGTTAGAAATAGAGTCCGTAGTACTCTAGAATGAGTTTGAGGGTATTAATAGATATGAGCGTGTATTTGTAAGTGAATATAAAAAATTGTTTTATATCGTGTTGATTGGTTTATTGAGTGGTTTATGGATTCTGGTCGATACACGTAATTAACGTTATTGATAGGGATCTTTAAACACTTGAATAGAACAAATTCGGCACGATATTGTTTTAACTCTGCCTAAATTATTTTTATGTATGAAAGAAATAATTTTCAAAAATTATTATAGTATATATGGTTGCTTGGTTGTTAGGAAGTGAAATATTAAATTATTATCATTGTTTTGTGAAAATTGAAATAAAGGAATAATCATATAACCAAAGTTAATAACAGAATGAGATTTGTAAACGTGAATTATAAATGTGATTTATAATTGAAAATGAAATAAAAGTTCCAGAGTAATATTTGAATATGAATTGAAAGGATTTGGAACTCGGAATTTTGGAAATTAAATTTCCTTGAGTTTGGAAATGGTTATCAAAAAGTTTTGGAGGAGTAATAGTGATATTTTGGAAAATATTTTAGAATTGTATGAAATCTAGTGAGATTTGAAAGTTAAAAATATTCAAAATGTAAAAATGTTCGAAATGGTTTGAAAAAGAGTAAAAGCATTGAACTCTTTTCGATTGCTGGAAAATAACTTCGGTGATGACTGCAGCATCATCAATGTTCGTTTTCGAGTTTCCAAGAGAGGAATGCTACCAAATTGTTTTAAATTGGAGTTGTTTGCAAAATTTGTTTGATTTTGGAATGCAAGGAATAATTTTGTTTGGGTATATATGATTTCAAAAATATTTTGGAACGTTTAAGCAATTATTTAAAACTCTGGAAGTAAATTGGAAATGTTTATGGGATATAATTAAGTTGATAACTTGTAACGTCACGGATTTTCGTTCTTCGAAAATTCAACATCGATACTCACTTTATCGACTGCCGAGAAATCAAAGGCCGAAAACCGAGATGTTATGGGTTTTAAAAAGAATTTAAGAAAAGAAAAAGAAAGAAGAAGAGAGAAAATGGAGAAAGAAAACAGAAAAACAGAAAGACAGAGAATTTGAAAATAGAAGATAGAAGAATTTTAAAAATAGAACAGAAAGGAAATAAGAACGGGACAGAAGGAAACAACAGGACAACAACAGAATCTCACAATTCGCAGCGGAACAACATATAATAATAAATGAATAATCTTTAAACAAAGAACTATATCAGTTATTACATTTTATACATTACATTACAACATATCATCAGAGTGTACAACAACATCAACAAACAGTGCAGCGGAAAAAGAAATACTATATAAACTAGTAATACGCCATGCCATCCAGCTTGCCTCCAGCAACTCCAGAATATCCAGAATATCCTGATAAACCTAACTCTTAACTGCCCGTGTGGAAATTGGTGGGCACCCAGAGTTTAGGAAGGAAAACAATAAACTCCGAGTCAGTCATGTGACTGGTGTGAGAACTCAAAACAGTTTATTTACTTTAAAATCAAAATAGAGGAATATTTTAAATCAATTCGCAATGCTTTTAAAAATGAGACTACCATAAGGCCTCCCACACACACACACATGCAAACGCAGAATCGGAGGAGATTTCTACTTATGATAGTCAAAGATGCTTGATACGCATTTAAAATAATATTTGATATTATTATTAGTGCATAGTGTAGAGGAAAATCATTTCGAAAATAAAGATATAAATCTTAGCCAACATACGACCATTATCGTATGCCTACTATAGCTACTATCCAAACAGTGGTGACCACCATAAGTGAATAGCAGGTTCTACAACTAATACCGTACAAGTTTCGTATTGGGAATTGGATTTCCAACAAATGGTCAGGCCAAGGAACTTCCCATTGCCACATGAGAATGCCTCTGGATGGACATCCCCGAGAACCAAACCGGATCTCTACCAACACAAGGCCGGGTTACTCCTAACTGAGTAACAACTGACCGAATATGCCATCCCCCGGTCCTTTGGGACCTTTATCAACCGAGCGCTCGTAATCAATTCACACAATCATAAAGTGTTTTCAACATGAGTAAGTATCTGGGCTCCATACCATGACACCACCCTTTTCCAGAAGGAAATGGACACATCCTAAAGGGTGCTACCCCTCATAACCTTGCTGCTTCTTTCCTGTTTTGACCATTTCCGGGATGTGAGGCTCGACGAATTCACGTCCACAAAAACATACTTTATACAAAAGCCATGCTTTGGGTCAACAAATGATCAACACAATGATCACAAGGATAGACGATCAAATAAACGATCCTATCACAAATAATCAACACAATGATCATTTCAGCAACACTCAGCATGTCACATTACCAAATTTGGGAATATATCGCAGATAACTTCAACTATATAACCTTTGAGCTCGTACGTCTCAAAGAAGGGTGTTAAGCAAAGAATAAATTCTCCGCCACCAACAGAAATATATTTGAAAGAAATCGGCTCTATATCTCAAATTGTAATGTCAGACATACAATCCATACAAGTCTGTTCCGGGCTCGAACAGAACCGAAGGCACTTACAAAGAAGTCCTTGCAATCCGGATATTCACAATCCTGATCGGATTCACCATCACATATGGAGAACTCTATACCAGAGCAACTCGGTGCAGAGTCAATCGATAGTTCATCCTATCGCTCTCGCAAATATCCGGTCTTCAACACCGATCTTCAAATGCGATTCACAACGACGTATCACATATTTGGAGTGGGTTATACGACCCCATGGTCCTTTCCCGGTTAACCCGAATAGTGAGCGCTTATTCAAAAATAAGTGTGGCATTCAAATTCAATCAAATCACATCAAATACCCATTCAAAGGGAAATACTGATAGTCGGTTATTGAACTATCAATTGATATGCACACATCACCAGATTCCAAATAATTTTCCAAATTATTTATTTTCCAAAATATCTTTACAAGATATATAATTTCAACACTTCAAAAATAAATCAATATTTATTTTTAACAAGTTCCTCTTTCTCATATAAATTCCATAATGGATTTATATTTCAAAATATCAATGCATATACGATTTCAATTATCCATTTCAATTTATCCTCAAAAAGATAAATTCTAATTATTCACTTCATATTGGAAAACATTTCCATACTTTTTTATTCATAAGTAATTCACAAATCTTTTTTTTTTATTTTCAACACTTAGAAAATATTCAATATACTTAAACCGAATTAAGTATATATTTCATTCTATTAAGGAAATCATTCTCTTAACATATTTATTTGGGCCAAAACGAATGTTGCGTAAAACATCGTTACGACAACCCAAAATCACTAGTATAGGGATTCGAAATTAAAATAGATATATAAATCCCAATACTATACAAAACATTTCCTTTCGGAAATCATTTACTATAACAACAGTGTTATAGTCCACTATTTCCTTTTATTTCTCGAAATCGTCTATTTCAACAATAAATGTTGAAATCTATGGTTTCGAATCTCAACACCTTTAAAACATCGTTAGATCGTTTTAATTCTGTTTAAAATATCACATTCTAAAACATTTTCTTTAACGTGTTATTCACTATTCAAAAATCGTGAACATACTTCGTTAACAAATTTCATCCTTTTATTTAATTTATTTTAAAGGATTATTCACTATTCAAAAATGTGAATATAACTCCATTAATAGGTTATAACAATTAACTTATCAAAATAAGTCGTTTGCGAATTTATAAAACAACGTTTATAAATTCCTCTTCTATTTATTTATAAAAACTTCCTTTAATAAATTCCTTTATTAACCTATTCCAGTTTATAACTAAATTATAAACTAAACGTTCATATTATAAGTTAAATACTTATAAAACGATTATTTTATAAGATCGTTCTTTTAAAGACTTTCCAATTTATAAATCTTATAACTTATAAGATTTAATGATTTATCCAATCTATTCTTCAAATAATTTCACCAAATTTATAAATCTTACTATTTATAAATTTCATTTATAACTTCACGGTTTATAATTCTATAAATTTCATTCTTTAATGAAATTCATTTTCACTTAATTCAAACACTTATAAAAACTCGTTTTATAATGTCTATATTTCAATTTATAAATATCCATTTATAAATCTCTTAATATAAATCAGTTTATATTATTATTCTGAAACGTCTTTAATTCCCTTTATAATTTCACCATTTTGATTTATAAAATAATCAAATTTTATAAATCCTATATTTAAACTTTTGATAATAAATTCAAAAATCCAGTTTAAACTATTTTATAAAGTCATAAATTCCTATTTCTCAAAAATCATCTTTTAACCGTATTTCTCAAAAATTATAATTTTTATAACTTTAAGAATTATAACGTTCATTTATTTAAAATGGATCAATTCCAAAATATTTTATCTTTTCAAAAATTACTTTAAAAACATTTTTAAAATACCAGAAATTTGGTCCAATGATGCTACGCACCAAATAGTCAATCACGACTAACAACGATATCATATATCGATATGATAATCCATCAAATATCAAAATATCTGAAATCAAATAAAAACTGTTGAGGAATCCAGTTGGATCCCTCCAACCTATTTCCTGCATCCAAAAACATTAGCACAATACCAATTTCGCTCCAGTACGAAATTATCGCGGTATATGTTCTTATTAAATATTATCCGCTTAATAACGGCGTAATAGGGTCTCATCCGCTAAACAAAAAATGCGGGAAATCAACAACTGCAATATATACATATGCCAATATATATATATTGATATTATATATAATACCAATTTCACTGTTTATGAAATATTCGCGGTATATGTTTATATTAAATAACATCCGCTTACTAACGGCGTATAATGTCTATTTTAACAATCAATAGATATCAATCATCATTCAAACATGCATTCAAATATTTTAAATCTAACTATTTAAAATAAAATCGAAACCGATTCGATTGAGTGAGAAATTCTCACCTTGGTTTTAATTTCCGTTTTAGCGATTTATTTCGAATAAAATTAAACGCGCGTTTAATTTTACCCAAAATTCTCACTAACTCCAAACGACTCCAAACCAACTCCATTGCGTAGTGCTCGTCCATACGATTCCAACGCAACTGAGTTTGCATTTTTTCGACCTCGTATGAAAAAGTTATGATTTTTACAAGATTGTACACGATTTATATAAACTTAATTACAACATAAACTATATAATTTTCAACCTATGGAATCTAGGCCTTTGGATCCACTGCCAACACATCTCAGCCCTAGAACGCAACCCCCTCCTTCCTCACGTTCTTCTCCTACAGGTAGAGCCGCAACTTGAACCCATGAACTTAGATATTAGGGTTAGACATTGCAACACCTATACACGATGAAACTTGATCAAACCAACACCAACGCGAAGCCCTACACCTCCACTGCACTCGGCCCCCATCCCCCTGAGCTCGGCCTGCACAATCTCCTCGAAATGCGTGCGTTTCCTGATGAGAACGGCCCTCCATATCTCCCAAAATACAACTCCGTTTAACATCACCACCGTTGAATCTCTAGTACTCGACGCTCTCTACATTTTGCTAGTTGAAAACTTCTTGAAACAATGCATGGATTAGAAGATAATTTGAGGAGAAAGGGGACATTTTCTGGCCGTTCAAAATGGGGGTGGCGGCTGCCTGTAGGAAATTAGGGTTTTAGTATATTTTTTTTTTATTTTAGAGTGAGGGTGTGGGTCTCCTTTTATAGAAAAAGCAAGCGTAAACACTATTCATCCCGGGAATTCCGAACTCCGATTTAGGTGCCGTAACCAGCGTTTCTAAGGTTTACCCCGTGTTCCGGACACAATGGAATAGGTTTCGGAAGCTAATTCGGAAGTATGTGCGAGTTATGGCTATAAACGCTCAATTTAAATTAAACCGATTTAAATCGATTTCTAGGCGTTTTAATTTGTACCGGACAAACGGTAAATCCAATTGACTTGAAATTTGAAACCTTACAATAATATCACATTACGAATCCGATGAAACTAGTTTCGTCAAAATCCGAGACTTTTTGAAAAATGGCTATTTTGACTCGCCAAATTTAAATTAAAAATAAATCGATGCGTTTCGAGCTGCCACGATCAAACGGTAACTCCGATTGACACGAAATTTGAAATCCGGTAATAACTAACTACTACGGATCCAATGGAACTGGTTTCGTTCAATTCTGAGACTGTTCAAAAATTGACTATTTTACAGTCGATTATTAAATATTAAAATATTCAATTTTCACAAATTAACTTTTAATTCGATTTTAAAAGTTCTAAAATATTTCTATAACTCCAGTATGATTAAATAAAATTTTCCAAATTATTTACAATCATTTTTAACTCAATTTTTCAATTATTTCCATAATTTAACATATTAAATTATTGATTAAATTATCTAATTAAATCTAATAAATCAAATAAAAATTTATTTGACTTATAAATTCACTTATAAAAATATAAAATTAATTAAATATTCAAATTTTAATTTACAAAAATTCTGGGTCGTTACAATCCTTCCCCCTTAAAAGAATTTCGTCCTCGAAATTACAAGTAAGAAAATTACAGAATCTATTAATTTTCCCAAAATTTATAATTAAACTTCTTACCATACTTTACTAAGTTTTCAAATCATACTTAGTTATCTTTTCAAAAACAACTACCTATTGTTTAACTTTCAATTCCAAAATAAAGTTTAAAGTTTTCAAAATTTTCCAATTTTTCTCAAATTTTTCTAACGCCTTAAATTTTCGGAAAATTCGCCATAGTCTCCTTTACGCGGCTCGATCCGAAAAAAAAATGACAGTATATATATCACAAATATACATCTCATCAAGTAATGAGGCATCCCGAAGGGAAAAAAGTGTAAAAGTACGATATTTAATCCGAGATATGTACCTTATATTTTATTAGCAAGCATATACGGCTAATATAGCGCTAAAGCGAACTCCAAATGCGAAGCAAACGCGATCCGCACCTACTAAACACTCAACAAACAACATGAGAATCATGCATATAGACAATAATCTCAATATACAACATATAGCAACATGATGACTATATATGTCACATAGCAATGCAACAATAGCAATATATATTCAACCATCAACCAACTATAATCTATATCCAATAAACATTCATTCTTATTCTCATTATATTCAATGAATTGGTTTTCACTTTAAATCACATTTGATTTATTTACATTGGATTTTATCAACATTCATTCTCAATTTTAATTAGTTTGCATTCACTAATTAAATCTAATTCACATTCAATTCTATTCAAATTTATTTACTTCTAATTTGAATTCAATTACATAGCTTCCAATTTCATTAACTCTTAATGAATTTTATACAACCAATCAACAATCATATAACAACCAAAGTATATTAATTTCAACCAAATTCCTTTGCTTATATTCATTCATTTTTTTATTCAACTTCTAATAACATTAGATTTTAATGAATCAACACTTATATTCATTATTTTATTAAATCCATTTGATTATTTACAACTCATATTCATAAATATATTAACTTCTTATATATATAAGTTTATTTCACAATTGTAAATCACTTTAATTATACTTCAATTCTTATAATTCTTTTACTTATACAATTATTCTTTAATTTAGATTATTCAAACAACCTAACAATCAACTTACATACAATTTAATAATTTTGAAAAATTATTTCTTTATATATAAAAATATAATCAAGGTAAAATTATTTCATTTACCCAATTAAAACAATACTGTGCCGAATTGTTCTATTCAAGTGTTTAGAAACCCCTTCGGCATAGTTTGACTGACCGTGCTGACGAAGGTTCATATGCCACTCAATAAACCAATCATCACAATACAAAACATTTTTATATTCACTAACAAATACGCTCTCATAGCTATTATTACACTCAAACTCATTCTAGAGTACTGCTGACTCTATCTCTAATGAGTAATACCCAACAGAACCATGGTTGTCGCTTAACCATCAGCTCTGATACCAAATGTAACGTCACGGATTTTCGTTCTTCGAAAATTCAACATCGATACTCACTTTATCGACTGCTGAGAAATCAAAGGCCGAAAACCGAGATGTTATGGGTTTTAAAAAGAATTTAAGAAAAGAAAAAGAAAGAAGAAGAGAGAAAATGGAGAAAGAAAACAGAAAAACAGAAAGACAGAGAATTTGAAAATAGAAGATAGAAGAATTTTAAAAATAGAACAGAAAGGAAATAAGAACGGGACAGAAGGAAACAACAGGACAACAACAGAATCTCACAATTCGCAGCGGAACAACATATAATAATAAATGAATAATCTTTAAACAAAGAACTATATCAGTTATTACATTTTATACATTACATTACAACATATCATCAGAGTGTACAACAACATCAACAAACAGTGCAGCGGAAAAAGAAATACTATATAAACTAGTAATACGCCATGCCATCCAGCTTGCCTCCAGCAACTCCAGAATATCCAGAATATCCTGATAAACCTAACTCTTAACTGCCCGTGTGGAAATTGGTGGGCACCCAGAGTTTAGGAAGGAAAACAATAAACTCGGAGTCAGTCATGTGACTGGTGTGAGAACTCAAAACAGTTTATTTACTTTAAAATCAAAATAGAGGAATATTTTAAATCAATTCGCAATGCTTTTAAAAATGAGACTACCATAAGGCCTCCCGCACACACACACATGCAAACGCAGAATCGGAGGAGATTTCTCCTTATGATAGTCAAAGATGCTTGATACGCATTTAAAATAATATTTGATATTATTATTAGTGCATAGTGTAGAGGAAAATCATTTCGAAAATAAAGATATAAATCTTAGCCAACATACGACCATTATCGTATGCCTACTATAGCTACTATCCAAACAGTGGTGACCACCATAAGTGAATAGCAGGTTCTACAACTAATACCGTACAAGTTTCGTATTGGGAATTGGATTTCCAACAAATGGTCAGGCCAAGGAACTTCCCATTGCCACATGAGAATGCCTCTGGATGGACATCCCCGAGAACCAAACCGGATCTCTACCAACACAAGGCCGGGTTACTCCTAACTGAGTAACAACTGACCGAATATACCATCCCCCGGTCCTTTGGGACCTTTATCAACCGAGCGCTCGTAATCAATTCACACAATCATAAAGTGTTTTCAACATGAGTAAGTATCTGGGCTCCATACCATGACACCACCCTTTTCCAGAAGGAAATGGACACATCCTAAAGGGTGCTACCCCTCATAACCTTGCTGCTTCTTTCCTGTTTTGACCATTTCCGGGATGTGAGGCTCGACGAATTCACGTCCACAAAAACATACTTTATACAAAAGCCATGCTTTGGGTCAACAAATGATCAACACAATGATCACAAGGATAGACGATCAAATAAACGATCCTATCACAAATAATCAACACAATGATCATTTCAGCAACACTCAGCATGTCACATTACCAAATTTGGGAATATATCGCTGATAACATCAACTATATAACCTTTGAGCTCGTACGTCTCAAAGAAGGGTGTTAAGCAAAGAATAAATTCTCCGCCACCAACAGAAATATATTTGAAAGAAATCGGCTTTATATCTCAAATTGTAATGTCAGACATACAATCCATACAAGTCTGTTCCGGGCTCGAACAGAACCGAAGGCACTTACAAAGAAGTCCTTGCAATCCGGATATTCACAATCCTGATCGGATTCACCATCACATATGGAGAACTCTATACCGGAGCAACTCGGTGCAGAGTCAATCGATAGTTCATCCTATCGCTCTCGCAAATATCCGGTCTTCAACACCGATCTTCAAATGCGATTCACAACGACGTATCACATATTCGGAGTGGGTTATACGACCCCATGGTCCTTTCCCGGTTAACCCGAATAGTGAGCGCTTATTCAAAAATAAGTGTGGCATTCAAATTCAATCAAATCACATCAAATACCCATTCAAAGGGAAATACTGATAGTCGGTTATTGAACTATCAATTGATATGCACACATCACCAGATTCCAAATAATTTTCCAAATTATTTATTTTCCAAAATATCTTTACAAGATATATAATTTCAACACTTCAAAAATAAATCAATATTTATTTTTAACAAGTTCCTCTTTCTCATATAAATTCCATAATGGATTTATATTTCAAAATATCAATGCATATACGATTTCAATTATCCATTTCAATTTATCCTCAAAAAGATAAATTCTAATTATTCACTTCATATTGGAAAACATTTCCATACTTTTTTATTCATAAGTAATTCACAAATATTTTTTTTATTTTCAACACTTAGAAAATATTCAATATACTTAAACCGAATTAAGTATATATTTCATTCTATTAAGGAAATCATTCTCTTAACATATTTATTTGGGCCAAAACGAATGTTGCGTAAAACATCGTTACGACAACCCAAAATCACTAGTATAGGGATTCGAAATTAAAATAGATATATAAATCCCAATACTATACAAAACATTTCCTTTCGGAAATCATTTACTATAACAACAGTGTTATAGTCCACTATTTCCTTTTATTTCTCGAAATCGTCTATTTCAACAATAAATGTTGAAATCTATGGTTTCGAATCTCAACACCTTTAAAACAACGTTAGATCGTTTTAATTCTGTTTAAAATATCACATTCTAAAACATTTTCTTTAACGTGTTATTCACTATTCAAAAATCGTGAACATACTTCGTTAACAAATTTCATCCTTTTATTCAATTTATTTTAAAGGATTATTCACTATTCAAAAATGTGAATATAACTCCATTAATAGGTTATAACAATTAACTTATCAAAATAAGTTGTTTGCGAATTTATAAAACAACGTTTATAAATTCCTCTTCTATTTATCTATAAAAACTTCCTTTAATAAATTCCTTTATTAACCTATTCCAGTTTATAACTAAATTATAAACTAAACGTTCATATTATAAGTTAAATACTTATAAAACGATTATTTTATAAGATCGTTCTTTTAAAGACTTTCCAATTTATAAATCTTATAACTTATAAGATTTAATGATTTATCCAATCTATTCTTCAAATAATTTCACCAAATTTATAAATCTTACTATTTATAAATTTCATTTATAACTTCACGGTTTATAATTCTATAAATTTCATTCTTTAATGAAATTCATTTTCACTTAATTCAAACACTTATAAAAACTCGTTTTATAATGTCTATATTTCAATTTATAAATATCCATTTATAAATCTCTTAATATAAATCAGTTTATATTATTATTCTGAAACGTCTTTAATTCCCTTTATAATTTCACCATTTTGATTTATAAAATAATCAAATTTTATAAATCCTATATTTAAACTTTTGATAATAAATTCAAAAATCCAGTTTAAACTATTTTATAAAGTCATAAATTCCTATTTCTCAAAAATCATCTTTTAACCGTATTTCTCAAAAATTATAATTTTTATAACTTTAAGAATTATAACGTTCATTTATTTAAAATGGATCAATTCCAAAATATTTTATCTTTTCAAAAATTACTTTAAAAACATTTTTAAAATACCAGAAATTTGGTCCAATGATGCTACACACCAAATAGTCAATCACGACTAACAACGATATCATATATCGATATGATAATCCATCAAATATCAAAATATCTGAAATCAAATAAAAACTGTTGAGGAATCCAGTTGGATCCCTCCAACCTGTTTCCTGCATCCAAAAACATTAGCACAATACCAATTTCGCTCCAGTACGAAATTATCGCGGTATATGTTCTTATTAAATATTATCCGCTTAATAACGGCGTAATAGGGTCTCATCCGCTAAACAAAAAATGCGGGAAATCAACAACTGCAATATATACATATGCCAATATATATATATTGATATTATATATAATACCAATTTCACTGTTTATGAAATATTCGCGGTATATGTTTATATTAAACAACATCCGCTTACTAACGGCGTATAATGTCTATTTTAACAATCAATAGATATCAATCATCATTCAAACATGCATTCAAATATTTTAAATCTAACTATTTAAAATAAAATCGAAACCGATTCGATTGAGTGAGAAATTCTCACCTTGGTTTTAATTTCCGTTTTAGCGATTTATTTCGAATAAAATTAAACGCGCGTTTAATTTTACCCAAAATTCTCACTAACTCCAAACGACTCCAAACCAACTCCATTGCGTAGTGCTCGTCCATACGATTCCAACGCAACTGAGTTTGCATTTTTTCGACCTCGTATGAAAAAGTTATGATTTTTACAAGATTGTACACGATTTATATAAACTTAATTACAACATAAACTATATAATTTTCAACCTATGGAATCTAGGCCTTTGGATCCACTGCCAACACATCTCAGCCCTAGAACGCAACCCCCTCCTTCCTCACGTTCTTCTCCTACAGGTAGAGCCGCAACTTGAACCCATGAACTTAGATATTAGGGTTAGACATTGCAACACCTATACACGATGAAACTTGATCAAACCAACGCCAACGCGAAGCCCTACACCTCCACTGCACTCGGCCCCCATCCCCCTGAGCTCGGCCTGCACAATCTCCTCGAAATGCGTGCGTTTCCTGATGAGAACGGCCCTCCATATCTCCCAAAATACAACTCCGTTTAACATCACCACCGTTGAATCTCTAGTACTCGACGCTCTCTACATTTTGCTAGTTGAAAACTTCTTGAAACAATGCATGGATTAGAAGATAATTTGAGGAGAAAGGGGACATTTTCTGGCCGTTCAAAATGAGGGTGGCGGCTGCTTGTAGGAAATTAGGGTTTTAGTATATTATTATTTTTTATTTTAGAGTGAGGGTGTGGGTCTCCTTTTATAGAAAAAGCAAGCGTAAACACTATTCATCCCGGGAATTCCGAACTCCGATTTAGGTGCCGTAACCAGCGTTTCTAAGGTTTACCCCGTGTTCCGGACACAATGGAATAGGTTTCGGAAGCTAATTCGGAAGTATGTGCGAGTTATGGCTATAAACGCTCAATTTAAATTAAACCGATTTAAATCGATTTCTAGGCGTTTTAATTTGTACCGGACAAACGGTAAATCCAATTGACTTGAAATTTGAAACCTTACAATAATATCACATTACGGATCCGATGAAACTGGTTTCGTCAAAATCCGAGACTTTTTGAAAAATGGCTATTTTGACTCGCCAAATTTAAATTAAAAATAAATCGATGCGTTTCGAGCTGCCACGATCAAACGGTAACTCCGATTGACACGAAATTTGAAATCCGGTAATAACTAACTATTACGGATCCAATGGAACTGGTTTCGTTCAATTCTGAGACTGTTCAAAAATTGACTATTTTACAGTCGATTATTAAATATTAAAATATTCAATTTTCACAAATTAACTTTTAATTCGATTTTAAAAGTTCTAAAATATTTCTATAACTCCAGTATGATTAAATAAAATTTTCCAAATTATTTACAATCATTTTTAACTCAAATTTTCAATTATTTCCATAATTTAACATATTAAATTATTGATTAAATTATCTAATTAAATCTAATAAATCAAATAAAAATTTATTTGACTTATAAATTCACTTATAAAAATATAAAATTAATTAAATATTCAAATTTTAATTTACAAAAATTCTGGGTCTATACAATCCTTCCCCCTTAAAAGAATTTCGTCCTCGAAATTACAAGTAAGAAAATTACAGAATCTATTAATTTTCCCAAAATTTATAATTAAACTTCTTACCATACTTTACTAAGTTTTCAAATCATACTTAGTTATCTTTTCAAAAACAACTACCTATTGTTTAACTTTCAATTCCAAAATAAAGTTTAAAGTTTTCAAAATTTTCCAATTTTTCTCAAATTTTTCTAACGCCTTAAATTTTCGGAAAAATTCGCCATAGTCTCCTTTGCGCGGCTCGATCCGAAAAAAAAAATGACAGTATATATATCACAAATATACATCTCAGCAAGTAATGAGGCATCCCGAAGGGAAAAAAGTGTAAAAGTACGATATTTAATCTGAGATATGTACCTTATATTTTATTAGCAAGCATATACGGCTAATATAGCGCTAAAGCGAACTCCAAATGCGAAGCAAACGCGATCCGCACCTACTAAACACTCAACAAACAACATGAGAATCATGCATATAGACAATAATCTCAATATACAACATATAGCAACATGATGACTATATATGTCACATAGCAATGCAACAATAGCAATATATATTCAACCATCAACCAACTATAATCTATATCCAATAAACATTCATTCTTATTCTCATTATATTCAATGAATTGGTTTTCACTTTAAATCACATTTGATTTATTTACATTGGATTTTATCAACATTCATTCTCAATTTTAATTAGTTTGCATTCACTAATTAAATCTAATTCACATTCAATTCTATTCAAATTTATTTACTTCTAATTTGAATTCAATTACATAGCTTCCAATTTCATTAATTCTTAATGAATTTTATACAACCAATCAACAATCATATAACAACCAAAGTATATTAATTTCAACCAAATTCCTTTGCTTATATTCATTCATTTTTTTATTCAACTTCTAATAACATTAGATTTTAATGAATCAACACTTATATTCATTATTTTATTAAATCCATTTGATTATTTACAACTCATATTCATAAATATATTAACTTCTTATATATATAAGTTTATTTCACAATTGTAAATCACTTTAATTATACTTCAATTCTTATAATTCTTTTACTTATACAATTATTCTTTAATTTAGATTATTCAAACAACCTAACAATCAACTTACATACAATTTAATAATTTTGAAAAATTATTTCTTTATATATAAAAATATAATCAAGGTAAAATTATTTCATTTACCCAATTAAAACAATACTGTGCCGAATTGTTCTATTCAAGTGTTTAGAAACCCCTTCGGCATAGTTTGACTGACCGTGCTGACGAAGGTTCATATGCCACTCAATAAACCAATCATCACAATACAAAACATTTTTATATTCACTAACAAATACGCTCTCATAGCTATTATTACACTCAAACTCATTCTAGAGTACTGCTGACTCTATCTCTAATGAGTAATACCCAACAGAACCATGGTTGTCGCTTAACCATCAGCTCTGATACCAAATGTAACGTCACGGATTTTCGTTCTTCGAAAATTCAACATCGATACTCACTTTATCGACTGCCGAGAAATCAAAGGCCGAAAACCGAGATGTTATGGGTTTTAAAAAGAATTTAAGAAAAGAAAAAGAAAGAAGAAGAGAGAAAATGGAGAAAGAAAACAGAAAAACAGAAAGACAGAGAATTTGAAAATAGAAGATAGAAGAATTTTAAAAATAGAACAGAAAGGAAATAAGAACGGGACAGAAGGAAACAACAGGACAACAACAGAATCTCACAATTCGCAGCGGAACAACATATAATAATAAATGAATAATCTTTAAACAAAGAACTATATCAGTTATTACATTTTATACATTACATTACAACATATCATCAGAGTGTACAACAACATCAACAAACAGTGCAGCGGAAAAAGAAATACTATATAAACTAGTAATACGCCATGCCATCCAGCTTGCCTCCAGCAACTCCAGAATATCCAGAATATCCTGATAAACCTAACTCTTAACTGCCCGTGTGGAAATTGGTGGGCACCCAGAGTTTAGTAAGGAAAACAATAAACTCGGAGTCAGTCATGTGACTGGTGTGAGAACTCAAAACAGTTTATTTACTTTAAAATCAAAATAGAGGAATATTTTAAATCAATTCGCAATGCTTTTAAAAATGAGACTACCATAAGGCCTCCCGCACACACACACATGCAAACGCAGAATCGGAGGAGATTTCTCCTTATGATAGTCAAAGATGCTTGATACGCATTTAAAATAATATTTGATATTATTATTAGTGCATAGTGTAGAGGAAAATCATTTCGAAAATAAAGATATAAATCTTAGCCAACATACGACCATTATCGTATGCCTACTATAGCTACTATCCAAACAGTGGTGACCACCATAAGTGAATAGCAGGTTCTACAACTAATACCGTACAAGTTTCGTATTGGGAATTGGATTTCCAACAAATGGTCAGGCCAAGGAACTTCCCATTGCCACATGAGAATGCCTCTGGATGGACATCCCCGAGAACCAAACCGGATCTCTACCAACACAAGGCCGGGTTACTCCTAACTGAGTAACAACTGACCGAATATGCCATCCCCCGGTCCTTTGGGACCTTTATCAACCGAGCGCTCGTAATCAATTCATACAATCATAAAGTGTTTTCAACATGAGTAAGTATCTGGGCTCCATACCATGACACCACCCTTTTCCAGAAGGAAATGGACACATCCTAAAGGGTGCTACCCCTCATAACCTTGCTGCTTCTTTCCTGTTTTGACCATTTCCGGGATGTGAGGCTCGACGAATTCACGTCCACAAAAACATACTTTATACAAAAGCCATGCTTTGGGTCAACAAATGATCAACACAATGATCACAAGGATAGACGATCAAATAAACGATCCTATCACAAATAATCAACACAATGATCATTTCAGCAACACTCAGCATGTCACATTACCAAATTTGGGAATATATCGCTGATAACTTCAACTATATAACCTTTGAGCTCGTACGTCTCAAAGAAGGGTGTTAAGCAAAGAATAAATTCTCCGCCACCAACAGAAATATATTTGAAAGAAATCGGCTTTATATCTCAAATTGTAATGTCAGACATACAATCCATACAAGTCTGTTCCGGGCTCGAACAGAACCGAAGGCACTTACAAAGAAGTCCTTGCAATCCGGATATTCACAATCCTGATCGGATTCACCATCACATATGGAGAACTCTATACCGGAGCAACTCGGTGCAGAGTCAATCGATAGTTCATCCTATCGCTCTCGCAAATATCCGGTCTTCAACACCGATCTTCAAATGCGATTCACAACGACGTATCACATATTCGGAGTGGGTTATACGACCCCATGGTCCTTTCCCGGTTAACCCGAATAGTGAGCGCTTATTCAAAAATAAGTGTGGCATTCAAATTCAATCAAATCACATCAAATACCCATTCAAAGGGAAATACTGATAGTCGGTTATTGAACTATCAATTGATATGCACACATCACCAGATTCCAAATAATTTTCCAAATTATTTATTTTCCAAAATATCTTTACAAGATATATAATTTCAACACTTCAAAAATAAATCAATATTTATTTTTAACAAGTTCCTCTTTCTCAAATAAATTCCATAATGGATTTATATTTCAAAATATCAATGCATATACGATTTCAATTATCCATTTCAATTTATCCTCAAAAAGATAAATTCTAATTATTCACTTCATATTGGAAAACATTTCCATACTTTTTTATTCATAAGTAATTCACAAATCTTTTTTTTTATTTTCAACACTTAGAAAATATTCAATATACTTAAACCGAATTAAGTATATATTTCATTCTATTAAGGAAATCATTCTCTTAACATATTTATTTGGGCCAAAACGAATGTTGCGTAAAACATCGTTACGACAACCCAAAATCACTAGTATAGGGATTCGAAATTAAAATAGATATATAAATCCCAATATTATACAAAACATTTCCTTTCGGAAATCATTTACTATAACAACAGTGTTATAGTCCACTATTTCCTTTTATTTCTCGAAATCGTCTATTTCAACAATAAATGTTGAAATCTATGGTTTCGAATCTCAACACCTTTAAAACATCGTTAGATCGTTTTAATTCTGTTTAAAATATCACATTCTAAAACATTTTCTTTAACGTGTTATTCACTATTCAAAAATCGTGAACATACTTCGTTAACAAATTTCATCCTTTTATTCAATTTATTTTAAAGGATTATTCACTATTCAAAAATGTGAATATAACTCCATTAATAGGTTATAACAATTAACTTATCAAAATAAGTCGTTTGCGAATTTATAAAACAACGTTTATAAATTCCTCTTCTATTTATTTATAAAAACTTCCTTTAATAAATTCCTTTATTAACCTATTCCAGTTTATAACTAAATTATAAACTAAACGTTCATATTATAAGTTAAATACTTATAAAACGATTATTTTATAAGATCGTTCTTTTAAAGACTTTCCAATTTATAAATCTTATAACTTATAAGATTTAATGATTTATCCAATCTATTCTTCAAATAATTTCACCAAATTTATAAATCTTACTATTTATAAATTTCATTTATAACTTCACGGTTTATAATTCTATAAATTTCATTCTTTAATGAAATTCATTTTCACTTAATTCAAACACTTATAAAAACTCGTTTTATAATGTCTATATTTCAATTTATAAATATACATTTATAAATCTCTTAATATAAATCAGTTTATATTATTATTCTGAAACGTCTTTAATTCCCTTTATAATTTCACCATTTTGATTTATAAAATAATCAAATTTTATAAATCCTATATTTAAACTTTTGATAATAAATTCAAAAATCCAGTTTAAACTATTTTATAAAGTCATAAATTCCTATTTCTCAAAAATCAGCTTTTAACCTATTTCTCAAAAATTATAATTTTTATAACTTTAAGAATTATAACGTTCATTTATTTAAAATGGATCAATTCCAAAATATTTTATCTTTTCAAAAATTACTTTAAAAACATTTTTAAAATACCAGAAATTTGGTCCAATGATGCTACACACCAAATAGTCAATCACGACTAACAACGATATCATATATCGATATGATAATCCATCAAATATCAAAATATCTGAAATCAAATAAAAACTGTTGAGGAATCCAGTTGGATCCCTCCAACCTGTTTCCTGCATCCAAAAACATTAGCACAATACCAATTTCGCTCCAGTACGAAATTATCGCGGTATATGTTCTTATTAAATATTATCCGCTTAATAACGGCGTAATAGGGTCTCATCCGCTAAACAAAAAATGCGGGAAATCAACAACTGCAATATATACATATGCCAATATATATATATATTGATATTATATATAATACCAATTTCACTGTTTATGAAATATTCGCGGTATATGTTTATATTAAATAACATCCGCTTACTAACGGCGTATAATGTCTATTTTAACAATCAATAGATATCAATCATCATTCAAACATGCATTCAAATATTTTAAATCTAACTATTTAAAATAAAATCGAAACCGATTCGATTGAGTGAGAAATTCTCACCTTGGTTTTAATTTCCGTTTTAGCGATTTATTTCGAATAAAATTAAACGCGCGTTTAATTTTACCCAAAATTCTCACTAACTCCAAACGACTCCAAACCAACTCCATTGTGTAGTGCTCGTCCATACGATTCCAACGCAACTGAGTTTGCATTTTTTCGACCTCGTATGAAAAAGTTATGATTTTTACAAGATTGTACACGATTTATATAAACTTAATTACAACATAAACTATATAATTTTCAACCTATGGAATCTAGGCCTTTGGATCCACTGCCAACACATCTCAGCCCTAGAACACAACCCCCTCCTTCCTCACGTTCTTCTCCTACAGGTAGAGCCGCAACTTGAACCCATGAACTTAGATATTAGGGTTAGACATTGCAACACCTATACACGATGAAACTTGATCAAACCAACGCCAACGCGAAGCCCTACACCTCCACTGCACTCGGCCCCCATCCCCCTGAGCTCGGCCTGCACAATCTCCTCGAAATGCGTGCGTTTCCTGATGAGAACGGCCCTCCATATCTCCCAAAATACAACTCCGTTTAACATCACCACCGTTGAATCTCTAGTACTCGACGCTCTCTACATTTTGCTAGTTGAAAACTTCTTGAAACAATGCATGGATTAGAAGATAATTTGAGGAGAAAGGGGACATTTTCTGGCCGTTCAAAATGGGGGTGGCGGCTGCCTGTAGGAAATTAGGGTTTTAGTATATTATTTTTTTTAATTTTAGAGTGAGGGTGTGGGTCTCCTTTTATAGAAAAAGCAAGCGTAAACACTATTCATCCCGGGAATTCCAAACTCCGATTTAAGCGCCGTAACCAGCGTTTCTAAGGTTTACCCCGCGTTCCGGACACAATGGAATAGGTTTCGGAAGCTAATTCGGAAGTATGTGCGAGTTATGGCTATAAACGCTCAATTTAAATTAAACCGATTTAAATCGATTTCTAGGCGTTTTAATTTGTACCGGACAAACGGTAAATCCAATTGACTTGAAATTTGAAATCTTACAATAATATCACATTATGGATCCGATGAAACTGGTTTCGTCGAAATCCGAGACTTTTTGAAAAATGGCTATTTTGACTCGCCAAATTTAAATTAAAAATAAATCGATGCGTTTCGAGCTGCCACGATCAAACGGTAACTCCGATTGACACGAAATTTGAAATCCGGTAATAACTAACTATTACGGATCCAATGGAACTGGTTTCGTTCAATTCTGAGACTGTTCAAAAATTGACTATTTTACAGTCGATTATTAAATATTAAAATATTCAATTTTCACAAATTAACTTTTAATTCGATTTTAAAAGTTCTAAAATATTTCTATAACTCCAGTATGATTAAATAAAATTTTCCAAATTATTTACAATCATTTTTAACTCAATTTTTCAATTATTTCCATAATTTAACATATTAAATTATTGATTAAATTATCTAATTAAATCTAATAAATCAAATAAAAATTTATTTGACTTATAAATTCACTTATAAAAATATAAAATTAATTAAATATTCAAATTTTAATTTACAAAAATTCTGGGTCGTTACATAACTTGTAAGATTTGAAATTTGTTAGAACAGAAAAATTTAACTTAAAGAAAAGTTAAATTAAAATAAGTGTGAAAACGAGATGAGTTAAATAAAAAGTGAGCCAATTAAATGAAGTAAATTAAATAATTGTGAATGGAATGTAAATAAGTTAGAAGACTTATAAAGGTTTAAAAATTTGAATTGAAATGAAGTATAACTAAATTAAGTTAAATAAAAATGAATTTGAGGAAAGAGTTTAAGTTGGTTAAATGGAATAACCATTGAAATAAATTTATTAGGTTAAAAAAATAAATGTGTGAATAAACAAACTAATTTAATTGGTAAATAAATGAAATTGAATATTAGAATCAATTTAAATTGTGTAAGTAAAGTGAAGTTGTAGAATTAGTTCGAAGTGGATTAAGAATAATAAAGATTTGGAAATAAAAATTGAATGAGATATAAATAAAGGAGTCAATGGAACTAATTAAAGAAATGGTTAATTAAATATGTTTTGGGATAGGTGGATAGAATTCAATATCTAAAAATGAAAGGTAAATTGAATCCAAATGAAAATAGATATAAAAGCTTAAGAGGTGAAGTGAAAATTAATATAAGGAAGTCGTATAAAATATTTATATTGAACTTAATAGGAAATGGTGAAATTCTTAAGTAAAAATTTGGTATTCGGAAAATATTTAAGTAATATTTGTATGAAGATTAAGTAAATTGGTGAGAAGGATATTTGTGAATAAGTTAATGGAAACAAAAATAAATGTGTATAAAAAGAAATTGATATAGATAATAATCAATTAAAATAAATACATAGGATGTACGTATATTATTTTATTCGCATAGCAATTTGATCCAGATTCGAGGACAGAATTTCGAGACAGTTATATTGATCCGGGTTGGGATTTTTCGCTCGATTATCTACGACGAAACCTGGGTATGGATTTTTGATTGATTCTAGAGATTCTCCATCATAGTTTGTGGCTATGCAAGGAGGATGAAGGTTTCTGATCAAGAAACCAGATCTGAGTCCGTACTAGAAAGTCGGGTGGACGATACTAGCTCGGAAGTGAAATTGTGTGATCGAGTGAGCGATCAAATTTGGTATTGCGTATGGACCATATATGAACATTGTACGGGCTTGAATGAAATAAATATTGAACGGTTGTCAAGAAATATATAAAATAATTTTGAATGCTTTGATTGGATATTATTGCTAAGTAGTATACAAGTATTTAAAGGCAAAGGATAAATTGGTGTCTTTGATTTCAAAAGGTAAATATGAATTGCCCGACTAAAAGGTATGTATTCAATTGTCATATGAAATATGATGGTTTTCTGATCTAGCCACTTGGCCTTTTGTTTTCTTTCGAAATCCGGGGGACCGTAGAGGCATTTTGTAACCGTACCGAGCTAGCCGTGCAAAGGAGATGTTGGCAAAAAAATTAGAAAATTAAGGGAGTTAGAAAAATTTTGAGAAAATTTTGATAATATAATTTTGGATTTAGATTAAAATTGAAAGCGTTGAGTAAGTAATGTTGTTTGAAAGCTATGGATGAGTTTGGAAAGTTAGTAAGAGAGATAGTGTGTGTTTAATAAAAAGATTGCTTTGAGAAGATGTTTGAAACTGGTTGATTTTGAGAAAAGGTTAACGGGTTGTGGAACATTTCTCTTAACTAGCAATTTCGGGGACGAAATTCTTTTAAGGGGGGAGGAATGTGACGACCCGGAATTTTGGACATTTGGAATTGGAATATTTAATTGATTTTAAATATTTTTAATTTGAATTTCAAATATCAAAATTTATTGGATAATTTAATTTTTGAATTAAATAATTGGAAATTGGTTAAAACAATGAATCTTGGTTTTTAGGCTAGTTAAAAATATTTCAAAGGCTTGTAAAATTTATATTTATAATACTGAAGATAATAGAAGTGTTAAAATTAAATTTTGAGGTGATTTTTCAGTTTTAAAAATATATAGTTTAAATTGATATTTAAAAATAGCCTTCCGGGGCATAGTCTCGGAATTCGACGAAACCTATTCCATTAGATCCGTAATAGTATATTATTATCGGATTTCAAATTTCATAGTGTTTGGAGTTGTCGTGTGACTGTACGGTAGATAAACGCATTGAAATTTTATATCAAAAATTCAGTATAATAACCGAGTCCAAAAAAACTATCTTCTCCATATGATCGAATTAGGACTTGAAACCTTTTCCACTGCGTTCGAAATAGGGGTATAACATTATAAACGCCTAACGACACACCTCGATAGGAGTTCAGAATTTTTAGTTGCATTTATCGATACAATTTGAATTTGAATTAATATATATATATTTGTACATCCTAGTCAACCTTCATTAGTTGAATTCCTTCTCATCAAAGCCTTTTCATTTCTCATCACATCACTGTTCACCATCACTGTAGCCATTTCTTCAAGCAACCATCAAATCGTGTCTCCCTTTCCATTTTTTTATAGTAAAACAAAGCCTCTCTTCTTCAGTTAGCTTAAAAAAAACACAAATCCAGGCTCTTCTTCAACTATTCAATATACTGCCTTCTCTTCGACTGCCAATACTCACCTCTCATCGACTTTTGGCACTTTACACTCTTTGACCGCTTTGACAATGTTCACATTAGCTCTATCTCACTTAACCAAATCTCAAAATAGATCTCAATTCATTTAGCATCGACTTCAGCTTTGAATCTGGAAAGGAATGAATTTATAGATCTAAAGAAATTTGGAGTCAATTTGGATGATCTCGAAATGATTAATGATTTACGAATTTCAACAAGGTGATGTACGAAGTGGTTCATTGGTTCTTGAAAGCGACAAGTAATCTTCGAAGTTGTTCAATGATTTTTGAAATAGTACTGGAAGATCTCCAAAGCCGTTCTATGAGTTAATCGCCATGTCGAAGTCATTATTGGCAAAGAAGCCAACCAGTGAAAGACGCTAATTGGTGACAACCTGGTCAGGGCGATGCTTGGGGTCGCGTGAAGTAGGACATGTCGATGTCGAGTCTGAGAGCATAGGTGTGCTTGTCGAAGGCAGCAAGGTATAACTGACTTCATTTTTTTATTTATTTAATTTAATGTATAAATATACACCTACAGTTTTGTAAAAAATTATAAGTACAGAAAGGGAAAAAATAATTCTGTTTTTAAATTAATGAATATGTATATATATATTAATTCACATACATATTTTAAGTTGAAACAGAAATGTATATATAGATAAGATTTGAAAAAAATATACAATAGGAATTTTAAATTTAATTAAGGGTTTATATAAAGTTAGGTTTTTGAATCTATATAGATTATTTTTATAAATATATATGTAGTTACTAAAAATAATTTATTAAAGAAAATTAGTTTAAATAAAATTCCTAGTTAATTAAATTAATAAGTAGTAATTGATTTGTTCGATTAGTTAAATTATTGATAAACCGTTAAATGTTTATACAAGGTCTGAAATCATAAGTAATCTAGTCGGGAGGGATCAGATTGCAAAACAAAAATCAAAGGTGAGTTAATCTCACTCATTTGAATTACTATTTAAATTTAAATACTTAAATTTAATTTATTGGTTGAATGATTCAATTGATTGATGTGATATTATATATAGTGTATATATATATTAGGGTGATTGATTCTCGCATTATATAGTGGATGAGACCATATGTGCCCCGCATAATAGTGAATGATCCCATATACCGCAATATCCCACCTCGAAGTGCGACTGGTATTTTTATATTGTACTAACATCTGTGGATGCAGGGAAACAGGTTGGAGGGATCCAACTAGATTCCTCAAAATATTGAATTTGCTTTCACAATCTATGATATGATTCATTGATTATCTGGGATAGATTATTCATTATATTAGGAATTGAAAATATTGGATGCTATGGCTTGATTGAATATATTTGGGTATATTGAATTATCAAAAATATAGATTGGATTTTTGAAGGGAAATTAAGAGATAATTTTTAAGAAAAATAATTATAGAGAATTTGGATAAATTAATGAATGAATTGGAAAAGGATACAAGTTCATTTTTAAATTCTAATAAATAAATTCCTAATATGGTAAAGGAGATTTTTCAATAAATGGGAATAAATTAACTTTTAAACTTAAATAATATTATTTAAAGGAATAAAGGATTTATTTTTAAATTCAATGTTTAAAATAGTTTGGAGAGATAAAGAAGAATTTTGGAAAAGGTATGAAATAGGTATTTTCAGTTTAAATAAGATTTGAAATCATAATAAAGTAGTAGAATCTAAAATAAATGGGGTTTGAAATAAAATTGAGTAAATAAAGTAATTTATTTTAAAATGAATTAAATTTTGGAAATCGATTTGAAAATTGATTAAGTCTGTGAAACTGTGATTTAAAAGGAGGATGAGACTATGGAATTTATATACTGGGTTTATAAAGTGAAATAAGATATCAGTGGATATTTGGAGGTATAAATTCATGGTAGGAATTTATAAAGGAATGGGTAAATTGTTTTAAAAATAAATAGTGGGTTATTTTTAAAGTTGTGGGAAAGAAATTTACGGGTTAGGATGTAAATTAAATTATGATAAATTGAGAAGGATGTATTAACGGATTAAATGACTATTTTGGAATGGGAAGTGTATTTTTCTGAAGAGCCAAGTATGTTTCCAAAGCAGATTTTTAAGTATAAGTTAAGAGTTTTAAAGTTGTTTTAAAAGAATGTTTTTGATAATTTATTATTTAACTTGGTTAAAGTTTTAAAGGTAAATATTTATTAAGTTAGTTATAGTAGTAATTATTTTAAAGGTTAAATTGGTATTATGATTTAAAAGATAATTATTAAATAATTATCTTTTGCAAAGTAGTTTTATTTTAAACGTAGTTTGGCTAAAGTTTTTATTTGAAAAATTAGTTTTAGCTTAAGTTTTACATGACAAATTATTATAAAAATTTCATAACTAGTATTTTAAATAAAGTGTTTTAAGTAGTTTTATTTTAAGTGTTTTAAAGTACATATTGTTGAATAAAGTGACTTAAATTATTTAAAAACCTAAAGTATTAAGACTTGGTGATTTTGCAGTGGAAATAAAACTATTGGGTGTAAATTATTCTGTAAGGGAAAAAGTGATTTGAAACTATTTTCAAAGGGTTGAGGTGTAGAAAAATATATTGCGAAGATATTTTGAAATTAATAATTTAGGGAAATTATTAAAGCTTGATCGTTGTTTGTGGATGTTATATGATAGTTCAATAACCGACTATCTATATTGGCCAATGCACTGATCATTTCGAAGACCACGATCGGGATCGGGATTAATTTCCTTAAAACCACTTCGATCCGGTTTGAACTTTTTCATGAGGAAGACAAGAGCTTGGAGTCGAAGGTGGAGCAGTGAAGTGCAAGGGATAATCGCTACTAATCATGAGGGTGATTTCAAAATGGATGTAGTAGGAGTAGTGCCTTCGATTCTGTTCGGACCGGGAACGGACTTGTATAGATGAATGCTATCAAAACATCGTCTGGAGGATGATGAGCATTCTAAGTGAGATGTTTTCTAAAAAGGTAACGCATAGCCTCGAGCCTCATCAAACAGGAATGGCTAAAACAGGGAAGGTGCAACAAGGCTAAATGGCTAGCAACCAATTAGTGTAAGGTCATCCCTGTCTAGATGTCCCTTTTTATTCGGCTGTGTGGGCGGTTGCTGATCTTAACTGTGGGGTGATCTTATTCGGACTATCTAGTAAAGAGTAGCTCCGGTCTTGTGTTGCAGGAGATCAGGGTGGATCCTTGGTACTCTGATCTAGATCAGGTACTATGAGGGGTGATACCCTAGTAGCCCTGCCATTGATGGAAACCCAATCTCCAATAAGTTCCTTCAGACTTGTTTGTATATCTATTATACTGGAATTTAATGAATGCAACAATTTCGGCTATTTGAGTAAGTATTTGTATATGGACACTACTATAATATCAGAGGATTTGATAAGAAATGTTTAGGTTATCGTAGGGTAAAAATCCAACATGTTTATTTTGGCATGGTCTTACGAGATACCTTTAATTTTTAAAGGATTTTGGAAAATTTAATAATCCAATTGAGTGTGTTTTTATCACGCTGGTTTTCCAGACCGACATAGGTGTTATTTCACTATAATGCTCGGATCAGACCGAGTATTATAGAATACAAGAAAGGATGTTGTGGAGCTCAGGAGATGAGCTGGATGGCGAGACGTATCACACGCATTTGATGTATATTCCACCGTGTATGGTTAACTGCATAGTCAGTTTTTGTGAAGATAGGTTATGATAACTGTCCTGTTGTGTGCTATGAATTTTGTTGTACTCTGATGATGTAATGTATAAAACAAATATAGTTCCTTTTGTTAAAGATCAGTCATTTCTCTATTCTATATTGTTTCGTTACGATTGTGAGATTCTGATATTGTTTTCTATTTCTTCTTCTACCTCCTTCTTCTTTTCCTTACGGTGTAGTTTTCCGGCATTGGAATGTTCGGCATTTAATACAATTGACGTATTGATGTTGATTTTCGAGGGTCGAAAAATCGAGTCATTGCATCTGATGTGGAAAGTCTTTGGGAAGGGAAATTTTACATAACTCCGTTTTGGAAACACAATAAATTTTGAACCTTTGGAAAAAAGAGTTTCTAAGTTATATTTTTAAAATGAAGGTTTTTGATTAGGTACTTTACGATTGTGAGGTTTTAGTTTTGTAAAGCAAAAAGGAACCCAAACCAATTTTTGATGTGGAGTGGTTAGAGATTACTGCCTAGGTAAGACGAGATAAAGGTTTATCCTATGAATGGAATAGCTACCGGTGCTTGTAGGGTAGTGATAAGAAATTCCCATTAAATATAAGGGGTATTGGTATGAATCAAGGAATATTTTATTAGAGATGTGTGGGAATGCACAATTTATCCTATAATTGGATACGATGACTAAAGTAATGGATGAATCGCATTTATTTGACGCCAAGAAAGTGAGTTAAGGAAGGTGGATATTAGTTAAATGGCATATTAGGAATGTCCATTTTATTTAGTAAGGAAAGTTAGGGCCACAACATCATAAATCCCTATTAGTGATGGATAGCACCTTCCAGTCAAATTTTCTTTTAGGATATTTTGTTTTTAATTGCTAGCTATCTCCCTTGGGTTAATTGAAAAACGTACAATATGGTATGGGATAGGTTCCTGTTTGATTACTGTATTGATTTAATGGATGTGATGAGACTGTTGTATATTTATATATATGTATATGTGTGTCTGTGTATGTGTATCTATGAGCCAGTATAAATAAGGAAATCTCATAAGGATACTTAATGGGCAATAAAATATAGGCAAGACTAGATGTTTATAAAATAAATTAGAAATTAAAGTTTGCAACAAGAAATTTAAGATATTTAAATCCCATAACTTTGGAAGTTTGAGAAAAATAAATTTTAGCAAATGAATGATAGGGAAAAGTTGTTGTGGAATCTACCTTAAAGGCTAAAATTTACAAATATGTTTGTAAGTAGTTTATTGTCTTAAGAGTAAAAGAAAAGAAAAGTTTCCTCAAATTTGGGATTGACTATATAGTATCAGGGTCAATCATATGCATTAACTCATTGACCAAACCAAGATTTCGTATAGATGTGGCTTGATTTTTTTTAACTATAAAGTGGAAAACATTTTGAAAAAAATTAAATTAAAATTTTATGTTTGAAAGCTTTGTGAATTTTTGTTCAAACGCTTTCGAAAAACTGATTAACGTAAGTAAGAGGTCACAAGAGGGGGCGATAGTTAAAGTGTATGGGCAATGACCGAGTATGCGACATTGATTAGGGTAGATAAGTTATTACCGTGTTCCAAGCGCTAAACATGAGTCTTTTGCTGTGGCACCCATAGGATGGGACTAGCCCTCATATTGGCACAATAGAGATAGAAGGTCGATCGATGGGTAGAATTAGGATTCCGCCTAATTAAAATAGGATTAGAATTTCAACATAATCACAACAATCTAAGACAAGTGCAAACAATCATAATCAATGCAAACAGTTAAATAGTATTTTATCTCAGTTTTATCTTTCCTTTATTTCCTTTTACACCAAGACTGTTGCTAAGTCTATTATCTTTATCTTGATTAAAAATACTAGTAATTACTTTCACTCACCAGACTTATAGTCTGACCCACTCCTCTATTTCCCCTTTCCCCCCATAAGACATGTGCATTTGGTATTTGAGACATGTGATGTTTTAGACTAATTTTATGAAGTAACGATAAATATTTTAAATGTTTCTGCTGTTATTATTTATTTACCTTGTGAATCTTAGTCTCTATGATGCTTTAGCTATATCTATAATGCACCATATTTTTATTGTGTTGTTTCTAGATATACTAAGGGGTGTGGGATGCTTCACTTGGTAGAAGAGCCTAAGGTTAGAGAATTACTAAAACTTGTTTTAAAAATAAAGTATTTTTCAAAAGTAACCAATCTTTAAAAGTATTTTTAGAAAGAAACTCTTATTATAGATATAGTTTTCAAGTATAAAAGAGAGTTTTTATACAAATCTCCTCAAAGTCCAGTTCAACCTTCTTTCAATTCTTTTGAGCCCAAATTTTCTCTTCTTTGCATAGATAGGTGGATGCCCCAAATCTTCCAAAGGGTGTTCAAGTCCCTGGCTTGTTCCATAGATACCTCCAAGCTACGGCACCAGAGGTGCAAAGGCAAGCGCCTAATCCAGCACCAGCAGGTAGAGATCCGATTAATCCACCTACAGCAGCCAATTTTTCTAAGCTATGCAAGTAATTCGCTATTCTAAGGGGCAAGACATTTTCTAGCACGGAGGATTTCATGAAGGAATGAGCTTGGTTGAGAAATATGGAGCAGATATTTGGGCTGTTAGCATTGGAAGATCGACAAAGAGTTCAACTTGCATCTTAGTAGCTAAAGGGAGAAGCTTCTTACTGGTGAGGGATCATAGAATTTAAAGGAAGAGACGTTGGTTGGTTCGGATTTCCAGGAAGGTTTGAGAGAATATTCTTGTCACAAGCTGAGGAAAGCATGAGTTTGAGAAGTTCATTAGTTTGAAGCAAGAGAGTCTTTTGGTGAAGGAGTATATAAAACAGTTTAATGAGTTGTCGTGGTTTGAGATAGAGCTTGTTAATGCACCATATAAGAAGGCCATGAAATTTGCTAAGGGTTTGAATAAGCCCCACCATAGGTTGTTATTAACACATGTACCTATAGGACCAACGTATGAGTCACTAGTTGAAATGGCTCTTATGTCAGATGCAGCTAAGGAAGGAGAAGTTAAGGAGTTTCCTAAGTCCGAGAACTCTAAGAAGCAGCAGTGTAAGAATAAAAAGGATAAGGATATGAAGAAAGGAGGAGGACCTCAAAAGCATATCAAGAAGGGTCAGAAATGTCATAGTTGTGGATTGGTTGGTCATTTCACAAAGGACTGCAAGAAGGATACGATGAAGAGCTAGTGTTACAACTATGGGTAGGCCAGTCATCTTAGTAAAGCATATCCTTAAAAGATGAGGTAGAGAGAACGCATCTACACCACAAGTACATGGTTTAGATGTAGCACCTTCTAGCAGTGGACCAGATCGAGATAGGAAAGTCTCTGTAGAAGGTTTGATCTCTATTTCGGATTTTTTTATTTAGAATCTTTTTCATTCTAAAGCATCTCATCCTTTCATTTCTAGTTCCTTGTTTGATTGTTTTCACTTGTATATCTCTCTAGTAGTAGACCCTATAGATGTTTCAAATCCCATAGGAGGATCGACACATTTATCCCTGATTTGCAAGGGTTTGACATTTTTCATACTAGGCGTGGAGTTTGATTGTGACGCTTGTGTAGTGGGATTGTCAGGATATAGGATGATTTTGGAGATGGATTGACTATCCACTTATGGAGCGATATTTGTCAAATTAGAGACATGCAGCTGTAGGACTCTTAAGGTTTCTTGCAACCCACGGGGTCAATCATGTTGAGCTTCCTTTATTTCCTTGATACATCACTAGGAGAGCTAGATTCTATTCCAGTTGTTAGAGATTTCCTATACTTCTTTAGGATCTATTTGAATGACAACGCTAAGCCAGTGGCATTGGCCGTGAGACATATGGTTCCTAGGGAGAGGAAAGAGTTAAGGAAGCAGATCAGTGAGCTATTAGAAAAAGGCTTCATTTGATGGAGCATATCTGAGGTGGGAGCGCTAGTCGTCTTTGCTATAAAGGCGAATGGTTCCCTTCGACTTTGCATAGAATATAGAGAGTTGAATAAGCTTATGAAGAAGAATCGTTACCCACGTCCTAGGATGGACGATCTTTTTGATCAGTTGGTTGGCTCTTCATTATTTTCTCAACTTGACTTAGCTACTAGATTTAATCAGCTTAGGGTCGCCGATGATAGCATCAATAAGAAAGCATTTAGGACACCCGATGGGTTCTTTGAGCGGTTGGTTATGCCATTGGGCTGACCAATGCCCCAACCTATTTTGTAGATTTGATGAGCTGTGTTTTTCCAGATGTCCTAAATAAGTTCGTGGTGGTATTCATGGATGAAATTTTGATTTTTTTTAAGAGTATGGAAGAGCCTGCTATTCATCTTGAGGAGGTTCTTCGTACACTATGCATTCATCAGTTGAAAACAAAGTTCTCGAAGTGTCACTTTTGACGTAAGGAGGTGCGTTTTTTGGGGTATGTAGTCTCAAGAGATGGTCTAGCTATTGATCCTGCTAAGTTAGTATCAGTGCAAGATTGGAAGCCCTCGAGAACGCTACCAACATTAGATGCTTCCTAGGTTTGGCTGGCTATTATAGGAAGTTTATCAAAGATTTTGCTAAGATTTAAGCACTTCTTACTCACCTTACTAATAATAATGAGACATTCATGTGTGATGTGGATTGTGAGGATTCCTTCATGATGCTAAAGGGGGCCTTACTAGCGCACCTGTGTTAGTTTTACCCCATGGAGCTAAGCCTTTTACAGTATACACTGATGCACGTGAGACGAGTCTTGAGGCGGTACTAATGTAAGAAGGAAGGGTAGTATGCTATGGAAGTAGACAATTAAGAACTCATGAGAAGAGCTACCCAACCTATGAATTGGAGCTAACCTGTTATTGTTTTCGCGCTCGTCTTGGAGACATCACTTGCTAGGAGAGAGGTTTGAGCTTTTCACTGACCATAAATCATTGAAGTATCTATTCTCACAGAAGGATTTAAACTTAAGGCCACAGCATTGGATGAATTTTTTGGCATCGTATGACTTGAGATATCTTACACCCCTGGTAAAGGAAACATGGTTGTGGATGCGTTAAGTAAATGCGTTAAGTAGGAAGAAAGCAAGTCTCAGCCCAATGTCCGTGCAATGGACAAGCCTAGATTTTATTTCCACCTTTGATTTTAAGCCTCTACAGATATTACCCTTAGGTTTTTAGCAGCACTTGAGGTTAAGCCTACCCTCATAGATCAAATTGGCTCAAGGCAGCGAGAGGATTCAGAGCTTATGGATATTCTAGAGAGAATTAGCAGAGGGAAGGTCTCTAGAGATCTCCAACGCTATTCCATAAACAGTAAAGGGTGGCTAAGGAGAGATAGAAGACTTTATGTCCCCTGCACTAGTGATTTGATGAGAGAAGTTCTAGCAGAAGCATACCATTAATGACTATTCATCCGGGTGGTGATAAGATGTATAGGGACATGTAGAGAGCATTTTATTGAAGCGACATGAAGAAGGATGTAGTAGAGTTTGTGGCTAAGTGTCTTTTATGCCAACGAGTTAAGGCGAAGCAGTAAAAGCTCAGTGGATTTCTTTATTGGATGTACCCGAATGGAAGTGGGATAGGGTTTCAATGGACTTCATAGATGGTTTATCCCAATCTAAGAAGGGGAATACCAGTATTTGGGTGATTGTAGATCGCTTAACTAAGAGAACCCAATTCATTTCGGTTAAGAGTAAAAAGACAACACCTTATTTTGCATCCTAACATGTTCGTGAGATAGTCCGACTTCATGGAGTTCCCTCTAGCATAGTGAGCGACAGAGACCATATCTTTACTAGAGAGTTTTGAAGGAGCTTGCAAGAGGCTTTAGGGACGTAGCTTAGATTGATTAAGGCCTATCACCCCCAGATGGACAACAAAACAGAGAGAGTTAATAGAGTTCTTGAGGATTTGTTGAGGATGTGCATTCTTGATTTTGGAGGAACCTGGGAAAATCATCTTCCTTTAATGGAATTCGCGTATAATAATAGTTTTCAGGCTAGCATTGGGATGGCACCTTTCAAAGCTCTTTATGGAAGACCATGCAAGTCGTATTCGTTTTGGTTGGAGTCTATAAAATGAATGCTACTTAGTCCCGACATGATTAGAGAAACTTCAAAAAAGATCAACTTAGTGAGAAGAAGAATGAAGATGACCCAAGATAGGCATAAATCCTATGCAAACAAGCGAAGAAGGGACACTGAGTTTGAAATAGGAGACTTGGTTTTCATTAAGGCATCTCTGCTAAGAAAGGTAGTGAGATT
Source organism: Allium cepa (assembly GCA_030765085.1). NCBI lineage: Eukaryota > Viridiplantae > Streptophyta > Magnoliopsida > Asparagales > Amaryllidaceae > Allium > Allium cepa. The sequence continues at coordinate 808,304,991 of CM060928.1, forward strand.
TGGATCAACTAGGAAACTTCCTCCTAGATTTGTAGGACCGTTCCCCATTGTGGAAAGAGTAGGGAAGATAGCGTATCAGATAAAGCTACGGGAGAGGCTCGAAGGAGTTTATGATGTTTTCCATGTTTCGCACTTAAGAAAGTGCTTACATGATTCAATAGAGGTAGTGGGACCTAGTCACCTCGAGGAAGTTGAAGTGGAGAGAGAAGCATCGGTTCATCGCATTCTACCAAGATCGTTGGGCGTAATATTAAGAAGTTTAGGAATAAGGAAGTACCTTTGGTTAAGGTGTAGTAGGGAGACAACATTAAAATCGCTACGTCGGAGGCTGAAAAGAAAATACGTACCTCTTATCCATATCTTTTCGATTGTACATTTGAATTTCTTATTCGATCTTTAGTTTTGAATAGGATCTTTCCTTTAGTATCCTTTGGGAGGGTAGATCTTAGGATTTAACCGATGGATGGTAGGACTGAATGTAAACATGTGACTAGAACATATTGTCTATGATGGATGCTAGTGGTTGCAAGTGGTTTCTGGTGGATGCTAATGGATTCATATATATACACTGGGCACTATTATCTCTAAGGGATCGACCTAACTAGGTTACTAAAGAATATGCATATGGATGTGTGCGCATTTGCATTTTATTTTTATTTTCCATGGTTGTTATAAATAGATGATATCATATCATTGTTTCATTTGGATGATGATTGTAGCACGCATATAGAACTAACAGTTTTCATTAGGGAATTTGCATTCATTTAGATACCTGGCATGGACATGATTACATAAAAAGGAGGTCGACTGAGTCAGTAGGCCGCCTAATCTTTTACATTAGTTAGGGAAATTGATACTACACTATTTGCATTTATATCATAAATTGCATTAGAAAACTTAAGGACAATGGATGTAATGGATGGTGGTTGAGTATATGGTTGTATAATTTGGAAGAAAATATTTATTTCATTCTTTTGTCCTTGGAGATTTTGGGGATGAAATCCTTTAAGGAGGGAAGAATGTAGCAACCCAAAATTTATGCTATAATAATTAATCAATGAATTAATTAAATAATAAAATAAGTTTGATAAATTGTTAGAATTGAGCCAAGGGAGTTGCCCCATTGTGTCCATGGTAATTTTCTGATCAATTTTCATATATAATTTGTCAAAATCTAAGCTAAAACAAAGAAGTTACGAAATAAACAAGAATTGAAGATACACACACACACACACACACAAGGTGTGGCCGACCCTAGGGTCGACCCTCAGTATACATAGGTCAAAACCCAGGTCGACCCACCCCTGTATTTGGATGACCATTCATGCAGATAAAAAATGACGTGTTTTTCCAATTTTCTTCAATCATGTGCGTTCGTGCTTCCATCCGACGGTTCCCAGTGAGCCTATGACATGGTTGCACCAGATTTAATTTTCAAATCCAACAGTCTAAGATCCCTAAACTACACTATAAATAAGACCCTAGGCCTAGCTATTTTTCTCATTCAAATTTTCTCCTATTTGGGTTCATTGCCAAATGTTGGACCCTAATAGAAGATTTTTCTAAGGGGGGATTTTTTTTGATAAAACTAATCTACGCTCTAAAAGTGGATGAAGAAAGACCAAGGAATAAGGCTAAGGACCACAAGTGAGTGTTTAGTAATTATTTTAGATTTTTAAGTAATTTAAATAATAGGGTTCTCAATAGTTGTACTTTTTCATCAATTTTGAGACAGTTTTTATATAAGTTATTTACAATTAATTTTAAAAATTCTTTTCGGTCTATTCTATTCGGCTATTTTTATTTAGCCATTTTTTTAGTTATTTACTGTTATTTATAATTATTTGTATTTTATTAACATCTATTTTAAATTAGAATTTAGCTTGTAAATGTCAGTTTCTTTTTGTTTCTTTTTAGCGAATAGAACTTTAGAAAGAGAATAATTCGCAAATATGGGTTAAATAGAAATAAAAACTAAATTTAGAGAAATTAGATTTAAATAATAAAAACTGTAATAAAAAAGAAGATGGACCGAAATAGGCAAATTTGAGACATTTGCAAGCGTGTCTATAACTAGTGGTTATAACTAAAAAGATTAGAAAAGAAGAATAACAATTATAAAATAGGTTATAACTAAGCAGAAAGAACAGTAAAGGCTTATTTTAAAACTTACAATTAAGTTAATAAGCAAATAGAGTAGAGATAACAGAAAAGGCTTATTTTAAGACTTAGATTAAGTTAATAAGTAAATACAGCTGAAACAACTAAAGAGGCTTATTTTAAAACTTACAGTAAGTTAATAAGAAAAGATAGAAACAGGGTCCGTACCAACAACATTGCCTTTCAGACTAGGACTATGGACTCACAATAGTTAGGTGAGGCTGGGCAGAAACCTTTCAGACTAGGACTGATGGTCTCATAATCGTTAGATGAGGCTGGGACATGCTTATGCTAACAAGGGTAAATAAGAGGCCAATAGATAGAGCTCAAATTAGAGGATTTAGGCAAGGGACGCAACTAGATTTTATTTGTTAGGACTGGTACCCAACATCATTCCCTTTCAGACTAGGACTGATGGTCTCACAAAATGCTTTGGTGAGGCTGGGCAGAACCCTTTTAGACTAGGGCTGATGGTCTCACAACAAATTAGGTGAGGTTGGGCACACTTATGCTGATTAGCGTAAGTTAAAGGTAACAAGTGAGTGCGATAGTTAACGTGTACCAGCGATGAATGAGCATGCAGCATTGATTAGGGTAGATAAGTCGCTACTTCGTTCCAAGCGCTGAACAAGTGTCTTTTGCTATGGGACCGAGAGGATGGGACTAGCTTGCAGTGGCATAATAGAGTTAGAAGGCCGATCGATGGGTTGAATTAGGATTCTGCCTAATTAAAATAAAATTAGTATTTTAGCCTGATCACAGCAATCTAAGACAAGTACAAACAATCACAATCAAAGCAAACAGTTAAACAGTATTTTATCCCAGTTTACCATTCCTTTATTTCCTTTTATACTAGAACTGTTGCTAAGTCTATTATCTTTATCTTGCTTAAAAATACCGTAATTACTTTCACTCACTAGACTTATAGTCTGACCCACTCCTCCATTTCCTCTTTTCCCAACATAGGCCAGCAAAGGCAGGGACAGTATATTCATATTTCTTGGAGAGTCAGTTGTGGAGTTTTTATTCATGTATTCTTCTTCTTTTAAGTTTTATTTTCTTTTGGCTTTTGATGTACTGGTACTTATGGGAAGGATGATTATTTTCATTGTACTCTGATTTTATGAGACCGAGATCTATTTTTCATACGACATGTGTATTTGGTATTTGAGGCATGTGCTGGTTTTCAAACTTATTTTATGAAGTAATGATAAGTATTTTAAATGTTTCCGCTGTTATTATTTATTTGTCTTGTGATCTTCGTCTCTATGATGCTTTAGCCATACCTATAACGCACCATATCCTCTAATGTGTTTTTAGGTATACTAAGGGGTATGGGGTGTTTCAGACGGAAATAGTACTTGTAATGGGTATAGAGAATAGAAGGATAAGAACACCTGATAATTTAAACAGAGATAGTATTAGAAATATATATGTGTATGTATGTATGTGTTTTGTGTATATATATGTATGTATGTATGATTATTAATCTAGTTAGAAATAATATAAGAGAAAAACAATGGGAATATAATAAGAAGAATGGATAAATTCCATGAATATGTAGTAATTGCACATACACTTTATATAGATGCTTAGATAGATTTTGCAATTACTCGTATCTATTAGAAGCCCTCCTCTTGTGCTGTTAAATTCTTCGCAAATGGTGTAACAACCCTGTATTTTGTGGTTATTCTAATTATATATTTTGATTATTTTAATTGAAATTCCAGATTTAAAACATTAATTTATTTATTAAAATCAATAAAGTTTGTTATTTTAAATATAAATTTTGATTTTTATGTGAATTATAATTCCAAACATGAATAAATAGAATATTTTTCAAAAATGTGGATTTTGGTCAATGTGGTCAAACTTTGACTTTTAAATTTAAAAATTTAAAGATTTGAATTTTTGAATTTTATCTTTTATAATGAGAGTAAATAAAATTTCAAGTATACTGCTTTTCGTTTCTTTGAAATCTGATTAATACTGTGAAAATTATGCTTTTTACACTATTGTACGTAAATTGTTTTATTTAACGAAATTGTTTATTCTAATTTATATAAGTAATATTTTTTTGTTTATCATATCATGTTCTAATTTTTATATATATGTGTAACATGATATGTTATGTATATATTTTATTTTTAAAACATTTTAAAAGTGCAGCGGTAATTTTTCAATGTTTATTATATTTTGTTTACAATTTTAAATTCTAGTTTCAATTAAATAAACTATTTCCTATTTTTCCTAAAAATAATTATTATTTTCATTTCTGCTTTATTTTGTTTTCATTTTCTATTTTATTTACTTAATTTTATTGTTTATTTTGAATAAAATAAATTAGAAATTCAAAGAGACAAAGCCTTGTCATAACTTGTGACATTTCATTTACTTGTCTTTTCATTTCTTTTTGGCTTTTCATCTTAGCTTTGGCCGTCCATTTCTTTTTGGTTAGCCATGTATTTCATTTTCATTCACATGAAAAAAACTTTCTATTCTCTTCAACAAGTCACGGCCATTTCATTTTTTGAAAATTTTTGGTAAGTTTTAATGGCTTCTTTTATTACTTTTTTCCTTCTTTTACATTGATTTTTGCCTTGCTTCCTCTTGTGCTTTGCTCAGCCCCTACCACCCTCTTCTCCACTGACCACCACCATCACAATCCACAGCAGCAACCAACCCTTTCCCCTTGTCCAGATCTGGCGTGACTTATATAGGAAGCCATCACCACAAAGCATTGCACAGCTCCACCAAAACACGCCTAGCCGACCATATATGTCAACACCACTTCCATATCTTACCTTGGTCACCACCCTAGAACCACCACCACCATCATGACCTAACCGCTGATCATCACTTGACCTCTGACCAGACTTGTACGTGACCAAGGCCGAGCCTATGTGCACAAAAACTCCACCTATTTTGCCTTGTCTTTTGACCTACCCTATGTTGTAACTCCTACCCCTTCACACTCCATGTTGTCGTGCCTATATTATGCCAAACCCGAGCCATTTACCACCAAAACATCACTATGGCCGAGCATATGTTCCACCTAGGCCGAGACTTGAGTGGTTAAGGCAAAGTCAAGTCATTTTGTTCTTTGTTGCTTTTTATTTCAAAATTGTTTCAATGTTTTGTGTTTAATATTTATGTTTATATGTCTTGTTTATTTGTTATTTACGAGATTAATATCTTGGCTCTCTCTCCTCACTTGAATAAAAATCGGGCTGTATCGTGCTTTCTGGATTTATCTGTGTGTTTGAATTGCTTACTCCAGCTTGAAATGTGAGTATTCACTCATGACATTTATGCTTATATGATTTGTGAAGTGACAACAAGTGAATGTGTAGAATTGTTATATCATGTTATACCTTCCTGTGATATGAATTATACGATGTTAACCATTATTTATAAACCTGTCACATCATCTGATACTGCTATATGTTTCTATGTTGTTTATTTTATTCTGTTCTCACACCGTAAGTTCTCTGTAGAATAGAACCACTATGGTTTGAAATGATACATACCCGAACGGACTTTAGAATAAGAAAAAATTGTTATGGGCTGAAATGATAGGCCTGAGCGATTTTTATTTAATTTATGTAACTTGGGATTGTGGGTTTGAAATGACAGAACCTAGATTTTGCTTTGTAAATTGCGGAGTGAAATGATATATTATTCGTATCACTTAACTTAGGTTAGAAAATATTATACAGACCCGTGGTTATTATATATATTTTTTTGGAATTTTTAAATATTTTAAAAATATGATAATTTGATTTAAATTTGAATTTAAAACGACTTAATAAATTGTTATTGATTTTTCTATGAATTAAAATGGTTAAATAAATGAATGCTTAAAAGTGTAATTTGAAATATAATTTGACTTGGAAATGTGAAATTTGGTTTAAAAATAAAAGTTAAGTAGATAAAACGGAAATTAAGTTTATAATTTGAAATGGTGATTAAAACTTAAGTGTTAAGTTAATTTTTAAAATTGCAAAGAATGGAAAAATTGTATGCTTGAATTTAATAAGTGAAGCATTGAGAAATTTGATATTTATTTGTGAAATTTTACTTTATAAAAATCATAAGTTAAAGGGTATTCAAACGACCATTTTAAAGTGGAAAATATGAAATTTTATAAGTTAAAATGGTTTAAATTGAAGTTTTTGTAAATCTGGAAATTCTTTTAGTAGCACTTCAGAAATGTTATCATTTTTGAAAATGAACTAAAATCTAGAATAAATGAATCCGCAACACTTTGTAAGTGCTGTAGTTGCAGAAGTGAACTAAAAGGCTAAAAATAACTAAGGGTTATTGCAACACTTGGTAAGTGCTATTGTTGCAGAAACTAAAACTTGAACCTGAAACTAATGAAAGAGCTATTGTAGCACTTGTTAAGTGCTGCAGTTGGCTAAAATGAGATTTTTTTTTTGAATATAATTGAACTACTGCAGCAATTTTGTAAACGCTGTCTTTGTTGAATTGAATTAAATCTTTTAATTTGAACTGAACTATTACAGCAGTTTTAAATGCTATCTCGACTGAATTGAACTATTTTTCAACTAAAACTGAACTATTACAGCAGTTTTTAATGCTGTCTTTGCTGAATTGAATTGTTTTCAAATGTAACTTACCATAGCATTTTATAAGTGTTGCGAAAGCTGAAATTTAAATGTTTTGTTGTTTTTAACTGAATAAATGAACTTTGAAAAGGCTAAATTTTTGGGAATTGAATATTTGATTAGCAAGTATAATGACTTCACTTTTAAATAGTTTAAATGGAGTATTTTGATTTCAAATATAAACTATTTTGAAATTTGATTTGGAATGGTATTTAAAATAATAAAAATGAATGAGGTTTTGGAAAGGATATGATATTTTGATATTTTGAAAATGGATTGGAAGTGATTTGATCTTTATTCCGATAGATATTTGAAATTGTTTGTTGGGAAACTAGATTGAATTGAAACTATGGTTTGAATTGAATTAAATTGGAAATTTGAAAATTTGGGTTTAGTTGAATAAATTTGTAAATGTAAAGAATTAAAGGAAGGTACCATGATTTCAAATGTATGATTTTGAAATGTTGTGATTTTCAAAGTGTAATGATTTCAAGTATTTTGGTTTCGAAAGAGTTATAACTTTGAAAGTATTATGATTTTTGAAAGATGAATATATGTTTGAAATTGAAATGATATTGTATTGTGAATATAATTTGAAACAAACAGGGTTTTGGTTTCGAAGTATAAACTATTTTGAAAGGAATATAGTTTGGAAATGAAATGATATTATTTTGAAATAAAATACCATTTTGAAATTTATAACCACGAGTTATAATAACGATTGGTTGTTAAAGAGACCGGGATCGGATATGGACATACTCTCTGTCGATACCGAAAACCACTTTAACAACCCTGTACGCGGTGGAGATTATAGAATGAAGTAGGATAGTGGCGACGATCCTATTATGCTATGAACGTGGTCCCGACTCCCATGAATTGGATTAAAACAGGAACGATTGACGAGCCAAGTTAGGTCATTCCTTCTATCGGACACATTTCTTCGATACTATACTCTTACTTGTGATTGATTTGATGACCATCCTCCGATTTTGATAGGGAGTGTGTTCCGAGGTGGGCGGTAGTGGCTGCCTTGCGTTACCACCAGCCCAGAAGCGTAATTGGTATATCTACCTTGGCATTGCCTAGTTGTGTCATGTCACCTACCATAGTGAGCCTTACTACGAGTTTGTTTTTCTCCCGTAGCCCATGGAGTATTTAAGGTAGCCTCCCGATCTGGAGGTATGCTGATACTGGATTGACTACTTAGACTAATATGTGTTGAGGGCTATATAGGTAACCCTTTAACGCTATTTAAAAGTAAGTTTATTTTACTGTAGGCATTATTACAATAGCGCAATATTACTACATAGTAAATAGTTTAACAGATCCTTAGAGGATAGGCGATCCCAAGCATCCTTTAAGTTACTTGTACTTTATTACAGTTCACTTGTTGGTTTAAATTGTATAAGTATGTATGTCCTGACTTAAGTGTTTTGTGTTTTGCTTTACGCTCGGGTCAGCCTGAGTATTCACAGCTTTGAATTTCTCTTTCTGGAGCTAGGAATCGTTGGAGATTCTGCTTATCTAGTTATTTATCTATTTCGGTTCCTATTTTTCTATTTCAGCTTTTGTATTAGTGAACTTCTATGTATTGGTATTTCTATTGTATTTGTTTTTAGACTGATATTATGCATTTGTTTTGAGACTTTGTAATAGTAGCTTCATGAACTACTATGGTATTTTAAATTCCGCTGCGAGTTATTCTGATATTTCTGTGTCTGTGATTCTGTGAACAATTTTATTTTCTCCAAATTTTATTACAATACATTATTTTGAATTATTCAAGTCTGACATGTGTGGATTATTGTCGATTTGAATGGTCCAAATTAGTGGGTCGTTACAAATGGTGGAAACAGAAATAATATGAGTAGCAAGAAAATAATGGGATGGGGGTTATCATTATCTACTCCACTTTTCACAATTCAAATTTATATAAGATAATTAAAAAAATGTTTGGGTGTGACAATTGGGTGATAAATATTTTGGGTTAAAAATACTCCTTTAAAAGAAGCAGGCCTTTGATGTAGAAAGTTTTTGGGAAGGGAAATTTTACATAACTCCATTTTAGAAACTGAATAAATTTTGATCCTTTGGAAAAAAAGAGTTTCTAAGTTGTATTTTTAAAATAAAGGTTTGTGATTAGGTACTTTACGATTGTGAGGTTAGTTTTGTAAAGAAAAGTGGAACCCAAACCAATTTTTGATGTGGAGTGGATAGGGATTACTGCCTAGGTTAGACGAGATAAGTTTGAGCCTATCAATGCAATAACTACCAATGCTCGTAGGGTAGCGACAAGAAATTCCCATTAAATATTAGGGATATTGGTATGAATCAAGGAATATTTTATTGGAGATGTGTAGGAATGCACAATTTATCCTACAATTGGATATGATGACTAAAGTAATGGATAAATTGCATTTATTTGAAGCCAAGAAAGTGAGTTAAGGAAGGTGGATATTAGTTAAATGGTATACTAAGAAAGTCCACTTTAATTCAGTAATTAGTGTTAGGGCCATAACATCATGAATCCATATTGATGATGGATAACAGCTTCCAGTAAAATTCTCTTTTAGGATTTTTGTGTTGTAATCGCTAATTGTCTCCCTTAGCTTAATTGAAAAACGTAAGATATGGTATGGAATAGGTTCCCGTTTGATCGATTTAATGGATGGGATGAGACCGTTGTATATTTATATTTATGTATATGTGTGTGTGTTTATTGGGAGACAGTGTACATAAGGAAATCTCATAAGGACACTTAACTGGCGATAAAATATAGGCAAAACTAGATGTTTATAAACTAAATCAGAAATTTAAGTTAGCAACAAGAAATTTAAAATATGTAAATGCCAAAACTTATGAAGTTTGAGAAAAATAAATTTTAGCAAACGAAGGATAGGGAAAGGTTGTTGTGGAATCTGCCTTAAAGGCTAAAATTTGCAAATATGCATATAAGTAGTTTATGGTTTTAAGAGTAAAAGAAAAAAAGTTTCGTCAAATTTGGCATTGACTATACAGTATCTAGGTCAATCATATGCGTTAATTCATTGACTGAACTCAGATTTCGTTAAGACGTGGCTTGATTTGTTTTTAATGATAAAGTGGCAAACGTTTCGAAAAAAATAAAATTAAAATTTTTGTGTTCGAAAGCTCTGTGGATTTTTGTTCAAATATTTTTGAAAAACTGATTTCAAAGCATTTAAAAATTACGAAATGATGGTGGTGTATTTAGAAGTGATGTGAAATATTTTCAAAAAGGGGATTTTGGAAATTTAATGATTATTTGATAAATAATTTTAGAAATGTTTTATAAGTAATGTTAAAAGTGGTGGAATGTTATAGAAAACTAAATAGTGGATAAATTATGTATTAATAAATTTCAAGTGATTTAGAAAAGTTGGTGTAAGTTTGGAGAAGAAAAGTTCATATGTTTTTGGAAGATTTTGTTTAAGTGCTTTTGAAAAAATATATAACAATAAATAAATAGATAAAAATATGTTGTATAAATGCTTTTGAAATTTTTTTTAACTGTTTTGCAAGTCAGGAGTTCTTTTAGAAATTATGTTTGGAAGTTCTCTTTGTAATGAGAAATTTCTGATTTTCAAGTACCACAAACCGACGTAAGGAGCATCGATGTGTTAGAAAGTATAAGTTGTACCATTCGATAAGGTTGACAGTAAACAAAACATTGATAATAATAAGGGAAAATGAAGTTTTATCTTTGGAATTTTTATTTTCATACTTGTTAATAGTGAAACGAAACTTGCAGTTAGGGTAATAATGCTTTAACATCCAAAAAATTAACCACCTTATGCAAATTATACCTGGAAAATTTGGAAAAATATTGGAGTAGAAGAGAAGTGTGATGACCCAGAATTTTGGATATTTGAAATTGAAATATTTACTTGATTTTAAATATTTAAAAGTTAGTTTTAACTTGAATTTCAAATATCACCATTTATTGGATAATTTAATTACTGAATTAAATAATTGGAAGTTGGGTAAAATATTGATTCTTGAATTTTAAGCTTGTTAAAAATATTTCTAAGGTTTATAAAATTTATATTAATAATGCTAAAGATAGTTAGTGTGTTAAGACTGAATTAAAAGGTGATTGGTTTAGTTTTTAAGTTTTAACGTTTAAATTGATATTTAAAAATAGCCTTCCGGGACACAGTCTCAGATTTCGATGAAACCAGTTCCACTGATCCGTAATAGTGTATTATTATCAGATTTCAATTTTTCATAGTGTTTGGAGTGATTGTTTGGCCGTACGGTAAGTAAACGCGCTGAGATTTTATCGAAATTCAATATAATAACTGGATCCAAAAAGCTATCTTCTCCATATGATCGAATTAGGACTCGAAACCTTTTCCATTGAGTTTGGAATAGGGGTATAACGTTATACATGCCTAGCGGCGCACCTCGATTGGAGATCGAGATGTGAGTTACGAAAATTGAGGCGATTTAAAATTTGAATTCAAATTTGATTTATATTTTTATTCTGAATAGTGCTTTCAGGATTGAACACGTTCCCTTCTTTATGACACGTGTTTCCCCTTTTCTGATTTTAATCATGCGTGGAAGAAAGAAAAAGTAAAAGATTGCCGATATTAAAAGAAAGTAAAACGAGCCTAATACATTATTCTAAAACCCCTTAACCTGTTTATCCCCAAATACTCAAAGCCTTAAATTTAAAATCAAAACTAGCATAGATCGCAGAAGCCTAAAATCATGACTTGGTGGTCGAAGCAAGGTTTACGCGTTCTTGGCATGGACTGGGAGAGGAGCGCGACCTTGGGGTTTTTAGGCTGTGGACTAGGCGGTCGATGGATGAAGTCGTGACAGTATCGCAAGCAATGTGAGGCCGCGATCGTTTGGGGAGCGACCATGCCGAGCGATTGCTGTAGGATAGAGGTTAGTCAGTGGCAACTGGTGATGATCTGAGATGCAACAAGCTTCTGACAATGGAGGAAGCTGGAAGTTCAGGTGGCTACTGGTGATGTGAACTGGGGCAGACAAAGGTGATAAATAGTGACGGCAGTAAGGTAGTAGTTTTTTATTCTATTTAACCTGTATATATACATAGATTTGAAAAAAAAGAATATATAAATATTTTAAATGTTACTGTTAAATTCTAAAAATATATCGTGGTGACATATATATAATATATATTGTAAAGTAAGTATATTGTGCATATTAAAGGGAGAAAAGTTTGCGGTAAAACAAATTACTGTCTTGTTAATTATAGAAGGGAAAAAATATGTATGTAGATAAAGTTTGAAAATAGGAATTTTTCATAAAGGTTGTAAAGTTTATATAAATTAGATTTTTATGAAACATATATAGATTATTTTATATATATATATATATGTAGTCCTAAAGAAATTAAATATTCATATACATATTTTAATTTGCTAGTTACTTTAAAATAATGTATTAAGATGATGAATTTGTTCAATTAGTTTATTTAATTAATCTTAGCTACTAAAAGATTTTTTTTAAAGGAAAATAATTAGTTTAAAATAAATTATTAGTTAAGTAAATTTATAAAATGATAACTGATTGTTCGATTTGTTTGAGTATTAATAAAACAAACAAATATTTATACAAGGACATAAATCTAAAACGAAGCAAGCCGGATTGGAAGTGGGTTGCAACAAAAATCAAAGGTGAGTTAATCTCACTCATCTGAATTTTTATTTAAATTTAATAGTAAAATTTAAATTATTGATTGAATGATTGAGTTGTCTGGATGTGATATTATATATATATATATATATATATATATATATATATATTGGAGTGATTGATGCTATGGTTTGATTGAATATATTTGGGTATACTAAATTATCAAAATTATACAGATTGGATTATTAAAAGGAAATAAAAAGGAGAATTCTTAAGTAAATAATTATAGAGATTGGGATAAATAAATTGGAAAAGGATAAAAGTTGATTTTTAAATTCTAATAAATAAATTCCAAGTATGGGAATGGAGATTTTGAATAAATAGGAATAAATGAATTTTTAAACTTAAGTGTTATTATTTTAAGGAATGAAGAATTTATTTAAATTCAAGGTTAAAATTTATTTGGAAAAGATAAAGAAGAAATTTGGAAAAGTATGGAACTGGTATTTTCAGTTTACATAAGATTTTAAATTATAATAAGGAAGTTAAATCTGAAATTAATGGGTTTGAAATAAATTGACTAAGTAAAGGAATTTTATTTTTTAAAATGGAGTAAATTTGGAAATCTATTTGAAAATTGATTAACGTTTGAAACTGTGTTTTAATAGGAGAATGAGACAGGAATTTATATCTGGGTTTATATAGTAGAATAAGATATCAGTGGATATTTGGAAGTATAAATTCACGGTGGGAATTTATAAAGGAATGGGTAATTGGTTTTAAAAATAAATAGTGATTTTATTTTTAAAGGTGTGGAATGGAACATGTGTTTTCCTGAAGCTAACTATATTTCAAAGAAAGATTTCCAAGTATAAGTTAGAGTTTTAAAAGTGGTTTTAAAAGAATGTTTAGAAGAAATTATAATTTAATGGTTTTAAGTTTTTAAAGTCAATATTATTAAGTTAATTTTATAAGTAAAGTTTTTTAAAAGGATTAACTAGTACTTGATTTTAAAAGTTGGTATCAAATATTTATATTCTATCTAATAGTTTATTCCAAAATTAGTTTTGGCTTAAATTTGACATAAGAAAGTATTATAAAAAAAATTCATAATTAGTATTTAAAGTGTTTTAAATAGTTTATTTTAATTATTTTAAAGTATATATTTTAGGATAACGTGATTTAAATTATTTTAAAATCTAAAGTATAAAGGCTTGGAGATTTTCAGTGAAAATAAAACAAATTGGGTGGAAGTTATTCTGCAAGAGAAAAAGTATTTTGAAAACTATTTTTCAAAAGGGTTGAGGTATAGAAAATATCTTGCGAAGATATTTTGAAATAAATAATTTGGAAAATTATAAGGTGTGATGGTTGTTTGTGAATGTTATTTGATTGTTAAATAACCGAATATCAATATTCGCCAGTGCGCTGATCGTTTCGAAGAGATCAGGATCGAGATTAATTTTCTGAAAACCACTTCGATCCGATTTGAACATTTTCGTGAGGAACACTTGAGCTTGGAGTTGAAGATGGAGCAGTGAAGTGCAAGGGCTAATCGCTACTAATCCTGAGGGTGATTCCAAAATGGATTTAGTAGGAATAGTGCCTTGGTTCCGTTCGGACCCGGAACGAATTTGTACGGATGAATGCTTTCTGAACATCGTTAGAAGGACGATGAACATTCTAAGTGAATATGTGCTAATAAGGTAACGCTTAACCTTAAGCCTCATCAACCGGTGATGGCTAAAAAAGGGGTGGTGCATATAAGGCTAAGTGGCTAGCAACCAATTAGGGTAAGGTCATCCCTGTCTAGAGGTCCCTTTATTTCGGCTGTGTGGGCGGTTGTTGATCCCAACCGCGAGGTGATCTTATTCGGACTATCTAGTAAGGGTTATCTCCGGTCTTGTGATGCAGGGGATCTAGGTGGATCCTCGGTATTGTGATCTAGACCATGTACTGTGACGGGAGGTACCCCAGCAGCCCTTCCATTCTATGAAATCCAATCTCCAATAAGCGCTGTGCCCAACTATTGCTGAAACGTGAGATGCAAGAATTTTAGCTAGATTCTATTTTACTTTCTATAGACACTATTATAACATCAGGCAGATTTGATACAAATGTTTTGGTTATCGTAAGGTAAAAACCCGACATGTTTATTTGTGGTGTGGTCTTACGAGATACCTTTGATTTTAAAGGATTTGGAAAACTTTAGTAATCCAATTGAGTGTGTTTTCTGACTCTGGTTTTCCAGACTAACTCGGGTGTTATTTAACTATAATGCTCGGGTCAGACCGAGTATTATAGATACAGGAAAGGATGTTGTGGAGCTCAGAAGACGAGCTGGATGGCGAGATGTACCACACTTATTTGATAAATATCCTGTTGTGTATGATTAACTATATAGTCAGTTTTGTGAGGACAGGTTATGATAAATGTCCAGTTGTGTGCCATAGATTTTGTTGTACGCTGATGATGTAATGTATAAGCAGATATAGTTCGTTTGGTTTAAAGATTAGTCATTTATCTGTTATATATTATTTCGCTGCGTTTGTGAGATTCTGATGTTATATTCTATTTCTTCTTCTACCTCCTCCTTCTTTAACCCTTAGGTTCGGTTTTTCGGCATTTGATACGATGGACGTATTAATGACAATTTTCGGGTGTTGAAAAATTGGATCGTTACATTTGGTATCAGAGCTGAAGGTTAAGCGAGAACCTTGGCTCTGTTGGGGATTACTCATTGAAATAGAGTCTGTAGTACTCTAGAATGAGTTTGAGTGTATTAATGAGCACATATTTGTTAGTGAGTATAAAAATTGTTTTATATTGTGTTGACTTATCGGTTGAGTGTTTACAGATTCTGGTCGGTGTAGTCTGGCTAAATGTATCGATATGGATTTCTAAACTTTTAAACAAAATAAACCAACACAGTATTGTTTTAAAATAGGGTAAATGAAATTATTTTTCCCAAATTATTTTTGTATGTAAAAGAAATAATTTTTTCGTAAATTATTATAGTATATGGTTATCTGGTTGTTAGGAAGTGATAATATTAAATTCTTACCATCTATGTGTGAAATTGAATAAGAAGTTAAGATAATAATCAAAAGTTAAGGAAATAAATTCATTAAAAGAATGGAATTTGAAATGTAAATTACAAATGTGATTTATAATTAAAATCAAAATAAAAAAAATTCCAGAATAATGTTTGAATATGAGTTTAAAGGATTTGGAAGTTGAAATTTTAATTCCTTTTGAGTTTGAAAATGATTTTTCAAGGTTTTGGAGAAATAATGGTGATATTATTTGGGAAATATTTTTGAATTGGATTTGAAATCTGGAGAGATTTGGAATTTAAAAATATTTGCAATGTTTTTAAGAGATAACAGCACTAAACTCTTTTCGGTCGTTGGAAAATAACTTCGGTGATGACTGCAGCATCATCCATGTTCATTTTCGAGTTTCCAAGAGAGGAATTGCTACCAAATTGTTTTAATTTAGAATTGTTTGCAAAACTGGGTTTTGTTTTAAAATTCAAAGATTGATTTGATTTACAAATGAATTATGTATATATAATATATTGTAAAAATGCTTTTGAAATATGAGTAATTTTTAAAATACTCTGGAGTTGGTTTTGAATTGTTTATATAATATACATGGGTTGGTAGTTTGTAAAATTTTGAATATGTTAGAATAAAATTTAACTTAAGAATGATTGAATAAAAGTAGATGTGAAACCCAAATAAGTTGGAAGGTAAGCTAAAAAATTGAAATGAACTAAAAGAAGTTAGCAAAAGGAATATAAATAAGTGGAAAACTTATAGAAAGTTTAAAATTTAAATTAAGTCAGATTGTAAGTGAATCTAGTTAAGTAAAATGAAAACCGAATATTGGAATCAATTTGAATTATGTTAAGTAAAGTGAAATTGAAAAATATAGTTTGAGTGGATTAAAAGAACAAAGTTCTAAAAATTAAAATTTATTAGAAATTGAAATAAGTTAGTAAATGGAAGATGGTTGATATAATTCAATATTTAAGAATGTAAATTTAGTCAAGTTGGACTAAATAAAACAAAGTTTTAAGATTAAAATCAGTAAGTAACTAATTGATTTAAATGGTAAGCCAATAAATTGAAATTAAATATGTGGATGATATTCAATTTAAATTATGCAAAATAAAGTGAAGTTATAGAATTAATTTGAAGAGGACTAAAAAAACAATTAAAGTTTGGACATAAAAATAATATTCAAGATATAAATAAATTAGTAAGTGGAACTAGTTAAAGAGATGGTTAATTAAATATGGGTCAGGATAAGGTGAATTGAATTCATATGGGAATTGAAGAGCCAGTTTGAATAGAAATAGATATAAACCAAATTGGTGAAGTAAAAATAAAATATTAAAGTGTGTAAAATATTTATATTTAACTTGAGAAATGGATAGTGAAATACTTAAGTAAAAATTCGGTTTTGGGAAAAATATTCCGAATTAATTTTGAATGAAGCCTTAATAAAAGGGGAGTGAAATGATAATTGTAAATGAATGGATAGAAATCAAGATAGGTGTAGATAAAAAGAAAATTGATATATTCAATAATAAATTGGAAATAAATATGTAGGATGTACGTATGTTATACCATTCGCATAGCAGTTTGATCCAGAATTCGAGCATAGAATTTCGAGGTAGTTATACCGATCCGAGTTGGGATTTTTCACTCGATTTTCAAAGGCGAACTCTGGATATGGATTTTTGATTGATTCTGGAAATTTTCTATCATAGTTTATGGCTATGCAAGGAGAATGACGGTTTCTGATCAAGGAACCAGATTTGAACCTGCACTAGAAAGTCGGGTGGATGATACTAGTTCGAAAGTGAAATTATATAATCGAGTGAGCGATCAGATTTGATATTTCATATGAATGGTATATGTGCATCATACAAGCTTAAGTAAAGCAATGTTGAAAATTTTGTAAAGAAATGAATGAAATAATTTTGAAATCTGTAATTGAATATTATTGCTAAGTAGTATACAGGTGATTTAAAAGCAAGGAAATTGGGATTTTCGATTTCAGAAGATAAATATAATTGCTCAACAAAAAGGTATGTATTTGAATTTCTGTATGAAATTTGATGGTTTTCATATTAGCCACTTGGCCTTTTGTTTTCTTTTGAAATCTAAGGGCCCGTAGAGGCATTTAGCAGTCGTACCGATCTAGCCGCGCAAAGGAGACGCTGGCGAAATTTTTTGAAAATTTAGGGAGTTAGAAAATTTTGGGAAAATTTTGATAATTTAAATTTGGTTTTAAATTGTCATTTGAATGGTTGAGTAAGTGGTAATGTTTGGAACCTATGGATGAGTTTAGGAAATTAGTGAGAATTATAGTGTCTTTAATAAAAAGATCTATTTTGTGTAAGTTGTTAGAATTGCGATTTTGGGAAAAATTAATGGGTTGTGGGACATTCCTCTTAAACTAGTAACTTCGGGGATGAAATTCTTTTAAGGGGGAGGAATGAGACGACCCAGAATTTGGATATTTGAAATTGAAATATTTAATTGATTTTAAATATTTAAAAAGTTAGTTTTAACTTGAATTTCAAATATCACCATTTATTGGATAATTTAATTACAGAATTAAATAATTGGAAGTTGGGTAAAATATTGATTCTTGAATTTTAAGATTGTTAAAAATATTTCTAAGGTTTATAAAATTTATATTGATAATGGTGAAGATAGTTAATGAGTTAAGATTGAATTAAAAGGTGATTTGTTTAGTTTTAAAGTTATAAAGTTTTAACATTTAAATTAATATTTAAAAATAGCCTTCCGGGACGTTGCCTCGGATTTTGATGAAACCATTTCCATTGGATCCTTATAGTGTATTATTATCAGATTTCAAATTTTCGTAGTGTTTAGAGTGATCGTTTGGCCGTACGGTAAGTAAACGCGCTGAGATTTATGTCAAAATTCAATACAATAACTGGATCCAAAAACTATCTTCTCTATACGATAGAATTAGGACTCAGAACCATTTCCATTTTCGTTCAGAATAGGGGTTTAACAGTACAAACGCCTAGTGAATGGCCTCGATTGGAGATTGAGATTGTGAGTTGCAAAAATCGAGACAATTTAAAATTTGAATTTAAATTTGATTTATATTTTTATTCTGAATAATGCTTTCACGATTGAACACGTTCCCTTCTTTATGACATGTGTTTCCCCTTTTTTGTTTTTAATCACGCAAGGAAGAAAGAAAAAGTAAAATATTACCGATATTAAAAAAAGTAAAATGAGCCTAACACATTATTCTAAAATCCCTAAACCTGTTTATCCCCGAATGCTCAAAGCCTTAAATTTAAAATCAAAACTAGCTAGATTGCAGAAGCCCAAAATCGTGACTTGGTGATCGAAGCAAGGTTTATGCGTGCTTGGCATGGACTGGGAGACGAGCGTGACTTTGGGGTTTTTAGGCTATGTACTAGGCGGTCGATGGACGGAGTCGCGAAAGTATCGCAAACAATGTGAGGCCACGATCGTTTAGGAAGCGAGCATGCCGAGCGATTGCTGTTGGGTGGAGGTTAGTCAATGGCAAATGGTGATGATCTGAGATGCGACAAGCTGCCGACAATGTAGGATGCTGGGGAGGTTCAGGTGGCTACCGGTGATGTGAACTGGGACAGACAAAGGTGATAAACAGTGACAGCGGTAAGGTAGTAGTTTTTTTACTATTCTATTTAACCTATATATATACATAGATTTGAAAAAAAAGAATATATACACATTTTAAATGTTACTGTTAAATTTTAAATAGATATTGTGGTGATATATAATATATATATATATATACATATATTGTAAAGTAAGTATATTGTGAATATTAAAGGAAGAAAAGCTTACAGTAAAACAGATTACTATTTCCTAATTACAGAAGGGAAAAAAATATGTATGTAGCTAAAGTTTGAAAATAGGAATTTTTTTTAAAGGTTGTAAAGTTTATATAAATTAGATTTTTGTGAAACATATATTGATTATTATATATATATACATACACAGTCCTAAAGAAAATAAATATGCATATACATATTTTAGTTTGCTAGATACTTTAAAATAATGTATTAAGATGATGAATTTGTTCAATTAATTTATTTAATTAATCTTAGCTACTAAAAGATTTTTTTAAAAGGAAAATAATCAGTTTGAAATAAATTATTAGTTAAGTAAATTTATAAAATGGTAATTGACTGTTCAATTTGTTCGAATATTAATAAACCGTATAAATATTTATACAAGGTCATAAATCTGAAAAAAGCAAGCCGGATTGGAAGTGGGTTGCAACAAAAATCAAATATGAGTTAATCTCACTCATCTGGTTTTTTATTTAAATTTAATAGTCAAATTTAAATTATTGATTGAATGATTTAATTGTCTGGATGTGATATTATATATATATATATATATATATATATATATATATATATATATATTGGTGCGATTGATATCCCGCATTATATAGAGGATGAGACCCTATGCACCCCGCATAATAGCGGATGACCCCATATACCGTGATATCCCACCTCCAAGTAGGATTGGTAATTTTATATTGTGCTAACATCTGTGGATACAAGAAAACAGGTTGGAGGGATCCAACTAGATTTCTCGAAACTATTTAGATTGTTTTAATATTCTGTGATATGGTTTATTTGATAATCTATGATAAATTATATTAGTAATTGAAAATATTTGATGCTATGGTTCGATTGAATATATTTGGGTATACTGAATTATCAAAAATATATAGATTGGATTTTTAAAAGGAAATAAAAAGGAGAATTCTTAAGTAATAATTATAGTGGTTGGGATAAATGAATTGGAAAAGGATAAAAATTGATTTTTAAATTCTTATAACCAAGTATGGAAAAGGAGATTTTGAATAAATAGGAATAAATGAATTTTTAAACTTAAGTGTTATTATTTTAAGGAATGAATAATTTATTTTAAATTCAAGGTTTAAATTTGTTTGGAAAAGATAAAGAAGAAATTTGGAAAAGTATGGAACTGGTATTTTCAATTTAAATAAGATTTTAAATTATAATAAGGAAGTTAAATCTGAAATTAATAGGTTTTGAAACAAATTGAGTAGGTAAAAGATTTTTTTTAAAAATGGAGTAAATTTGGAAATCGATTTGAAAATTGATTAATGTTTGAAACTGTGTTTTAATAGGAAGATGAGACTGGAATCTATAAACTGGGTTTATATAGTAGAATAAGATATCAGTGAGTATTTGGAAGTATAAATTCATGGTGGGAATTTATAAAGGAATGGGTAATTGGTTTTAAAAATAAATAGTGATTTTATTTTTAAAGGTGTGGAATGGAATGTGTGTTTTCCTAAAGCCAAGTATATTTCAAAGAAGATTTCCAAGTATAATTTAGAGTTTTAAAAGTTGTTTTAAAAGAATGTTTAGAAGAAATTATAATTTAGTGGTTTTAAGTTTTTAAAGTAAATATTATTAAGTTAATATTGTAAGTAAAATGTTTTAAAAGGATTAACTAGTACTTGAAAAGTTGGTTATCAAATATTTATATTCTGTCTAATAGTTTATTTCAAAATTAGTTTTGGCTTAAATTTTACATAAGAAGTTATTATAAAAAATTTCGTAATTAGTTTTTAAAGTTTTTTAAATAGTTTATTTTAAACATTTTAAATTATATATTTTTGGATAAAGTGATTTAAATTATTTTAAATCTAAATATTAAGGCTTGGTGATTTTCAGTGAAAATAAAGCAAATTGGGTGAAAGTTATTCTGCAAGAGAAAAAATGTTTTGAAAACTATTTTTCAAAAGGGTTGAGGTGTAGAAAATATCTTGCAAAGATATTTTGAAATAAATAATTTGGAAAGTTATTAAGGTCTGATGGTTGTTTGTGAATATTATTTGATAGTTAAATAACCGACTATCAATATTGGCCATTGCGCTGATCGTTCAGAAGAGACCGAGATCGGGATTAATTTCTCAAAAACCACTTCGATCTGGCTTGAACGTTTTCATGAGGAAGACTAGAGCTTGGAGTCGAAGATGGAGCAGTGAAGTGCAAGGGCTAATCGCTACTAATCCTGAGGGTGATTCCAAAATGGATGTAGTAGGAATAGTGCCTTCGGTTCCGTTCGGACCCGAAACGGACTTGTAGGGATGAATGCTTTCAGAACATCGTCAGAGGGACGATGAGCATTCTAAGTGAATGTGTACTAAAAAGGTAAAACTGGGAATGGCTAAAACAGAGGAGGTGCACACAAGGCTAAGTGACTAGCAACCAATTAGGGTAAGGTTATCCCTGTCTTCGAGGTCCCTTTATTTTGGCTATGTGGACGGTTGCCGATTCCAACCGTGGGGTGAACTTATTCGGACTATCCAGTAAGGGGTAGCTCCGGTATTGTGATGCAGGAGATCAGGGTGGATCCTTGGTACGGTGATCTAGACCATGTACTATGATGGGCGGTACCCCAGTAGCCCTGCCATTGTATGGAATCCAATCTCCAATAAGCACCTGTACGGTTTTGATTGTGCCCAACTATTGCTGAAACGTGAGATGCAAGCATATCAGCTAGATTCTATTTTACTTTCTATAGGCACTATTATAATATTAGACGGATTTGGTAAAAATGTTTTGGTTATCAATGTTTATTTGTGGCGTGGTCTTACGAGAGACCTTTGATTTCAAAGGATTTTGAAAACTTTAATAATCCAATGAGTGTGTTTTCTCGCTCTGGTTTTCCAGACTGACTCGGGTGTTATTTAACTATAATGCTTGGGTCTGACCAAGTATTATAGATAAAGGAAAGGATGATGTGGAGCTCAGGAGACGAGCCGGATGGCGAGATGTATCACACATATTTGATAAGTATCCTGCCGTGTATGATTAACTGTATAGTCGGTTTTGTGAGGACAGGTTATGATAAATGTCCAATTGTGTGCCATAGATTTTGTTGTACGCTGATGATGTAACGTATAAATAGATAGAGTTCATTTTGTTTAAAGATTAGTCATTTATCTATTATATATTATTCCGCTGCGTTTGTGAGATTCTGATGTTGTTTTCTATTTCTTCTTCTACCTCCTCCTTCTTTAACCCTAATGGTTCGGTTTCCCGGCATTCGATTATTCGGCATTTTATACGATGGACGTATTAATGTCGTTTTTTCAGCGTTGAAAAATCGGGTCGTTACAAGAAGGTTCCAAGTTACAACGGAACATGTATCCAAAAAGGGTGAATTGAAAATATTTCCATCTAAATTCTTTCGTAGGAGTAAAGATTTAGAAATCTAAATTTTTAAAATTTTGGTTGCTGAAATTGTGTTCTAGGTTTTGGATGGTAGGGCTTGGATGAAACATTTGTTGAACCATACTCCTACTCACTAGATTATGAGAATTTTTATGTGAAAAATGATTTCTGAAAACTTGCATACATATAGAACTTCCATTTTATCTGCTTTGTTTTCATCATATTTTCAAAATGTTTTTAAAAGAATGCATTCATATGAGGTGCCGATTTAGAATCCTTTTTCAAACATGTTTTATATATTGTGATACATTATGCGCTTTACACTTTCGCAGTAAAATTGCCTGTAACAAATTTGTTCGTTAGTTTAGATTGGTTGTGTGTCGTGTTACATGGTTTTATCATTGAAAAATTCCGAGGTAGAAATCTTTTTAAAGGGGAGAGAATGTTACATCCTGTAAAATTGGCATTAACTAATACGGCTCCATAAGTGGGATTAAAGAAAATGATCGAATTTGGTCACAAAAATTGCACCATTGTGTTCGTTGCGATTTTCTTAACAATTTTCATATTTGGAGTGTCGCGATCGGAGCTTAAACGAAAAACTTATTAGCATTTGAAGTTTTAAAAGTAATAACAAATAGAACAACAAAAATGGTAGTAAATAAAATAAATAATTGACACCCACCGGTTGACCCCAATTATGGGCTGGTCGACCACTAGCAGATGACCACTCATAGGGTTGCAGTCGATCGATTGGTAAATAGGGGCTTGGGTTTGAACCTTGGCCAACGATCCAGATTAATTTTTTTAATCGAATGGATACGATTGTTTTGAGCGCCTATAAGTAAAGGCCTAACCTCTCACTTCTCTTCTTATATTTTCAAAGCTAAGCGGCAATGCTATACCATTTTCTCTTCTTCACTATTCTTCTAAAATATAAATTATTATACACACACTCTAATAGGAGAAGAGCGGAAAATAAAATAGAAGAAGAGAAGTAGCGAATCAATACTGAGCAAGAATGTAGATTTTAATCTATATTTCCCTCAACCTCCAATCTCTTTTCAGATCTGTATCTTCTCATATATATCATTCTAATAATTTGCATACCCTTGTTATACCTATTCATTTGGATTAAAATGGAAACGAGGAGTCATTAAAGGATTTAGATTCAGATCTGCGGATTTGGAAAGCTTCAAAAAGGTGAGTGGGAAATAATGTAATCTATATATAATATTGGAATTTATTTCGTTGGATTTTTATTTAATTTTTCTGCCTAAAAATATATATCTAAGAGTTGTCGGCTCAAATCTTACACAACAAACATTTCCTACATATTTTGCAATTTAGGAAGATTGAACAGTAATATTGTCTACATCCACATCTAGAAATCAATCTCCAAGTTATAAAAAGTTGAGTCTGGATAAAGACGTAGAATTTGTTCCAGATTTACAATTGGGTAGTAATGATATTAGTATAATCTATATTTTCCCCGATTCTATTAGAATGTAAACTTTTGTAATTTAATTTGTTGGAAAATATTGTTTGTCTAACCTCCATAAATTTGTCTAATTTCTTACTTACATGAAA
Source organism: Allium cepa (assembly GCA_030765085.1). Classification (NCBI taxonomy): domain Eukaryota; kingdom Viridiplantae; phylum Streptophyta; class Magnoliopsida; order Asparagales; family Amaryllidaceae; genus Allium; species Allium cepa. Next base: position 808,329,282 of record CM060928.1, read on the forward strand.
AAAAGTGCGACTTTTAATTTGACCAAGAATATGCATAAAAAGAGGAAATAGTTGTGTAAAGTATGAATTTTCTTTCCTTATTTTACATTGTCTATTTCAATCAAAATGACTATTTGATTCCGTATGCTTTCATACGAAGCAAACCTCTTAGTTTAGCTTAATTTATGGAAAGTTTTAATGGAAAACCTTTTTGAAAAGGGCAATTCTAATGGATTAAAATATAAAAAGAAGTATTCTAGTTAGGGATTAGTAAATAGAAATGTAATAATAAATATGTAAATACATATAACCAAGCTAAACACTCAAAATAAAAATATAATCAATACAGCGTAATACACGTTAATATCCGCATTAGGTACACTTAGAACCTTAGAATAAATCATGCAATAAATGATGGAATTTGGAAATAAAGATGAAAACATTTTGACTTCAAAATTAATAAGGTCATAAATAAGCAATAAACAGGGCTTTACAAGAATTTAAATAGGTTACAAATGTATTAATGGGACTCATTAATGAGATTAATATGTATTTATGAGGATTCATTAGAAAGATTAATATGACATTTATGGGGATTTGAAATTAGTAAACTAATTTAGAGAATAAAATGAGGGTTTATGAGAGGTAGTCTAGTTTAGACATTAATGACTAATTAATACATGTAACAAACATTTATTAGACATTAAAATGAAACCAAAGCCTAAGCAGGAATTAGGAATAATAATGCAACGAATAAGTATGTATTGATACTATTAATCACACTTACAAAGAAATATAATTTCTATAGTACAGAATTGTATAGGTTACATTATACGTTTAGACACAGCGTAAATTAGTGGACTTAGCCTAATACTTAGGTTTTGGGTGGTATATTTGATTTATTAGGTTGGGATGCAAGATCGGTATAGTTACACAACAGAAGTCTATCCTTCGCTCAGAGGCTACCGGTAGTTGTGTCGACTTACTACTGATGTGTCACATCACTAACCACAAGACCCATGGGAAAGGGATTGTCGTTGCGGATAAGAAGGGGGAAAGTATTCCAGGGGTCCGCCTTGGGTTTGAAGTACTAAATGGCCCAGTACCTTTGGAAAATGGGGTATACTTCATATCCAGTAAGAGGTAGTAAGTAACCAAAGGGAATATTTCTTTGACTTACGAAGATTATTCTAAATAGGGATGTCAGCTGTAAATGGTTAACGGGCTATGTCAATAGTTGGTACCAGTATTTAGTAGTAGGTATGGAATATCGGCTTTGACGCATATCGATCCCAAACATGTGGTAGAAAAGATTTTGGCTATGCCCTAATAGATTTCACTTCCTATTAGTCTAGAATCTATATGGGATACACAAATGCCTTATGTAGATGGTTAGTGAAAAATTAGTTTGGTGAAGGTTGGCTAGTAACTCTTGGGTGAGTCTTTGAGTTGGGATAATAACATGGCAATTAAATTATATATTATATTGTAAGCCGTATATAGGAGTCATCAATCTCTGTAGCTAGATTTAATAGATTAACGTTGACGGTGCAAAGGGCCTGCTTCATATTGAAAAAGTATCCAGTGGCTAGGTTTTTGGGTAGATACATGTGTGTGTATATATGTTTAGATATATTTTCTACATAGATATATATATATATATATATATATATATAATGATACCTTGGAGAAGATTAGGTTAGGCATATCGTACACAAAAATATGATTTAAGGATTAGCCATAAATAATAAACATAACATTTAAATGGAAATCAATCGCGATAAATTAATGGTATGGGTAAAGGATGTAATTTTCCAATCGCCAGAACGTTGTTCTGACCCACTTCCTCATAACAACTCATAAGTTAGGTGTAGAAGGACACACTTATTGGTTTAAGATGAGAACAACAAATAATGAATTCTTCTCTTTCATGCTCAACGTGGACAAAGCGACTTAAGTATCTAAGGAAGATATTCCAAGGTAGTAGCCACAGTCAATATGTATGTTATGTTATACTTCTCAATTCCACTGTGATTTTATGTTTATCACAATTTAATATACTTGCGTTTATCACAGGTTACCAAAACCAATGGTCTGTTCCCTAATGGACTTAGGTTTTGATAAAGTCAAAATTTGTGCCTACTAAAGTGCGGGTTGTTACATTGGTATCAAAGATTAAGTTAGTCCATCATAAGAATTAGGATATGCTTGAGAGAATGTATTTGTATTTTATGTATGTTTATATAAATTATATGCCTAACTCTATATATTCTGACTATCGGAGTAGTTGCGACTATATTCTGAAAGGACGGTGAGGTGACTATGAGTTAGAAAAATAAATAGAGTTAAATTTATTCCCTATCCCTAATTATCCCACGATACGGAAGTCATACTGTAAGGTGTGGACCAAGAAGAAGAAGATGTGAAGGAGTGGAGCAAGTTCCTATAAGAAGGTGTACATTAATCACCATAAGAAGATAACTAGATTTTTATGAAGATTGAGTGGAAAGAAGGAAAATCTCTTTCTAAGTCTAACATCATGTGAAAGGATTTGGAAGAAAAAGATTTTGGGAATTCCTTGAAATATTTTGAATAGGTATTTCAATGGATTTTTTAGGTAGTTGCTGTTTCAAAAGGAAAAAAAAGATTTGAAATTCTAATTTTAAATTGGTTGAGTCAAAATGTTTGGATTTAAATATTTCTAATAAATTTTTTTTTTAATTTTGAAATAGAAGTAAAATAGGGCATAAATTGGCCCGACATTTTTCCTAATTTGAAAATTTGGAGTTCAATTTGAAAATTCTTTTAAAGGGTGGATAGATGGAAATAATACTTGTAATGGATATAGGGAATAGAAGAGTAAAAACACCTGATAATTTAAATAGAGATAGTATTGGAAATATATTATATATATATATATATATAGACACACACATTATAACAGTCCAGTTAGAAATAATATAAGAGAAAAACAATAGGAATATAACAAGAAGAATGGATGAATTCCACGAATATGTAGTAATTGCACGTACACTTCAGATAGATGCTTAGATAGATGTTGCAGTTACTTGTATCTTTTAGATGTCCCCCTCTTGTGCTATTAAATTTTTCACAAATTGTGGAAGTGGAAATAATATGAGTAGCAAGAAAATAATAAGATGGAGGTTAACATTATCTACTCCACTTTTCACAATTTAAATCTATGTAAGATGCTTAAAAAAATGGTTGGATGTGACAGTTGGGTTTAAATACGATAAACGTTTTGGGTTAAAAATCCTCTTTTAAAAGAAGTATGCCTTTCATGTAGAAAGTCTTTGGGAAGGCAAATTTAACATAATTCCTTTTTGGAAACCGAATAACTTTTGAACCTTTGGAAAAAAAGAGTTTCTAAGTTATATTTTTAAAAAAGTTATTGATTAGGTAATTTACGATTGTGAGGTTATAGTTTTGTAAAGAAAAGTGGAACCAAACCAATTTTATGTGGAGTGGATAGGGATTGCTGCCTAGGTAGGACGAGATAAAGGTTTATCCTATGAATGGAATAGCTACAAGTGCTCATAGCGTAGCGATAAGAAATCCCATTAAATATAAGGGATATTGGTATGAATCAAGGAATATTTTATCACACAAGTGTGGGAATGCACAATTTATCCCATAATTGGATACAATGACTAAAGTAATGGATGAATCACATTTATTTAAAGCGAAGAAAGTGAGTTAAGAAAGGTGGATATTAGTTAAATGGCATACTAGAAATGTCCACCTTAATTTGGTAAGGAACTTTAGAGCTACAACATCATGAACCCCTGTTGATGATGAATAGCAGCTTCCAGAAAAATTTCATTTAGGATTTTTTGGTTGTAATCTCTAGTTGTCTCCCGTAGGTTAATTGAAAAACATTTAATTGAAAAACATACGATATGGTATGGGATAGGTTCCTATTTGATCGCTGTATTGATTTAATGGATGGAATGAGACTATTGTATATTTATATATATGTACATGTGTGCTTTTGTGTGTGTATATATTTGGAGATAGTGTAAATAAGGAAATATCATAAGGACACTTAACTAGAGATAAATATAGGCAAGACTAGATGTTTATAAAATAAATTAGAAATTTAAGTTAGCAACAAGAAAGTTAAACTATTTAGATCCCAAAACTTTTGAAGTTTGAGAAAATTAAATTTTAGCAAACGAAGGATAAGGAAAGGTTGTTGTGGAATCATAGGTCGTTATTCCTATACCTTAAAGGACAAAATTTGAAAATATGCTTGTAAGTATTTTATAGTTTTAAGAGTAAAATAAAAGAAAAGGTTCCTAAAATTTGGGATTGACTATATAGTATTAGGGTCAATCATATGCATTAACTCATTGACTGAACCCAGATTTCAATAAGATGTGGCTTGATTTGTTTTTACTGATAAAGTGGTAAACATTTTAAAAATAAAAAAAAATTGTGTTCGAAACCTTTGTGGATTTTTGATCCATGCTTTTGAAAAATTGATTTCGAAGCATTTAAAAAGTATGAAATAATGGTGGTATATTTAGAAGTGATATGACATATTTACATAAAGGTAATTTTGGAAATTTAATGATTATTTGACAAATAATTTTAGAAATGTTTTGTAAGTAATGTTAAAAGTGGTGGAGTGTTTCAAAAAACTAAATAGTGGATAAATTTTGTACAAAGGAATTTCAAGTGATTTAGAAAAGTTTGTGTAAGTTTGGAGAAAAAAAGTTCAAATGTTTTTAGAAGATTTTGTTCAAGTGCTTTTGAAAAATATATAATAATAAATAAATAGATAAAAATATGTTGTATAAATACTTTTGCAAATTCGTTTTTTAACTGTTTTGCAAGTTAGGAGTTCTTTTAGAAATTGTGTTCGAAAGTTCTCTTTGTAATGAAAAATTTCTGATTTTCAAATACCACAAACTGACGTAAGGAACATCGACGTGTTAGTAAGTATAAGTTTTACAGTCCGATAAGGTTAACAGTAAACAAAACAAACATAATAACAAGGGAAAATGCAATTTTAGCTTTGGAATTTTTATTTTCATACTTGTTTATAGTGAAACGAAACTTATGCCTAGGGTAATTATGCTTTAACTTCCAAAAAATTAACCTCCTTATGCAAATTAAACGTGGAAAAATCGAGAAAATATTGGAGTAGAAGAGAAGGTTCCAAGTTACAACAGAACAGGTATCCAAAGAAGGGTGGAATAGCAAAATTTTCCATCTAAATTTTGTTTTCGGTGTAGGAGTAAAAATTCAGAAGTCTAAATTTTAAATATTTTGGTTGCTTAAATTATGTGCTAGGTTTTGGATGGTAAGGCTTGGATGAAAAATTGGTCGAACCATAATCCTACTCGTCGGAGTATGAGAATTATTGTGTGAAAAATGATTTTTGAAAACTTGCATACATATAAACTTACCAGTATATCTAGGTTGTTTGCATCATATTTTCAAAATGTTTTGAAAGAATGCATTCATGTACGAGGCGCCGATTTAGTATCCTTTTGCATACATGTTTTATATGTATTAATATGCCATGTGCTTTACACGTTTGGCTATAAAATTGGTTGTAACTAATTGGTTTGTTAGTTTAGATTAGTTGTATGTCGTGTTATGTTGTTTGACCCTTGAAAAATTTCGAGGATGAAATCCTTTTAAGGGGGAGAGAATGTAACATCTTGTAAAATTGGCGTTAATTAATAAAAAATTAATAAGGCTCCATAAATGGAATTAGAGAAAACGATGCAATTTGGTCAAAAAACTTGCACCGTTGCATTCATGGTGATTTTCTAACCAACTTTCATATTTGGAGTGTACAATAGAGCTCAAATGAAAAAATTATTAGCGTTTGAAGTTTCAAGAGAAAAAACAATTAGAACAACAAAAATGGTAGCAAACAAAAGAAATAATCGAGACCAACCAGTCGACCACCATTATGAGTCGGTCGACCACTAACAGTTGACCACTCATAAGGGTGCGGTCCATCGGTAGGCGAATGGCGGCTAGGGTTTGATCCTTGGCTAACAACCCAGATTTAATATTTTTAATCAAATAGATAAAATTGTTTTGAGCCCCTATAAGTAATAAGTAAAGGCCTAACCTCTCGCTTCTCTTCTTATATTTTCCACGCTAATTAGCGATGTTGTGATAACCCGGGTTTTGGAACATCTATAATTGATAATATAATTGGATTAATTAATAGAAATACTGAATTTTAGATTTAACAAATGAATCTGATCAAATAAATATTTTTATTTGTAATTGTGTTGTGTGTGTGTGTGTGTATAGATTTTAAATAAAATTATTATATACAAATTGAATTTGTGTTTGCTTTAATGTATGTATATATCAAATTAATTTTCAAATTGGATTTGAAGTTGGATATTTAAATTTGAAGTTCAAAAGATAGATATATATCTTAAATTTTACTTTGGTTTTAAAATGTATTTTTATTTGATTTTATTTAGAACATAAATTGTTTTGTATTATTCTTTTAAAGAAATTTATTTATATAAATTAAATATGTATTTATAAATTAGAAAGCAAATTATAAAAGATTTATAAAAACATTTTAAAATTTATTTATGCATGTAAGTTACAAGTGTTGACTTATTAAACTCTCTTAATAATATGTGTTAATCAAATAGATAAAGTAAAAGGCAAGTGTCAAATTCTTATTTTAATTTTCTTTTATTTTTAATAAACCTAATTTAAACTTATATAAACTTATACTCTTTTTTTTTATAATATCTTCCCACTTTCAAAATAAAGAAACAAGCCATCAGATCTGAGGCAAAATTTAATACGAATCGAACATTTAAACCTGAAAAAAAAGGGAAGAACAAACCTGCACACTTGTTTACAAACCAGAGAGATGGCATCTACCTGGAACATCTAAGAAGATCAAAGAAATCCATCTCAAATTTTAAAGCAACATCGTCTCAGTTTAAAGCAAGCAATCAAATAAGATATCTGAAACACCAATTAAATCAAGCTACAGGAAAAAGGATCAGGCAACTTCCAAACTGTCATGTTCAAATAATGCAAGGTGAGTAACTATGGAAGTTCTAGTATATTTTAAAGTTGCTTGTGATGATTTTTGTAATATAATGTGAACTTTTCTATGCATGATGTTTTAAAATGATTATAATTATATATGTGTGTCTATAATTACATACACGAAAGAACATGGAAAGTAAATCTCTGTTCAAAACTGGAACAGTGAGTAAATTTAAAATTTAACAATATAAACTTGGTTTAGGTAGTAAATGTTTGAGGGAAAAGCTGATGAATGTTAGCCTAAATGTTTGCATGCTAAATTTAAGTTGAATGAATGCAAATATGTATATAAATACATGTATGAATGACTGCATATCAATAAATATTTATCCTTTGTTCAACTTACAACTATGAGAAATCAGAGCTTTAATCTATTTTTAAACTCTGTTGCATGCGGTAATTGCGAAGTAAATTTGTGATAAATGGTTTGCATGTGGTCAATGTTGAGTAAAGTTGTGAAATATGTTTTAATGGTATGTACATTCATATGGGACTGCTGTGTACTTAGAGATATATATATCTCTGTTGATATAATAACAGAATTTGAAACCTGTTCTAAAAAAAATCAGATCATCACATCTATTTGAATTTAGAATTTGATTTTTAAACGGGAAGTGATTATAATGATGTAATACCAATTTTAAAAATAATTGCAAGGATATTTATTTAGTAAATATTTTAAAAATAGGGCAATTACAGTAATGAACATAAATATGTCAAAAATAAGATGTCTTAAATTCATGAATTGAATCCATTATTAGATTTGTGGTAGTAAATTTTGAATTTAGGAATTTAAAACATAACTTTCAGGCAAGTTTTTGTTGAGTTATCTCGAGATGGACGGGATTTGGGGTTTTGTAGAGTTCCGATGATCGGCGTTATCGAGTTGGATGACGTTTGGTCTGGAGTTGGCCAATGTGGTGAGGTTCTCTGGAAAAATAGATGTGGATTTTTCTGGTGACAGTGGCGGCGAGGAGATGTCGGAGTAGGGTTTTCTGGTAGGTTTCGTTCATCGATGGTTTTGTGAGTTTTGTGATGCCATGGAGATGTCGGAGTAGTTCACGATGGAGCGAATGGGTGCTGGGTAGGATGTTGAAGCTTCAGTAGTGATGGTCGGCGATCTCGAGGTCGGAGACGTTGGGAAGGAGAGGTTTGCTGGCCATGGTGGTTTTCAGGTATGGGCGCGAAGGCTTGTTTTCGATTTGCTTTGATTGCATATGATCTGACTGCTCGAATGTGGTCGCATGGGTTCATGTGATTGTCGAACGTTGCTGCCACGATCACCGGCGATGTGAGGCGTTGGGCAACGTGCACCACGTGCACGTTGTATCTGGAAACAATGAAGTTTGGGGGTAATGGTATCGTCTAAGAGTTGTGCTCGTGTTTTTCTGGGGAGCGACTCGAAGCAACAGATGATGGTGGTCGTGATAAACCTGAGATGCAGTAGGGTGTTCTCGAGTGGGTTAAGTGTGATCTGGGTTTATTTTAAGCTAGGTTTGTAATGAAATCTAGTTTTTAAACGTTTAAACAAGGTTAAGCAAATTGTATTTCGACCCATTTAAGCACTGCGAACATAATAAAGGTTTAACAAATTGAATTAAGTCTTTATATAAGTCTTAATTATTTTAGTTAATATTTTAAAATGTTTTTAACTCTTAATTAATTATTTTAATTAAATAATTAAGTTAAGTTAGGTTCAAAGAGTATTAACATTTAAGTTCTGAAGTTAATAATAATTACTTTATAATCGTAATTAGAGTTTGGATTAATTAATGATTGAGTGATAAATAAATTTGTAATTAACTACATGAAGTTAACCAATGTATGATTAGTAGTTAACTAACTAAGTAATTTAATTACCAATTAATAATTGATTGATTAAGTAATTAGTGGTTATTAAATGGGTGATTAGGTTGTATTGATTGGAAATCAATGTCACAATTTGATGATTAATTTAGATTAATTAATTGACTTAAAGATAATGAAGAGGAGATTATCGATTTGGGAATTTGCGACATTGGGGTATCATAAAGGACTTCAAATTTATGAATAATTCATAATTATTTTTAATACTTTGTTGATGGTTATTCAATCATAAGTAAGAATAAATTTATCTTAACATTAAGTAGGATTTGAGATTTATTAAATTTATTCTGGTAATTAAAAGGGATAATTAATTAATTTAATAATTAAGGAATTTAAGTTAATTAATTAAGGTTTAAGATAAATTAATCGAGAATAATAAATTTGTAATTAATAATGGTACTTTAAATTTAATTACTATAGAGAAGCAATTAAATACTGTTAATGAAGAACGTTAACTGAAGATTGTTATACAATTAATTAAGTTCAACAAATTAATTAAGGATAATCATTCGTGGAATTTTGTTAAGTATAATTACTTAATGGAAATAAATAGATAATGATGATCATCTTAATGTTATTGGAGAATAGTTAATCAAGGAGGATTAATTAAGATGAATGATTATGGGATGGTTAATTAATTGACTTGAAATTAATTAATAAGCTGGACTTAAGGGTAATTGATTTAATTCAATTAAGGATAATTAGGTTTATTCGATATGGTGTGATTGATTTATCTTGATTATGTATGATTAAAAGATAATTAAATGCCCTGAATTGATTGATACCCCTGATTTGAAATGGTTCGTGATATGATGTGTTGGGTGGGCAATGATGATGTGGTTATCTGTCATGATGAATTGCTGAGTAATAAGAGTGTCATCTTTTAGTTAAAGGTGGAATTGCATTTCACTTGAATAACATGTGTTAAGATAAACTGAATTCGAAGAGACTGGGGTCGGGTATTGGTAAATACCCGAACCACTTCGATTCTTGATGCGTGGAATCAATGGGCTGCAAATGAATGATTTAAATGGATTGGACCATATAATCTAAGATCTGGCACTTAGAAATTGATATGTGAAATAGTGATGCATACAACAACTTGTGAAGTTGTGAATTGATACAAGTTACCCCGGGTTTTATTTAAGTTGTATGCTTTGTATTCCATGTTAGATGAGTTTACTCACACTGGTTTACAACCTGACCCGGGTGTTACTTTGATGTAATGCTCAGGTTAGATCGAGTATTACAGATTTTCAGGTAAGGACGTTTTGGAGCTCAGGAGGCGAGCTAGATGGCAGGAACGTATGGAGCATATACAGCTGTATATATTATTGTTGGCTTGGACATGTTGTTTTAAACTGTCCAGTGTATTGAATAGTTGTAACTCTGATGTATAAAAATATATAATTATACTGAGGGAGTTTTTCTTTGTAAAAATCGTTATTTATGTTATATTTATTTTGATCCGCTGCGAATGTGAGGTTTCTGTGGCTTGTTTATGTTTCTTCTTCTTTCTCTTTTCTTCTTTTCCTAACTATCTGGAATTTTCGGGATCGAAATTTTCGGGTCGTTACAGATGCTCTGCCATTTTCTCTTCTCCACTATTCTTCTAAAATATAAAATATTATACACACATTTTTTTATAGAGAAGAGCAGAAAATAAAACAGAAGAAGAGTCGTAGCGAATCAATCTTGCACAAGAAAGTAAATTTTAATCTATATTTCCCTTAACCTCCAATTTCTTTTCAGATCTGTATCTTTTCATATCAATGATTCTAATAATATGCATTTGCCTTGTTATAGATATTCTTTTGGATTAGAATGGAAAACGAGGAGTCATTAAAGGATTTAGATTCAGATATGAAGATTTGGAAAGCTTATCAAAGGTGAGTGGGAAATTACGTAATCTATATATAATATTGGAATTTATTTCATTGGATTTTTACTTAATTTTTATGCCTAAAAATATATCTAAGAGTTGTAGGCTCAAATCTTACACAACAAACATTGCCTACATATTCTGCAATTTAGGAAGATTGAATAGGATTATTATTCACACCAGATCTGAAAATCAATCTCCAAGTTGTAAAAAAATGAATATGGATAAAGATGTATAATTTATTGCAGATCTACAATTAGATTGTGAAGATGTTAGTATAATATAGATTTTCCTTAATTCTATTGGAACGTAAATTTTTGTAATTTGATTTGTTGGAAATATTGTTTATGTAACCTCTATAAATTTGTCTAATGTCTTGATTAAATGAAAAAATGCGACTTTTGATTTAACCAGGAATATACATAAAAAGAGGAAAGAGATATGTAAACTATGGATTTTCTTTCTGTAGTTTACACTGTCTATTTCAATAAAAATGAAATAAATGAGTCCTTGTAATTTCAAACGAAGTAAACCTCTTGATTTAAGTTAATTTGCGGAAAGTTATAAAGGAAACCTATATGAAAAGGGCAATTCAAATGGCTTAAAATATAAAAAGAAATATTCTAGTTAGGGATTAATTACTAAAAATATAATAATAAATGTGTAAATACATATAATCGCACTAATCATTCAAAATAAAAAATAATTGATACGACGTAATACACATTAATATCCCCATCAAGAATAATTAGAACATTGGAACAAATCACGTAATAAATGATAGAATTAGGAATTAAAATGGAAAGATAGTAACTCCAAAATCAATAAGTTAATAAATGTGTAATAAATACAGAGTTACTTGAGTTTAAATTGGTTATAAATGGAATAATGGGACTGATTAATGAAATTAATATGCATTTATGAGGACTGATTAGCAAGATAAATATGGTATTTATGAGGATTGATTAATGAGATTAATATGGCATTTATGAGGATTTGAAATTAATAAATAGACTAAAGGCATAAAAAGAGGGTTAATGAGAGACAGTCTAATTTAGACATTAATGACTAATTAATATGGGCAACATTCCTTTATTAGACAATAAAAGGAAACCAAAACCTAAGGATGAATTTGTAATAATAAAGTAGCGAATAAATACGTATTAATACTGTTAATCACACATAGAAAGCAATATAATTTCTATAGTAGGGAATTATATAGCTTAAATTATACATTTAGACGAAGTGTGAATTAATGGGCTTAGCCCAATAAGGCTTTGGGTGGTAGATTTGATTTAATAAGTTGGGATATAAGGCCTGCAGTGTTACACAACAGAAGTCTGCCCTTGGCTAAGAGACTACCAGTAGCTCTGTACACTTACTACTTATATGGGACATCACCAACCATAGGACCCGTGGGAAAGGAATATACGTTCTAGATAAGAAGAGGGAAATTTCCTAGGGTTCACCTTGGGTTTGAAGTATTAATTGGCCCGGTAACTTTGTAGAAATGGCGTCTGCTTCATATGCAACAAGAGGTAGTAAGTAAACGAAGGGAATATTTCCTTGACTTACTCAAGTTAGTCTAACTAGGGATGTCAGATGTGGAGGGTCAACGGGCTATGTCAGTAGTTGGTAACGACATTTAGTAGTAGGTTCAGTATATAAGCTTTGATGCCCAGCTACCCTAAACGAGAGGCAGCGAAGACTTAGGTTACGTCCCAACAGATTTCACTTCGTACTAGTGTAGAATCCGTATGGGATATGCAAATGCCTCATGTAGATATTTAGTGAAAAATTAGTTCAGTGGAAGTGGGCTAGTTAAACCTTAAATGAGTCTTTGAGTTGCAATAGTAGTATGATAATTAAATTATATATTATATTATAAGCTGTATATATATATATATATATATATATATATATATATATATATATATGTCAATGGTCTTTGTAGCTATAACCGATAGACTAGTGTTGACGATGCGAAGGGCCCGCTTCATATTTAGAAAGTATTTAGTGCCAAGGATTTTGTGTAGATAAGCATAAATATATATATATATATATATATATATATGTTTAGATATATTTAGTACATATTAATAATGATACCTTGGTCAGGCATATCGTATGCACACATATGATTTAAAGGTTAAGTCATAAACAATAGACATAACATTTAAATGGAAATCTATTGGCATAAATTAATGGTATGGGTAAAGTATGTAATTTTCCAATCACCAAAATGTTATTCCGACTCCCCCACCTCATAACAACCCATAGGTTAGGTTTGAAAGGATAGGTTATTGGTTTAAGATGAGAACAACAGAAGATGAAGTCTTCTCTTTCTTTCTCTACACGTACAGGGCAACTAGTTATCCAAGGAATGATATTCCATGGTAGTAGTCTTAGGTAATGCGCATGTTCTATTATACTTTTAAATTCCGCTATGAGTTTATGTTTAACGCACTATACTTGTGTTTATTACAGGTTAGCAAAGCTAACAATCTATTACCTAATGGACTTGGGTTTAGATCTAGTAGAAATTCGGGGCTATTAAGCTGTGGATTGTTACAGTTTTATTATTATTTTTGTTGAATTCATATGTTATAATTTAATTTAACTTTAATTTAAAATTTAAATATTGTTATTTTTGTTGTTAAAGATTCACATTCACAATGCCAATATATGATGTAAATAAACCAAGGAATATACGAGGTGAATAATGTAGGTTACGTGAGATCGTTGGTATTTATGATCACATTTTATAAAATGAGCATACAATGTATATATCTAATATAATATTTTCTTAATATATTTTACATGTTCATATATAAATAATTTATATACATATATAATATATATTTTTTTTCACCAATACATATAAAATAAAGTAAATGCTTATTCAGCTAACATATACACACGTATATTAGCCGAAATAAACATTACTTTATTTAACTTACGAATATACATACACACACACATATACATATATATACATATACATACATACATATATATATATATATATATATTTAAAATTTGAATCTTATCTAATTCGTATTATATATATATATATATATATATATATATATATATATTATTTCTCTTTTTTAAATAGGGCTAATATATATAATTTAATGTTTATGTTATTTTGAAATATAAAATGTGTATATTAACATCAAGGTAGAACAAAAATTTCTCTATTTATTCAGAATCCCATTAGCAAAGTATATATACATATATGCCTTTTAAATTATATTGTTCTAAAATATATTTATGTACATATTAATCCCAAGGCCAAACCCTAAATAGTAATGTGTGTGTATGTGTGTGCGAGTGCGTGTGTGTGTACATATATTACTAGTATGTGTGTGTGTAATTTTTATTATTAAAGTTCTTTTATGTGAAAAATTTTTAAGGGTTAATCAATATATATGATGAACAATTTAAATTGAAGATTACCTCCATGTTCAGTCGGTCGTAGACATGTTAACCTTTCACATCGAAGTATGGCTCTTTCTTTCTCTTAGCTTGTGCTAATCCTGACCAAAGGTTCTAACTAGTTTAATAGCTGTTAGGATTTTATTTTCTGTATCTAGAATGAGAAAAGGAGGTAGTATTTATAGCCATCAAATATCATAAATATTTCTACTTTACTTCCTCCTTTTGCTCTAGGTATGATCTTGGTGAAAGCGAAGTGTTAAATTCCCATTTATCCCATATTTTGGCCACATCCCTTTCCATGGACTCTCCATGATGTTAGGCTAACTAACATCATATATCAAATAATTACATATTTATCTCTACCCATATATTTAAATTAATATATCAAAAAACACATTGTTTTAGTTAAATTTAAGGCCTTTAATAAATATTTAAAAGCCATAAAATATATTACAACACTTCTAGTGATTTTTTAACATTGCAAAATAATTCAAACAAGTTGAATTCAAGAAATTGCTTACAATACTATGTTATTGAATCCCAGTTGCGAATTCGGTCCTTTGTGATATTAAAATAATTTAAATACTAAAGCCTGCAGGGACTTTGTTGAAATGCAATATTAGGGAAGAATTCGGTTGCGTATAGATCGTTTTGATGAAACCCAATTTCTAATCTACATTAAGCTACACCCTAAGTAATAATATTTTTTGCATGTTTTCTTTTCATCGTCACTATAGCACTTATATAGTTAAAGTTTGGTCAATGGTCAAAAACTCCAATATTGTCCGTAGTTAATTGCCTAGTGCAACTTAAAATTGTTTGGTTCGATCCGATAACTACTCCTACTCTTCTACAAGTGAAAAGCGGCTGAACTCAAAGCCACATTCCCAAAGATTTGCCTCAACGGGTCAAATTCCTCCCTTCTATCCATGTTATCACTCACATGCCAAGGAGAGCTATCTAGTTTCTGCGAACAACATATTCGTCCAACATGAATCATTCATTCATTTGGCATAGAAAGTTTCTGAAGTTTCCATGGAGCGTCAACACGAAATAGATCATCTCAAGTTGGAGGCTATTCACAAAAAAGATATAATCAAGGATCAGGATGCTGAGTTGCTTGAATTCAATACCCAACTTGCCGAGGCTGAAAAGAAGGCCAAGGAGACAGCAAAGGTGGTAAACCATATGGAAACTTCCCACAAAAAGAACTCGATGCGGCACTTCAACGCAGCAGAATACTTGCTTTAGAAAAGGACTTCTCGCATAAGGAGAAAAACACTTTAGCTCGTCGCATTGAAGAGCTCGATGAATCGTTGAAGAAGGAGAGGGAGGAAAAGATTGAGGCCTAGGAGGAGTAGTAGAAATACTGTGAAGAAGTTGTTGAGGCAAGGAGCTTTAAAACAAAACTCGATGAACAGTTTGCCAAAATTAAAGCTCTGAAAGAAGAGGGTAGAAAAGAGATGCTTGAACAAGCCAACTCCTAGGTGGAAGCCGCCATTGAGTCCGGTAGGAACAAAATCAAGGACTTGTTCGATCCGTTGATTACTGAATATAATGTGAAGGTCCCACTCCATCGTGACTTAAGCTTTCTCGGCGAAGGTTACCTCGAATTGCTTGCTGAAGCCTATGAGCATATTTTTAAGATAAAGAAAGATGAGTTGGGTGAAGTCGAATTCCATGAGGAAGAATTAGTGAGAGAAGTGCTTCAGGAAACGAGCCTTTGGATCTGACTACTTCCAAACTTCAATTTTTCAAGGCTCTTGCACCTACTGAAGATGGAGGGGATATTGTCGAGTCTTTTGAAACCGATCCTAAGGGTTCCTCTCTAACCTAATTAGCCAAACCGTCAATTTCTCATGACATGGAGCAGAATCTCCGCTATGATCTAAATAACCCTGACTTTAGGTAGCAAATGCTATCTCCCATCCTTGAAGGAATTATTTTGGTGACTACGAAAAGTCAACCGGATGTTGGTATCATACTAAACTTCTCCGTATTTGAAAAGTTCTTATTCTTCTTATGCAATGACTTTTAGTTAATGTTCGTGTTTTAACAATTTTTACAAGTCTTCCTAGCCCCGATCAGACTCCCTAGATTGGTGCCACCATGCAGTAGGATGAGAAGATGGACGAAGACCCGACTACTGTCGATGTTCTAGGGCCCGATGCCCAAGTCGTCGATGCTACGGATGAAGACAAAACTGAAGATCTTCTCCCAACTGATGATCCTGATGATGTAATAATTACTGGTGCTTTGGAGTATGCCGCTAAAACCAACATGAGGGTGAGGATTGAGGAGGAGGAAAAGTTGTAACGAAAAGTTAAAGGTGAGCCTGTCAAGGTGGAAATCGAAGATCCTGATCTTGTACCATTGCATGTTATTCCACTGGGCGGGTCGATTCCCGATGAAATTCCTCCGTCCACAAGCACTCCGGCAAAGGGTGGCAAAAGGGTCTCACAAGAGAAGTTTGTGCGGCTCCACCCCTAAAAAATCTAAAAGGGAAAGAAAATCAAATGATTTCTTTCTTTTCAGTGTACTTGTAATTCGTTGATTGCAAATTCTATTAGCAATTAACTTTCTTCATCTCCAGGCTTCCTTATGATCGTTGCCTTAAGTCGTAAAGAACACTAAGATGGAGCTATAGTGAGCTGTCGTATTTAGCTTTTGGTAGTTAGTATTCCTCCTGTCGATTTCAGGTTCGAGTTCGTGGAATAGAGAACGGCCATAATCTACTCATCTATTCATGGAGTTTATACTCCAATCCTTACTCTGGAGACTTAGAGTTATTTTACGAGTGCTCGATTCACGCTCAATTTATGTTTATGCTCTAGTCCCCACAATAGGGAGTTAGAGTTATCTTGTTGGTGGTCGGTTCACACCTGATTTATGTTTATACTCCAGTCCACACTCTGGGGCCTTAGGCTTCTTTCGCGGGCTGTCGGTTCACACCCGTTATATGTTTGTACTTCAATCCGTGCTCTGGGGACCAAAGTTAGTTGTTGGGTGGTTAGTCACACCCGATTTGATGTTTATACTTCAGTCCGAACTCTGGGACTTAGAGTTATTTCGTGAGCGGTCGGTTCACACCCGATTTATGTATGGTGTGGATTGATATTGACCGTCGACCCAATGACATGATATTTTGGTGTAAATCGATTTTGACCGTCGACCCAGCGGCACAATATTTTGGTGTGGATCAATATTCACCGTTGACCCAGTGGCATGATATTTTGGTGTGGATCGATATTGACCATCGACCCAACAGCACGATATTTTGGTGTGGATCGATATTGATCGTCGATCCAATACAACACGATATTTTGATGTGGATCGATATTGACCGTCGACCTAGCGGGATGATATTTTTAGTCACCCGTAACTTCGAACGTCGGTATGATTGGTTTTATATTAAGGCCTACTTGCAGTTGTTGCCTTAATTTAATCTTTGTCCCTTAGTCCGGGTAGAAATTTTTTAATCTCCAAAGAGTCGGCTATATTTGTTCCTTATTGCGTGCCCCATTCTTTGGATCATTTGTGGGAATTATTAATCGGGCAAATTAATAGAGCTCATCTTGTTTGATCCCATCGAGGATTAGTATGACTAATAGATTTCAAACTCTGACAGCATCTTTATAGATATCGATATAAATCGGTTTCGTTATGTACTTAACATACAATGCAATAACAATCACATGTACAATGGAAGCATTAAACATTATTCATAAAATAGAAAGGAACAAACTAGTCTGTCTTATTACCTATTCAGGAAATCAAATGCAATAGCAAACAATGAAAGTAAATAGAACTGAAATGTAATGGAAATAGCATCGTAAATGCTCACTATTCCATGCTCTCAGAAGTGTAATGCCATCGACAGTCGCTAGCTTGAAATTTCCTTCTCTATGCCTCTTTTCAACGACATACGATCCTTCCCAAGTTGGATTAATGTGTGACGGGGCAGGAAAAACTCGTTTTAGAACGAGATCGCCAACTTCAAAGGTTCTTGATCGCACTTTAGTGTTGTAATATCGGATAACTCAATGTCCATGTGAAGCTGCTCTCAAATCTGCTTCCTTGCTCTTCTCATCTATAAAGTCCAAAGATTCCAAGAGAAGATCTTTGCTTATTTTGGGATTGTAGTAAGTCACTCGAGAAGGGACTTCGAGTTCCACTAGAATAACGGCTTCGGAACCATATGCAAGGGCGAATGGAGAATGGCCAGTTGTGGACTTTTGAGTGGTTATGTAGGCCAAAAGTGCCGTAGGAAGTTCATCCACCCACTTGCCTCTAGCCTTCTCCAAAAGGTTTTTCAGAATAGACTTGATAATTTTATTTATGGCATTACGCTATCCATTTGTTTGAGGATAAGCGACCACTTCAAACCTCGTTTCAATATGATAACTTCAACAAAAGACTTTAGATTTGGTACTATCGAATTGAGTTCCATTATCCGTTACAACAGTACGCAGAACACTGAAGCGACATATGATGTTTCAAACAACAAAATTGATACTTTCTTGGTTGTGATCATAGCTAATGGTTTTGCCTCAGCCCACTTGGTGAAGTAATCAACCGCAACAATAGTGTATTTCGCACCACCTTTAGAGATGGGTAAAGAGCCGATGATGTCAATACCCCACATAGAGAATGGCCACAGGCTGACCATTTGTGTGATTTCTGTGGGCGGAGCTCTTGGAACTTTCGCATATCTGGCATTTGTCACATTGTCTCATATAATCCGCAACATCCCGGTTTACGATTGGCCAATAATAACCATAACAGAGTATCTTCTTCCCCAGAGTTTGCCCCTCAGTGTGATGATCGTATTCTCCATCATAAACTTCTTTCAGAACACACTTTATCCCGTCGTGACTGATACACTGGAGTAGAGGAACATAAAAACCTTTTCTATGCATAGTTCCTTCTTGCATACTATACAGCAAAGCTTTGCGAAGAATCTATCACTTTTCATTTCTCCTTTCAAGCAAGATTCAATGCAGCAAATAATCTTTAAATGGAGTCATCCATGATTCCCTTTCGGATTCTTCTTCCAGTATTTGGTTGATTTCCATCACATTTATACTTGAAGTATTTAATATCATCCAAGCCCATCTGCTACGCATCGTTGGTATTAGCGAACTTTGCCAATAATTCAACCCCTCGGTTTTGCTCATACGGGATATGTGAAATGTCTTGGTATTAGAATTCTGCCAATAACTCCTGAACTCGGTTAAGATGCAGGGAAAGTCGTCGTCCCTTAGCCTGATAGTCTCCTCCAACATGATACACCATCAGATATGAGTCGTAAAATATTTCAAGAGACTTCACTTTAAGTTCTCTAACAACTTTAAGTCCGGCAATCAATGCTTCATACTCAGCCCCGTTGTTTGTAACAGGAAAATCAAGCTTCAAAGCATAACAAATCGACAGGTTTTCTGAGGTTACAAGCATAATCCTAGCTCCGGAACAATGATCATTGGATGCTCCATTAGTGTACATTTTCCATTGCACGGTAGAGATTTTGCTACCTTCTGGAAGATCGTCTTGCATGGTAAATTCTACTATAAAGTCCACCAAAACTTGACCCTGGATAGCTCTTCAAGGAAGATATGTAATATCGAACTGGCTGAGCTTAATATTCCATTTCAGCTCCTTCCAGATGTCTCATGTTGCTGTAGGACCTATCATAATGGCTGGTCGATGTAAATATTGATCGGATGCTCCTAGAAGTACGGACGAAGCTTCCATGATGCAATTAACAAGTAGTACACCAATATCTCTATCTTTGGATAATTCCTTTTTGCCTTTGTTAATCGTTTACTAATGTAGTACACCGGCCTTTGAATTTGGTTCTCTTCGCGAATCAAGATGGCACTTATAGCGTGGCTGATACAGCCAAATAAATGTACAACTCCCCATGATCTACCGACTTTGACAGGATAGGCGGTCTCTCTAATTGATTCACTAGAGCTCGAAAAGCATCTTCAAAATCCTGCGTCCAATCGAAATTTCTATTTCCTTTCCTAATCAAATCAAATAAAGAAATGCATTTGTCAGTTGCTTTGGAGATAAATCAACTTAAGATAGCAACCTTAAATTGAGACTTTGGACTTGTTTAATGGTTCTTGGCAGTTGAATATCTCGAATGGCCTGAATCTTCTTGGGATTGGCTTCTATTCCATGAGCTTTGACAATAAAGCCCAAGAATTTTCCAAACGAAACACCAAATGAACATTTCAAAGGATTGATTTTCATGTAGTAATCTCGAAGGATGTCGAACATCTCTGCCACGTCTCGAATGTGATCGTTTGATCGTCGCGACTTTACAAGCATATCATCCACATAGACTTCCATTGTCCTCTTAATTTGATCTTTAAACATCTGATTAGCTAGGCATTGATAGGTTGCTCTGACGTTCTTCAATCCAAACGGCATTACCACGTAACAATATAATCCAACATCCGTAACAAAGCAGGTATGTTTCTGATCAGGGACATGCATTAGGATTTGGTTATACCTTGAGTATGCATCCATAAAAGATATTAATTCATGCCATGCAATCAAATCAATTAGCTGATCAATCCTTGGAAGGGGAAAATTATCCTTAAGACACACCTTGTTCAAGTCTGAATAGTGGATGCATGTTCTCCATTTCCCATTCGTCTTCTTCACCAGTACGAGATTGGATTCCATTCAGGATAGAGGGCGTCGTGGTTAAACCCATTGACTTTCAGTTTATCCACCTCCTCTTTAGGAGCGATGGATCCCTCCAAATCTACGCCTTGTCTCTTTTGTTTCATCGGAACATATTTCGGGTCAATGTTTAATGCATGGCTCACAATGGCAAGTGAGATCCCACGTTTTTCAAAATGAGTCCAAGCGAATAAGTCTAGATTCACTCGAAGAAAACCAGCAAGTTCTTTCATCATTGGGGGGCTAAGCTGCAATCCGATCTTCAAGACCCATGATGGGGGGTTGTGGCTAACCGTGATATCAATCGTCAGCTCAACCAGCGTTGCCGTAGTCTCCTTGGGATTCCCTTCATCATCGCTCAGATCTATATCTCTATAGAACTGACTGTAGCGCCCAAGCCATGGCTTAGGTGCCAATTGTCAATCTTGATAACTTGGATGTGGACAGATTTGTCCACACCCCTTTCCCTTCTCCTTAAACTGAGCTTCCCTCAACTAAACTACATAGCAGGCACGTCTAGTCATCTGATCACCATGAACCACTTCTACACCATTATTAGCCGAAAAATTTAAAGCTAAGCAGCACGAGGAAAGAGCTGCCCGAAATTCAGCTGGGGCCGATCGGCCCAGAAAAACATTGTACTGTGAGTCAACATCCAAAATGATGAACAGTAAGATTCGTACTCCCCGACATTCACCTTCTCCAAGTTCAACAAGAAACTCCACATAACCAACAGCCTTAATGCTGTGCTATTAAAACCATGTATGGGAGATTTAGATGGTTTTAAATCTTTGGCCTCTATTCTCATCCGATTATGCACTTTCTTGAATTCACCGAGCTTCCATAATCAATTAAAATTGTACTCACCAAACTAGGACCGATCATGGCAGAAATGACCATCAGGTCAATTTTTGAGGTTTCAACTTTATATGAATCCCTGCTCCTGAACACAATATCATCCACCATCGTGCATTGTTGCTTTGCCGAAGCTCCTTTCTCTGTATTTGAACAATATTCAAAGTCTGCATGCCTTATCATGCTAGCATAACACTCCATTTCTTGCCAACTCCTATCCGCACTGTGCGGTCCTTCGACTATTGTGTTAATCACTAGTCTTCCACTGGTTCGCGTAGGCTCCTCAGCCCTACGTGGAGCTTATCCTCGATTGGGGTCAGATGTCCCCTATCCTTCATCATATGGAGCTTTCACAAACTGTGCAATTTCTTTTCCCAAATCACCTTTTTGATAGCATCCCGGAAATACCTCCACTCATTTGTAATGTGCCTATAACACTCGTGAAACCGACAGTATCTTCCGGTCTATTTCTATCTCTCTGTCGACTTTTTTGCAAGAGGGTTCCTATATTCTATGGTATTGCAGATGGATAGATAAATATTCTCCACGTTTAGTGTGTGTATTTTTCATACATAGGAATCGTAGGTCTTGGTCTCCCAATCTTCCTCTTTTGGTCTCGATTCTTGTCCTCATTTTTTTGTTGATTCAGCTTGTTCTGAACATTAACTTGGACTTTCCTAGAACTATAGTCAGACTTCTTTGTTACAAAATTGCTTTGTACTGCTTCTCCTTTCAGTCCCACAACACTATGTTTCCTAGAGGATCTGGCTTCCTCTTTCCTCGAAAACTAAGTTGCCTTTGAATAGAAGCGCTCCAACGTGTCAAGCAGTTTTCCAGCTAGCCAATCACCAAACTTATATTTCAGGGCAATCCTTCTCGTTACGGCCATAAGAATGGCAGGATCATTTAGGTTACTGACTTCCATAGTGGCGATATGAAATCTTTCCAAATAGTCGTTCAACTATTCCCCCAAAGCCTGGATTGCGTTGCAAAGTGACATTACGTCATTAGGACGAGTAGCGTGCATTCGAAACTACTCCACATACTTGATTGCTAGCTCATCAAACCTTGAAATTGACCGTGGAAGTAGTCTCGTGAACCACGTCGTTGCTATTCCAGATAGGATTATAAGAAAGAATAAATATTTGGTCGCGTCAATGGCTCACGTAGAATCCATCAACCAATCATATCTCATAATGTGCTGCATGGGGTCAGTTTTTCCCACATAAGCAAGCATTGTAGGCATGTTGAATCTTCTTAGATATTCCACGTGCGAGACGTTGTCAGTAAACATGGTATGGCTTCTTGAAAATCCCCAGTCATCATTGGTCAAACCTTAGTTCTCTCTCACCAACCGTCTAACCATCGCCGATAAGTCTGGCGTCTAGATGGGTGGTGCCAAGCGGTGGTCGTGCTCCACCTCATGTGAATGGTTCAGTCGACATCTATAGGCCATTTCATGCCTTCTTGGTCTACCATCCTCTTGATGTGCCCCTTAGGCATTCATCCCGTCGTCATTCCAGTGGGGTACTTAGTTACCATTTAGTCGAACTCCAACATCCAACCTTTCGAAAATAGCTCATGCTCGATTCCCTAAGTGTGGCGGGGGAATCCCTCCTCTGGAGGAGGGATCGGTACCGATCCCTGGGGGGATCGACATCGATCCATCTTAAGAGACCATATTGGTCTGCTAATTGATGCTTCGATGTTTCTGCTTGTTCTCTTTTGACTATGCGATGCCTATGCTTGTGGTATTCATCTAATGAGGTTGAACTCTCCGATGCCAAGTAAGAAGTGGGATACCTTCTGGCGTTCTCACGTTGTTGTTAAGCAATATGGTACATTAGGCTAGCATTAGTCTCAATATGCTCATTCAGATGTCTAGCGTTTTCCTTCAACTCCCTTATCAAGTTATTAAATTCAGCTCTAGTTATATAATTAATAGGGTTTTGGACTTCAGCAAGCCCCACATTCTGATTTGCAAGTTGGTTGCTTAGGGATCCTTATTGAATGCTAGCGGTTTCATTCCCATCCACATTCTAAGAAGTTAATCTGGTATGTCTCACCATTATCGATTTCCTTGCTTCGATTTTGGTAAATCTGAATAGTATATGTAGGTTTATGAAGATGACTATGGATCTCCTTTGGTGGATTTATTCAATTCAGTAGCAACGAAGGGGATCCTAACGTGCCGAGAATTAGGTTTTCATTAAAAGCACCAGAATGTCTGCTACCAAATTGGCCATAAACACTCAAGAATAGGTCTGTGTAGTGAAGTAAATGAAGAAAACTAAATTTAAACAGAGGAGTATAGAAAAATAATAAGCAAATCAAAACAGAAATCAAGAACAACATGATTTATAGTGGTTCAGCATTGATTGCCTACGTCCACTTTGAATATTCTCTTTATTGATTCGCTATAATCTTGATTGCAATAGCAAACAACAAGAAGTAAGAGAATAATAGAGGAAGTTGATTACAATAAAGGTGTTATGTAACCAGTAGCATGAAGATCCTTAGAATAACACCCTGGGCCAGTATTTGTAGGTGAAGGAAACCACCAATCTCTCTGAAACTTAGGCACAAGACTCCATATCCATATAAGCCCACCATAGGGGGCACTAGGCCCAAATCTCAATGGAGAGGGATTGACATCGATGCCTGCATTGGTTGATTTTGGGGCAATGATCCCTATGGTGGCTTTTTCATGCTGACACATGATGTCTCTCCAAATATCATGTTGATTGAATATGTGGAGCTCGTTTTTTTGCTTAATCTTTGGCTTGGATTCATTCTAGAATTGTCCCTACCGATCCCTTCATATTAGATCATGCCGATCCCTTTTATATGCCATTCGTTCGTACTCTCTGTACCCCATTATACAATGTCGATCCATGCTTATTCATGTATATTCCTTAGATTTCACTATACAGTACCGATCCCTCCTATTCCTCATGGTTATGCCAAGCCATCTGATGACCTATCATGCCAATCCCTCTTATGATTTAACATGCTGAGCCCTCTCATTCCATTACCCAATCCTGATCCATCCTGCCTATATAACTAGGCCAATCCTTCTTAACTTACATGATTATGCTAATTCCCTGATTACTTCGTTTACGTTCACTTTTCATCCAAATGACTACGCTGATCCCTATCGTACTGCCTTGCTATGTCAATCCCTTGCCTATCCAAACTATTTTCCATATTTTTAGCATCATACATCATCTATCTATCAACTCCGTTCAATCCGGGCTTCGTATAACCATTTGAATTCTACTTCTGTGTCCTGTAGCCATGGTTCTATGGTATCCTTCTTGACAACAGCCGAATCTTCCTTGCACGCTCAGTCCAATATAGCCGGGTCAGGATATCGGGTAACACACACCACAGTTCTGTTACGTTGAATGGAGAATTTCGGCAACCATAACAGAACGAAGCAAAGTAGTATACAGAAATCACTTCACTATTCACATGCACAGAGTTGTAGTAAATACACACATCACACAATACAACAGTATGTGATATGGAAATTACAAGACAAGCAATTGTATTATGTACACAACAGTGGTATATAAACAAGCACAGTACGTAAAGTATAGGGAAAGTACATAGGAAAGATTATAATAGAAACACTAATCTTTTTATTACCAATATCATTCTTTGTACAATTCAAACAGCGAGGGCCGTACCCACACAATTTCGGCCTGTTTGGGCATAACAAAAGCAAAAATACTGACTCTGACAAAGGAAAGAAATACCAATTACAGGATCTATAGTTGTACAGATTCAAACAACACAAAAGACACATACAGAAAGTCCACCAAAACTCCACTCCACTAGCACTCAAGTGCACCATCGCTTCTTCCCGCCTTTTCTTGGGAGGATTAGAATCCTCTTCTTGCTATCCTTACCAGTCTCCCCTCACGTAGCAGGTTAGACCCCTCAGATCCTCCGGTAGCCGCATTTCCCTCCTTTGACTTCTATAGTTGGATAGTGGTTGGAGTCTTGCCCTTTGCCTCCTCCTTTTCCTTCTTTTATTGAAGACCTTTCTCTAGTCTATCTGCCATCATTGTCTTGTCTATTGGTCCTGACTCACCGATAAGTACTACTTCTTCATCCACCGATAGGGAGACGTCCTCCAGATTTTGTAGCGCTTCTGTCTGCTTTGAATCGAGTCCAGGCCTAGAGCTGGAGACAGGAATCATGCCAGAAGCAACTACAGAGATGGTTTTGGAAGCAGAGCAGTGGCTTCTAAGCTCCAAGAATTTGAGGGCAGTAAAGGAAGAGTTGGCTAAATAAAATTTCAAAAACACATTTGTATAGTTTAGTAAAAGATTCTAGAGTGAATCGAAGCGCCTGGAACATTGGAGAGACGAGGGAAATACATGATCCTGGAGTTTGAGTTTGGTCACAAACTACAACTTCATAGTATCCTCCGCAAATCCCCATCTCGAAGAGTTGCATGATAGTTGGAGAAAGGTGTGGCTCACCTAAGGCTTTAGAAGATAAATGAACATGAGCAGCTTCGAAAAAAGTAGTTGTGGATGGTGGAACAATTGCCATTGGCTCTTGGGAAGTAGGAACAGGTGTTTCACACTGACCCAAAGAGCTTGGCCAAACAAGAACTGTAACAGCGGCATTAGTGACACCCTTCTCTTTCTCTTCTTGAAGAATCTGTCCACCGACTTCCATAAAGTCCATGTCTTTAAAGCTTAGGTAGACAGCCATTAATTCCTCCATGAAGCGCATGTCCCTAGCCTGTTCCGATCTCACCAGCACTTCCTCCCAGACCATGGTTAGTGTCCGAGGATAATCATCTCCAATCCATTTCAGGTTTCCCTTGTTCATCACATTGCAAGTGCAGAGGTAAAGTACACTGGCATCCATTTGGCCTATCACCTCATCATACTCTGCTTGAACCTCCAAAAAATCTAATTGTGTGACCAAATGATCGATCTCTTCTGCCAGTTTACCACGTATAGATACTTTTTTCCTTAGCAAACTATAAGTTTTCCTCACAAAGTCGGGTAAGTTCGGATGCCCATTCAACGATGGCGGCATCTTTAGTAGCAGTGGTTTGATCCAAGAATTTGATAGTGTCCTCTACAATTGTTATTTGTTTTGTCAGTTTGTCAAATTCTCTATAAACGTCCCTAAGTTGATTTTTAATCATGATAAGTGCTCTGTCGTAATCCCGTTCATCTTGGTTAATAATTGTCTCCCGCAGTCTCTACCTTTAGGGTAGCATCCCTCTTAACTTTCAACATAGCTGTTTCAGTATCATAATCCTTTATTGATCTATCAGGGTCATCCCTTTTAGCCTCAAATAAGAGAATTTCTTCATAAGTGATGCGATTCACACCCAAAAGGGCCTCCATGAGATTTTGTCAATCAAACCTAGCTTCTAAGTCCTTGCGGATTATCTCAAGATTGCATAAGGATGTGTTTGTAGGCTTAGTGTTCTTGTAAAACTTAACACGTATTATTAATAAATGCATGTAGGTAACTTGGAGCATGGGTGGACCGGGCAGGAGTACAAACTTCTCCCTTTTGCTAGAAGAACCGGGGGCAGCTGTAGTAGTTATGGCTTAGTATGAAGGGACTTCCCGAGTTGCGGCTGTCTAAGCTTCGGTGCGACGGGGAGCAATGGATAATAAAGCCTCGTTATGTTCATAAGAATCATGGTGGCACTTATGTACATCGTCAAGAGCACTACTCTAATCATCCCTTTTTCTTTTATCTCCTCTCCCACATTCTCTTTCTCCAAGTGTTGGATCTCCTCCTCCTTTCTCTTCCTTCTATCCTCGTCTATTTCACGGTGAGAGCGATGG
The DNA here is from genome assembly GCA_030765085.1 of Allium cepa. Taxonomy (NCBI): domain Eukaryota; kingdom Viridiplantae; phylum Streptophyta; class Magnoliopsida; order Asparagales; family Amaryllidaceae; genus Allium; species Allium cepa. The sequence goes on from CM060928.1 coordinate 808,356,912, forward strand.
GAACGATCCAAAGTTTGATCCTTGTAGAAGCCATATTTTTGACGAAGTTGCCGGTACAATCCATGTCCAATGGCACCTAAAACAAAAGGAAAAGTGGAGTTAATGTTGTTAATAGGAAAGTTGACTCGATATGGAAATGTGTGTTCGGGCTCCTAAAGTGAACTAAGTAGTGCTGATGACCCCATATGTACTCTATTAATTGTATTGAAATGGTTTAAGGGTTGGAGTCTTTCAACCTTCGCTCAAAAAAGCACTAGAAGAGATGTTGATTGATGAGCCATTCTCGCCTATCATCTCTCTAATCGAGATATCCCTAAATTCATTCACATAAGTGGAGACATCTCTTAGAAAATCAATAGTCAATGTATCTACAATGGGAGTTGTAATAGATTGACTTCAGCAGATTCTATAGTATCAGCAGTTGTTTTCCTTGGAGGAGGGGAGATCAGGAGCTCGGGACCCAATGCCACATTGGTTAGCATATCCGACGAAGGTAAGTCGAGAAGGTCAAGGCTCGTCTCCATGGACTCGCCAAATGACTTATCTCTTTCTTTAAAGATGTAAAAGTCACTGTCATCATCATTTGAACCTTTTTCCTCTTCTTCTGCCATTAGCTCTTTCCTACCTGTCCTTCAAAATAGGTCATCCTGTTCCTCAAGGATCAAGGACATCCTATGTGTCTCCTCTCTATCTCATATAACGTCCTCTTCGGAAGGTAAGTTCGTGTCGGCTCTAGGAATCTCTCCAGGCTAAGCTTCCTCAGACAAGTCGACCATGCCATCTTGAGCCTCCTCATCGGAGTCATGGGTTTCGATGAAAGGATGAGTGTGCCTCCTAGAGCTGCTCGAATTCGAGGGCTCTTCATCCATGGTAGATCTCTCAGGATGAAGCAAGCAGAACCATCGAAGGTTCTTATTCATCAAAAGGAACTCTACCATATGCTCGTAAGCCCTCTTATCCTTTAGAGTTTGAAGCACTGCGTTGAGTTCATCACTACTTTATGGCCTTGGGATAACTGTAGAAAAGGATAAAGATAGTTAGAAATCTGAAGTGTTCTAGTTGTGTGGAGATAAGGAATAGAGACTTACTTCCTAATATCCATAGAAGGTTGAAACCCTCTGGACACCGAACAAAGAAATATTCATTCTTAAAAGTTGAGCATTTGTTATGAAGATCTTCAATCATCTAGCAACCTCTTCAGGCTTCTATGATTATGAAGCAGAGGTAATCTTAACACCTCTTAAACTGTAGAAGGAATATCATCTCATTTATCCTTGGATGCTGTCTAATCCTAGTCATGAATATAACATATAATGGACTTAGGAGTGCGTAGCCATTAGGATGAATTTGGAACGGTGCAAGCCCAATCTTTTGGAGCACCACCGATAGGAATCTATTAAATGGTGGCTCGACACTGCTCAAGCACATGTATCGGTTGCATGTAGTAAATTTTTTCTAGAGGATTGTATGCAAACTCAGCTCGAGTAGGCAATCGAACATCATTCTTTGGAATGCCATGTTGTGTACATATGTTCCTTAGCATCTTGCTCGTTAGGATTGAAGGCACTTGCTTTGGAGAGATGGTTGGGAATCTCATCCTAGGATTTAGCTGATAGATCATAGGTCCGATGGGAACAAGTAGGCCATAGAAGTTAGTAGGAACAGGTTGACATGACTCTATAGGAATAGATGGGGGAATTGGGGCAATCGTTGATTCAGCCTCTAAAGGTGTGGATGTCCCTTCCCTATACTTGTGACGGGATGATTGGGGTGTCATTCTAGACAATAAAATTTGTTAATCACGGTCAGGTATACTTTATTACTAACAAGAATTCCCATGTCATTAACGCTTGAAATCTAGAGGAAGTTGGCGTATGCTGACTAATTGGATTCCAAGTGTTGACCGAGATAAGTGCAGTATGTTATCTATGTGGAGTGAGTCCAATGTCCTGAATACTACGAACGGACTATCCCATGTGGATAGCTCACTCATATTGGCAAAACAATCTACATCATCTATTGAAATTATCTTTCTATACTTACTCGGTACCGACCGACAATCGATAACAGATCCGTCGTCCAAAGGAACGCCAAAAGCTTCTCTTTTCAAGATCATCGAAAGTACACAATTAGAAAGGCAATAAGATAAGACCATCAAATACGCTCAAACTTAATACAAATTGATGTGTTGGAAGATATTCAATGATTGAAACTTAGCCAATTTTCCAAAAGAATATCGCTGAGGCCAGGGAGTGCGACTAGTTCTCGAAATTCATCCGTATTCAACTGTGGTCAAACCCTAACTTTACCTTGATTCAATTTGCCTTGGAATTAACCGTCTCCTTCAAATTTGAAATTAGCCAAGCTCTCCTACGTCATCACCATTCACATCTAACCCCAATTTCATTACTGTTAACCTTAAATTCAAGTTAAGAATTGAATCAAGATCTAGGATTTTCAACTTAACTTAGGTCCAGCATCTTAGAGTTGCAGCTTGATGACTTGAGATCACCAGGCAATGACGAGTTGGTCCAGGCAATGGAGAAAACAAGAGGAGGTGGCGAAGCTTGAGCGACAACAGTTCGGTAAAGGATAGGATTAGGTCGGTTGGAAGTAATAAGGACTTCGGTTGGGAGAAATAATACAAAGGAAAGTGAGGAGAAAAGCTTAGAAATATAATATAAGTAGTGAAAAATCTACTTAAAATTTTCCGAGTCCTTAACTCGATATTGAGTTATCAATATAACTCGGTATTGAGTTATCATTTTTCATCCAATTCGACTTCTATTCAACGCATACAACCAACATAATACTCTAAGGTGTTATGTAAGCTTTAGGACAGGAATCATATAGCCAGTACAAAGAAATGGAATTTAGATTGAAATCAGGATAAAAGAGAATTAGAAATCAGTCAAGTAAAAGAAAAGTCTCGAGATAAGAATCAACAATCAAGTGGGACTCATAGGATAACAATTCAAGACTTACCTCATTCTAGAGCACACTTTGATTTCAACGAAATCATACTCTATGGGGTAAATGTTAAATGGATTTTTAACCAGGCAGAATTTCAACAGAAGATAGAATGCTAAGGCGAAGACAGAATGACTTGAAACCTAGAGGGTAGACTCAAATAGATTAAAGAAGTAAGTCATGTAAAATTGGGCCACTATGAAGATAAGTCCACAACTATGCACCAAGTTATGACCACAACTAGGCGCCGAGTTATGGCGCTCCATAGCTGGAAGCTCCAAAATTCTACATGCCATTCTCTAACTATTGTATGCAATTCCATGTGATTTCATAAAGTTTTAAACAACCTATCTCAAGAACTAAAGAGTTAGCTTAAGTAATATGCAGAAGAAGCCAAGTTATGGAGGAACAATCATCAAAACAAGTCAATAAGCCATGAAAACACATAGGAAACTACAAAACAAAGTGAGAAACCTAACTAAAAAAAAGCACCAAGTATTCCCTTAAGGGGATAACTTGGTACCGAGTTTTCTCCTAATGGGATAACTCGGTATCGAGTTATTAACTTAACTCGATGCTTACCCAAACTTTCCACACTGTCTTGGGTCGATGCCTGAGCCTCTCTGGTAGCGGGCTTCTGGTCCAATATGACAATAGCCCCTATAAATATCAACTTTAGAGCAACCAAGAAAGGCTCTGTATTCTGCTATCACTATGTAGGAACTCTGCCTCCTTTTCAACTTTTTCTCTACACCATAGTCACCAAGGAAGTTACAATAGACATTTATAGGAGAACTTGTCTAGCCCATGTACTTATGACACTTTCTCTCTCAAACACTTTGTAATCTTATACAAACAAGATTAAGCAACTATTAAATGGATGTAGGCTTACTTAACAATCGAACCACTAGTAGGCTTACTTAACAACCGAACCACTAAAAAATCTCTGTGTCTCTCTCTTATTTCTTTTGCATTACTGCTATTCTCCATTATCTTTTCCCTACTCTAATAGGGCTGGTGTGTTGATCCATTTTTTGGGTTAATAGGAACCTTAATTACTTTACCACCCCGATTGACTTGGAAACATAGATTCGGTGGTAAGCCACTCAGACTCATTTAATTCCTAGCCTTAATTTAAGAGAACCATGTGGCCAGATTCTATTAGTTGTTCATTTCTTAAATCATAGTTGCAGGACGAGGCCCAACGAACCATGTTCCTATACTATTGTGGGGTAGTTCAGTAGTAATGACACTTATATGTGAGTATTTTAGGTGATCGAGAAAGTGTTCAATGTCGATAGATCGACGTTGGTGTCACAACGACAGTCCTTGATGACATGGTATGTGACGATTCATTAGAACAATAATGATATTCATTGTTAACCCGCCTTTGGGCAAGGCAGTACACAAGCGGATTTAACCCAATAGACTTCACAATTATCGAGGCTGGAATATTATGGATTTTGTTCAAATGGATGGATGGATAATCAACTAGAATAATAATGTGAAGCTAGAATTAAGCATGATCGATGGATAAATGATGCAAGGTGCTTGGAAGGTGGATATTGGCTTAAATCAAGAAGGATCGACATAAGATAGATTGATGTGGTATAGGTCGACATAAGATAGTTCAGCATGATTGGGCTCGGCATAACATAAGGGATCGCCATGGTTTCATGGCATCAACGGGTTTGGTGTGAAGGATCAACATGTTTGATTGGCTTGGGGGGTTGTATTGAAGGGTTCAGCATTGTAGGCTATAAAGGATTGACACATGTCAATTCTAAAGTAAGGATCATCATAGCTCGGGTCGGTAGGACAACTAGGAAGGCTAAGGGCCGACATAGCTTGGATCGGTATGGTTTGGAGAAAGGCATAGCTTGGGTCGACATTCAAGATGGATAGGAACTCTTAATTGAGGAGGAATCGGTATGCTCAGCTCATAAAAGTGGGGTTGACATAATTGGAAGGAGATGTTTCGGCATACTTCTTGAAGAGGGGTCGGTATGACTTATAAAAGGGGTCGGCAAGGCTAATTAGTTAACTAGGTTTTGTAATTTGTGCGTCAACCAAAGAGGGGTCGGCATGAAGGAAGAGGGATTAGCATGCTTGGATCGGTATGCCTTAGGAAGAGAAAGGGTTGGCATATTCATGAAGGTAGAGGGATCGACATGCTTCAAGATGGAAGGATCGGTATAGTTTATTGGAAGGTGATGGTTCGGCATGCTTTAATTAAGGATTGGCGTTGATTTGGTTGAAGGGACAAGGATCAGTGGTATGATTCCGGTCATTATTTTTGGTCGAGTAAGGATTGGCAATCGTTATGGTGTTTCTATATAGGTGAGAAGGCCCTATAGACGAAGTTTCACCTATAAATACAACAGGCTTGGCTTCGAAAAAAAGGGCTTCGGTCTATTTCTCTTCATCTTTTACCTATGGGCTACTCTGCCATTTTTTTCTGGAATTCTGGATTGTGATTATAATTAAATTTCAGTATAATAAAAGGATTGTTCTAGAGTGGACGTAGGCCAGAGTTAGCCGAACCACTATAAATCTTGTCTCTTTTACTTGATTTCATTTTAATATTGATTATTCTTCATATTATATTCTCCACATCATATACTATCTGTTATCTGTGACTGCATATTGTTGCTTTCACGTGTTATTGGGTGTTGGTGGTCAATTTTGACGCCAACATTTTGGTGATTTCACTGAGAAAGCTTGCACTCGGAGATTTGAAAGTTAGGATCTTGGATTTGAAAGCTTGGGAACTTGCATTTAGGAAACAATGGCTAGGCAATCGACAAGGAGATAGAGAAGAGAGAGGAGCCATCAGAAAGGAAGTCAGGAGGCTTCCTCAGGGTCTAATCAAACATTAATCCATATTATCGGAGACGAGATGGAAACAATGATGGATGCTATGCAGGAAAGGATGCTGAAGAGACATGAGGAAATGATGCAGAACCTATTCCAACATATTGGAGAAGTTGGAGTGCAAAACAAAGGAATGGAGTTGTAGGGAGTAATGGAAATGTGGATCATGGAGATGGTGCAGCAGTAGTGGAGAAGTCTAGAATTAGAACCAAGGAAATGGAACAACCAGGATACATGATATAGTGGAGCTACCGGGAGCACCTTTGACCAACCACGAATGATCGGCCAGAGCAATGCCGATCATTATAGAATGATTGGTGTCGATCGTTCCACGCTTGGGGGCATGCCTCTGGATCATATTTACTCAATTCCAGACGGGATACTAGGTGGTTCAGTGCAGTTTGGCGTTAATCAGGATATGGGTGCCCATCCAGAAGAGCAGATTTCAGGATTGCCCCGCAGACTCGGGGGGCAGGTTGGCAACAACGGACATGGACTACCACTGGATGACAACAACGGGTTGGCGTAAATGATTAGACAGGCCATGAGAGGAGGATTAGTAAATAGAGATTTGGAGGATGCGAACAGGAGCCCCTTCGCTCCTGCGATTAAGGAAGCTAGGAATCCATCGGAATTCAAACTACCAACAATGGAGACATATAATGGAAGAACAGATACCAATGTTCATCTGATAGAGTACATGAGGCACATGGAAGTACTGGAGGCATCGAAGGAGGCCATGGCACGGTGCTTCCCTTTATATTTGACGGATATAGCAGCACTATGGTTCTGACAATTGGAAAGAGGCTCTATTGGCACGTGAACAGAATTGACCGAAAGGTTTATGAGGCATTTTTAGAGTTCACATCTCGAGACCCAAAAGTATGATGAGTTTGGCAACACTGAAACAGAGGGACGGAGAGTCCCTGAGGAGTTTTCTAACATGGTTTAATGCTATGGCGGCATCGGTGGATCGTCCAGATCCATCCATGGTTTTGATGGCAGCAGTATCTAGAATTGCTGATGGCACAGAGTTCAAGGATTCACTAGCACGGGATCCACCTATGGATTTGAGGGAGATTTACCACAAAGTAGAAAGTTTCCTGCGACAGGAAGACGCATGAGCAAACAAACCAGAGGTGAATGTTGTGCAAAGTGGAGGAACATCAGGAGATGTAAACAGGAATGATAAAGGTAATGGAAAGTGAATGATAGCAGTAGTATCTCAAAAAGGCAATGAAGAGAACCGAAATTCTCCGGTTACACGGATTTGATGGAAACTCTGGAAAGGATTTATTTGGATACTCGAGCATGCCTCCAGTATCAAAGGCCGATAAAAAGGTGACCTTTGAATACGAGCAGGCATTAGGAAATCATTACCTACTCCATGAGCTGAATGGGCACAATACAAATGAATGCAGGTGTTTGAAGGATATCATCGAGGAACATGTGAGGAATGGTCATTTGCAACAATATATAAGGAATCAAGCCGTGGTAGTGGAATAGCAGCAGCCACCGCCCACCTCGAATGAAGATGACATTGGATTAAGGCATCATTGTCTCTTGTTATTAGCTGATTGGATTTATGGCATGGAATAAGTTACAAACCCCGTAGTAAAACGGCAAAGTCACTTACACATGTATGGGCTCATGGATGGTCCCTAGGCATGCTCTGAGATGACGGTGAACCGTAGTGCTTGGGTTTATGATTTTTTTTATTTACTACAAACTCTGGTTTTTCTGGTACTGTAGCTATTTAGTTTTTCCGATTATATGGGCTTTTATTTTATATTTTACCACCTGGACTCTGGAATGATTAAATTTGGATTAATGTAATAAGTAACACAGGTCACGGTTACGGCCTCGACTGAAGATACAGGGCAATAACCGCGAGTTATGAGTCCCTTTGCCGGAGAGCAATAGGATGGACTCCAACATGGATAATTCCTCCGTTGGGGATCGAGGTCGGAGTTGGATACCCCATGGATTAAGTCCTCGACCGGAGAGTTGAGGCCGGAGAAGGATACTCATGGATTAAGTCCTCTGTTGGGGATCGAGGTCGGAGTAGGATACCCCATGGATCAAGTCCTCGACCTAAGAGTCGAGGCCGGTGAAGGACAACAATGGATAAGCCCTCAACCGAAGAGTCGAGGCCGAAGTAGGATAAAGCGACCTGATGAGGTCCCGGATTTGGGCATGGATCCGGAGAGGTCCTGGATTTAGAGTTGGACCCAGAGAGTTCCCGGATTTGGACATGGACACAAAGAGTGGTCCCAGATTTGGATGTGGACCCGGGGAGGTCTCGGATTTGGACATGGACCTAGAGATGTCTCGGATTTGGATGTGGACCCGAAGAGGTCCTGGATTTGGAAATGGACCCGGAGCGAGGTCCCGGATTTGCATGTGGACTTGGTGAGGTCTAGGATTTGGATTTGGACCCGGAGAGGTCCTAGATTTGGATGTGGACCCAGAGAGAACCCGGATCTAGATATGGACCAGAGAGGTCTAAGGATTTAGATATGGACCCGGAGAGGTACCGGACTTGGATAAAATGATCCGGAGAGATTGGGGATTTGGTTGACAGATTTGGAATGGATTCAAAATTGGATATCCACTCAAAACATTCATGGATTCCACTAACGATTCGGAGAGATCAAGGAAGTGGATTGGCAACGGATTGGATCTAGATTGGATAATACAATGATCAATGGGTTATGGATTCTGGATGTTGGCCTTATGGCAATTCAAAACACGCCTTCCTATCGCAAGGCACATTTTGGGGGGCAAAGTGTTAACCCACCTTTCGGCAAGGCAATATGCAGGCGGATTTAACCCGATAGACTTCACGATTATCGAGGCGGGAATATCATGGATTTGGTTCAAATGGATAGATGGATAATCCACTACGGCTAATAATATGAAGCTGATTAGATGGATAAACGATGCAGAATGCCTAGAATATGGACATTGGATTGAATCAAGAAGGATCAGCATAAGATGGTTTGATGTGGTATGGGTCGACATAAGATAGTTCGGCATGATTGGGCTTGGCATAATATAAGGGATCGACGTAGTTTCATGGCATGAAGGGGTTCGATATGAAGGATCGGCATGTTTGATTAGACTGTGGGGTTGTGTTGAAGGGTTTGGCATTGTAGGCTAGAAAGGATCGGCACAATTCAATTCTAAAGTAATGGATCAACATAGCTCGGGTCGGCAGGACTAGGAGGAAGTCTAGGGGTCGGCGTAGCTCGGGTCGGCAGGTCTTGGAGAAAGGCATAGCTTGGGTCGGCATTTAGGATGGATCGACACTCTTAATTGAGGAGGGATTGGTATGCTTAACTCTTAGAAGTGGGGTAAGAATAATTGGAAGGAGATGGTTTGGCATACTTCTTGAAGAGGGGTCGGTATGGCTTATAAATGGGTTGGCAAGGCTAATTAGTTAGCAAGGTTTTGGCATTCATGGATCAACCTAGGAGGGGTCGGCATGAAGTAAGAGGGATCGGCATGCTTGGATCAGTATGCCTCGGGAAGAGAAAGGGTTTGCATTCGATAAGGTAGATGGATCGACATGCATCAGGATGGAAGGATTGGTGTATTTGTTGGAGGGCGATGGTTCGGCATGCTTCAAGGAGGGATCGACTTTGATTTGGCCGAAGGGATAACGATCGATCGTATGATGTCGATCATTAATTTTTGTTGAGTTGGGCTTGAAGATCGTTATGGTTGGCCCATGTAGGTGAGAAGGCCCAGTAGTCACAGTTTCACCTATAAATACAGCGGGCTTGGCTTCGAAAAAAGGAGCTTCGTTCGGTTTCTCTTCATCTTCTACGTAGAGGCTACTCTGCCATTTTTATTCTGGAATTCTGGATTGTAACTGTAATCAAATTTTAGTATAATAAAAGGATTGTTCTGGAGTGGACGTTGGTCGGAGTTAGCCAAACCACTGTAAATCTTATCTCTTTTACTTGTTTTCATTTTAATTTTGATTATTCTTTATATTATATTCTCTACATCATATACCATCTGCGATTTGACTGGATATTGGCGCTTTCACGTGTTATTGGGTGTTGATGGTCAATTTTGATGCCAACATTCATAATAACAAGGAAAAAGAAATGAGGAAAAAGAAGGTAATACAACAAGAAACATCACAGTTCAAGTCAGCTCGACATTCAACTACAAAAAAAAATCAAATGTAGCATTAAACCAAAATATACAAGAAGTACCATTGATGAAGATTGAAGGTTGAAGCTGGTTGAAGATGAAATGATTCGAAGACTCATTGTTTCCCTCAAGTGGAACAAGATTTCAATGATTCAGTAGAGAGTGAAAGAGAAGAGAATAGGGTATTTATTGGAAATGAAGCTCAATTTAAACGGTCAAATTCAATGGGTGGGAGACAATCTAGATTTCATCAATTAATTTGTAATATTAACCACTGAATAGTTTCTACAGTATCTTAAGAAAGTAACCGCCATCCCCAATCGTATGAAGATGCAAGTAAACTGCATTAAATGCATGAATGATAAGTCATTCCTTGTTTGTAGGCCCGAAATTAGAGGGAAAAATGTTTCTCAATTTTCTCATAAGTAATGTGAATCAGCCCGCATCTTGCCTCGCATCTTGGCCCGTATAATTCTGGTAGCGTGCATGCTGAAAGCATAGCTTCAACTATAGAAAAACAACTTGCCCAACACCAGTATATGCAATGTGACAACCGCACCTTAATATGCCTGAATCTCGACTAAATCGAAACCCAAGTCCTTTAGGGCACAGATCATTTGTTTTGGTGACCTGTAATAAACACAAGTATATCAGAGTGCGACCAATATAAACTAACAGTGGAGCAGAAAAAAATAATAGAACATAAATACCAACTAAGGCTACTACCTTGGAACCAATATTATTTCTTGGATATATAGTCATCTTGTCAGTGTCAAGCATGAAAGAGAAGACTCCACCATCTATAGTTCCTATCTTGCACTAGCAGATTGTACTACATAGCTACTTCTATTCAAAATTCCTAATGCTCTTTCTTTTCAAATTTCCTAATACTGCAACTATTAAAATTTCTCCTACATAAATGGCTTCTACTACATAGCTCTTTTCACTTTTATTGTTTTCCTCACTGACTCATTGCAATGTGTTCGACTCCTACTTTAGCTATCGGGATTTTCTTCATTAACATGAAAAGAGATATTTATAAATCTTTTAGCTGCTATTCTCCGTGTTTCCATATACGGGAATATTCCTTATATCTTCATTATTAGGCATTCTTACCATTCTATTCTCATCACATCATTTCAATTAAGTGCCATTTCCATTTATCAACCCCTTAGAAAGAACTTTTTCATAAAAAGGAACTTCTAAATATATAAAAATCGGAAAAATCATCGAGCAAAACATACGCTTTATTTTCCATTTATTTCGAAAATGAAAAATCATGTTATCAAAAATCTTGAAATCCAACTAATTTTTTAATCCAGAATTTCAAAATTTCCTTGCTTTTTAAAAAAAATTCCTAATAAATCCTTTGAAAAAACCCATTCAAAATGTTTCAAAGAAAAATCTTTTTGTCAAATTCTTTCACGTAGGGTCGAACTTAGAAATGGACTTTAATTGTCCTTTCTTTCGGGCTCTCCTTCTTTCCACCCATCCTTAAGTAATCTTCAACAAAATTCCTACCTATTTTCTTGTGGTGATCAATATACGCATTTTTGTGGGAACTTTCTCCACTCTTATTATAACTTACTTCCGAATATTTACAACATATATTTTCTTAGTTTCCATTTGTCCGATTGAAAGTTGCATCTTCAATCAGCAATTAATCAAAATCCATAATCACAAGGCAGCCTAGGCCCAACAAAGGAGTCGAGTACTGTGACGACCCGCCTTTCTCTCTTTAGAAAGACGCATCATCATTAAGAAAGAAAGGGATAGAAAGAGAAAGATAGAGAAGAAAGAAAAGAAACAACATCAGAATCTCAACAACGGTACGAATAAATTATGTTAATCGCATAAATATTACATAGTATACAACATCTATCAGAGTTACACAGATATACATCATATACTAGGCAGTCATAAACACATGTCTAATCATTACAACAGAAGATACAACTCAACAAAAGACTCAGAGAAAACACAGTGAAACACTATATATATATATATATCCACAAACGTTGAAGCCTCCTGCTCCATTGCTCCTTCAAAATTCGTCAAAGCTAATCTGAATCCCTTGGCTACTCGTAAAAATTTGAGTACCCAAGATTTTAAGAAAACAGAAGATAAACTCCGGGTCAGACATGGGTCCGGTGTGAGTAACAGGTTAAGGTTGCTTAACTTTTGAAGACCTTTGAAATGAGAAGGTATCACGTAAGACTCCCCACACATAAACATGGGTAAGTTTTTATCTTACGCTAACCAAAACATTTGATAGGAAATCCAGTGATATTATAATAAGGTCTAGGGTTTTTAAGTAAATAAGAAATAGCTGAAATTGTTACATGATTAAATTCTAGCATACTAGCCACAAAGTGGGTAATACAATCAAACCGTACGGGCATGTAGGAAGAATGGGTTTCCATCAATGGCAGGGCTACTGGGGTACCGCCCGTCACAGTATGTGGCCTATATCACCATACCGAGGATCCACCCTAAATCTCCTGCAACACAAGGCCGGAACCATCCCTTACTGGACAGTCTCGAACAAGACAACCCCGCAGTTGTTTGCAACCAACTGCCCATACGGCCGAATAAAAAGGGACCTCTAGACAAGGGTAAATCTCGTCCTACTTAGGTGCTACCCACTTAGCCTTGTTGCATCTCCCCTGTTTTAGCCATTCCCGGTTGATGAGGCTTGAGGCTACGATTACCTTTATAGAACACATCTATTTTATAATGCTCATCGTCCTCCTGACGATGTTTTGAAAGCATTCAATCCATACAAGTTCGTTCCGGGTTCGAACAAAACCGAAGGCATTATCTCGTTACACTCATTTTGGAATCACCCTCAGAGTTAACGACGATAACACTTGCACTCTGAATCTTCATCTTCACTTGAGATTCACGACGTATCGTTAATTTAGATCGATGTGGTTTTCGAATATCCAAATTTGGAAACCTAATCCCGGTCTCATCGAAATCCAAAACGCCATTTTCAGTTCCAAGTTGTTTTTAAAGTTAAAACAATTTGATTCATTATCTATATTCACACAAATAGATAATTCACATTATCACAAACAAATAATCCATATTATCATCACAATTCAACCAAAGCACCTAATATCACATATCAGCACATATCTTATCAAAGATATCAAACAATCAAGGAATCCAATATCAATCAGCCATCCATAAGCAAAGATCTATTAATCACACCATTTATAATTAATTTAAAATGAATTATATTAATTACTTCATTACTATAAATCTTGCTTACTTAACCATTAATTAATTGCAAATCAATTAATTAAACATCCTCTAAGTATTCATCTTAATTAATCTCCCTTGATTAATCATTCTCTAATTACTTTAAGTAATTAGCTTTTAATTAATTACACAAATTAATTATCCTCAACCATTTACAGTAATAACCTTTAATTACTTTCAATAATTAATTAACTATAATTAATTATATTAATCCTTAATTAATTACAATTAATTAATTACTTTATAATCACTTATATTGATTAATTATCCTTTAATTAATCAATCCTTAATTAAATCATTAATTACATTAATTAATGATCCCTTAATTACTTCTTAATTAATTATTAATCATATTTAATAATTAATCTTTAACTAATCTTCATTCATTAATCAATCTTGATTAATCACATTTAGTAATTAATTACCCTTAATTAATTACATCACTTAATTGACTACAAATAAATTTATTAAGCTATTCTTAAATTAATTACACTAAGTAATTAATTATTAATTACTTTCACTAAGTAAATATCCTTTTTATTAATTACACTAAGTAATTAAATCCAAATTACTTCCATTCTTCAATTAATTACATCCAGTAATTACCCGTGAATTACTTCACTAAGTAATTATAATTAATAAATTACATTAAGTAATTATATTAACCCATCATCCAATGATTATTTAAATTAATTAAATTAATTAATTAATTAAACTAATCACATTAATTTAATTAATTACATTGTGTAATTAATTCCTTTAATTACGTTCATTAAGTAATTATACTTAACCAATTCCATAAATGATTATTTTTAATTAATTAATCTAATAATCGTCTTAAATTAATTATATTAATTAATCATTTCATAATCCTTAGTGAAAATGTGTGGTGTACAAGTGCACGTACTAATATAGTGCACACGGATCGTGTAATATGGAATATAATATAAATGCGGAAATAAATGATAGTAGCAAAGTAAATAAAAATAGAAAAATCACACCAGAGATTTTTATACTGGTTCGGAGCACCGTCCTACGTCCAGTCCCAGACTTCTATCTGGATTTTCACTATTAACTACCTCGCTTCACCTGGAGGAACAGGTCTACAACACCCGAGCAAACGAACGGGATTTCACGCCTCTAATACACTGAGGACTTCAACACTTGCCTCTTACAACACCGAGGATTTCAACACTTGCCTCTTACAACACCGAGGACTTCAACAACGATGAATATAATTGTTTGTTGACGGTATGTGTTCTTGCTAACACAGTTTTGTCACTTGTAGTACAAATTTCCTATAATCTTATCCTCAAAAATACGTGAACGATGTTTTGTGAAGATTAAGGGAAATATATTACTTATTGAATCAAAAGATATTAAATTATTTCAATGATTCAATAAGCAATTAAAATAATTGAGAGATTTTAGAATGCAGGAGTATTTGGAAAGTAAGATCAGAAATTAGAGTAAAAAATGTATGTAATCATGTTCTTTGAATCAATGATTTAGATGAGTATATATAGAGAAAAATAGTTGTAACTCTTTGTGAACAGTTGCCATTAATAGTTATGATCATTGATGAAAGGTAAGAGATGCAACCATTGGAGAAAGAAGTGTCTTTTGGGAAAGGTTGCTCTCTGTTTAAAAACGGTCGACAGGTCAAAAATTGGCCAGTGGACCGGATTTCAAATATATAGTCGTTATGTGTATGTGTGCACGTTCATTGTGCATATTATGCAGAAACGGTCGACTGCCTCTTTTACTACCGGTCGACCGGTCTCTGATAATTTGCACAGTGAATGTGCAATGCTATTCAAATGTGTATATATTGATTATATTGAAATGCTTGATTATTTGAGGATAGATTTTAACAAGTTTATCACTATTACAATACCAAATAATCAACCTATAATCTAGAGTACCATATGTAGCCATGATGTCTTTGTTTTGTCGATCGCCTTTATTTCTTTGTCAGAAATCAAAACCTTCATAGAACTTGTGACTCAACATTCTCCCCCTTTTTGATTGATGACAATATATCTGAAGTTCTGAATCTCCTCCTGAATATGTGATCTCCCCTTGAGATTTTATTTGTATTCTATATATATTTATATTCCTGCAAATAATTGTTAGCACCTTTCTCCCCCTTTGTCATTGACAAAAAGGAATAGATAATGGAATAATATAGGAGTATATCAACCAGAATATAACATAATATAACATACACCATAATATAGGACTATCATACACACCAAACATACCAGAGTATCCAAACATACCATAATATCATACGAATAAAAGTAACGACACTATTTAGTACAAGTGTCGAATGATGTTTTTTAAATTACTAATCCAAAATATAGAGATAGAAAACAGAATCTAGGATGAGTCAGAAGCTGTCTCCTCTTGAATATCTTCTTCCTCATCATCATCATCATCTTCCTCTTCCTCGTCCTCTCTAGATGATTCTCCACGACCATGTCCACTAGTACCAACAGACTCCTCAGTTGATGACCAGTTGAAAGCAGGAGGAGCAGGACGTTTGCCTGGGTCTTGAGCAGAGATGGATGTGCTACATGAAATAGCATCCCATAAAATACCAAAGAATGACTTGACTTTGTTGAAGCGTTTATCAATTTTCGTGTCCATGCGCTTGAGTCTTGATTCAAGCAAGAATTGATTACGCGCAATAGTTAAAAGTGATTCTTTTGTGGTGGATTTTGATTTCAACATTTTAACTTCTTCGGAACGAGGTCGAAAGGAAGTGGCTTTTCGTTTTGTTGGATCTCTTTGTTGCCATTGTTCAAACGGCATAATCTCAAGGTAAGGAGGAGGAAGCTTCATGCGTTTGATGGTTACGGAATCAATACATTTTGGTTTCGAGGTGGCAGAGTCAGGAGGCTTTACCCCACAAGCTAGCAAAATACGCATGATATATTCATTATAGAAAAAATGAGGTCGTGAAGAGTTGTTCACCTTGAGAATCTCGTCAAATAGCATATGAACCCAATTGATTTGGATATCCCCATAAATAGCATAGAGAGCCTTGAAGTTTTCTTTATATACAGCATCGTAATTTCCTAGTCTAGGAAATAGAGAATGCATCAAGACGCGATGTAGTAGTCTGGCGGTGGGTCGAAGTCCAATAGATTTTGTGTCATCACTGTTGTCCTCTATGAACTGATGGCTGATGCTATTGCGAGTGAAGACTTCACAGAAATTAGACGAAAACTCATCGCCTCGATTTGGTATACCAAGTATAGAAGCAATCCTATCATGAGTGATAAAAATTTGTTTGCCACAAACGACAGACCAAATGACTCCATTCGGATTATCAGGTTTATACTCGTCCAGGTTCATGTTGGCATAGAACAATTTAATCATCAAGTGATTTATTTCCACATTGTTTTCTGAAAAATCGAGTAATGGAGAAAGATTGGAGTTATTTGCTAACCTTCGGATTCCATAAGATGTGAAATCATCAAACTTGATGTAAGAACCCGGATGAAATTTGTAGTTAGTCATTTGATTCCATCTTGTGATAGCTTTCGGATTTTGAAGCCATTTCTTGGCGGAGATATTGAGAGATGAAGTTTCGGAGGATGTTCCTTTCTTGGATTTCTTTTACAGAGGAGCCATTTTTAGAGAATTTGGAGAATAGGAACTTTGAAATTTTGGGGAGTGGATTTAGGGTTTTGGTGAAAAAGTTACTGAAGTAAGAAAATGAGGAAGATAGAGGAATAAAAGGACGGATGATATACAAAAAAAAACTGAAATTACATATACCGGTCGACCTATGGATTATGGCTGGTCGACCGTTTTCAAACAGAGGCCAAACGGTCGTCCGGTTATAATATGGGGGGTCGACCGGTTATATAATCTGCTGAGTAATAGCCTGTTTTGCAATTTTTTTGAATATATCATGCTATATTTTCACTTTTATTGTAAAGCACAAGCATTATTACATGAGTGATAGAAAGAAAAAGATACAACAAGTATATATAAATCTAATGAGAAGTGGTAGGTTCGTCATTAGAATTTTTATTATCTTCAATACGTTTTGACCATGGACTCCATTTTTTCTGAGCACCTTCATTCCTCTCATAATTCCGATCCCAAGAGTTAGGACTTTTAGATGTTGATGGCCTAGACGGCATTGGTTCATGCACGTCATGCTTGTTGGAACTACAGAAGAATGATGCCACCTTTTCTAAAACAGATAAACGTGCCGATGTCCGTTGTTGCTCATGATAAAGTTGGCTTTGCCCATAATGGAGCTGTCTCTGAAGATCTATTTGACGTTTCTGATAGTGGTGAACCTCGTCGATCTGTGCTTTGGTACGAGGAGAACAAAACAGCGTCTTCTTCACTCGTTTTGAGGTTGGTGTACTACCAGGAGTACGAGAGCATTGATGATGATACCTTGGTTTCTGTTTTGGTGTTTTGCGAGAAAAATACTCCTCTGACTCAGAACTTGTAATGGAAATGTGTGATTCTTGAGCACATTTATCACAAATGTGAGCCATAGAGAATTATGTATAGATTCTTATGCTCAGATAAAAGAAAAAATAATAAAGAGAGAAATTTTTACAAGCTTATAAAGAGTTTCCTTGTAAATAAGTCTGTGGATGAGAATGAATAAAGAAAACTGACCATGAAAGAAAGCAGAGGCTCATATTCAATGTTAAAAAATAGCTTAAGCAAAAGCTATAGTTAAAATATAACCAAAAAAAAGACGATCATTAGTAATTACTAGTCAAGATCTTTTCTTGAAATTAAACCAAGCTCTCTTCGTAATCTAATAAAACTAGATTCGAGCAGAGGCTTAGTAAAAATGTCCGCTAATTGATTGTCAGTTTGGACATATTCAAGACATATATTTCCTTTTTCAATATTATCTCGAAGGAAATGATGACGGATATCAATGTGTTTGGTTCTAGAGTGATTCACTGGATTCTTAGAGAGATTTATAGCACTTGTGTTATCACAGTATATAATAGAATTTGATAAATGAATATCAAAATCTTGAAGTGTTTGTTGCATATATAGTACTTGAGTACAAGCGAGAGCCGCTGATATATATTCAGCTTCACATGTTGATAGTGAAATACAATTCTGTTTCTTACTAAACCAAGAGACAAGTGATTTTCCAATAAAATGGCACGTACCACTTGTACTTTTTCTATCCGTTCGCGATCCGCCAAAATCAGCATCACTATATGATACTAATTCAAATGGACATTCTTTTGGATAAAAAAGACCGAAATCTTTGGTATTATTAAGATAGTGAATTATGCGTTTCACTGCTCGTATATGTGATTCCTTTGGATCTGCTTGAAAGCGTGCACATAGACAAACACTCATCATTATATCTGGACGACTTGCTGTAAGATAAAGAAGAGAACCAATCATACTTCGATATAATTTCTGGTCAACACTCTTACCATTTTCATCTTTTTCAAGATGTGTAGTTGTACTCATAGGAGTTGGTTTACCAGATGTATTTTCTAATCCGAAGTGTTTGATAAGATTTCCACAGTATTTTTCTTGATTGATAAAAATACCATTTGAAAGTTGCTTGATTTAAAGTCCAAGAAAATAAGATAGTTCTCCCATATGAGACATTTCGAACTCTTTGGTCATAATACTTGCAAATTCCTTGCAGAGTTTATCGTTTGTTGAACCAAAGATGATGTCGTCTACATATATCTGGATAACTAGAATATGCTTTTGAGAATGTTTAATAAACAAAGTTTGATCGACTTTGCCTATTTGAAATCCTGAGTTAATAAGATAGCTACGTAATCGTTCATACCAAGCACGAGGTGCTTGTTTTAAACCATACAGAGCTTTCTTAAGTTTGAACACATGGTCAGGATATTTTTCATGTACGAACAAAGGAGGTTGTTCGACATAGACATTCTCTTTGATAAATCCATTGAGAAAAGAACTTTTGACATCCATCTGATAAAGTTTGAAATTATGGTGACAAGCAAAAGATAATAGGATTCTAATAGCTTCTAGTCGAGCAACTGGTGCAAAAGTTTCTTCATAATCGATACCTTCTTCCTGATTATACCCTTGTGCTACTAATCTTGCTTTATTTTTGGTGATATTTCCTTGTTCGTCAGCCTTATTTTTATAGACCCATTTAGTACCAATAACTGACTGATCAGTTGGTCTTGGAACAAGTTCCCAAACGTCATTGCGCTCGAACTGATTTAGCTCTTCCTGCATGGCAATGATCCAGTAATCGTCTGTAGCAGCTTCTTTTGGATTCTTAGGTTCGATATTTGAGAGAAAAGCGACATGACCCATTTGATTGAGTTGACTCCTTGTTCTGACATGTGATGTTACTTCACCGATTATATTTTGGGCCGGATGGTCTCTTAATATCCTTGGTGGTGATTGTAACTCACATATTTGAGGAATATTCTCAATAATTATTTCCGAGTCAGAATCAATATTCGTGATAATTGGATTGTCAGTGACTATTGATTCGTCATCATCTGATATAGTGTGAGGATGCTGATAGAATTCGTCAAAAGAGACATGAAGTGATTCTTCAATAGTTTTGGTTCGTTTATTAAATATATGATAGGCCTTACTTCGTTCCGAATAACCGACAAATATTCCTTCATCGGCTTTTGGATCGAATTTGCCAAGCTGGTCTTTCGTATTTAAAATAAAACACTTGGAACCAAAAACTTTGAAGTATGAGATTTTAGGCTTTCTTTTGTTAAATAATTCATGAGGAGTATTCTTGGTAAGAGGTCTTATGGACACACGATTTAAAACATAACAGGCAGTTGCGACGGCTTCTGCCCAAAAATGTTTTCGTAAGGTGGTTCCATTCAATAACGTTCTTGCACATTCTTGTAAAGTTCGGTTCTTCCATTCTACAACTCCGTTCTGTTATGGAGTTCTGGGAAACGAAAAATTATGATATATACCTTTCTTTGTACAAAAATGTTCAAATTCATTATTTTCAAACTCTCTGCCATGATCACTTCTTATATTTTTAACTTTAATCCCTTTTGATTTTTGAATTCTTTTGACGAAAGATTTGAAATGATCGAAAGTGTCACTTTTATTTTTTAAGAAAATTGTCCATGTGTAACGAGAGAAATCATCAACAATTACAAGCACATATCGACTGTGATTTATTGACTGAACCCTAGTAGGTCCAAATAAATCCATGTGTAGTAACTCAAGTGGTTGTAATGTTGATATGACTTTCTTGGATTTAAAAGATGATTTGGTCAATTTTCCTAATTGACATGCATCACAAATGCTGTTAACTTTAAAACTCATTTTGGGTAGTCCTCTAACAAGATTGTTTTTGGCTAGCTTGACAGAAGCATTTGTGCCATAGCCATGGATCATTATCATTAGCCACAAGACACATATCTGAATTATGATTAATATTCATATTCAGAATATATATATTTCTGTCTCTATAACCTTCGAAAACTAAATTATGGTCTTTATCTAAAATACTACACTTATTATTCGAAAAGGAAATTATAAAACCCTTGTCACATAACTGACTAATACTAAGTAAATTGTGTTTTAAATTTCTAACTAGCATGACATTAGTAATAAGAGGTAAGTTAGATGTACCGCAATTGCTCACATCGCCTTTGCCGATGATATAGCCATTTGAATTATCTCCAAAAGTGACTAAGCCACCATCTGAGTATGTAATATTTGTCAATAAGCTCTTGTCTCCAGTCATATGCTTCGAGCAACCACTGTCCGATATCCACTTTCCTCTTTTCTTAAGTGGGATCTGCAAAAAATAAAATTAAGTCCATGGTACCCACTTTTTATGGGGTCCTAAAAGTTAGGTCTTAGGAGTCCAAACCCATACGGGTCTGGTATCCCTTTTATATACATAATTAGTATTAAGATGCACAGTATTCATGAATTGCTGAATGTACTTGTTCCTAATCAAATTGTTATTTGTTTTAGGAACCCATATTTTGATAGTCTTTGTATTTTTCTTTTGAAATTTCACAACTGGCTTTGTTTTGGAATATAATAAACTAAGATTTTTCTTAACTTCAGTCTTTTGTACTTTCTTCTTTCTTTTATTACCAAGATGTTTCTTGATTTCTTGTTTCTTATATCCCAAACCTTGTTTATCCGAAATTGATTGTGAACTTTCAATGTTTTTTGTCAAATTTTCTCGACCTTTGTTAAAGTTAGAAATATTTTGAGTAATGTTATCTAACTTAGTTTGTAAACTAGCCTTTTCTAGGTCCAAAATTTTGACTTTTGCCTCAAGCTCATGATTTTTAGTAGTGAGAGCATCATTTTTCTCTTTTTGAGTTTCAATTTCTTGACTCAAAAGAACTAGTTGAGAGTCAACACTTAGTTAATGATCTCGATTAACAATTAACAATTCTATAATTACTTCCCTACGTAATCAAACTTTAATTAACCATTATTAATTACAAATTAATTAAGTCTTAATTACCAATTAATTAATCTCTAATTACTTAATTAATTAAGTGCTTAACTGTAACTTAATTAATCTTTAATTACTTAATTAACTAATACTAAATCATTAATTAATTAAATTAATTAATTACGCTTAATTTCCTTATTAATTTAATGAATCACAAATCATTAAATCTTAATTTAATTTTTAAGATAAAAACATTATTCTTATCAATGACTTAATTATCATTTACAAATGCATTTGAAAACATTTTACTTTAAATTCTCTTTCAAAATTTCATTTCAAATTTAAGATTTAAAATGATTAACCATTTAAACTTTAACCAAATTTAAATCAATTTATAAACCTTTTAAACAAATGTAAAGAAACATTTATTTTATATAAAAGAAACTTATATAAAGAAAAGTTTTAAACTAAATTACTTGATTATATTTAAAACCAAGCTTGTAAAATAAATTAATCATTTAATTCAAAAATTTAAGTTAATCTTATTTATATAACTTTCCATTCAAAGGTTAGAGAAAACCTTTATAAAAGAATAAATAAAGTTTTGAACATATTATTAGAAAATCATTTCATTTTTAAAATATACTTTAAACATTTGAACTTGTTTAAATCATTTAATTTTATAAAACTTTATTCATTTCAAAAATAGGATACAAAATTAATTTGAATCCATACTTTTAAAACTTGATTTAAGACTTGTTTAAATCTTACTTTCAATTTAACATTCATTTTTAAAATTTTAAAACCTGACAGGTTTTTTTCTTTTAGAAAACCTGTAACAATCCAAATGACCCAAGCCAATCCTTCAAAGACTTCGAGTCAAAACCCATACATCTTCGTGTATCATCTGCAACCGACTTGAGTAAACTCGAGTACCTCCTTCCCTTCAATCCAGGTTTCACTAGAACAAACAAATGCACCGTTTATATGTACGGTGGCTCCGACTATCCCTGGTCACCACCCCAACCTTCAGCAAGACAGCGATCATCCACGTACTCTATCACGATCAACCGATCATCCATGCTTCCTCGAATTTTAATTCAAGCATTTAAGCCCAACCTGTAACAACCATCAAAACCTGGAACCACCTCATTCTCGCACCTCCGATCACCAGCATGACTGAGATTCCGGCCTCGCCTTCTCCAACACTCTAGCTATCATCTCCCTGAATTATATAGAACTCGATCATCTAGAGAAGTCGTGCAGATCAAAATACACGACCAAATCAAAACTAGGGCTACAGGCTTAATAAATCATCGTCGTTGCTACAGCCACTTGATCGCCATTCAGACATTGTTTCCCACATCTTCGATCACTCCAGTACCACCAGAGAGAACCACGACTTCCCAGATCAATCGGATCACCAGTGACCATCCAAAACCCAATATCAGATCAAACCCAAAATGCTCATATAAACCCAAACTATAATTATGGCTTCACTTCCAAATATCATGATTTAGAGTATGGTTTCAGATTATAAGCCTGAAATAATAAATTTGTATGTTTGAAATTTCACTTATTCTAAGTTTTGCTCTGCTCTTATTAGTTTTCCAGAGTAATTCAAATTCAGTTTAACTTAATTTAATTTTTAAACTTTGATTTATGATGAGACAACAATTTTAATTTAAATCCTAGGTCCTAATAGCAATCAGATCAAGATAAAATGAGTTTTGATCAAAACTTGAGCTTGAATTGGAAACAAATATGTCTTAGGTGAAGGCAGATTTGCACACATATTCATACATTCATGCATATATGCAGAACTACCTATAGATGTTCACATGCAACCATCTTTCATTTCAGAACTTAATTAACATGCAACCAGAATCATTCAAATACTTAAACTTTCTTTTTTTTTAAATGTTGCTCACCTGTCAAGAATGATGAACAGAGCAACTTTGTTTTTGAAAACAGCTTTAAACTTTAAAAATTGAGTTGCTGGAATGCTGAAGATTTCTTCTTAGATTTTAAAAATGCATGCTTGCTGAAGTATGAGTTTGTTACTGAACATGATTACAAACAAAATTGTATTTGCTTGCTTTTGGAAAATTCTCAGATTGAAGAATGAGTTCAGGCTTTTGGTTCTAGATTTTAAGAGATGAACATCATTTAGTTTTGATCTTAGAAAATGGATTGCAGGCTTTTGATTACAGGTTTGCTTTTAGAAAATGAATGAACAGGCTTTGATCTGGTTTGAGGAAATTGATCTCAGATTTGTTTTTGATCTTTGAAAATGTACAAGTTTTTTATTTGAAAAATGGTTACAGGTTTTGATTTGAACATGATCTCTGGTTTGGAAAGATTGATCACAGATTTTTGAATTTGAAACTTGAAAATGAATTTCAGGATGTTGAATTTAATTAGCTTTTTTTCTGGTTTGAAGAGTATAAGTTTTCAGATTTTTATTTTTGGAATTTGTATTCGATTTTCTTAGCATTTGAAAAAGAATAGAAAAAAGATGGAAGGTAAGAAAATATGTTTATATATTGGCTGAACTTTGATTTTATTTAAAATAAAAAAAAACTAAAATTAGAAAGTGACACATGTTTAAAATCTTTACATTTGTCATTCACTATAGTTATAGATTAACACTTGTTATAATGAAGCCTTAATATATTAACACTTGTAATTAAGTGACTTTTATTTATTTCAAATGTTGCAAAAATAAAGCTTTATACTTAATTAATTAGTTTATAAATACTTATATATATATAAATAACTTTAAGGAAATACAACCAATTATATATAAATAAAAACTTACACATATAATTTAAAATCCAAAATATTTAAAATATCTACCTTTTGAATTCCTAAATTCAAATCCAAATTGAAATTCAAAATAAATTTAAAAATCCAATTTAAAATCACTTATATATACTTATATAATAACACAAATTCAATTTGAAAATAACAATTCTATTTTTATTAATAATCTATATATATCTATATATAAAAACAATACATTATTATTATTTGAAAATATCAATTTAAAAATAATTTATAAAAGAGATTATCTTATTATTTATAATTTACTTATTTTACTAAATGAATAAATATATCATATGTAAATTACATTTTAAACTTTTATGCTAAGAATATATTTTAAACACTTCACATTTACCTTAAGTATTTTAAATCTGTATGATTATTTATTTAAATAATATTTGAAATGTTTTATATTAAATTAATTAGAATTTCCAACTTGCCAAATATACTTAGAATTTGAAAACATGATTTATTTATTTATTAAATTCAAACCAAAGATTTCTATTTACAATATATATAAATATATGTACATTATAAACAGAAAACAGTTTATTAGCTTTAAAATTTACAAATTTAAATATTTATTTGCTTTTAAAAGAATAATTTGCCATTAAATTAAAATTATAAAAGACAATTATCAAATCAATTTAATTTTTAATACAGATTATTAAATTGATATTGCCTAAAACACTGGGTTATCACAAGTACCAACCAGCTTCCGAGGTCCTTCATATGTCAGGCTCATGCTCTTCTTGGTCAATGCCTTGCGGTGCAGCAACATCATATGGGGCAATCGGGGTAGGTGTATAAATTTAACTTTATTTATTAGCCCAACACATAGTTATCTAGTTCATCCTTTCAAAATATGGTCGCAGCTACTTCTATAATCGGAATTTATAGAGCTTTGCATATAATATATATATATATATATATAATTATAGGTAAAAATACAAATACATTCTCCCTCTTAATTCCTATGATCGACTAACCTAAACTCGGATGCCAAATGTAACAACCTACATCTTAATGGGTACAAATTTCGATTAATTCCAAACCCAAGTCCAATAGAGTCTGGATCACTGGTTTTGTTAGCCTATAATAAACATAAGTACATATAGTTCCATCTAAATAAAA
The DNA here is from genome assembly GCA_030765085.1 of Allium cepa. Classification (NCBI taxonomy): domain Eukaryota; kingdom Viridiplantae; phylum Streptophyta; class Magnoliopsida; order Asparagales; family Amaryllidaceae; genus Allium; species Allium cepa. The sequence goes on from CM060928.1 coordinate 808,382,566, forward strand.
TCACAACCGAATAGAAAAATATAATAGAATACAAATACCAACTAAGTTTATTACCTTGGAATCAATGTTATTCCTCGGGTATCTAGTCGCCTTGTTAGTATTAAGCATGAAAGAGAAGACTCCACTATCTACAATTCCTATCTTGTACCAGTAGTTTGTCCCTCTGAATCTATCCTATAGGTTATAATAAGGAGGGGGTCAGAACAATGTTCTGGTGACTAGAAAATTACACGCTTAACCAATAAAATTAATTTATGCCGATTGATTTCCATTTAAGTGTTATATCTATTATTTATGGCTAATCCATTCACTCCTATGTGCATATAGGATAGGCCTAATCTCCTTTGAGGTATAACTATATACATACATACATACATAGATGCATGCATACGTACATACATACATACATACATATATAATGCTATACTGCTCATTTGTAATTTCAACCTGAAATCGGGCTCTCCACAACATAAAAGGTAGTCAATTGGTCCAAGATATAGAGATCGATAACCTATAGTAACGGCTTTATAATATATTAACCATATTATTAACGCATCTCAAGACTCATCTGAGGGTTAACTAGCCCGCCTCTGACAACCAAAAACCTAACAATCTAAACTTGTATGTGTGTATCCCATATCGATTCTACACTAGTAGGAAGTGAAATCCGTTAAGGTATAACCCAATTCTTTGCTACCGATCGCTCGGGACTATTGGTGGTCATAACTTATATTCCCATCCCTAATACTAAATACCAGTCCAACAAAAACTGATATAGCATGTTGACTTTCCATGTATAAAATCTCATTTTGACTAACCTAATGCAAGTCAAGGAAAAAAAATACTCCTTTCTGTTACTTAATACCTCTTATTAGAGATGAAGCATACCCCATTTCCTTAAAAGTACCGGGCCATTTAATACTTCAATTCTGAGCCAAACACTTTGTATATTTTTCGGTACCTATCTGCAATGCATACCCCTTCCACACGGGTCACATGGTTGGAGATGTCCCACGTTAGTATTAAGTATACAGAACTGTTGGTAGCCTCTTCGTGAAGGGCAGACTTCTGTTATGTAACTCTACCGACCTCGCATCCCAACCACTAACCAACTATCCTAACTTATATGTTGGGCTAGGCCCACTAATTCATGTTTGGTCTAATCGTATAATTAAAGCTGTATAATTTTCCACTAAGGAAATATACTGCCTTTCAACATTTAATTCCTATCTCATACTCTTATTTAAATTATTCTAAAAATTTCAGTTGTCCGTAATAAATGGTCAATGTTGTTCTAAATGGACAATCTCTAATAATTTATTTATCTATTTTAATTCAACCTATTACGCCTATTTTATTTCCCCGTAAATGTCATAATAAATACTTTAATCAGTCAAACTGCATTTATGTCCTTGTATAATTCCTATAACTCCCTATTAACTGCACATTTATTGTCCTATTAATTTGGAGTTACTATCTCTTTTCCACCTATACCTCCTAATTTATTATGCTATTTATAACTACATGTCCTGATTATAACTAATGCGAGTATTGATGTATATTATGCTATATAATTGTATTTTTATTTTTAAATTGTAAGCATGGTTATACATGTCTATATGTATACATATTCCTGTTTCTAACTATTAATCCCTAAACCAGAATGTTCCTTTCCACATTTTAATTTATCCGAGTTATCCTTCCAAAAAGATTACTATTATAGCTTTCCGTAAAGTAATTAAAAGTGAGAACTTTGCTTCATTTGAAATTACAAAGAATTATCTCTTTTCTTTTATTGAAATAGACAGTGCAAAAAAACTTAGAAGAATATTCGTACTTTGCGCATCTCTTTCCTTTTTGTATATTTTTTATTAAATCAAACGACGCATTTTTTGTAGATATTTTTAGAGTTGGATGATTTATGAAAATTACATTAAATTACACCCCTCTTAACAGATTAAAGCATAAAAATTCACACATGATTTAAATTAGGGCATTTAAACTAATACTAACCCAACTATAAATCTAGAATAAATTTACAACTTTACCAACATTTAACTTTATAAACATTTAACTTTAACAAAATTTAGGGATTGATTTCAAAAATATTAGATTAGGGTGTACACACCATTCCTATTTCAATTACCTAACTAATAGAATATTTGGTTGAGATTTCATCTTCCAAGGCCTAAACTCCATAAATCTTACATAGGAATAATATATAAATAAAACTCAACGATACAAATTTCAACGTCATAAATAAATTATATAATCTTCCACTCATCTTCTAGTTTTTCAAATCTCCCAAATCTGAATTCATCTCTTTACTTGACTCATTTTCCATTCTAATAAAAAAGAATATGTATAACAAGGTATAAACATACTATTTGAACAACAAATCCGAGAAGAGATTACGGGTTACGAGGAATATAAATTTATAATAATGAAATTTACCTTTTTACGCAGTATTGATTCACTTCTTCTCTATTATTATTTTCGCTTATCCAATTATATATATGTATAATATTTTATAATTTTTAGAAATAGTGGAGTAGGGAATGGCAAAGCTTTACTGCTTTGATCGAAAAATATGAGAAGGGTGTGGGGGACTATGTCTGTATTTATAGGCATTTGAATCAATTATATTAATTAGATTAAAATAATTAAATCTCCATCCTTTGTCCAAGGCTCAACACTAATCGTCATCCTTCGATCGATCCGTCGGCCCCTATAAATGGTCAAGCGGCCCTAAAAAAGGGGTCAATAAGGGCCGCATTTATTATTATTTATTTCGGTTTCTCATTTTAAATTTTCTTTGCTTTGGAAACATCAAATGCTAATAAATTGTTCATTTGAGCTGCGATCGCGAAACTTCAAAAATGAAAGTTGCTTTGAAAATCGCCACAAATACAATAGTGCAAGTTTCATGATCGAATTCCAACGTTGGCTTAAATTTCATTTTTTGAGCCTTATTAATTATTTATTAATTATCGTTAATTTTACGGGGTGTTACATGCGTGAGTTGTACAAGGCTCGCGATTTCACCAACAAACCAAAACACATAGTGGCCTTACATATGAATGATTATACACAAGCGAGCGATCCAGGAAAAATATCTTGCTCATACTTTGGTCAACCCGGATAGTGTCATCATCTCTTCAACAAAGTTCCCCGCTCGTCTTCCACTTCAGTCGCTAGCTCCTTCTGAAGCTCTCTTATCTTGTTTTGGCCACCTTTGGCTATAAATACCTGACCGACGCTGCAAAAAGGAAAGTACGACTACATCGTTTCTCTAACGGGACTGACACATACAAAACTGTTCATCAGAAAAAATGGCATTGTGATAGCCCTCCTTGTTCCCTACTACCACCCTAGCAAAGTGCCTCTGAACAACAATTCCATGATCTCATGTCACTATTCCTAACCAAGAATGCGCAAGTATGGACCACCGGCTAACATCATATGCACCATACAAACCAGTTCGCATCCTAAGCATAGATCTTAGCCAAACAACTCCATCCATGGATAAGAGCATCCAAATCATAACTGCATCATCTCAGCCGTTCCCAATGCATTCCTGCAGCTATAAATAAATTAGGACAAGATTTTCTACAAGGTTGAACACGTCAAGCTCTCAAGAATTGTAATTTCTTATTATTATTATCTCTTGTTGTCTGAATTGTTGTAAGAGAAGAAAAGTAGTAAGAAAATCCGCATAGTGGACGTAGATTAAGTTTGATCGAACCCGTCTAGATCTAGTGTCCTTTTATTTACTACACTTATTTTTCTTATTCCACATTTTTAAACAAGTTATTAGTGAGCGACCTTCGCTAATAACCATTCTGTGATCAACCGCAAATCCACACAATTCAAGCTGATAATAAACCACACATGTCCAACCCAAATTAAACGAAAAGATGGACAGTTATGGAAAAGAAGAAGAAAGAAGAAGGGAAGAGAAGAATAAGACGAAAGAAACAAAAAACAACACAAAATCTCACAATCGCAGCAGAACAATATCTAATATAAAAACAATGATTTTGAGAAACTTTTATATACAACATCAATCAGATTACCACAAATCACAGTTATCAGCCAAGGCAGTTATAACAACCTGTCCTCATAAATGCTGATGATTTCAACAACAAAGAAGCAGAAATAAAATATTTACATGAATATGACATGAAGACCTCCAGCTTGTCTCATGTGCTCCAATGCATCCATAGCAATTTGAAAATATGCTCTGTCTAACCTGAGCATTATAATAAAATAACACCCGAGTTAATCCGGTAAAACAGCGTGAGAAAACATACCAAACTGGATTTTAAAGTTATCAAACCCTTTTCAAAATAAAGGTACCTTGTAAGATCATGCCACACATAAACACGGACGAATTTTTACCTTATGATAACCAAAACAATTTCTATAGAAATCCATTTATATTATAATAATGTCTTGGGATCAAAATAAAATATGATTATAGCTAAAATTCTTGCATCTCACGTTTCATCAGAATTGGGCACAACTAAGTCCGTAAGGCATGTATTGGGCAATGGATTCCATACAATGATTGCGCTACTGGAGTACCATCCGTCATGGTGCATCTCTAGATATACCAACACAGAACAGGTCTAACACTTTAATAGTAGTACCGAATAAGATCACCCCTTCGTTAATGGGCCCCAAAGCATACAAATAAGAGATAATATCCACTCTAGATAGGGATGATCATACCCTACTTGGGAGCGACCCACTTAGCCCGGCTGCATCTCCCATGTTTTAGTCATTCATGATTGATGAGGCTTGAGGCAATGTTTTGCTTTTTATATAGCATTTCCCAATGCTAACATTACCCTCCAAGCAATAATGCAATGCCAACACTCATCCATAAAAGTTCATTCTGGAATTGAACAAAATGCTTTAGAGATCTGTCTTCAATTCTATCATCTTCAAGATGTCTTCACTTTGAAAAAGTTTGAATTGGATCGAAGTGGTTTTTCGGATAACAGACCAGATCCAGGTCTCTTCAAAACAACTTTCGGTAATTCTTGGTAAAATCAACCCCCGTTCTTTAGAAAATAAAAAGCCAAAGATAAAAGTGGAGATTATCACCTAGCCGTTAGTGGATAGATTTCCTTATCAATATCCTAGGAGAACGAAATGGGATTTATACATACAGTACAATATCATCGAAGATGAATATGCCATATAACCCACCTTTCTCCTAGATATTTTCAAAGTTACATTTTGGCTCCAAATTTGATAGTCGGATATTTAACTATCAAACAACACACATTCAAATCTGGGATTTAATTCAAAAAAAGGAAAACAAACATTGGTTAAGCACATAAACAACCACTGGCCCCTTTTAATAAAAAAATTCATTCATTTAAATCCCCTTTGTAAAATACTTATATCAAAATCCTTTTACAAAGATTCATTCACAAACCCATTTATTTTCAATATTCGGAAAATATCCATATGCTTATCTCAAACGGTATAAGTATATTAACAAAACAGAGAAAGATTTTCTTTTTATACGATTCTAGAACAGATTTATAAATTACTTTATAAATCTCTAAAACCCGATTTATAACCCCATTCATTTATCTCTAAAATCATTTATAAACCCTTTATAAATTCATAAGACCATTTATAAGCTCCTTTTATAAATCTATAAACATATTTCGAAAATTCTTTTATAAATATCTAAGACCATTTATAAAACTCTTCTTACCCTTTTTCGAATTTCTCTTTAAGTTTTCCAAACCATGTTATAAGATTCCTCTTATAAAACCCACATCTGTTTATAAAAACCCTATTTATAACTCGAAAACATTTATAAATATATTCTAATCATTTACTTTAAAACACTATTATATAATAATAAACATTACAAATAAATAAATATTAACTTTAAAACATCTTAAAATAGTAATTAATATATATAAAAACATTCTTAAACAAACAATATTGATTTATTTTCAACATTAGTAAAAGTAATAATAATTAATTTCCAAATAAATAATTATAGTTAATTTCAAACTATATTAATAATTTAAATAAATAGCTTTTCAGAATATCAAAATATTAATAAATAGCTTTAAAAATATATTAATATAAATGACAACTTATGAAACATTATTAATATAAATAAACAATTTTTAAAACATAAATATATTTCCTTTATACAATACCACACTTAAATCTCAACATAATCATTTCCATATTTATAAACTATATTTATAAATCTCTTTCTGTTTTATTAACTTCCTTTTTATAAAATATTTATATTTATAAAACCCCATTCATAACTCCATCCCTTTATAAATCTCACCTATTCATATATCCCATTTAAAACATCAATCACCATCCGTTTTTAACTTGCCCCTATATTGATAAATTCCTTTTATAAATTACTATCTATATGTAAAATATCATTTAACACCTCCAAATTTACCCTCACCTAAATTTCCAAAATAATATCAACTATTTTCTAAACAATATTCCACGTCTTATAATAAATCCACTGTTTGATTTATTTCTTCAATCTATTAAATGATAATAGTTTCCTTTTAATTTATAAAACACTGTTTATAAATCTATCCCTTTATCAATAAAATAGGATTTTACAAATCTTCACTATATTTGTAAATACATTACCCCATTTATAAACTTCCACATTTATAAATTGGCCTTAATATATGTATATATGTATATATACCACTTTATTTAAAACGGTTCATAAATATTTTACCAAAACTATTCCTATCTTCTTTTTAAATCGTTTATTTAAATCTTTATTCATAGTTTAAAATCTCTATTTAGAATATTTTATAAAACCACAAATTTATAATCTCTAAAAATCATAGTTTTACTTACTTTAAATAAATTCCTTCTTTAAATAATTCAAGGATAATTATTAAGCACATATAATTTCCAAAATCATTTTGAAATCCCTTTTCAAATCAAAATCATTATTTTTATAGTATTTTAGAATACAAAAAAATAAGGCCCAGTACTACCAAAGCACTTAAGTAAGTAAAATCATATCCATGTCATCAAATATAGCATCCAACAAGTTATATATCACAAGTGTATATATATATATATATATATATATGAAAAGTAAAATCAACAATGTGAGGAATCCAGTTGGATCCCTCCAACCTGTCCCCTACATCACATACAATATATAACCAAATAAAATAAATCAACTGCTTCGAGACCAGATTGTATAAAAAAGGTCATCCGCTCTTACACGAGAACGTAATTGGGTCTCATCTGCTCCAGGGGCAGGAATATATTCAAACCAACAAATAAAATAAAAAATCGTTCAAATAGTTAATAACAGTCAACAATAAAATATCCACACATCCAATAAATAATTTTTATCGACTATATAATATTTCAAGTTTACAAAAAGGTGAGTTTACCTCACCTTGATTTCAGTTTCGTCAAAATGCTCCAATATGAATAAAAATAGAATAGGCATTTAATTTAACCCAAATTCCTGTGATCTCCGAATCCATCCAGTCAAACTCCATAGCATAGTTATTGTCGATATGATCGCAAACACAACTTATCGCGTTCAGTTTGGCCCTCGTATGGAAAAGTTACGAATTAATGAATGATTTAAACAATTAAATTATAATTAACTTTTATACAATTAACTATTAAATTTAATTACCCTTTCCCTCTTAACTCTCACTAGTTCCCAAAAACGAAATTCGACCGTGACTCTTTTCATTCGCCGCGCCACTTTCATACTACCAAAGACTGTCACGACTTCGATGAAGATAGACCCCAACCTCGCCTCGCCCCACGACCCACGGTGTCACCCAAAACCTCGTCGAACGAGGCAACCAAAACCAAATGCTTCCAATGAACGCACAATAATTTTGGCCACCATAGCATGAATCATGACGATCCACCATACACTAGCTTCACTTTGTCGCCCTCTACACTACTTTTTTGGAGTCGGAGCCTAATAACGCAAGAAATGGCCCAGATCACCTTGAGCCATTGGATTTGGTGGATTTGAATTCGAAAAGGAAACAAAACGAATGAGGCTCTATGATTTGCACGCGATAATATAACTGAGAGGAGGTATGGACTTAGATGTGCTTGAGTATGGGCTAATGGTTAGCCTAAGCATGGTGAATATAAACATATCTATTTTTACATTCAAAAACATCTAGCTCGATGCGCTCAAAAATCTCAAACGCCAAAAGAGGCATGCCGCCTATGTTTTATATGCAATACTCATATTCCGAATACAATGGAACTAGTCTTAAGGCCTAATTCGATCAAAAATAGAAGATAGCTCTTCAAACCTAATTATTATATAAATTTCTGACATTTATTTCTACGCGTTTCAAACTTTCTCGTCCAAAGGATACGTCCAATCATCACGAAATTCGATGGCATACTATATTTCACTATTACGATCAACGAAATTAGTTTTGTTTAATTCCAAGATAGTGCCCCAGAAGGCTATTTTCCCCCGTCAGTTTAAAACGGATTATTATTTAAAACCAGTTTACTCACTTTTATTCAAATTCAAAATTTTACTATCTTTATTCATATTCAAAAAGTTTTAAATCAACTTTTTAATTTATTTTTATTCAAATCAAATTCAAGATTTTATAATTCTAAACAATCCCAAATATCCACTTAAACAATTCAATTATCAAATAAATCCTTGAATTTGAAATATAAGTTGTTTAACTTATAAAATTAACTTTTTAATATTTAAAATCAATTAAATATTTCCAAATTCAAATGACTAAAATTCTTTGTCCTCACACACTCTCAATTATAATTCCAAGATTGGCTAAATTTTCAGTCAACATGCATGTACCACTATTTACCAGTGACAACGCAAGGCTGCTTTCCCTCACCGAGCTTTTGTTTAACCCTAGTTTTTTTTCTTTTATTTCTGATTGACACAATATTCTACATTATTTACTATTTATTTCATGTATTTTATATCTTAACAAATAGTAATATATATATATGTTGTGTTTTCACAAATAATCAAAAGTGAGGAGTATGGAGGAAAAGAGAAAAAAAGGAATAAGGATCTGCATGCAAAAAGAAGTAACTACAAAATACAAATTATCTTATGTATCAAGAAGTAATTACATAAAAGAAGTTGTAGCTCAATGATAATGTCATATAGTATACTTAAGAGGTGTTATGTTTGATCCTTAGAAAGCACATTATTTTTCGATTAGAGAAATCAAAATGCTATGTCATTCATAGTATTGTATGGTCAAATGCATATATATGTGTACAAACATTAAGGTTCTTGTAATATACTCTAATTTCTCTCCGTACAAGATAGATCTAGTTTACACCTATATCAATCAACACATCACCATAAAATCTCTACTATAAATGATGCCACATGTTGAAAATCTAATGGTAGCATATCGTATATTGGAATATCAGATCTAAAAATAAATGGTCGAATGTAAGAGAGTGTGTGTGCATATATGCATCAAATAAAGATTGATTGCACATGTGGTAGATGATGATTCATCTTAAGTAAATTGGAGATAATCCACGTACATATATCAATCATCATTCCAACTTCATATTTCCATCATTTATAGCATATGTAAAAAAACACATATTTGGTGGAATATTGTTTTTGTGAAAAGAAAATATATTCCTTGATATAATTAAGGGCATATCTATAAATATATAAAAAAATCCATCTCTTATAAATACCAATGTATCTGATGTTAGATCCGGTGCATCAACAGTGGGGTTAAAAAGGGAAATTTCAAAAAAAATACTTTTACTAATTTTCACAAGATCTTCTTTTGCATACACAAACAATGTATTTTTCATGAAATCACATATTATGATTTTGATAAAAGAGTTTTGGTGTTTTAATTTTAATTTGGTTAATTTAAATTAAAGAAATTGTACATTGTATAATGTTTTCTGTATTTGTTAAGAGTTAAATTCAATTTTGGGTTATTTCACTAATAATTAATGTGCATGTTGAATTATGATGTGTTCGTGTTCACAACATGAACATGGTAAGTATTATAAACATGGCATAATGTTTGGCGGTGTCCATAAATAATTAAATGTCATATGTTAATAAATAATCATTAGGATCAATGGTTATTATATTTATGGTAACTTATGAAGGGATGGTAATTTCGCATATGATAGATCATTCATGTAATCAATGGCAAATGAATATGTGCATTCGTTTTAATTTTACGACAATTAATTAATTTAATATAATTTTTACATTCATTAGAGATATATATAAACACACATATGCAAATATATATATATATGTGTGTGTGCGTGTGTTTGAGTGTATGTATGTATGTATGTATGTATGTATGTATTTATGTATGTATGTATAAATTTGGTTAAATAAAAAAAATTCCCTTTCAATGAATTTTGAAATATATATTTATAATTAATGTTTTATTTCATAATTAGTATTCTAAATACATATTCAACTAATTTAATTTTTTGTATTAAAATAAATAATTTTTTAAATCCGTGAAGAAAACATATGTAACTACCCATGCTTCCACATGTCGGCGGATCATAAAATTATTGTTTTAATTCAAACTAGGTCCAAATTTAATATAACTTCGGAAAATGTTAATTTTTGACATTTTCTACCCTTTGAATTTTTATTGGATGGTTTTGACTCTTAAAAATCATATAAGGACTACAACTTTTGATAGATGCCGAACTAGGTCCTCGGACCACTTCCAATTAAATATACAATGGTTTCTCATTATGCAGAGTGGCCATAATAGATTTCTGAACAAACAATTTAGGAGATATAGTGATTTGAAGTTTTGATAGTTTTTAAGCAGATAAGCGGGTAATTGACCCAATCCATAACTACGCCTGCTAACTACTTATGGGATTATGGTTAGGATAGCCTCCATAGTAGCTACTAATCGTTGTAAATACATCTATAAACCTGTCCTAACCCTTGTCAGCCACCGTTGACCTTCTATTACCTAAATTCCATCATTCTTTCAATAAAATTAACCAAAACCAATTAATTTATAGGGGGTTATGAAAGAGACTTGCAAGAGGATTTTAATATTTCAAAATTTATGCTTTGGGAAGTGTGTAGCTGCTACCCAAATCTACATCTATCTTTGTTTTGGTGAATCTACGCTGCTTGGTGGATTTTGTTGATTCTATACCCTAGGTGAGTAGTAATATTCTCTCAATTTATTATAAATGTTTATATATGTTTTTAAATTATTTTAAAAATGTTTTCAAACTGAAAAAAAAACGATTTTTAAATTATGTATTTGCTATAATTTTCGAATTTACCTTGCTTTGCATGCTTTTCATTGATTTTAGGTAATTAGTGGTTGATTTATCATTTTAAGCATGCTATATATGTATCTATAGGTTTTGACGTATTTTGAATCCATTTTTAAAGTTTAACATATGGTTTTTTTCTATTTTAAATTAAATTTGGAATAAAAATGAATTTAAATTGAAATAAAAATGATGTAAACATGTTGTTTTGATGTATGATTATTCATATGAATGTTAGGTTTGATTATGAGCATGTTTTAGGATAAATTGTTATGATTTGATGCATATTTACATGTTTTAATGATGGTTAAATGATCGTTGCATTAAGTTTACATGTTGTATTTGTAGTTCGAGTGTTACTAGTATGTGCGAATGCTTGAATACGCCCATCGAAGAGAATTGGGACTGATAATCGATTTTATAGACGGTGGGTCCCCATGAAGGAGGAGTAGCTAGTGCTATTTGATTCAATATTCAAAGGATGGGATATCCATAAACGTAGAATATAAGTTTGATAAGTCGACTCTAGACATTTGGAGTCGTATCGGTGCGTTGGTGTAGCACGTGGATCGAAGTGGTAAGTGCAATAACCGAATAGTTCAAGAGATGAAGTGTTGGAATGCCATAGGAAGGTTGTGCAGTAGTGGTGTTTGTCATAGGATTGGTTTAGAAGTAGCTCTAGGCTAGGGTGAAGGAATCATAGTGGAAATCTTGGAAGTTGGGATATTTACATGATCGCTTTGGGATTTTTATAAGGTTGCTTCAGGGCAGAGCATGGGTGATTTCAAGATTCTTAGAGGATATGTATTAGATGATAAGGCTTCAATGATTTGATTAATTGATTATGTTAGATCGAATGCTTCAAGTAAAAAGTTTTTGTAACATCCAGGGGAATATCAAAAAGGCAAGTTCAATACTGAGTGAGCTTGTAGAATAGAACATATATGGGTTTCTACTATTAGGATGTGTGCCAAATGAACATATATAAACTTAGAGGTCTTGATGTATGCTCAAGAAGAAGGGGTCAATGGGGATGCTCACTATAGATCGATACGGGAAGATCTGTTTAACCCTGGACATTTACTATCTCGTCTAGTTTCTGACCTTAAAGAGTGATATGAATTCGAGCATCGATATGACCATGATGATAGGTAGTCGCTAATCAATATGAGGGATCGTACGAGTTATCTTATATCCAATAGCATTTGAGTTGAGAGATGTGATATTTTTTATGTTTTCCATGTTTGTTATGTTTGATGTGCATACCACACGACATAGCTATTATTATATAGTATACCTAGGCACCATACATTGTACTTTGAGTAGTACTACACCTATTAGATGATGACAGTAAATTTGTGCATCATCCATGTCATGTGCCAACTTGTTGGATGCAGGGTCATGTCAGGTACAATTCTCCATACCTCATGTTCTTATTTGCTGTATCGATTTTTGTAGTTTTTTAAGTTTATAGATCGCTCAAACCAGACTATTACATGAATTGAGGTTTTATGCTTTTCTTTTAATTATCTTAGGCATTCTTAAATAAGTAGGTTAGAGATAAAAGGTCTAAAATAGGGCAAGGAGCAGTATGGTGGATGAGCAGGTGGTTAGGGCTTTCATATACTATATTTTGGAGCTATTATTATTATTCTATGTGCAATACTATTTAGCTATTATCAATTTTTTTTATTAGAGACAACTTTCAATTTAGAATTTAGTTAATTTGATGTTCAAACTCTATTTTCACTTTTTTGTATGACTATGATGGACTACTATACTCTGATTTATCTTGATTTATTTTTTATCCAATTTTCTCACTTATTTTATTTATATGTTGATTATTATATTTTATCCAATGCGTTGTGAGATATACGTAGGTTATGTTTTGGAATGTTTTATTTTACCCTCGATTGTCGCTCTACATTAGCCGGATACCATTGCAACACACTATTTGTTATATTTAGGTATCAGAGTTGTAGGGTAGTCATAACACTTGGTATCAGAGCTTAGCTTAAGCGATTCCAAATTTTGGTCAATCGCTAGATTCTAAGTTGATATTAGGATCCATTAGAGATAAAGTAGGAGATAACACTATTGAATGGATCAAACAATATATGAGAGAGGATACTTCTTTTTTATTTTGGTTTTCAAGGATAAATAGTATATTATATTATTTTGTAAGTCGCATTGCACACATGAGGATCATTTATGATTTTTCTTACTTGGGAGACCGATCTTTCTTATTACTACTTTTTAAGAATGACCCAACAAATAAGGAATACTTCTACGAACTTTTCTTCAAGAGTTAGGATTGAAGCATGCAATGAGCAGTTGCAAACCTTGATGTATAAACGATATTCAATACTTTGATGATGAGCATGATGCAAAATGCCTAAGAATATGCACCAACTGTAGTTGGTGGTGGTGCTCTGGTGCAAGCGCCAAGAGATGATTTTGCCTGGCTGAATAAGGACTTCACTATTCCTAAAGGCAGACCATTTCTTGGAATAGTTTGCTGTTGAAATACAAGATTACTTGGATGCCTGCTAATGAACCTTTGAGGGCTTGGAGTTGGAGGATGCAATGAAGAAGAAGTTAGCAACAAGGAACCTTCAGGGAAAAGCAATTAACTGGGGAAATGCCTTTAGAGATGCTACTCCAAAGGACCACTTCGCTTAGGGTTAGTTTAAGATAATATTTGAAGAGAATTTCATACTGGAAGCTCAGAAGTCATTGCTATTTAGAAGATTTGCTGATCTAAAATAGGGTGACTTGTCCATTTTAGACTATGTGGTTGAGTTTTACATGTTGTCGAAATACGGTATGTCCTTGATTGACACTTCATTAAAGAAGAATGAGAAGTTTCTAATTGCATTGAATGACTATTTAGAAGGGAAGATAGAAGGCCACGTTGAAGAAAGCTATAAGAAGATAGTCGAGAAGTGTTTGAGGCATAAGAGTTTATACCCAAAGATGAAAGCTGTTGTTTTTTCGAAGGAGAAGTCTCAATCATAGGGCAGTGGAGGTAGGAAAAGAAAGTGGAACAATAAGGATAAGAAGCAGGCTCAGAACAAAGATGTCCAGAAGAAGGGAAAATTCAACCCTACTTGCTCCAACTTCAGAGCGTAAGGTCATTTGTGTAGTGACTGTAAGAGTGCAGAGAAATTGCATTATGACTATAACAAGCTGGGGCATACTAAGAAGGATTGTCTAAAGCCATTGAAGGAGAAGGAGATTGTGAAGGCATATGCTCTCAATGTTGTTCTAACTTCTTCGAGTGCTCCATTAGTGAAGGAGAAGGAGAAGGGAAAGAGTATTATTATCCAAGGTATGCTTGTTATCTATGATGTACCTATTCGTGTTTTTTAGTACAAGGTTTCACATTCTTTGTATCGAGTGACCTGATAGACAAATTACAACTAAAACTTGGCCATATTGACCAACTTTTGATTATGCCAAATCTAATGGGAGGTTCGACTAGTTTTTCTATAGTCTATCGAGATGTAGTCCTATCGAGGATGCATGTTTGTTTGTGATTGTGTTGTTCTTAGTTTTGTTAGGTTGGTGATTATGTCAGGGATGGACTGGCTGAAGAAGTACATAGTCATGGTGGATGGCAAGAGGTTATTCATGACAATTAGGACAAATGACGAGTATAGACTGGAGTTGGGCTACCTTCTAGATGATGAGGTAATGGTTGGCTTTCAATATTCGCTCGAGATACAGCACGATGAGTTATCATCGATACCTACAGCTAGAGAGCATCCAGACATATTTAAGGAGATAACCGGATTACCACTACATAGGGAGTAGGATTTTGTATTCATTTAGTATAGGATGTTAGGCCAGTAGTGTTTCCATTAAGGCGTATGACACCCAAAGAGCAAAAGGCGATAGAGGTGTAAATGAATGGTTTGTAATGGAGAGGGTGTTCATAGGAGTATATTTGTGTAGTGAAAACCTTTAGTAACCTCCATTAAGACGGATGACTCTTGAGACTTTGTGGGATTACCATGAGTTGAATGAGGTGACGAGGGAGGAGAAGTATCTAATCCCATAAATTAATGAATTATTCAATTAGCTCCATTGTATAACGGTGTTTTCCTAGTTGGATTTGGAAATGGGGTTCCACCAACTGAGAGTGGTGAGGGAGAGTGTGTCGATTATTGTGTCTCGTACGCTGTTGGGATTTGATAAGTGGTTGGTCAAGCTATTCAAGCTAACCAATGCATCGACATACTTTGTTGGTCTAATGAATCATGTTTTCAAAGATTAATTAAATGAGTTGGTACTTATGTTCGTTAGTGGTATTCTTGTCTATTCACGGATGAAAGGTGAATAGAAGATCCGCTTGACGATTATGTTGAAGGTGCGGAGGAAACACCAATTAAAGATGATGTCTTCAATGTATCACTTCTAGAAGAGGAAACTACGATTCTTAGGCATGTTGTATTAGGGAAGGCCTAAGAGTGCTACGGATGTAACGATATAAAGCAGTATGACTCAATTGAGATGATTTCCTCCGTAAGGATAATAGATTAATTTTAACATATTGATGGTTTGAGGAATGAAGAAGAAAATTGGAACATTAATTTCGAAGTGTATGAACCATCAATTAGTGAACGCTGAGTAGAAAAATCCAAGTGGCTTACTACAGCCGCTTGGGATTCCCTTTTGGAAGTGGGAATATGTGTCTATGGATTTGATCATTGGATTGCCGAGGCTAGAGAAGAGTTCAATAGCATTTGGGAAATAGTTTATAGATCTATGATGGGTGTTTGATCCGACATACAAATCCCAAAAGAACAACATTGAAGTTGGCTGAATCATATGTGAAATGGATTGTATGATTCCATTATGTACCGAAGAGCATTGTAAGTGATCAAGACTCATTATTCATAAGTGGATTTCAGGATAACTTACAAGAGGTGTTAGGGAGACTATAGAAAAGATTAAGATTATTTGGTAGTGAATAAAAATTGCGTAAGGTATACAGAAGAGCTACGCTGATAAGAGATGTCTAGGGTTGGAATTCCCTGTTGGCGATATAGTATTTTTCAAGATTTCTTCATTGACTAATAAATTTTAGTTCGGTAATAAGGTGAAGTTGGAAACAAGATTTATCGCTCCTTTTTCGATATTGCAGAGGATAAAGAAGCTAGCACATAAAGTCGACTTATTACAGAAGAAGATGGGTGGAACAACGTATTCCATGTGTCTCCTCATTGAAAATTCATGCATGACTTAGGCATGACTATTGCATATCAATTGGATTATGTTGTAGCAAAAGAAGATCCGTGAAGGCCTAGGAAGCCCATTCGTGTAGTCAAGTAGAATACGAAGTAGCTTAAGAGGAAGATGGAGAAGTTGGTAAAGGTCCAGTGGGGTAAAAGCGAAGATGATAGTACTTAGGAATCGAGGAGAGCATGAGGACCACTTATCTGCAGCTTTTACTTGGTGAGAATCCATTTCTATCATTAGCTTTCACATTTATTAGTTTATTTTTTTAGGTCAGTACCTTTCATGCTAGGATTTATATCGGAATTATTTTCTACTATGTGTGCATTTTTGATGATTATTATCCTTGTTATATTATTAAGCATGCTTGGTATATACATTGATTGATTATGTTTGTGTAGACGGGACTTCAAGGGTGAGATTCCTAAAGGAGGTGAATTTAACGACCCACACTTTTACGCATAGGCATATCGTAAAAATATCTTTTTTAAAATCAAATTGGGGCCAAATTTAATATAACTTAGGAAATGTTAACTAGTGTTATTTTCCACCTTTAGAATTTTTATTGGAAGGTTTTAACCTTGAAAAATCTTATAGGGACTATAATTTTTAATAAGAGCCAAATTAGCGTCCCAAACCACTTCCAAATGAAATATATGATGGTTTTCGATTAGGTAGAGTGGTCGTAATAGATTTGGACTTACGATTTAAGAGATATGGTCATTTGAAGTTTTGATAGCTTTTAGGTAGATTAGTGGGTAATTAACCAACCGTTAATTAGGACTATTAATTAATTTTAGGATTAGGGTTAGAATAGCATCCGCAGCAGCCACTAATCAGTATAAATACATCTCTAAACCTCTCCAAACCCTTCTTAGCCACTGTTGACCTTCTTCTTCTAAACTTCATCATTATTTCAATAAAATTAACCTAAACCAATTAATTTATAAGGGATTATAAAAGATATTTACAAGAGGCCTTTAAGATTTCAAAATTTGTTCCTTGAGAAGCGTGTAGTTGCTATCTAATTTCGGATTTATCCTTGTTTTGGTGATTTTACACTGTTTGGTGGATTTTGTTGATTCTACATGTTAGGTGACTGATTATATTCTCTAACTTTATTATAAATGTTGACATGTGCTTTAAATTATTTTAAAAATGTTTTCAAACTAAAAAATATGATTTATAAATTGAATTTTTACTGATTTGCCTTGATTTGTGTGCTTTTTATTCATTTTGGGTGATTGCAATTGATTTATCATCCCCGGGCATGTTATATATGAATCTCTAGGTGTTGACATGTTTTGAATCCATTTTAAAATTAATAATATATTTGTAGCTATTTTGAAATTAAATTTGGAAAAAAACGAAATAAAATTGAATAAAAATGATTTAAACATGTTGTTTTGATGTATTATTATTCGTATGAATGTTAGGTTGACTATGAATAAGTTTTGAGATAAATTGCTTTGATTTGATGCGTATTTACATGTTTGAATAAGCTGAATGATTATTGCTATAATTTTATATGTTACGTTTGTATGTTTGAATGTTATTTGTATGTTTGAATGCTTGAAAAGTCTCATCGAAGAGCGATTGGTAATCAATTCTATAGATAGTGGGTCTCCATATAGAAGTAGTAACGATGTGCTCTCAAATTCAGTACATAAAGGATGGAAGGTCCGTAAACATAGAATTTAACTTTGATAAATCGACATTAGAATGTTTAAGGTCGTATCAATGCATTGGTGTAGCAAGTATATCAATATAGGAAGAGCAGATGTTACTCAACTTTTTTGTACATAAGAAGATAGGCTAGTCAAGGTTTTTAAGATTCTACTTTGGTCTGACCCGGCTTGGGCCTAGTCCAGCCTACCACTAGCTACTCAAGAATAAGAAACGAGCTAGCAAGCCTCACTCGATTGTCATCCAGGTTAGACGTTTGTAGGCTCATCCTCTCAATGGTACTTTAGGTTGGCCAAACCCTGTCGTCCGACCCCTTCTTATAACCAGCTGGTTCCTAGATAACCCATCTACATGAGCACCTCCCTCAGTCGTTCGCCAATTAACACGTCTCTAGATTTCCTTGGGCATGGCCTGTTGCCAACCAGGCTCTGATGCAGCCCCCCACAAGCAACCCTATAGTTGGTCCTCTGTATCATTCTAAGCAGTGCGTTCAGACCTGCCTGGCTAAGCCTTCCCCTTAAGCACTACCCCTAGTAGTTTCCCACATCTTTCCATATCCTTAGGAAAAAGCCAGCCTGCCGGTCTGCTTTGCCACATCAGCATGCAGGCAGGGCTGACAAAGAAGTACAACTAAGTGTGTCCTTTTTTGACATGGAGCATGTTTTGCAACATGCTACCACTGTGCATGAACGTTACTTGAATAGCAAGAGTACGACATGTATCTTACATGGTTTTTCCTATTGATGTTGACCACAACTGCTAAGTCCCTTCACTTCGCTAGATGTTCCTCATCAAACCCATTTAATCAGATCTGCAACGCAATGCCTTTCCAGTCGGTTTTACGACATCATCTTAGCCGTTCCAGCATCAGTTCAACCACTATAAGTACCACGCGTATGGCAACTTCAAAAAGGTTGTTGGTCGCCACCAGCCAATGATCGATCATTCAAAGGTTATTGTTAGTTGCCACTAGCCAAGGGTTGACTATTAAAAGATTGTTGGTCGCCACCTATAACACCCATAATTTTAACTAACATTATTTAGTAATTTAATTAGAAAAATTAAACAAAATAATGTAGGATGATAAAGAAAATTGAGATCTCATTAATTATAGGTCATGCTTAAGTAATGAATTGATAAAAATAAATAGAACTTAGATAAGAAAGAGGAAAATATGCTATGCCGAAAAAAGGAATAAGACATAATTCCTAATGCATACCCTTACATTCCTTCTCCCTTACTCACTTCATTCACACAAACATAATCAAAAGTACAACGTCAGCCACCACCAAAGGAATTCAAGAAAAGTAAAGCTAGGAAATCAAAGAAAAGCTTAGGGAAATCAAGTCTAAACAAAAATCTCAAGTTCCTATATCAATCCAAGGTGAATAATAAGATACGCGTCTCATTTTTAAGTATCATTATTGGGTTTAAGTATAGATCTGATTCTTTTGCTTATACTATGCCATGCTATGATAGTTTGAATGATTATACGCTTATTGATGAATTTATTTAATTTATTCATGAAAGTATTTGATAAGTTTGAGTAAGAAAACCAATCATATGACACCTAATTTACTTGAGATTTTGATATGATATTGAAAAATTATTGCAGAAGTAGGGTTTTAATTTCATAATTTTTTTATTTAACTAGAATATTTGGTGAATTTTATAAGGTCGAAAAATAGTTTATTTCGGATTTTATATTAAAAATAGTAAAATTAGGTTTTGGTCCCGAAATTTTTTATATGTTAAATAAGAAATAGATTGGATTTATCAAGATTTTTGAGGATTTTTCCTAAGTGTTTATGATTTAATATAAATTAGTTAAGCTAGAAAAGCTTAAGTATTATATTCAAATATTAATATAAGATGCAAGGTTTGCTAAATACTTTAGAATGATAAAACTGTTCCTTAGCAGTTTTCTAGAAAATATTTTGGTAAATGAAGTGTTATCCAATAAGATTTTGACAAATAATTAGTGTTGGTGAAAAGAAACTACTTTTAATGGTAATAAAATAGTTTTCCCATTAATTACGACCTTGCAATGCAAAAGTTCATGATGTCACTCTAACCTCACCGCCTCCATGGTCTTTGACGTCAATCAAGAGCAATGCATAAGGTATCAACTTAGGTGATAAGGAATGCATCGACTTTTTCAAAGTAGAAAGCCAACAACAACGTCATCATGATCTTCGCAGTGGATGAGGCTGCTTTCTTTAACTTATTGATGTCGCTATGCCTTATTTTTTCTACAAAGTCGCCGAACCCATTGGTTTCAAAGTAGTCTATGGCGGTGATGATGATGCCGCATGTTTTATACATGTTGACTTTGACAATATAGGCAACCATGCCGCTTTTAGCTATGTTGACGTTGTTGAAGATGATTCTGCCTTTATTCTAAATTATATGTTTTTGAAGACGGTTAAGGTACCGCTCTTTAATGACTTCGGCTCTAATAGTCGTTAATTTTATTTAACGCAATGAACCGAGATTCAACTATGTAAGATTTATTCTTTTAAGTCTTACGCAAACCTAGTTTTATATCTTAGGACATCTAAGTTTTATGAAGTGCGACGTCCCTTTTATCGGCCTTATGGCCTTTTGTTTTAAATGTTAAAGGCTTTAACATATTTTATACTAAACTAGGTTGATGATCCTAATGGCGGTAATGACATCGAGCTTTATCAATATATAAAGTATATTTGTTTTGGCCTATGTTTTTTAGAGGTGATGAGCCTTGCCAACCTTGTCATTCTCGCTTTGATCAATGTAAAGGTTTATATTATTTTGGCTCTATAAGTCTATGGTTTTGAAGTAAGATAACTTCTAAATGATTTCAAAATTAGCCAATATTGTTTTATTAAAAGCATATTTCATGGCATAAGTATTTTGGAAAAAGAAAAGGGTTGCATTTTCCTTGTTTTAAAAGTATGATTGCAAAAGTTAAGTCATTTATAAAGAGTTATGTTTCCTAGGAAATAAAAAGGGTGCTTAGCTCAAAATTTTACCAAAAAGTTAGTATTCCTATCACTTTTAAATCAATTATGATAGGATGAATAGACTCGGAGGTTAGAAAACCAAATAGGACTGGTGTAGGGTTATGCCCTATACTTTAGCTAGTAGCCACTAGCTAATATAAGTCCAAAATTCAGTATGTAGGGCTTTTTCATGGAAGTGACCAAAAGTAGATTTTTGCACAAATGGGAATACATACAGATGAGATAAATTATTGGTGAGCCCATTAAACCATTAGGATCAGTTGACCCTAGGAATTGTAAGTTTCGGACAGACCGTCCAATTGTCTTCTAACAATAGGTTGGATAATTTGATATATCTAGTAGGTTTGAGTCAGCCATTAGTTTGTCGTCAGCCTAAGAAAACTATGATGTTAGTATGGATAGTCAAGTGATTCAAACAAATTGTTCATGATTACCCATGTTGCATGCATATATGTTATTGTTTATATTGTTTATCTTAACCAGTCTGGTTGCAGGAATTGATTTGCAAAAGATATATTTTTAAAGGGATATTAGTGAAGAGAAAACCCATATCGTTATAGTAAGAGGAAATAGAAGAGTGAACCTCGATGAAAGTAGCATTTCTACTAATGGAAATGTCAGGTCCAACACTACGAGAGATCTAGTCGATAAACAACTGCTAGCGTATGTGCAGGAACACCATCGGTTGATATGGGAGCATTGTATCACTTCTTTGTCAACATGATGCAAGCAGAAGATGCTACTGGGTTAGTTGGTGGAAATGCTAGAGGAGCTATTTAGGAAGTCCCAGTTGTCAAAAACTATGCTTTGTTGAGTAGAGACTATGCAAGACTTGGAGGGAAGCCATTTATTGGAATGGAGGATGCAATTAAGGTGGAGAATTGGTTTCTTCATCGTGAAAGGATTTTTGCTGATCTTGGTTTGAACGATGATAGAAGAGGAGAATGGTGTCCAAGCAATTTCAAGGAGCTACGTTTTACTGGTGGAATAGTGTGACTATCAGGGTAGCAGAGGAAACTTTGACTTGGGTTGAATTTAGAAGGAGGTTTGAAGAAAGATTTATATCTGAGATCACTTTGTCAACTTTGTTAAGGAAGTTTGCTCAATTAGTGCAAGGTGATACGACTTGTTGGAGTATGCAACAAGGTTTGAGGAGATGTCTCGATATGGATATGCTACCATGAATACAGTGATCAAAAGGAATGAGAAGCTCATCTATGGATTGAGACTTGAGCTTGCTAATGCAACTTTACCACATCTCAAGGATCCATGAGACGTAGTCGTAGAGATGGCTTTGAGAAATAAGTAAATGCTAGCTTTATTTGGTAGTAATAAGGCAGTGGAGGCTCGGAGTGGGAAAAATCAGAAAAGGTAGTTCTTTTATAAGAAAGGAACTCGGAAGGTTGGAGCGGCTAAGAAAGGAAAATAAAATGTTCTGTGTTACAAGTGCAACAAGAAAGGGCATTTTGCGAACGAGTGTCGTTTAGGAGATGGAAAGACAGTTGTTGGAAGGAAGAATATTAAGTGCTTTAATTGTGACCAGATTGGATAGTATAAGAATTAGTGCAAGGAATCAGCTAAGGTGGAGAAAGGGAAAGTGTTTGCTTTGGAACCAGCTACCTTAAGACCAACAGCTGAGGAGAAATGAAAAGCTGTAGTGGGAGGTACGCTTTTGATTCATGGCTTGCTTGTTAGAGTGCTATTTGATATCGATGCATCACATTCTTTTATATGTTGTTGTTTAGTAGATAAGCTTAACCTAAAACCCTTATACGTAGTTACTTCCTTAAGGGTTGTGAATCCAATAAGAGGGTATGCAACTCTAGGGATGAGATGTAACCATTTAGAGTTTACGTTATTAGGTCATATATTTGCTTATAGTTTACATGCGTTTGATTTTATCGGCTTTGGGATTATTTTGGGTATGGAATGGTTAAGTAAATATGGTGCTAGGATATTTTGTTAAGATAGGAAAATATCACTAAGACACCCTAATATTAGCGACCGAATCATATACGCGGTAGGGAATCCAAGTTTTGATGTCTATGCTTTATTGGGTGTAATATAAGAGGAAGATGAGTTGAATCAAGTTTTCGTAGTCAGTGAATTTGCAGATATTTTTGAGCCTTTAACATGACACCGTCGAAACAAGCTATTGAGTTTCGAATAGATATGGTACTTCGAGTTGAACCTATAAGTAGACCATCTAGCAGAATGACACCTGCCGAGATGAAAGAGTTAAAGGTGCAGCTGGTGGACATAAAAGGAAAGAATTTTATAAGACCAAGTAGCTTGCCTTATGAAGAAGCCACGATGTTTGTGAAGAAACCAAACAGATCGATAAGATTGTGCATCGATTAACATAAGTTGAATGAGAAGACAATAAAGAACCGATATCCCCTGTCGAGAATCAATGTTCTGTTTGATCAAATAAGCGGGGCTAAAGTGGTTTTTTAGTTGGATTTGGCGACAGGTCACATCAACTAAGGGTGGTGGAAGACAGTTTTCCATTGATGGAATTTAGAATAAGATATAGTTTGCACGAGTGATTAGTAATTTCATTTTGATTGACTAATCGCCTACTTTCTTCGTAGACTTTTTAAACCAAATTTTTCGAGAGCACTTGGATAGAGCTGTATTGGTATTCATAGACGACATTTCGATATATTCTAAGAATGAAAGAGATCATGAGATTCATCTAAGAATAGTGCTTGAGATGCTAAGGTAGCATCAGCTAAAAGCTATGTTTTTGAAGTGTCATATTTTGAAGAACGCGGTGAAGGTTCTTTGTCATGTAGTATCAAAAAAGAGGCTGTCAGTGGATCTAGCAAAGATAAAAGCAGTTAATAACTAGAAGAGATCTGAGACAGTGACTGAGATAAAGAGTTTTCTTGGTCTAGCTGGCTACTACCAGAGATTTATCAAGGATTTCTCTCGTATATCCGCACCGATAACTAAACTAACAAGGAAGGACAAGAAGTATGTTTGAAATGACAAATGTGGGTCAATACATTTATTAACCAACACGCCTATGTTATTATTCCTGATGGAAATCAAGATTTGTTGTTGTATACTGATGTCTGTGGAATAGGATTAGGAGTTGTGTTAATACAGAGGGGTAAAGTGATTTCCTATGCTTCATGATAGCTCAGACCGCACGAAGTTAGATATCTGACTCGTGATTTAGATTTGATTATTTTAATATTTGCTGTGAAGGTTTGGAGACATTACCCTTTGGGAGAATGATTCAAGTTGTATGATGATCATAAGTCACTAAAATGCTTATTCTCTCAAAAGGAGTTGAACATGAGGTAGCAGAGATGGTTAGAGTTTATAATTTCTTATGATTTTGGAATTGAGTACACACCGAGGAAAGGAAGCAAAGTTGCATATGCACTTAGCAGGAAACATCAGAATGTAGTGTTAGCTATGTTGGCTGAATTGAAAGATTTGGAAGCACTGACTACTTGTAGTGTGCAGCTAAGATCGACTGTCAGTTCTAGTCAGAGTATTGCAATGTTATATTGTTTAGAAATTCGATTGGTAATGACTGAAAATTACTTCTAAGCAAAGACATGCTAGTTGAAAGAATTAGAAGATTGGAAGGTGGAACTGAGATTGATAATTTAAAGGATTTTTACCTTGACCATAACGGATGGTTAAGAAAGAAGGGACGATTATGTGTTCCTCATGTTGGGGACCTAAGGAAAGAAGTACTTAGGGAGTGTCATCTGTCGAACTTTACTACTCATCCTGGAGGAACTGAGATGTATCAGGATATGAAAAGGAGTTTCTTCTGGGAGGGTATGAAAAGGGATGCCGGCTTATGGGTAAAACAGTGCTAAATTGCCAACAAGTAAAAGCCAAGCATCAGAACCCTAGTTAGTTGCTTCAACCATTAGATATTTCGGTTTGGAAATAGGATTCGATATTCATGGATTTTATTAACGGGTTGCCAAGGTTGAACAGGGGAAACGAAAATATATGTTTCGTATTGGATAGATTGACCAAGAGTGCACATTTCATTCCCGCTAAGTTGAAAAAAATAACACATGTTTTGGCTAAGTTCTTTATGAAGAATATTGTTAGACTGCATGGATGTCCCAGTACTATAGTTGGTGGTAGAGATTCTTTATTTACTAGTAAATTCTGGAAGAGTCTACAAGAGGTTTTAAGTACAAGCTTAGATGAGTACTGCTTATCACCCATAGACAGATGGGAAAACAAAGAGAGTCAATAAAGTAACTGAAGATTTATTGAGGGCTTTTATACTCGATTTCGGCGGGTCATAGGAAGACCACTTGCACTTGGTTGAATTTTCCTATGATAATAGTTATGTAGGAATGATTCCTTTTAAAGCTTTATAGGGAAGGCCATGTGAATCACCTGTATGTTGGTTAGAGACTGAAGATATATTATTCATGCTCCAGATATGGTAAGAGAAGCTATAGAAAAAGTTGAATTGATTTAGCTAGAATGAAGGTAGCTCAATCTAGGCAGAAAAATTATGCAGATAAGAGATGGAACGACATAGAATTCTCAGTTGGAGATCATGTTTTCATCAAAGTGTCACTAATGAAAGGTGTGATAAGATTTAGGAAGTCATGAAAATTGGCACCTAGGTTTGTTGAACCATTTCCTACTATAGAAAGGATTGGGAATTTTGGTTACAGGATAGAGTTACTGTGCAGTTTGGAAGGAGTTCATAATGTTTTCCATATTTCTCATCTAAGGAAGTGTGTTTGAGATCCAAAAACTACTATTACTATGATTGCATTGGAAGAATTAGTACTGGAACCAGACAAGACCATGGTTATACATCCAGTGCGTATAGTGGCTAAGAATGAGAAGCAAAGGAACAAGACAGTCAAGTAAGTTAACAGTGGAGTGATGATGAGAGAGACTATACTTAGGAAATGGAGAGCAAGATTAGAGACACTTATCCTAAACTGTTTGATAATATGTTTTATATCTATGATTTTATGTTTGATGGATGTGCCTTATTGTAATTTCGAGGACGAAATTCTTTAAGAAGGGGAGTTTGTAACACCCCTAATATTAATTATTTAGTAATTTAATTAGATAAATTAAAAAATGTTGGATGACAAAGGAAAATGAGATCTGATTAATTATAGGTCGTGCCTTAAGTAATGAATTGATAAAAGTAAATAGAACTTAGATAAGAAGGAGGAATATATGCTAAGGGCAAAATAGGAATAAGACATAATTCCTAATACACACCCTTACATTCCTTCTCCCTTACTCACTTCATTCACACAAACATAAAAAAAAAACAAGGTCGGCCACCACCATAGGGATTCAAGAAGAGTAAAACTAGGAAATCAAAGGAAAGCTTAAGGAAATCAAATCCAAACACAAATCTCAAGTTCCTATATAAAACCAAGATGAATAATAAGATATGCATCTCATGTTTTAAGTATTATTTTTGGGTTTAAGTACAGATCCGATTCTTTTTCTTACATTATGCCATGCTATGATAGTTTGAATGATTATATGCTTATTGGTGAACTTATTTAATTTATTCATTGTAACGACCCGTAAAATTTTAACATTTTTAATAATATAATTAAATGGAATTTTGTGAAATTTTAAATAATTGAATTTGAAAAAATTTAATATTTGGAAACATCTAATTAAGCATAACAAATGGTAAATTTTCATCAGAAAATATGAAAGTATATTTTCATGTATAATTTTATTTAAATTTAAATATATAATATTTGATGATAATAAAATGTGTTCCAAACCTAAATATTTTTACATAATAAATTTATAAATCATCTTCTAAGTGAGACGTCATATTTCGTTTCTTCAAATTTGGACTGCTATTGCCCCGTTTATCTCAATTCTGGTGTTTTAGCAGCATTTTCGGTACCAGTTGTCGACTTTTGATCGGATATTCATACCACTAATAGCTATATACATTTGATCGTCTCACCGTGCTGATCTCTACTGTATATTCAATTCTATGTTTTGATGTTCGGCGCGCGGTGGAATCTGTAAAACGTCGGACCAATCAGTCGTATCGGTTCCGTATTCGAGGCTTTTGGTTTCTTTTGCCTTTCCAGATATCCACGTGAATTCAAGCTGTCATCAACAATTATTATTCAGCTTTTGACCTTTTTTATTCCACCCTTTCACTTTATATCCACTGGTTCTTTCATTTTCGATTCGCTTCACTTGAAAAACAATATATATTAAAGAAGAGTACTCTTCTTCACTGTTGCTTTTTTCCACATCCTTTTTTTTTGGTTTGCTATTTCCAAAAGTTTTGGCCACACAGAAATTCTTCCCCTCTCCTGTCACGCGCTCACCCGCCCTCACATGACCCAACGGCAACCGCCATCCCCTCTACGGCCGAGGCTAACTCTGCCACACTCCCCATTTCCCACCAATCTCGCCTTCCCTCACCAAGCAGTCGATCCCCTCTCCCGCCTTTGCTTCCTCCGCCATCGGCCTTGCGTGTCTACTCCTCGCAGCGTGCAACTAAGGCCAGCCGAGCCCCCTCTTCTTTCCTCTCTGGGTTTTATAAAGCAAGGTATATGTGTTTGTCTATATATATATATATATATATATATATATATTAATACGTATATATTATATTTTAAAGACAATTCTATAGCTTGTTATTATAAAGACTTATGTATTAAGTATTGATGTATATAGGGCCGGTTTGCAACTTTTGTTACTTATATGATGTTAGTATGTAATTCATATATACTGTTTATATCATTATGTTGACGTTGTATGTATGTTGATATGGGTCAGTTTTCTAATATAAAATGTTACTTTATATATATACTTATATTCAAGCTAATTTATTTTCCGTCATTATATATATGTCTTAAAACTTATCCTATAGGAAAGATTATTTATTTTTAATATGTGGTTTTAATATGCGGTTACTGCGGTCTTAATATATGGTTTCTAAAACAAAAGATTGCAGTGGTATATAACGGCTTATACTAGTATATGTGTTGTGCAGGCTTCTTTTAGTTATAGATGATAGTATATATGTTCTTAAGTTGTCTGGTTGCATGAGTTCATACTAGTGCACATGTAATACCTTAGCCTTAAAAATGGATTCCATCAATATTCGTAAAGTTTATAATTTGGATAGTATATATATAGACTAATTTTTGTATTAGTTTAAAATCAGTTGAGCCGAAAAGTATATGTAAAGCTTATATATATCTTGTAGTTCATATCATTTTGTTGTCTGCATACATTTGTTATTTTCCTGTTTTGTACTGTTGAAAATGAAGTTTATATACATACCTGAGTTTAAATTATTTATGTGTATATATAGGTTCTGGTTTCTGTAGTTTGATAGTAAAGTATATGTTTTGATTCTAAGTTAAATGTAATGTGTAGATATAGTCTGTAATATATATAAATCAGTGTTTAAGATAGATATGTTTGTTCTATTATGTGTGTTTTATTTAAACACTGATTTTTATATATTTAAATTTAAAATGTATTTGAATTTAAAATATGATGTAAATGGAAATATATAGTTACATATTATTATCATATATATATATATATATATATATATGAGTTCACTTATACCAGTGAACTTTGCCAATTCCGCTCTGATTTGATCTCGTCAATTCTGATTTATTAGCTTCATTTGTCGATTCATGCCAATCTAGCTTGTTTTGGAAGTCGTACTTGCATTCGTAACTCAATTTCAGTGTCAAATATGTCAAGCCTCGAAAGGTGAGAAATCACTCACGATTAACGTTCTTATATTTATTAAATTTAATTTCAATTGAAACAACAATTGAAATATGCTGCTGTTAGTTATTTACATTGCTATATATATGCTATTATTTGTATCTATTCACCTCTGACACTATTATTTGTTATTTATATTGATGACATATTGTTATATTATTATCATATCTGTTATCACTCTGCAAGTTCCCTGTTAGTATAGAATTCCGTATGGGTTGAAATGATACATACCCAAACAATCTGTAAAATAGGAGAAAATCGTTATGGGTTGAAATGATAAACCCAAGCGATTTTCATTAAATTGAATTTGGGATTGCGGGTTGAAATGACATATACCAGTATATATTTAAATTATGGATTGAAATGATAATTATCTGTATCACTTGATCATAGGATAGAGAATTATATACAGACACCGTTGGTCTATATATAAATATTTTGAAAATGATTTCTATGGATTTTGGAAAGAAGTATAAGGTTTATTAAATATTGATTTTTAAGATATTATATGTAAATGTCTTTTATAAAGTTAAAATATTAGATTTTTAAAATACATGTTTTGAAAATTATATAGTTATAAGTTAATTTTGAAATTTTAATAATTTATTTATGAATCTTATATTTTTTAAAAATATATATGGATTAATGTTTAATATTGTTTAAGTATTTATTTAAAATTTATATTCTCAAATATAGAGTTTATTATGATTTTAATAAATACAGGTTGGAAATAGGTTTGAAATTATATTTATTTAAGAATTATACTCAAATAAGTTTGATTTTAAATTTATTAAATTGGAAATTTTAAAGATATTGTAACAACCCGGTATTTTGTGATTATTTCTATTTGTATACTTTAATTTTTTTTAAATTGAAACTCCTGATTTGAAAACTTTATTATATTTATTAAAATGAATAAATTTTGTCATTTTAAAAGTATATTTTGATTTTTTTGTAAATTAAAATTCCAAACCTGAATAAATAGAATATTTCCAGAAAAAGTGGATTTTTGGTCAATGTGGTCAAACTTTGACTTTTAAATTTAAAATTTAAATATTTGAATTCTTTACTTTTATCCTTTATTATGAAAAAAATTAAATTTCAAGAATACTGCTTTTCGTTTCGTTGAAATTCGATTTATATTGTGAAAGTTATGTTTTTTACAATATTGAATGTAAATTGAATTATTTAGTAAAATTGTCTATTTCAATTTATATAAATAATATTTTTATTTTTTAAATAATGTTATAATATTTTTTATATGAAATTTTAGGTATATATTTTATTTTAAAAGTGATGTTATAATTTTCCAAAACTTACTGTATTTTATTTTCAGTTTTTATAACCTAGTTTCTATT
Organism: Allium cepa; assembly: GCA_030765085.1. Lineage (NCBI taxonomy): Eukaryota > Viridiplantae > Streptophyta > Magnoliopsida > Asparagales > Amaryllidaceae > Allium > Allium cepa. The sequence goes on from CM060928.1 coordinate 808,412,945, forward strand.
TTTAAGCTATTTTCCTAGTTTATTTTATTTATTTAAAATTTATTTATTTATTTTTATTCATTCATTATTTTTTTGTGTTTTTATTTTATTTATATTCATTTTCATATGTATTTAAAAATACAAAAAGAATAAAGGAATTTTGAAGAATTTTGACCTTTTATATGCCTTGTCTTTTCACATTCACTTTGCATATTCAATTCCAAATAACGCATGCCTTAACTCTTGCCGTCCATATCATTTTCTTCAGCCACTTACTCCCTCATTTTCTCAAGCAAAAAAATAGTTTCTCACCTCAAAACTTTCGGCCATCATCTGAAGCAAAAACTTTGCTAAATATTTCACTTTTTTTCACCCTTTCTCCTTGTTTATGCATTATTCTTGCACTTGTTCCACCTTATATGTTCGGCCTCTAGCCTCCACCATCACCGCCACCTCCATCACCACTTTATCAAGCTATAAACACCTACATCTCCTCTGACCTAACTGGCCATGGCCATCTTTGATGAAGATACACAAAAATAATTTAGCAAACACTTCCTATATATGCTAGCCGAGCTCCCCTATGGCTATCACCACTTCATACAACCCCTTAGCCACCCTTTGCACCACTCTATCCAGCCGATACCTGAACCAAAACCTCTGCCACACCCCACCAGGCTTGGCCATGCCAATTGGAGCCTTAGCCGAAGCTTGTTGCATAGAAAATTGCTTTGTTGCCTTGTGTTGAAATTTCATGCACATACCACTTCCATGCCTTCATCCCTAGCTAGGCCGAGCATACTTGACCCATGCTTGACCAAATGCACCCCATGGCCGTGTATTTGGACCCTATAGGCCGAGCATGAGGTTTGTGGAAGCAAGTGCAAGGGTTTGACTCTTTGTTTTACATGATTTCTAGTTGTTTAAAATTATATTTTTAGGTTAAAATTCATGTTATATTATTTTTTTGTTTCATATGCACAAGAAAAATAGCTTTGGCTCTCCCTCACTCAAATCATAGTTATATTTTCGTGCCTTTTTTATCTCTGTTGTGTGTTTGGTTGTTATCTCCAGCTTGTAGAGGTGAGTATTTCTCACCAGACATTTGTACTTATATGATTAGTAAATTGACACAATTTGAATCTGTAAATTATATTATTATGTTATAACTGCCTGCGATATGATCATATGATGCACACCCCTGTTTATACACCTGATCATATGTTGCTGTTATATAATGTTATTCTGTTTATTTATATCAGTTTATCACACTGCAAGTTCCCTATAGATTAGAATCACTATGGGTTGAAATGATACATACCCGAACGGACTTTAGAATAGGGAAAAACTATTATGGGCTGAAATTATAGGCCTGAACAATTTTTATTTACTACATTTTACTTGGGATTGTGGGTTTGAAATGATAGAACCCGGATTTTCTTTGTAAATTACAGATTGAAATGATATATATTCGTATTCACCTGACCTAGCTAGAAATTATATACAGACCCGTGGTTAATATATATTTTTCTAAAAAAAATTTGGTATTTTAAAAAGGTAATATTATGATATTTTGATTTAAATTTGATCTAAAAATGATTTTTATAAAATATTAGTGATTTTCTACAAGTTAAATAAGTGAGATAAATAAATAGTAAAGTAGAATTTGAAATAAGTAGAATTTGAAATATAAGATAAATTTGGAATTTATGATTTTGCTTATAAATAAAGTTTAAGTTAAGTAAGAAAATATGATAATTTGATTTAAATTTAAATTTAAAAATGATTTTTATAAAGTGTTATTGATTTTCTATAAATTAAAAATAGTTAAATAAATAAATGTTTAAAGTTGAAATTTGAAGTATAACTTAACTTGGAAAATGTGAAAGTGTTTTAATAATAAAAGTTAAGTTAAGAAAATAAAATGGAATTTAAATAAAATTATGAAATGGTAAACTTAATTAAAATGTTAAGTAAATGAAATGTTATAAAATTTTACATTTATTTTATAAGTGAATTATTAAAGATTTGATATTTATTTGTGAAAATTTCACTTTGTAAAATCATAAATTAAGGGATATTTAAATGATTGTTTTAAAGTGAGAAAATATGATTTTTATAAGTTAAAATGGATTTAAATATATTTTAATTGTTTATGAAATTGTTGTGAAAGTTTGGAATTTAAATTGACAGCATTCCCGAAATGCTATCATTTCTAAAGTTAAAGATATTACAGCATTTTGTAAATGCTGTAATTGATATAAATGAACTAAATGGCTAAAATGATCTAAGGGCTATTACAGCACTTTGTAAGTCTTGTAGTTGCTGAATTTAACTAAAGTTATTTGAAATATAAAACCTACTATAGTATTTTAAATGCTGTCTTTTGCTAATTGAATTGTTTTTAAACATAACTCTCCGTAGCATTTTCTAAGTGCTGCGAGAGTTGAATTTTCACTGTTTTAATAAATTTAAGTGAATAAATGAATTCCGAAAATGATAAAATTTTGAGAATTGAATATTTGATTATTAAATATAATAACTTCATTTTTAAATGATTTAAATAGAATACTTTGATTTGAAATATTTTGATATTTTGAAATGTGATTTGAAATGGTATTTGAATTAAATAAAATGATTATGGTTTTGGAAAAATATAATATTTTGATATTTTGAAATGGATTTGAAATGATATTGAATTGTTAAATGATATTTGATTTCGAAGTATAAAATACCATTTTAGGATTTTAACCACGGGATGTATATAAATTTATGGTTTAACTGATCCTTAGAGGATGGGCGATCCCAAGCATCCTTTAAGTTATTGTGCATTACTACTACAGTTCACTTGAGTTGGTTTACATTATATAAGTATGTATGCCCTAACTCGAGTGTTTTGTGTTTTACTTTATGCTCGGGTCAGCCTGAGTATTTATAGCTTAGCTTTGGATTTCTTTTTCTAGAGCTTGGAACCGCTGGAGATTCTGCTTATCTAGTTATCTATTCCCTTTCAGTTTCAGTTGTTCTATTTCAGCTCTGGTATTTATAAACTTCTATGTACTTGAGATTTCTATTGTATATGTTTTTTCAAACTGATATTGCGTATTATGTTTTGAGGGTTTGTTATAGTAGCTTCATGAACTACTATGGTATTTTTAATTTCCGCTGCGAGTTATTATGATATTTCTGTGTCTGTAATTTTGTGATTGTATTTCATTTGCTCCGAATTTATTTACAATGAGATATTTTGAGCAATTCAAGTCCGACTGTGAGGATACAAATGGCTGAAATATCGGTTTGTTACAGTTGGTATCAGAGCTTTGGTTTTAGGCAAACCATAGCCTGCGGAGCAAAAACTCATTAGAGATAGGGTAGAAATACCCTAGAATGAGTGAAATCAATCTCGGAATCATTTCTTTGTGAGAGAACGTATTTCAGAATCATAAAATGATTTCCAAATGATTTTTGATGGAGTTTCAAAGATTATTTTGATATAAATAAAATATCTTATTTTGAAATCAAGATTTTCTAAACTTCATTCCTTCTGTATCCACCTTGTTAGTAATCCCTTTTGTTTGGATTCACTAGAATTTTATTCCTATCTTGTTGATCCGAACTCTTTGATGATAGGAAGTTATTTTGGATATGGTAAAATCGAAAGAACAAAAAGCAGCTCGTTGGCACAAAGAGCACTAGCCCGTAAGGAGCGGGAGGAAGCAATCGAGAAGTGGAAAAGGCTGTGGAAGGAAAGGGCAGGACCTGGTCCATATGAGCATGTCATTTGTTATTGGTGTCATGAGAAGGAACACTATGCAGCCATGTGTAGGAAGAGAGATGGGGGAAAATGGATGGAGGGCAAACGTTTTCAGTCCAAGATTTTCTGTTTTAAATGCCGAGAGAAGAGACACTTTCCAAGCCACTGTCAGAAGGTAAAGAAAGTGAAATTTGCTCCCACTGCATCAATTGGCCTATCAACCATTTGCTACCATTGTAGGAAGTTTGGGCATATAGCCAGAGATTTCCTGAGAGACATCATGGAAGGAAAGCTGTGTATCCACAGTTTGAGAAGGAAGATGGGAGTGTAGTGCATTTATGCCAGAAATGTAGAAGTTGGGGGCATATTGAAGGGGAGTGCTCTGGACCCGTTGAAGTACCACCCGGTAGAATTAATACCGATGCTTTGTTTATGTAGGGTGGTATTCTATGGATCTGTTTGTTTTCAGCAGTTGTTAGGTTGCATTGGGTGAACTCTATTATATCTTTTGCTTAGCTGAAATTGTCGAACTAAAGATATTTATGTTCCTATTTTCATATGATATGAAATTTGAGTCTCTATTTGTTTGAAATCTAACCTTGAATCATCCTTTGAAAATTTGTGTTTGGTTGTATTTTGAAATTGTGCATACATCGAAATTATTATTTTGATAAGGATGACCACATTTTATAAAAGTAAAATGTTTTCAATAGGGATTTTATATCTTTTGAAAATGAAATTTTAAAGCTTTGAAAGGATGTGAAATTTTGAAAATTTTATAAGAAATTTGACTTATGTAAAAATGATTTATAATTGAAGGGTTTTAAATTTGAATTTCGAGGAATCGAACTCCGGTGTTTTAAAATCCTTTTTAAGATTTTAGAAAATATATAATAATAATAATATGATTTAAAAATATTTTTCCCAATAAGAAATGTTTCAAATGTTCAAATGAATTCCAATGATTTCGAAGAGATTTCAACGAAGTTTCAAGAAAATAAAAGTCGAGAACCCACTTATGTCGCTGGAAAAAAATTCGGTGATGAATGCATGCATCATCGACATTGATTTTCGAGTTTCTGAGTGGGGAAGAGGCCACTCTAGTAGCTTTGCTATGAGAGTCATTTTGTGAAACCAATTTTGATTTCAGATTTTGAAGTATGGTTGATATTCGAAAGATATATGTATATATATATATATTTGAAATAATTTAAAGCAAGCCGGTGTTCAGTTCTCGAGTTTCAGACTGTTTTGGTATAACCTTATCTATTGGAATTGATTTACTGACTTGTTGGTGATTTCCAACTTTTGGATTTTAAATACGATTTCTTCGACTATATTTAAAGTTCGAGCACTTCCGAATCAAGGTTAATTTTCAAAGCTAAGTAATCCTGGAAAAATATAAATCATTTGATTAGATAAATGAGTTGATACTGTTTTGTTAAGTAAATGAATACGACTATTTTGAAATATACTGATATGGAATTTAGTTTTGGAATGTTTGGAATAAAATTTAGCTTTAAATAGTTTGAAAAAGGTAAATTGATCTTTTCAATAGAAATAAATAGTTTAAAGGTGTTAATGGGATTAAACTTGGAAATCATTTTTGGTATAATTGATTTTGAGAAAAATATTTGGTTTTGAAAATAGATTAGATAGTAAAACCCAGTAATTATATGATGGTTTTGGAAATGAATTTGTTTGACTTAAATTTTGTTGATTTGGAAATCCGGGATTATTTTCTAAACCTATTGTTTTGAGAAACTTTGAAATTTAATATATGTAATTTGGAAGAAATGATTTGGAAAAATCATATATGATTTTGAAACTGAATTGATATTGAAAGAGATTGAAATTGAGAACCTTGTTTTACTAAATACTGTGATTTGGGAGTTATCGAACTTATATATACTTGATTTGTATAAGTATGAAGTTGATTTGAAAACTGTTGATTTGAAAAGGTACTCAATTTGGAAAGAGGAATCTTATATAATTGAAGTCTATATAAGTGTGATTTTATATACTATTGATGTAACAACCCGCATATTTATCGATTTTATATTTAAATATTTTATTTAAATATTTCATCATTAGTCGGATTTTAGTCCGAAAAGCTACTTTTTGCATACGGTTGAATTAGGACTCGGGACCACTCCCATTGAGTTTAAAATGCCGTTTGCGACCTTTTTGAGTATAAGCTTCGATATGTTTGGAGAAAGTTGATTTTTGCTACTTTTCACTTTGGGTTTGGTTTTGGGCTCAACCCTATGTTTTAACTTATACTCCAAAACTGAACCACTCTCCCCATTCTCCCTCACTTCTTTCTCTTTTCAGTTTTTTTAGCATTAATGGTGGGAGAGATTGGAAATTAAAACTCCAAAACCCTAGTTTCTCTTGCAAATCAAATTCCTAGCTCCAAACTCAAGAAGAACCCATTGGTAAGCTTCTCTCCTTCTTCTCCAACTTATTCTCTTACCAATTTCAGAAATTCCTAAACCTAATTTCGGGAATGTTCTTGTTTTGCGCTTAGATTCAAGCTCAAATGGGTTGTGTTGAAGAGAGGTTGATTCTCCATTTGCTTTCAAGCTTCTTCTTGTTCGATTTTGTGAAAAGGTGAGATTTTTAATCTCATATCTAAGTCTATGAATTATCTTCGAATGTTAGGTATGAATTCCTAACACTTATTCGTGTGTATTTGCTTTTGGATTGGATTGAATTGGTGTATATTCCAATTTTTAGTGTTTTGAGTTCAATTCGTCAAAAATCCTAACTTTGATGTTTGAATATATTTTTGGTGATGCATCGAGGAGCATATAGGGTCGGGTCGTCGATTGACATAAACCCTTAGCGTCGTTGCTCGAGCGAATGCAATTTTGGTCATGATTGAACCTCATTTGTAATAGGTAGGGAATAGGCTGGAAACAGGTTCGGCCGACCGACCCCCCTGGTTCGGTCGACCGACCTGCTTCCAAGTGCATAAGCACTTTCTGTTTTAAGGTTCGGTCGACCGAGTACAGGGTTCGGTCGACCGACCTGCTGTCCCGAGAGGTTTCCAACCTTTGGTTCGGTCGACCGACTCAGGGAGTCCGGTCGACCGACCTGATGATTTTTGCCAGATTTGCCTATTTTGCTAATTTGTTTGAATATCCAACTTTAATCGATTCGTGTTGTCTCCCTTTTGTTGTCGTCATTTATTATCGACTTTGATGACCTTTTCTTTGGGAATTTTAGATATATCCACTTTAATGGATTTTATATCGATTTCTTTGGATTTTATTCACGTTTCGAATGTGAATCTTAGTGATTGATTGTTCCTACAATTTTCTTTGTGTTTTGTCACTTTAAAAAATATAAAGGTTTTCTATACTAGTAGTAAATATCAAGACTCTTTCCTCAAACGATTTCAACACTATTTTATTACAAAGCTCGTTTTCTTAAACCATTTTCCAATCTATTAGTATATACAAACCTTTACCTCACTCGTATGAGAAATCTAATTAAACGACTTAGTAAAACAAGTGGTATGAAATGCTTGCGTTCACTTTGTTGGTTAATTCTTGGACTTGTTCGATTGAAACTCTTGTGACAATTTTCTAGTGGAGATCTACAATTTTTTCGTAAATATTTAAGTTAAGCTAGTGGTTATGGGACATGATGTTAAGCTCATATATTTACTAGCTTACTGTAATCGACACTTCTCGATGATCATGACGATCATTTTTATGATTTAGACTAGCAATGTGCGATGTCTCTTTGTCTGTAAGGGAGACTAAACCCCGTTTTGTGGAGTTTCGACTCAAATTGGTGGGGTAGCGACCCACGGTCTTCGGACCATTCGTGTGTCAGGTCTTCGGACCATTCGTGTGTCAAATTAATGGCTAGCTACCATGAGATAGCTTCTCGTTCGTGTGTTACAGCTGTTGGTGAATGAAATTAGGAGTATGACATTCCTTTTTATCTTGAGTAGATTATCGTGATATTGATTAATCTCTTGTTGATTTTCAATTACTTATATATATCACAGCTTGGCATTGTGATTATTATGTGTTTAGTCATATCTCCTATTCTATATCATGTTATCTGATATTTATAGTTAGACTGATCCGTTTATTATTTTCTTATAAATAATACTCGGGTCAGACCGAGATGTTGCAGGTGCTTCGACTTGACTTCTCTCCGGGGATCCATTACTCTGACCTTTTGCTTACTACTTAGATTAGTAGTTTTTGTTGTATACATTTGAGATACAGACTCCATAATGTATACTTATTCTTTTGTGTAGTTCATGTAACTATTCTTTTGGGATATTGTGGATCTTTTTAGACCACTACTCTGATGAACACTTTCATGTGTTATATTCATATCTATTTCCGCCTTTGTGATATGAATTGTCTGTGACTGATTTATGTTATGTTTACTTCTATATTTGTTTCCGAAGATATTATAGCCACTGTGTAGTAGCTTTGAGTTTATGTCGGCATGTCTGATTTCCACTTGAAAAGAATTGCATGCTATACTATCTGACATATCGATGCTCGCACAAAGCAATTACACGGATGGTCGGTCCTCAACAGCCTTATTCTCCGTGCTAGTTGACAGCATTCACCGTAATGTTCTTGGCTAGCGTGGGTATAGAGGTGGGGCGTCACAGCTTGGTATCAGAGCCAAACTTCGGAACAATATGGAATATTATAACAAGGATCATCGTCCTAAGTCCATCTTAGGAGTCGTGCTTTAGGATTTAATTCGAGTCTTCGTACCGATTCATCCTATTTTTCTTATGATTCCTTGTTTATCTATCAAGATTGCTTGATATTCAGTTTGGTGAATAACCTTTTTCTTCTTCTTCCTTTTTTCTAAAGGGAGAAAAATGTCTAGACCAGGCCGCCCTAGAGCCGTTCCATCTAGCACTCCGCCCCAGGATGGAGTTTTTATGACTGCTCAACAGCTTCTTGATTTAGTGACGAATGCTCAAGCAGCTGGAGCTAACCCGGAACCTACTCACCCAAAGTCGGGATTTGCACGCTTGTGTAGCGATTACACTAATTTGGATGGGGAGCCATTCAGAGGTTCCGAAACTGTTATTGAAGTACAGGCCTGGCTAAGGTCATGCGATCGAATCTTTTCTCGCATGAATCTTATTGACCTTCACCGAGTTCAGGTGGCCTCTAGTATGCTCCGAGAAAGAGCATTGGACTGGTACGAGCTTCTTATTTCTGAGATTAATGAAGCGGATCTCACCTGCGAGCAATTCCGGGAACGCTTCGAGTTGAAATTCGTAACGAAAGCTGAGAAAGTGACATTGGCTCGACGATTTATAGACCTTGTTCAAGGTGAGTCCTCCGTGATTGATTACGTCGCCTCCTTCGAGTCGCTTTCCAAATATGGGGTTGAATACATCAACACCCCTCTGAAGAAGAATCAGAGATTTGTCTATGGCTTAAACAAAAGTCTGAAGAAGCCATTACTTCTAAAATTAGAAGTTTCTTTCGACCAACTCGTTGATATCGCTCTTCGTCTTGAAGAGGCGGATAGGGAGAATGATGTTGAAGTGGTGGGTTCCAAACCAAACTTCAACAACAAGAAGAGGCCAAGCAAATTCAAAGGTCCTTATCCCAATAAGAAAGGGAGGCAAGCAACTCCTACTGAAAAGACCTTTTCCTCTACTCAAGGGAAATGCTATAATTGTGGTTCGAAAGACCATTTTGCGAACAAGTGTCCAAAGCCTCGTACTTGTTGCTATTGCAAGAGCCCGGACCATTTTATGCATGTGTGTCCCAAACTTCAAAATAGGAGGGAGGGAAAACTTAATGTTTCTCAAGCCCCTGGCAACACATCTCGTGGCCAAGGTATTTCTCATTCTATCCTTGATGGAATTATTTTATTTCGTGATCATCCTATTCGAGTTCTTTTTGATACGGGTGCGTCCCATTCTTTTATATCAAAAGAACTTGTCGATACTCTTTCTTTGGATGTTTTGTGCTTAATGACTTCTTTGAGAATTGCGAATCCCGGTTGGTGGATCCGCAACGATCAATTTATTATGTAAAGATGTCGAGATTATTTTGTGTGATTTTTCTTTCCTAGCTGATTTGCATGTCATGCGTTATTTAGGCTTTGGAATGATTTTGGGAATGGATTGGCTTAACCGTTATGAAGCTCATCCTATGTCCTGAGCGGACTATTCATCTTCGACATCCTCAATCTGTTAAGCAGATTTCTGTTAATCTTAAAGATTTAGATTCCAGCTTGGTCGCATCTTTATATTCTTTAAATCCTCGTGATGACGATGATGATGATGAGGGTGATATTATTTCTCTTATTCACATCGTTCGTGAATTTTCCGACATATTCGAGCCCATTTTAGGGTTACCACCTAAGCGAGCAATTGAGTTCAAAATCAATCTAGTTCCTGGAGCTCAACCTATTACCCGTCCTCCTTATCGTATGTCCAATAAAGAAAACGAGGAGATGTGTAAACAATTATCTGAATTGGAGACGAAGCAATTTATTCGCTCTAGTTCCTCGCCTTGGGGAGCTTCGGCTATTTTCGTGAAGAAATCCGATGGAACACTTAGGCTTTGCGTTGACTACCGCAAGCTTAATGATCTTACTATCAAAAATAAATATCCTTTACCTTGGATTGATGATTTATTTGACCAACTTAGTGGTGCTAGAGACTTTTCACAATTGGACTTGGCTACCGGTTTTCATCAGCTTTGTATTGCAGAGGATAGCATTCCTTTGACATCGTTCCGTACTCGTTATGGATCTTATGAAAGGCTTGTGATGCCATTTGGGTTAACGAATGCCCCGGCCTATTTCGTTGACCTTATGAATAGATTTTTCAAAGACTTTCTCGACCGGTTTGTTCTCATCTTTATTGATGATATTCTTGTGTATTCTAAAACCGAGGAGGAGCATGAAAAACATCTTCGGATTGTGTTGGAAACTCTTAGGAGTAATCAATTAAAGGCAAAATTTTCTAAATGCCACTTTTGGCAATCTCGTGTGAAATTTCTCGGTCATATTATTTTCGAATCCGGAATTTCCATGGATCCTTCAAAGATTGAAGCGATTCAAGATTGGAAGAGACCGGAGAGTGTGCAGAGATTCGTAGTTTTTTGGGATTGGCAGGTTATTACCGCCGATTTATCAAAGACTTTTCTAAGATTGTTGTGCCTCTCACTAGCTTAACAAAGAAAGGTGTTAAATACATTTGGTCGGACAAATGTGAAACTTCTTTTCAGAAACTGGAAGAACTTCTTTCTAATGCTCCTATTCTTGTTATTCCCGTGAGGAATGAAGATTTCGTTGTTTATACCGATGCTAGTCGCGTTGGTTTGGGTGCCGTTCTTATGCAAAAAGAACGTGTTATTACTTACGCTTCTAGGCAATTGAAGCCAGCTGAGACTAGATATGCCACTCATGATTTAGAACTCGCGGCTATTGTCTTCGCCCTTCGTATTTGGCGTCATTATCTCTTAGGAGAGAAATTTGTTCTTTACACAGATCATAAGTCTTTGAAATATTTATTTTCTCAAAAGGAACTTAATTTGCGTCAACAACGGTGGCTCGAGTTCCTTGCTCCTTTTGATCTTGATATTCTTTATACGCCCGGTAAGGGTAATCGTGTCGCCGATGCTCTTAGCCGTAAACAACAAGCTGTTGTTTCTATGATGATATCCGAATGGAACGATCTCGAGATTTTATCCACTTGCGAAATTCGAGACCGTGTTTCCGATTTATGCTCATCATTTGTTTTATGTAGCCTTGAGGCTCATCCATCTCTTTTAGACCGCATTCTTGATGCTCAAAGGCTAGATCCTGAATTGGCTCTTCTTGGCCAAAATATTAAGGATAAAATTGATATCGAAGGTTTGAAAGACTTTGATATCGATTCTCGTGGCGGCATTCGGAAATTTGGTAGACTTATCGTGCCAAATATTAGTGATCTTCGTAAAGATATTTTAGAAGATTCTCATCACTCTAAATTTACCATTCATCCCGGTAGTAGTAAAATGTACGCGGATATGAAGCGACTTTATTATTGGGAGGGAATGAAACTTGACATCGCTAACTTCGTTAAGCGTTGCATGACTTGCCAACTCGTTAAGGCCGAACATCAAAGGCCCGGTGGGTTATTGCAACCTTTAGAAATTCCAGCTTGGAAGTGGGATCAAATTTCCATGGATTTTATAGATGGCCTTCCCCGTTCTCGATCGGGTTATGATAGCTTATGGGTAATTGTTGATAGACTTACTAAATCCACCCATTTTATTCCCGTTCGGTCTAACCGAACCGTTCCTCTTTTGGCCAAACTCTTTATTAAAGAGATTGTTAAATTGCATGGGGTTCCTACTTCAATTGTTAGCGATCGTGATCCATTGTTTACTAGTGGATTTTGGAAGAGTCTTCAAAAAGCTTTAGGAACGAAGCTTAATTTTAGCACCGCTTATCACCCCCAGTCCGATGGACAAACTGAGCGTGCGAATCAAACTCTTGAAGATCTTCTTCGTTCTTGTGTGCTTGATTTTTGTGGAGGTTGGGAAGATCATATTTCACTTGTTGAATTTTCCTATAATAATAGCTTCCAATCTAGTATTGGTATGGCACCTTTTGAGGCACTCTACGGAAGGCCATGCCGATCTCCTTCTTGTTGGCTTGAGACCGGTGAGAAGCTGGTTTTAGGTCCAGATTTTATTCATGATTCCATAGAGAAAATTGAACTTATTCGACATAGAATGAAAGAAGCCCAGAGTAGACAAAAATCCTATGCCGATAACCGGAGAAGGAAGTTAGAATTTTCTGAGGAAGATCTTGTGTTCATTCGTGTTTCACCTATGAAAGGTGCTGTACGTTTCAGTCGATCGGGAAAATTGGCGCCTCGATATATTGGGCCATTTCCTATCATTGAACGTATTGGTTCCATGGCTTATCGCCTTTTATTGCCGGCTCAATTTTCTGCTATTCATGACGTGTTTCACGTTTCTCAATTACGGAAATGCCTTCGAGATTCCGATTCTATTCTTGAGCCCGGTGTTGTGGAAGAGATTGAAGTTTCGCCTAATTTAACTTATGAGCAACATCCTATTCGTATCATTGCTTCGGAAGTCAAACGACTTCGAAATAAAGATGTTCCGCTTGTTAAAGTTCAATGGTCTTTAAATCCTAAGGATTGTTCTTGGGAATCTAGAGAGTACATCGAGCGAACACATCCGGACTTACTTTCTCGTGCTCTTTGAGATGAACTTCTTATTTCAAACTTCTTTTGTGTTGAATATGCTTTTATGGTTGTTACTGTATATCTTCTTCTTGTAATATTGCGAGGACGCAATTTCTTTAAGGAGGGGAGTCTGTAACAACCCGCATATTTATCGATTTTATATTTAAATATTTTATTTAAATATTTCATCATTAGTCGGATTTTACTCCGAAAAGCTACTTTTTGCATACGGTCGAATTAGGACTCGGGACCACTCCCATTGAGTTTAAAATGCCGTTTGCGACCTTTTTGAGTATAAGCTTCGATATGTTTGGAGAAAGTTGATTTTTGCTACTTTTCACTTTGGTTTTGGTTTTGGGCTCAGCCCTATGTTTTAACTTATACTCCAAAACTGAACCACTCTCCCCATTCTCCCTCACTTCTTTCTCTTTTCAGTTTTCTTAGCATTAATGGTGGGAGAGATTGGAAATTAAAACTCCAAAACCCTAGTTTCTCTTGCAAATCAAATTCCTAGCTCCAAACTCAAGAAGAACCCATTGGTAAGCTTCTCTCCTTCTTCTCCAACTTATTCTCTTACCAATTTCAGAAATTCCTAAACCTAGTTTCGGGAATGTTCTTGTTTTGAGCTTATATTCAAGCTCAATTGGGTTGTGTTGAAGAGAGGTTGATTCTCCATTTGCTTTCAAGCTTCTTCTTGTTCGATTTTGTGAAAAGGTGAGATTTTTAATCTCACATCTAAGTCTATGAATTATCTTCGAATGTTAGGTATGAATTCCTAACACTTATTCGTGTGTATTTGCTTTTGGATTGGATTGAATTGGTGTATATTCCAATTTTTAGTGTTTTGAGTTCAATTCGTTAAAAATCCTAACTTTGATGTTTGAACATGTTTTTGGTGATGTATCGAGGAGCATATAGGGTCGGGTCTTCGATTGACATAAACCCTTAGCGTCGTTGCTCGAGCGAATGCAATTTTGGTCATGATTGGACCTCATTTGTAATAGGCAGGGAGGAGGCTGGAAACAGGTTCGGCCGACCGACCCTCCTGGTTCGGTCGACCGACCTGCTTCCAAGTGCATAAGCACTTTCTGTTTTAAGGTTCGGTCGACCGAGTACAGGGTTCGGTCGACCGACCTGCTGTCCCGAGAGGTTTCCAACCTTTGGTTCGGTCGACCGACTCAGGGAGTCCGGTCGACCGACCTGATGATTTTTGCCAGATTTGCCTATTTTGCTAATTTGTTTGAATATCCAACTTTAATCGATTCGTGTTGTCTCCCTTTTGTTGTCGTCATTTATTATCGACTTTGATGACCTTTTCTTTGGGAATTTTAGATATATCCACTTTGATGGATTTTATATCGATTTCTTTGGATTTTATTCACGTTTCGAATGTGAATCTTAGTGATTGATTGTTCCTACAATCTTCTTTGTGTTTTGTCACTTTAAAAAATATAAAGGTTTTCTATACTAGTCGTAAATATCAAGACTCTTTCCTCAAACGATTTCAACACTATTTTATTACAAAGCTCGTTTTCTTAAACCATTTTCCAATCTATTAGTATATACAAACCTTTACCTCACTCGTATGAGAAATCTAATTAAACGACTTAGTAAAACAAGTGGTATGAAATGCTTGCGTTCACTTTGTTGGTTAATTCTTGGACTTGTTCGATTGAAACTCTTGTGACAATTTTCTAGTGGAGATCTACAATTTTTTCGTAAATATTTAAGTTAAGCTAGTGGTTATGGGACATGATGTTAAGCTCATATATTTACTAGCTTACTGTAATCGACACTTCTCGATGATCATGACGATCATTTTTATGATTTAGACTAGCAATGTGCGATGTCTCTTTGTCTGTAAGGGAGACTAAACCCCGTTTTGTGGAGTTTCGACTCAAATTGGTGGGGTAGCGACCCACGGTCTTCGGACCATTCGTGTGTCAGGTCTTCGGACCATTCGTGTGTTAAATTAATGGCTAGCTACCATGAGATAGCTTCTCGTTCGTGTGTTACAGCTGTTGGTGAGTTTTCATGCTCCCATTCATGTGATAGGCCTCCTCCCCTTATTTTGTGAAATTTCTGGATTTTGTGTGTCGAATTCTAGAATTTATACTTCACCTATTTTTGTGATTTCTATTGATATGATTTATCAATTCTTGTGCATAGGTGAATTTGTGTGTCATTGACTGGATTTCTTGTGTTGATTTCTGGAATTTATGTTTCACCAACTTTGTGATTTCTATTGATATGATTTATCAATTCTTGTGCATAGGTGAATTTGTGTGTCATTAACTTGTTGTGAATACAAGTTTTGGGTATGATACCCTTTTTGGATCTTTGAGAAGATTCTTTGATATTGATTAATCGTTTGTTGATTATCATTTACATACTTATAGTAGTATGCCGTTATGGATATTAGACGTCTATGCCATATCTTATATGTCATTTATTGTGGCTTGGTGAATGAAATTAGGAGTATGACATTCCTTTTTATCTTGAGTAGATTATCGTGATATTGATTAATCTCTTGTTGATTTTCAATTACTTATATATATCACAGCTTGGCATTGTGATTATTATGTGTTTAGTCATATCTCCTATTCTATATCATGTTATCTGATATTTATAGTTAGACTGATCCGTTTATTATTTTCTTATAAATAATACTCGAGTCAGACCGAGATATTGCAGGTGCTTCGACTTGACTTCTCTCCGGGGATCCATTACTCTGACCTTTTGCTTACTACTTAGATTAGTAGTTTTTGTTGTATACATTTGAGATACAGACTCCATAATGTATACTTATTCTTTTGTGTAGTTCATATAGCTATTCTTTTGGGATATTGTGGATCTTTTTAGACCACTACTCTGATGAACACTTTCATGTGTTATATTCATATCTATTTCCGCCTTTGTGATATGAATTGTCTGTGACTGATTTATGTTATGTTTACTTCTATATTTGTTTCCGAAGATATTATAGCCACTGTGTAGTAGCTTTGAGTTTGTGTCGGCATGTCGGATTTCCACTTGAAAAGAATTGCATGCTATACTATCTGACATATCGATGCTCGCACAAAGCAATTACACGGATGGTCGCTCCTCAACAGCCTTATTCTCCGTGCTAGTTGACAGCATTCACCGTAATGTTCTTGGCTAGCGTGGGTATAGAGGTGGGGCGTCACAATTGATTTTGGAAAATATTCTATTTGAAATGGAATCCTATATATTATGAACTTTATATAAGTATGATATTTGAAAGTGATTTGAAAGGTACTATATGATACATATTTTCGAAGTAAAGATATGGAAAGTGCCTTCTGCTTGATATCCACTTTGGGGCCATGTTGTGGATTCATTCTATCGATATTATTCTCTCTGATTTGAGTTTTCCGGATATGATACTCGATTGTCCGTCGAATTCCATGGCGATCTCCATGGTCTTACGAGCGTGACTGCATAGCGTAATTCGCAGGGGTTCCAAGAGCCTAGGGGTGTGGATGTTTCCTGGGGGATCCAGGCGTAACCATTGTGCATCTATGATCTATTGGGTCACTTGGTAGCGTAATCTGCAGGGGCTGCAAGAGCCTAAGGGTACGGATGTTTCCTGGGGGATCCAGGCATAACCATTGTGTATCTGCGGTTCTACCAGTCTTCATGGCATAATCGCAGGGCTGCGGTAGTCAGCCTACGGGTACGGATGTTTCCTGGGGGATCCAGGCGTAACCATTGTGTATCCACGATCCATGATCGACATGTTTTGGTTTGGTTGATTTGTTTGGATTGTACTTTCCATATCTGTTTTTAAAAAAAATTCTAGTATTTTCACTGGGTGTTGAAATAAGTCTACTAAGTACTTGGAGAATTCTAGTTTTGCGCCTGATCAACGCATGGCCAAAGTCTGCAGGAACGAAAGTAAACTTGTTAAGACATCAAGTTATAAAAGTATTTTGATAAAGTATTATATAAAGGATATTTTTGATCATTTATTTTACTTGTCTAAATAATTTAAAAATGTTTTAAATATTGTTTACTTCGAACCAACAAATTTGAATCAAATGACTATTCATCATATTATAAAATGTTATAAAAAAATTAAATTGAAATTTATATGGTTTTAAAAAAATATGATTCATCCTTGTCTTCCAACCTATTTTCCTTCTAGCTATTCCTACATTCTTCTTCTTTGAGGGTCCTTTCTGTATTATGGAAAAAGTTGGTTCTTTGGCTTATCGTTTGGATTTGCCCGAGAAGCTTTTTGGAGTGCATGATGTATTCCATGTCTCGCATCTTCTCTGGTATCTTCATGAACCATCTCTTTTTGTTCAGCCTTCTGCTCTTGATAGTTTGGATATTTATCCTAATCTGACTGCCGAGAGTAAGCCACTTCGTATTTGTCAACAGAGGTACGAAGCAGCTAAGAAGAAAATCTATTAGTCTGGTCAAAGTACTGTGAAGTACTGATGATTGGGATTATACTTGCGAAACGGAGGAGAGCATTCGTGCTTCGAATCCGGAATTGTTTTTCCAGGTACTATTTGTTTTGTCTATCTTGCCTTTCCTTATTTTCCTTGTTCGTTCTTTTCGAGGATGAAAAGATTTGAGTGGGGGAGAGTGTAACAACCCAGTATTTTGTGATTATTTCTATTTGTATACTTTAATTTTTTTAATTGAAACTCCTGATTTAAAAAATTTATTATATTTAATAAAATGAATAAATTTTGTTATGTTAAAAGTATATTTTGATTTTTGTGTAAATTAAAATTCCAAACCTGAATAAATAGAATATTTCCAGAAAAGTGGATTTTTGGTCAATCTGGTCAAACTTTGTCTTCTAAATTTAAAATTTAAATATTTGAATTATTTAATTTTATTTTTTATTATGAAAATAAATTAAATTTCAAGAATACTGCTTTTCGTATCGTTGAAATCCGATTTATATAGTGAAAGTTATACTTTTTACAATATTGCATGTAAATTGATTTATTTAGTAAAATTGTCTATTTTAATTTATATAAATAATATTTTTATTTGTTAAATCATGTTCTAATATGTGTTATATGATATTTTAGGTATATATTTTATTTTAAAACAATTTTAAAAGTGATGTTATAATTTTCCAAAACTTATTGTGTTTAATTTTTAATTTTTAAGCTATTTTCTTAATTTATTTATATTTATTTTAAAATTTATTTATTTATTTTTATTCATTCTTTATTTTGTTGTGTTTATACTTTATTTATATTCATTTTCATATGTATTTAATAATGCAAAAAGAATAAAGGAAATTTGAAGAGTTTTGACCTTTTATATGTCTTGTCTTTTCACCATCACTTTGCCTATTCAGTTTCAAATAACACATGCCTTAACTCCTGCCGTCCATATCATTTTCTTCAGCCACTTACTCCCTCATTTTCTCACGAAAAAAAATAGTTTCTCTCCTCAAAACGTTCGGCCATCATCTGAAGCAAAAACTTTGGTAATATTTCACTTTTTTCACTCTTTCTCCTTGTTTATGCATTATTCTTGCCCTTGTTTCACCTTATATGTTCGGCCTCTAGCCTCCACCATCACCAACACCTCCATCAGCACTTTGTCCAGCTGCAAACACCAACATCTCCTCTAACAAAACTGGCCGTGGCCATCTTTGATGAAGATACTCAAAATTTTTTTTAGCAAACACTACCTATATATGCTAGCCGAGCTCCCTTATGGCTATCACCAATTCATACAACCCCTTAGCCACCCTTTGCACCACTTTCCCCAGCCCATACCTGAACCAAAACCTCTGACACATCATTACCTGACCCCATCAGGCTTGGCCATGCCAATTGGAGCCTTGGCCGAAGCTTGTTGCATAGAAAATTGCTTTGTTGCCTTGTGTTGAAATTTCATGCACATACCACTTCCATGCCTTCATCCCTAGCTAGGCCGAGCACACTTGACCCATGCTTGACCAAATGCACCCCATGGCCATGTATTTGGACCCTATAGCCGAGCATGAGGTTTGTGGAAGAAAGTGCAAGGGTTTGACTCTTTGTTTTACATGATTTCTAGTTGTTTAAAATCATATTTTTAGGTTGAAATTCATGTTATATATATATATATATATATATATATATATATATATATATATATTGTTTTGTTTCATATGCACAAGAAAAATAGCTTTGGCTCTCCCTCACTCGAATCGTAGTTGTTTTTTCATGCCTTTTGGATATTTCTTGTGTGTTTGGTTGTTATCTCCAGCTAGTAGAGGTGAGTATTTCTCACCGGACATTTGTACTTATATAATTAGTAAATTGACACCACTTGAATCTGTAAATTATATTATTATGTTATAACTGCCTATGATATGATCATATGATGCACATCCCTATTTATACACTTGTCATATCATCTGTTACTGTTATATAATGTTATTTTTCTTATTTATATCAGTTTATCACACTGCAAGTTCCCTGTAGATTAGAATCACTATGGGTTAAAATGATACATACCCGAACGGACTTTAGAATAGGAAAAAATCGTTATGGGCTGAAATGATAGGCCTGGACGATTTTATTTACTTCATTTTACTTGGGATTGCGGGTTTGAAATGATAAAACCTGGATTTTCTTTGTAAATTACGGATTGAAATGATATATATCCGTATCAGTGGACCTAGGCTAGAAATTATATACAGACCCTGGTTAATATATATATTATTTTTTTAAATATTTTTTCATTATTTTAAAAATGTAAATATTATGATATTTTGATTCAAAATTTATTTAAAAATGATTTGTATAAAATATTAGTGATTTTCTAAAAGCTAAATAAGTGAGATAAATAAATAGTAAAGTAGAATTTGAAATATAAGTAGAATTTGAAATATAAGTTAACTTTGGAATTTTTGATTTTGTTTATACATGATGTTTAAGTTAAGTAAGAACATATGATAATTTGATTTAAACTTAAATTTAAAAATTATTTTTAAAAAGTGTTATTGATTTTCTATAAATTATAAATAGTTAAATAAATAAATATTTAAAGTTGAAATTTGAAGTATAACTTAACTTGGAAAATGTGAAAGTGTTTTAAAAATAAAAGTTAAGTTAAGAAAATAAAATGGAGTTTAAATAAAATTATGAAATGGTAAACTTGATTAAAATGTTAAGTAAATGAAATTTTTAAAATTTTACATTTATTTTATAAGTGAATTATTAAAGATTTGATAGTTGTTTGTGAAAATTTCACTTTGTAAAATCATAAATTAAGGGATATTTAAATGATTGTTTTAAAGTGAGAAAATATGAATTTATAAGTTAAAATGGATTTAAATAAATTTTAATTGTTTATGATATTGTAGTGAAAGTTTGGAATTTAAATTGACAGCATTTCTGAAATGCTATCATTTCTAAAGTTAAAGATATTACAGCATTTTGTAAATGCTGTAATTGATATAAATGAACTAAATGGCTAAAATGAACTAAAGGCTATTACAGCAATTTGTGAGTGCTGTAGTTGCAGAATTTAACTAAAGTTATTTGAAATCTAAAACCTATTGCAGCATTTTAGATGTTGTCTTTTGCTAATTGAATTATTTTTAAACATAACTCTCTATAGCATTTTCTAAGTGCTGCAAGAGTTGAATTTTCACTGTTTTAATAAATTTAAGTGAATAAATGAATTCCGAAAATAGTAAAATTTTGAGAAATGAATATTTGATTATTAAATATAATAACTTCATTTTTAAATGATTTAAATGAATACTTTGATTTGAAATATTTTGATATTTTGAAATGTGATTTGAAATGGTATTTAAATCAAACAAAATGAATGCGGTTTTGGTAAAAATATGATATTTTGATATTTTGAAATGGATTTGAAATGATATTGAATTGTTAAACGACGTTTGATTTCGATGTATAAAATACCATTTTGGGATTTTAACCATGGGATGTATTTAAGTTTATGGTTTAACTGATCCTTAGAGGATGGGCGATCCCAAGCATCCTTTAAGTTATTGTGCATTACTACTACTGTTCACTTGAGTTGGTTTACATTATATAAGTATGTATGTCCTGACCCGAGTGTTTTGTGTTTTACTTTACGTTCGGGTCAGCCTGAGTATTTACAGCTTAGCTTTGGATTTCTTTTTCTGGAGCTAGGAATCGCTGGTGATTCTGCTTGTCTAATTATCTATTCCCTTTCAGTTTTAGTTGTTCTATTTCAGCTCTGGTATTTACAATAGTTGTTCTATTTCAGGTCTGGTATTTACAAACTTCTATGTACTTGAGATTTCTATTGTATATGTTTTTTCAGACTGATATTATGTATTATGTTTTGAGAGTTTGTTATAGTAGCTTCATGAACTACTATGGTATTTTTAATTTCCGCTGCGGGTTATTCTGATATTTCTGTGTTTGTGATTCTGCGATTGTATTTCATTTTCTCCAAATTTATTTACAATGTGGTATTTTTAGCGATTCAAGTCCGACATGTGAGGATGCGAATGGCTTAAATATCGGTTTGTTACAGATATGATTTTATAACTTGAATTTGATTAAAAGTGACTTAAATGAATATTTCAAATTTACATAAATTGAAATGGGAAATTTTGTTTATTTGAATTTGTAAATTGAAGTTGTATTTAGATGTTCTTTAAAAGATTAAGTAAATATTTCAAAACTAAATAATAGTAGAGTGAATTTGACATATATATATATATATGAAATTATTGAATTTAGTTTTGAAAATGTTGAATATTTAAAGCTTTGAAATATATTTAAATTTAAATGACTTATTTTATGGTTCAAATCTGTATTTGACATCGACATAATTTGAAACAGTCTATTCAGAAACTGAATGGAGTTGAATTTGATGAATTGAGATTGAATAAAATTTGAATTTTGGAATTCAAGTTAATTTGAAATCGATTTGTGAAATTTGAGGAAGCTATTGTGTTGTATAAAGTATTTCAAATTATATTTAAAACTATTAATATTTTTTCTTTATAAATTATTTTATTGTAAACTATTTTATTATAAAGCATTTTTAATGTAAACTATTTTATTAAAAACTATTTTAATATACTAATTATTTTAAAATAAAAAATATTTTATCTTAAACTATTTTTATTTTATAAACTATTTTATTATATATACTATTTTAATATCTAGTCTGTTTAAGTGGTGGAAGTTATGTTTTCAAAGTTATGAATTTTAAAGTATAATGTTTTGAAAGTGTTATAATTTCAAGTGTTTGGTTTCGGAAGTGTTATAACTTTGAAAGTGCTATAATTGAAAAAGGATATATTTGAAATGGAAATGATATCGTATTTGATTTTGAAATGGAAATAATATTGTTTGATATCGTTTTGAAATGGGAATGATATTTTGGTTTCAAAGTATAAACTAATTTGAATTGACCATGGTGTTAGAATAACGTTTGATTGTTAAAAAGACTGGGATCGGAAGTTGTCATACTCTCTGCCAACTCCGAAAACCACTTTAACATCTGTGTACGCGGTGGAGATTCCAGAATGAAGTAGGAATGTGGAGATGATCCTATATGAGTTATATTCGTGGACCCGATTCCCATGAGTTGGCATAAGGTGGCTAAAACAGGAGCAAATAACGGGTTAAGTGATGTAGCTCCTCAAATCGAACACACTCCTTAGATACTATATTTTGACTTTTTGATTGATTTGATGGCCACTTTTAATTTTTTTTATTTGGGAGTGTGGCTTGAGGTGGACGGTAGTGGCTGCTATGCGTTACCACTAGTTCGAAAGTGTAATAGGTATATCTACCCTGGCATTGCCTAGTTGTGTCGTGTCACCTACCCTAGAGAGACCATTACGAGTTTATTTTATTTCGTACTTATGAAGTATCCTCTGGTATCCTCCCGATCTAGAGGTGTTACGATACTGTATAGACTATTAGCACTATAAAATGTATTAACGTGGAAAATGTAAAGCCTTAATGCCATTTTTAAATAGTATAATTTGCTTTAGACATTATTATAATAGCGTATATTACTACATAATAGATAGTTTAATGAATCCTTAGAGGACGGTTATCCCAAACATCCTTTAATTTGCTTGTATTTCAGTTGTTATTTCACTTGAGTTGGATTTATTGATATAAGAATGTTAATCCTGACTCGAGTGTTCTGTGTTTTGCTTACGCTCGGGTCAGACTGAGTGTACCTGTATTCAAGATTCACCTTTGGACTTGGAGATCCATCTATCGATTCTGCTTTTAGTAATTCAGTTGATTCCAGTGATGCATTCAGTTTTTGTATTTGACTATTGTATTGTGACATCTATGTATCCGAGACTTCTGTTGTATCTTGTTTAACTCAATTATATATAAATATAAATATATATAGTAGCTTCATGAACTACTATTCCTTTGTTTTCGCTGCATTATTGTTATATTACTCTGTGTCTGTGATTCTATAATTATTTATTTACTGTATATGCTGAGTTTTTCCAAATATAAATTATCAATCTGGTATTTTGAGCTATTCAAATCCGGCATGTGTGGATGCGAATGGTTGAAAATACCAGGATGTTATAGTTGGCATCGGAGCTTTGGTTTTAGACCAAACTCAACATATAAGGTAAATTTAATTACGGAATCACTTTCGTTCGAGCTTGAATCTCTTCCTCTTTGACTTAGTTTCCTTTGAATTTTGAAATGTTCCCCTCAGTTACAAAATCTATTCTTGTCTCTACCTATACGTGTTTTGATTCTGGAGTATCCCATAGCTCCACTGAATGATTTGTAAAGGGGTGAAACTCCTTTACAACAAGCATTGATTCATTGGAGATCTCTATATCCTCGGTTTAGATGTTGCTATCTCTTGCTATGCCGAATTCTATCTATTGTGATCTGATGTTGATTTGCTTCAAAATTCTGCATCGATCTTATTCCTAAAGTTGTGGATGACACGGCTGAGGTCGCCCATGATTTATATCAGTCTATCCATCCTTTCTATTTTGCTATTCAATCATCTTACCTTCGTCTCGAGCCTATCTTCTGTGTTAGAATTCTTTTACATTAGGGTCCCTCAACATTTGAATCTCTATTATTGTTTTGAAATCCATTCTTGTATCATGGAGTGGGGGAGTTTATTTGTTATTAATATAAAAATGTTTTATATATTGTGTTGTTTGAGTTGTTAATGTTGATTTGGATTTTCGATCGATTCTTTTGATAAATCCTATCAATAGGATTTCCAAAACACTTAAACAGAACAAATTGACACAATATTGTTTTCAAATTTGGTAAATAAAATAAATTTTGTGTGATTATATTTTATATATAAGTAAATTTTCTAAAGGACAATTGTTAAATGAATTGGTTAACAAAATGATAATATTTGATTTTCATTTATTGTTTTGTAAACTAATGACTATTGCCTCATTAAGTAAATAAATGGAATTATAAAACATAATTTGTAAATTGATTTGGAATTTTAAAACATGGTTCATAAATTGTTTTTGAATTTGAAATGAATTTAAGTTAAGAATTTGAGAATTAATTTTCTTTGATTCCAAACTTTGGTTTTAAACTTTAGAATGTATATTATTTAAAGTGTTTTTAAAAAGAAATTGTTTTCCAAAGAATTTTAAAGTTTTAAAAATCAGTACTCCCTTTTTTGTCGCTGGAAAATAATTTCGGTGATGACTGCAGCATCATCGACATTCATTTTCGAGTTTCGAAGTGGAGAGAGACCAGTTCGTAGCTCTGCTACACTTTTATTTTGGAAAATAAATTGATTTAAATTTCTTAAGACTTGATTTATAATATATATTGGTATATGATTATAAATTTGATTTGATATATCTATAATATATATATATATATATATATATATATCTAAATGGTTTGAAGTTAATCGAAAATTTAATTTTTAAATTTTATGTTAAAGGATGATTTCAATTATAAATGAATCCAAATTTTTTGAATAAATATGTAAAACTTGAAATAATTGAATTAGGAAAATTTCACTTGTATAATACTCAATTGCATTCCAATATCACTTACCTAAATTATCCGAAAGTTGACTATGTAATTGAAAAATATACAATATAAATTGATGTTAAAAGAAATTATAAATAAAATCTGAACGGTTATAATAAATGTCATACGCTTAAATTTTAATTATAAAATGTTAATAGAGATAAATAGAATAATATGTTGATTTAATATTAAATGAGACAAATTAAATAAATTTTGTTTTGAATGTAATTTTTGTAACAAATATTAATATAAACTGAAAATAAATCAACTTAATGAAATACCTTGAATTTAAAATCAATTATTGAATGTTAATTCATTTAAATTGAAATTATATGGTTTGAAATGATATGGCTTAAGTCAATTGATTAGTTTTGTATTTCAATCTATTTTTCTTTCTAGTTCTTTCTATTCCCCTACCTTCTTCCTTTTCGGGGACGAAAAGTTTTGAGTGGGGAAAAGTGTAACGACCCATAAAATTTTAACAGTTTCAATAATGTAATTAAATGGAATTTTGTGAAATTTTAAATAATTGAATTTGGAAATAAAAAATTAATATTTGGAATACGTCTACTTAAACATAACAAATGGTAAATTTTCAACAGAAAGTATGGAAATTTATTTTCGTGTATAATTTTATTTAAATTCAAATCAGTTAATATTTAATGCTAAAAAAATTATTCTAAATATGAATATTTCTACATAATAAATTTATAAATCATCTTCTAAGTGAGACGTCATATTTTGTTTCTTTAAATTTGGACTGCTATTGCCCCGTTTATCTCAATTCTGGCGTTTTAGCAGCAATTTCGGTACTGATAGTCAACTTTTGATCGGATAATCGTACCATTGATATCTGTATACTATTTTGATCGTCTCACTGAGCTGACCTCTACATATATTCAATTCTGTATTTTGATGTCCGGCACGCGGTGGGATCTTTAAAATGCCAGACCAATCAGTCATACCGGTTCTGTATTCGAGGCTTTTGGTTTCTTTATCTTTCCAGATATCCACGTGTATTCAAGCTGTCATAAACCATTATTATTCAGCTTTTGACCTTTTGTTATTCCACCCTTTCACTTTATATCCACTGGTTCGTTTCATTTTTGATCCGATGCACTTAAAAAACAATACATATTAAAGAAGAGTACTCTTCTTCACTGTTGCTTTCTTCCACTTCCTTTTTTTAGCTTGCTATTTCCAAATGATTCGGCCACACAACAATTCTTACCCTCTCCTGTCATGCGCTCACCCATCCTCACACAACCCAGCGGTAACCACCATCCGCTCCACAAACGTGGCTAACTCCACCACACACCCCATTTCTGGTCGATCTCGCCTTCCCTCACCAAGCAACCGATCCCCACTCCCGCCTTTGCTTCCTCCGCCATCAGCCTTGCGTGCCTACTCCTCACTGCGTGCAACTAAGGCCAGCCGAACCTCCTCTTCTTTCCTCTCTGGGTTTTATAAAGCAAGGTATATATGTTTATGTGTCTATATATATATATATATATATATATATATATATATATATATATATATATATTAATACGTATATACTATATTTTAAAGACAATTTTATAGCTTGCTAGTATAAAGATTTGTGTACTAAGTATTTATGTATATATGGCCGGTTTGCAACTTCTGTTACTTATATGATGTTAGTATGTAATTCATATATACTATTTATATCATTATGTTGAGGGTGTACGTATGTTGACATGGGTCAGTTTTCTAATATAAAATGTTACTTTATATATATATATATACCTATATTCAAGTTAATTTGTTTTCCGTTGTTATATATATATATATATATATATATATATGTATGTATGTATGTATGTATGTATGTATGTATGTATGTATATGTCTTAAATCCTTTTCTATAGGAAAGGTTATTGATTTCTAATACGTTGTTTTAATATGCAGTTACTGCTGTCTTAATATATGGTTTCTAAAACAAAAGTTTGTAGTGGTATATAACGGCTTATATTAGTATATGTGTTGTGTTGGCTTATTTTAGTTATAGATGATAGTATATATGTTCTTAAGTTGTTTGGTTGCATGAGTTCATATTAGTGCACATGTAATACCTTAGCCTTAAAAAGGATTTCATCAATATTCATAAAGTTTATAATTTGCGTAGTATGTATATAGACTAATTTTTATATTAGTTTAAAATCGGTATAGCTGAAAAGTATATGTAAAGCCTATATATATCCTGTAGTTCATATCATTTTGTTGTCTGCATACATTTGTTGTTTTCCAGTTTTGTACTATTGAAAAGGAAGTTTATATATATATACCTGAGTTTAAAGTATTTATGTGTATATATATAGGTTCTTTTTTCTGTAGTTTAACAGTAAAGTATATATTTTGGTTCTAAGTTAAATGTAATGTGTAGATATAGTCTGTAATATATATATATATATATATATATATATATATATATATATATATATCAGTGTTTAAGATATACTTGTTTGTTCTATTATGTGTGTTCTGTTTAAACAATGATTTTTATATATTTAAATTTAAAATGTGTTTGAATTTAGAATATGATGTAAATGGAAATATATAGTTACATATTATTATATTATATGAGTTCACTTATACCGGTGAACTTCGCCAACTCAGCTCTGATTTGATCTCGTCAATTCTAATTTATCAGCTTCGTTCATCGATTCATGCCAATCTAGCTTATTTTGGAAGTCGTGCTTGCATTCGTAACTCAATTTCAGTGTCAAATATCTCAAGCCTCGAAAGGTGAGCAATCACTCACGATTAACATTCTTCCATTTATTAAATTTAATTTCAATTGAAACAACAATTGAAATATGCTGATGTTAGTTATTTACATTGCTATATATATGTTGTTATCTGTATCTGTTCACTATGACATTTGACACTATTATTTATTATTTATATTGATGATATATGCCTGTTATATTATTGTCATATCTGTTATCACTTTACAAGTTCTCTATTAGTATAGAGTCCCCTATGGGTTGAAATGATACATACCCAAACGATCTGTAGAATAAAAGAAAATCATTATGGGTTGAAATGATAAACCCAAGCGATTTTCATTGAATTGAATTTAGGATTGCAGGTTGAAATGATCTAAACCCGTATATATTTAAATTGTGGACTAAAATGATAAATATCCGTATTACTAGACCATACGATAGAGAATTATACACAGACACCGTTGATCTATATATAAATATTTTGAAAATGATTTCTATGGTTTTTGGAAAGAAGTATATGGTTTATTAAATATTGATTTTTAAGATATTATATATAAATGTATTTTATAAAGTTAAAATTTGATATTTTTAAAATTATATATTTTGAATTTTTTTTAGTTATAAGTTAATTTTGAAATTTTCATAATTTATTTATAAATCTTATATTTTTAAACTATATATGTGGATTAATGTTTAATATTGTTTAAGTATTTATTTAAAATTTATATTTTCAAATATAGAGTTTATTATGATTTTAATAAATACAGGTTGGAAATTGGTTTGAAATTATTTTTATTTAAGAATTATACTTAAATAAGTTTGATTTGAAATTTATTAAATTGAAAATTTTAAAGATATGATTTTATAACTTGAATTTGATTAAAAGTGACTTAAATAAATATTTCAATTACATAAATTGAAATGGGATATTTTGTTTATTTAAATTTGTAAATTGAATTTGTATTTAGATGTTATTGAAATGATTGAGTAAATATTTCAAAACTAAATAATAGTAGAGTGAATTTGATGTATATATGAAATTATTGAATTTAGTTTTGAAAATGTTGAATATTTTAGGCTTTGAAATATATGTGTAATGATCCCGGTTTTGAATCAAATTTAAATTGGTAATTTTGGATTAAATTATGAATTAATTTGAATTTTCCAATTTAAATTAAGATAAGTGCCTGTTTATTTACATAAATAGATTGTAATTTGAAATTTGGATTTGAAATTCAATAATAAATATATTATGAATAAATTGAATTTAATACTCTATATTTCAAAAATAGTTTTCTAATTTTAGTATATACATGTGTGTGTGCATGTATATGTAACTTGAAAATTATGTTTTGAATTTAATATAGAAATTTTCAAAAGCTATTTGAAAAGTTAAAATTTATATTTTAAAGACTTATAAATATATAAATGAAGTAAAAAGTATGTAAATAAATATTTATTAGATTTGATAAAAAGGTTTAATGCATTTTCTTTTGAAATTTAACTAGAGATAAATGAAATTTGTTTTCAAATCTAAGAACATAAGTAATTTATAAAATGAAAGGGTATAAAAAAAATTACAAATTTAATAAAGTAAGAATTTTAAAAAAATGCTTATCTTTTAACAAGTGTAGAAGAATTAAAAACATGTAATTTTACAAGTGTAAACCATGTAAACATACTTAAACAAGTGTAAAGATAATTTTAAAACATGTGTAACTATTTTAAGTATGCAATTATGCAAGTGTAAGTATTTTAAAATATAATTAATAAAATTTAAAAGCAAGGAGTTAAACATAAATTTGCTTGTATTTACAAGTGTAGAAGGATTAATATTATACATTAACAAGTGTAGTCATTTTGATATGCAAGAATAACAGTGGAAAAATCATTTCTTCTTTTGAAATTGAATTATATACAAATGAGAATTTGTTAAACCAGGCTATACATGTTTTCTTAAATCTTCTTATCTTCCAAACTGAAAAACAAAAACCAGATCAAACAAAGAAAAGAATGAAACCAGAACAAAATCAAAAAACACAGAGAAGAAGGATCAAAAGAAATCAAAATTAATTCAACAAATTTCATTTGTTCAACCTGATTCAAAAGTCTGAAACAATTCAAAGCAAATTAGAATCAAGCAAAGAGCGTATCAAATAAACAAGCTTTAGTTCAAATTAGAATTCCGGATCAAAGATTCAACAGCTTCAGCTTCAAATCAATATAACATGGTCTCAGATCAACATCAAAAAAAAATTCCGGAGTAATAGCTCAATCCTACTTCTCTGTTATACAAAGACAGGTAAGTAAACATTTAAAAAAAACTTAATTAAGTGATATTCTGCTGAATGTTAATTACTTTGCATGTATATTTATAAGTGAAATCCCTGTATATATAAATGTGTTTGAAGTATGCATGTCTGTTACATGTGTATATCTCAGTTTGCATTGTTACAGAGTTTGAAAATAAATTAAAATGCAAAATCTCTTCATATATTCTCTGTTAAGTTTTAGTTTTCAAACAAAATATGTTTAATAACATAAACTAAGATTTGAATTATATTCAATTATAATAGGTTTGAATATCTCTGGAAATCAAGATATTAGAGTAAGAATTTTAAGAACATGTTAAAATCAATCATCATGTTTTACTGATTCATGTATATAACTTGAATCTTCTTTGAAAACTAGGATTTTTAAAATGAAAATCACAATTTTTAGTTGGATTCCGAGTGAGCATTTCAAAGTTGATCAGAAAATGCTTTGAGCAATTCCTGGTGATGGGTGAACTCAGGGTGGTCGGGGTTTAGACTGAAGGTAGGAGGAAGTCTAGTGGTCTCGGCAAAATTGTCAGGTGGGTAAATAGTACACCTTGAGAGGGCGATAGGTCGGAGTAGGGTTTAAGCCCTAAGTTGGGTCAAGGCTGGAATTAGGGTCATTGCAGCGTCTCTAGTGGATCAAGCAAGACCGATGTAGGTGGAATCAAAGCCGGGATCTATGGCGAGGTTTGGTTGAGATTGCATGGCCTCTAATGGTCGGTAGTGTCGTCGGTGGGCTGTTTGTTGATCGAGATATTCCTAATGGTTTCAAAAATTCGTTCGATTTTGATTTATAAATAATTTCGTAAATCTGGTTGCTCAAATTGACTGTGGTGGTCGTCGACGATGTTCTGGTAGTCGCAACGATGATCGAAGACGGAAAATTTGTCTGTACACGTGCACGCGTACATATTTGGTCTGGGTTGTCTGGGAAGTTGGGGAAGAAGAAGTGAGCTCGGTTTCGAGCATGGGAGAACGAGAGTTTGACCCAAAGCAAAAAAGGGAGGGGAGAAACTCGAAGTGGATCTCGGGTTTGACTCGAGATTGTCTCGGGTTCAAGATGAAACAGTTTTAAATTTTTATATAAATAAAGTTTTTAATTTAATCAACCAAGTTTTGAACTATCTTCTTAAAAAAATTCTTTTAAATAATTTGATGTTGATTTAAAGGTTTGGATAAATAAGAGTTGGATAATTTATACTTAACTTGAATTAATTAAGTTAATTCTCAAGTTTATTTAAATTTAAAGGGTGTAATTAAGAAATGTTTTTTAAGTTTTTAATTAACTTAAAGGCTTAAGTAAATTTATGGGTTAGTTTAAGAATGTTTCAATTATTAACCTTAGTTAATCCATTTAATTAATTTCAAAGGTTTATTGAATTAGGATTAAATGATAAACTAATAATTAATTAAGAAATGGTTTATCTTAATTGAGGTCTTAATTAACTAAAGCTAATTACTTTGTGTAATTGATTTGAAAGCTGATTACCTTGTGCAATTAAATTAAAGCAAATTACTTTTTGTAATTAAATTAAGGCTAATTAATTATTGTAATTAAATTAAAGAATAATTAAAGTATTTATTAATTAAGGGTAATTAATTACTTAAAAATGATGACTTAATGAAAGTAATTAAAAGTAATTAATTAATGATTAAAGGTTGATAAATCAAGTGATTAAAAAATAATTAATTAAAGGATAATTAATTAATGTCATTAATTAATTAAGGTAATTAATTTGAGGATAATTAATTAAAGGTTAATTAATTAATTAATGAAATCGATTAGGGATAATCATTTATTGTAATTAATTAAGGATAATTAATTAAATGGTAATTAATGAAGGGTTAATTAATTAATTAAGGAAAATTAATTAAAAGATAATTAAATAATTAAAGGTTAATTATTTAATGACTAAAGGTTAATTAATTAATAATTAATGGTTAATTAATTTATCATTAAAGGTTAATTAATTTATAATTAAAGGTAAATTAATAAATGATTAAAGGATAATTAATTAAATGGTTTGTAATTAATTAATTAACCAGCGCTAGTAATTCATTCATAAGTAATTATTCTGGTTTAAGTTAATTATAATCAGATAGTTAATTGATTTTACTTATGGATGTTTGGATTGTATAAAATGCTTTGAATTATTTGATATCCTTGATATGTGATGCTTTGTGAGATGAATTATTTTAATTTGAGCTGTTATGAATGTAATTTATTTATCTGTGATGAATTTATATTATTTATCTGTGAATCTGTGAATGAAGATAAGCGTTATAGGATTATACCGCTTATCGATATTGCTGTGCTTGGATTTGTGATGATTGATGATATTGTATTGTTGTATGTAAAACCCCTGGACTACACCACACACACACAAATATGGATTGCATGAGGAGATTGGTTAAGTTATAGATATTTACATTTAATATTATGAAATGGTTTTAAAGATCGAATTTTGAATCCAAAATGATTTTGAAAATGGAATTTGCAACAACCCTGTATTTTATGATTATTTTAACTGTATATTTTAATTCTTTTAAATTGAATTCCTGATTTATAAACTTTATTTTTGTAACAACCCTGGATTTTTGAATATAATTTAAATTTGACTTTATTTCATTTTGAAATTATTTTAAATTTGTTTTGTTTGTGAGATATCGTTTCTAAATATTTTTAAAATGATAATAGAATTTTTCCAAAATTTATTGCATTTATTTCCTATTTTTAAAGGCTATTTTCTAATTTTCTGCTATTTTCTTCATTTGAATTATATTTAATTAAAAGTTATTTATTTATTTTTGTTAATGCATTTTTATTATATGTTATTATCTTTATTTATAAATATTTTCCATGTACATATTATGTTTTCAAAATTTATTCTGTTTATTTTCAATTTTTCTAGACTAGTTTGCATTTTTGTGCTATTTTCTTATTTTTACCTTATATAATTAATAATTACTTATTTATATTTTATATTTTGTTATATTTTCGAAATTTAAACTTAAATTATAATTATTTTCAGTAATTTAAACTTATATAATGAAATTAAAAGAAATTTGAAAAGGTTATGACTTTTGATTTTCCTATGGCTCTTTATCTTCCACCTTTTCACATTTAACCTAACTTTTCATTCAACTGGCAATAACTACTCACATCTTCAGCCGCATACTCCATTTACTCATTCACATACATCTCTTTTTCTCATTTCCTGAACAAAAATTTCGGCCCCCTTTGCTTGAATAAAAATTGGTAAATCTTCCTTCCTTTCTTTACTTCTTTTTCATTGTTTTTGGTAATGATTTGCACTTGATCTCCTTCATCATAGGTTCGGCCATGCTCCTCTCCATGCCCTTCCGCCTCCACCACCACCTGAGAACACCACCATCACTACCTCCTCTCTGGCCAAACTCCAAGCCGTGCCTCAAGGTTGATGATCCATCACCAAAATGTCAAAAAAAAACTCCATCAATACTTGCCTTGGCCGAGCACTACCATGTATCCACCACCTTCCACACCCTATGGCCGCCATCAACACCAGCTCCACCACCTCCAGCGCCACCTTAGACCCCACAGTGAAGGCCGTGCCCATAGTAGCCATGGCCGAGCCTAACTTTGGCTTGAGAAACCATGTGATGCCTTGTTGTGTTGTTTTCACCACCACCCACCTTTGCACCATCAACAACCAAGTGTAGGCCGACCATAACCAACCCAAACCTGACCAAAAAACCTTCCTTTAGACTTGTACTACACCTATGGACGAGCCTAATATATGCTGGAAGCAAGTGCAAAACAATTCTGCTTTGATTTGTGCAGTCAATTCAATCTTAGTTTATCATATTTGAATTTGAAAGCTTATGTATATTATATTGTTTTTGTTTGACTTGTATTCAAGGGAATTGATACTTTGGCTCTTTCACTCATATCTTGTCATGCTATCGTGCTTGTGTGGATCTCTTTTGTGCATTCGTTGTTGTATCTCCAACTCAAACCTATGAGTTATTCTCACCTGACAATATGTGTATATATATAACTAGTAAATTGACCCCTTTTGAATCTGTAAAAATGCATAACCATATCACATCTGCTATGTTATGATTATATGATGTTCAACCATGATTAAACACCTGTTATATCATATGTTACTGTTATATTATGCTGTTATGTTATTTATATCAGTTTATCACACTGCAAGTTCTCTTTAGATTAGAATCACTATGGGTTGAAATGATACATACCCGAACGGACTTTGGAATAGGGGAAAATCGTTATGGGCCGAAATGATAGGCCTGAGCGATTTTCATTTTATTTCATTTACTTGGGACTGCGGGTAAATGATAAAACCCAGGCTTTCTTTGTAAATTACGGGTTGAAATGATATATCACCCGTATCACTTTACCTAGCATAGAAAATTTAATACAGACCCGTAGTTAATTATATTTTCCTAAAAAAATTAAAATATTTTAGAAATATAAATATCATATTATTTTGATTTAAACTTAATTAAAAATGATTTTTGCAAAGTATTATTGATTTTCTGGAAATTTATAAGTGAAATAAATTATGGAAAAGTTAGAAAATTTGAATATAAGTTATTTTGAAAATTTTGATTTAATTATAAATGGAATTTAAATTAAGTATGAAAATATGATAAATTTATCATAATTTGGACAAAAATGAATTTAAAGTGATTTTATAATATAATGATTTTTAAATAAAGTTAAAATGTGAAATGAATGAATATTTAAGTTGAAATTTGAAATATAGCTAAAATTGGGAATTTGTGAATTTGGCTTAAAAGTGAATTTTAAGTTAAGTAAATAAAAAATGAAATTAAGTTATATTTGAGAATTTAAACTTAAGTGTTAAGTTAAAATTTAATTTAATGAATTTAAATTTGAGTGTTGAAATTTAATAAGTGAATTATTATTAAATCTTGATTTTTGAATGGAAATTTAACTTTATAAAATCATGAATTTAAGGAAAATTAAATGATGACTATAAATGTGAAAATGTATGATTCTATAATTTAAACATGATCTAAATAAAATATAATTGTTTGTGAAATTATATTTAACATTTGAAGTTAATTAATTGCATTTTTGAAATGCTATTAATTCTAATGTAAATGATAATACAACATTTGTAAATGCGGTAGTTGATAATAATGAACTAAAATGCTAAATTGAATTAAAGGCTATTATAGCATTTTGTAAGTGCTATAATTGTTGAATTTAAATTAGTATATTTGAAATTTAAGTAAACTCTATTACAGCGTTTTAAAATGCTGCCTTTGGTTAAATTGAACTGTTTTGAATGTGACTTTCTGTAGCGTTTTCTAAATGCTGCGAAAAAATGAATTTTCACTGTTTTGATAAAATTAAGTGAATGAATTAACTTTGAAAAGTTTAAAATTTTTGGAATTTAATTATTAAATGTAATAACTTAATTTTAAATGATTTAAATGAAGTAATTTGATTTGAAATATAAACTGTTTTGAAATGAAAATTGAAATGGTATTAAAAATTAAATAAAATGAATATGGTTTTGAAATGAAATGATAAGTTTGATACTTTGAAATGATTTGAAATGATTTTTGAATTGTTAAATGATATTTGATTTTTTTTGAAATGAATACCATTTTTAAAGTTATAAATACGGGTTATAATAATGATTGGTTGTTAAAGAGACCAAGATCGGATATGGACATACTCTCTGTTGATACCCAAAACCACTTTAACAACTGTGTATGCGGTGGAGATTCCAGAATGAAGTAGGATGGTGTCGATGTTCCTAAGGTACTTTACGTGGACCTAGCTCCCGTGAGTTAGCTTAAGGTGGCTAAAACAAGAGCGATCTCGGGCCAAAGGAGGTAGCACCTTTGGCTGAACACACTTCTTCGATACCATTCTATTACTGTTATGATCAATTGGGTGCACCCCTTGATTTTGGAGTGTTATTCAGGGTGGGCATATGTGGCTGCTGCGTTACCACTAGCCCGTGTGCGTAATTGGTATATCTACCCTGGCATTGCCTTGTGTGCCGTGTCACCTACCATACTGAGCCTTTATTATGAGTTTGTTTTTCTCCGTAGCCCGTGTAGTATCCTCTGATAGTTTCCCGATCTGGAGATGTCATGATATTAGATGGACTACTGGGACTATTATGTGTGAAGGGTGATATGGTAGCCCGGAACGCTATTTAAAAGTATGTTTATTTTACTGTAGACATTATTATAATAGCACAATATTACTATATAGTAAATAGTTTGACGGATCCTTAGAGGATGGGCGGTCCCAGGCATCCTTTAAGTTACTTGTCCTTTATTACAATTCGCTTGAGTTGGTTTACATTATATAAGTATATATTGTCCTGACTCTAGTGTTCTGTGTTTTGCTTTACGCTCGGGTCAGCCTGAGTATTCACAGCTTTGGATTCTCTT
Organism: Allium cepa; assembly: GCA_030765085.1. Lineage (NCBI taxonomy): Eukaryota > Viridiplantae > Streptophyta > Magnoliopsida > Asparagales > Amaryllidaceae > Allium > Allium cepa. The sequence continues at coordinate 808,449,445 of CM060928.1, forward strand.
TCTAGAGCTGGTCTTTGCTGGAGTTTCTGCTTATCTACATTTATATCTACTTTCTGTTTCAGCTATTCTAGTTTATCTCATGTATTAGTGAACTTCTATGTATTTGGGATTTCTATTCTGTTGTTTTCAGACTGTATTATATATTTGGTTTGAGACTCTGCCTTAGTAGCTTCATGAACTACTATGCATATTTATATTCCGCTGCGAGTTATTCTGTTTGTTCTGTGTCTGTGATTCTGTGTATTTGATTTTATTTGCTCCAAATTTATTTAAAATCTGTTATTTCGCATCATTCAAGTCCGACATGTGTGGATTATTGTAGATTTGAATGGTACGAAGGCGGGCTGTTACAATTTTATTTATTAAAATGAATAAATTTTGTTATTTTGATATAAATTTTGATTTTGATGTAAATTAGAATTCCAAACATGAATAAATTGAATATTTTCCAAAAATGTGAATTTTGGTCAATATGGTCAAACTTTGACTTTTAAATTTAAATCTTAAATATTTGAATTTTTGAATTTTATCTTTAGTTATGAAAATAAATTAAATTTCAAGAATACTGCTTTTTGTTTCGTTGAAATCTGATTTATATTGTGAAAGTTATGCTTTTTACAATATTGTATGCACATTGTTTTATTTAACAAAATTGTTTATTTTAAATTATATAAATAATATTTTTGTTTGTTATAATTTTTGTATATATTTATATATGACATGTTATGTATTTATTTTTATTTTTAAAACATTTAAAAGTGTAGTTATAATTTTCTAATGTTTATTGTATTTTGTTTACAATTTTTATTTCTAATTTCAATTATTAAGCGATTTTCTTATTTATTTTATATTTTTCTTTAAATTATTTATTTATTTTCTTTTTCATTTTTTTTGTTTAGTATTTTATTTTATTTTCTGAATTGTATTTAGTTTATTACAATTTAAAAGAAATTGGAAATCAAAGAGTCAAAGTCCTTTCATTTGCTTATGTCTTTTCATTTCACCTTTGCCTTTTCATTTCCTTCCTTTGGCTACTCATGCTTTTGGCCGTCCTTTTCTTTTATTTCAGTCGTGAATTTCATTTAGCATTCATGTGGAAAATCTCTCTCCTCATCTAAAAAAAATCACGGCAAAGAAGAAGGAAAAAAATGCAAATGGCTTTACTTTCTTATCTCTTCTCATCTTCAAATTCAATGATTTAGCTTCCTCTTCTACCTTGCTTGCTCGGCCACTAGCCTCTCCACCCCTTCACCACCGACCACTCCATCACCAGTTGCAGCAAACATCTCCTCCTCCTCTGACCAAGACAAGCTGTGCCATCCAAATGAAGCCATCACCACAAAACAATGCAAAAACTCCACAAAACCTTGCCCAACCAAGCTTAATTCCACACTACCCTTCATTATTCATCTCGGCCACCCCTAGAACCACCACCACCAGCAACTACATCACCTTTGGCCGCTGCTAAACCATCTCCAGAATGACCTGACCTGTACTTGCCTTTGGCCGAGCCCTATGATGACCAAGCCGAGCCAAAAATGCACCAAAACTTGCCTATATTGCTTTATTCCTATGTAACTTCATGTGTAGCACTCTTACCCTCTTCATACTCATATTTCTGTGTGTTATGATGCTTAAACCCAAGTCTATTGCAGTCATGGCCGAGCACTTGAACCCTTTGGTCAAGCATTTGGATGGTTAAAAGCAAGGTTGAATGGTTTTGTCCTTTGTTGCTTTTTATTTCAATTCATTCAATTGTGTTTTGTGTTATATATTCATGTGTACATTGTCTTTGTTTTGGTTGTTGCAAACAAGATCAATATCTTGTCTCTCTCCACTCACTTGAATCATTGTCGTGCTGTGTCATGCCGTATTGTGCTTTCTGGAATTTATTTGTGTAGTTTGTTATGGTCTTCAGCATGAAAAGGTGAGTTTTTCTCACTCTGACATTTTTACTTATGAAATAGTGAATTGATGACAAGTGTTTAGTAATTAAAATGTTTATGCAAGTTGATGATGATTACATGATATGCTATGCCATGTTAACTATGTTAATTATCACCTGACATATGATATACGACATTATATTGTGACATTGACATCATTTATACTGTTCATGCATATATTCACACTGCAAGTTCCCTGTTAGAATAGAATCACTATGGGTTGAAATGATACATACCTGAAGAACTTTAGAATAGGAAAAAATCATTATGGACTAAAATGATAGGCCTGAGCAATTTTTATTTATTTTATTTTCTTGGGATTGCGGGTTTGAAATGATAAACCCGGGTTTTCTTTTTTAAATTGCGGATTGAAATGATATATATCTGTATCACTTGACCTATGTTAGAAAATTATATACAGACCCGTGGTATATTTTTAAATGATTTTTTATATAGATATGTATTTTTAAAAGTATGAAATTTGATCTAAAAATATATATTTTATGGTTTTAAGAAAGCTAAATATTAAGTTTTGAATTTGTGAATTTAAGTATGTAAGTTTGAAGTAAATGTGATTCTTGACTTTAAATTATATTTTAAAATGTAAGTAAATAAAGGAAATTTAATTTAAAGTTTTAAAATGATATTTGAAGTAAAATGTTAAGTTTTATTAAATTTATAAGTAAGTAAACAGTGAATTTTAACTTAACTAATGAATTGAGTTTTTAATTGGATATTTAATTATAAAATTTTGTTATGATAAAACATATGTTAAGTTGATTTAAATATGAAGTTTTGAAGCCTAAAAATATGATTTATAAATATAAAATAGAAATTTGTTGAAGTTTTAATGTTTCTGAAGTTATAATAAAATCTGTAATTTTATTGTAGCATTTCTAAAATGTTATGATCTTATGACAGCATTTTTAAATGCTGTTGTTTTGAATTTAACTATGTTTGAAATAACTAAATATCTATTACGGCATTTTATAAATGCCGTTTTTCTTGAACTAAACTATTTTGGAAACTATAAGCTACGATAGCACTTTATAAATGTTGTCGTTGCTATAATTTGTCAATGTTTTGAAATATTATAGATTTTAACACTGTTTGAATTATATTTTAAAGTGTTAAATGATTTAACTTTTGGAAATCGATTATTTATGAAATTTCAAGAGTTTTGAATATATTTTAATATTTAAATTTGAATTTTTAAGGAATTTAAATTAAATTTGAATTTAAATTAGGCTTACTTGGTTATGTAATTTGAATGAATGAAATGAGACAAATGAATTTTGGATGAAATTTTGAAATGTGTTTTGAAATGATATTTAAATGATATCTATGATTTTAAAATGACATTTAAAATTGAATATTTGAATGTAAGAATGATAATTGAATTTATAATGGATTTGAAAGGAAATGATTTTGAAATGGTTTGAAAGGATATTTAGTTACTTGGAATTCTGGTTTATTTAAATAATATTGGATTTATGAAATGAATATTTCAAAACTAAGTAATAATGAAGTTAAACTCGAGATATGTGAAATTATAAAATTTAGTTTTGAAATATGGTATATTTAAAGCTTTGAACTGATGGTTTGAATTGAATTAAATTGGAAATTTGAAAATTTGGTTTAATTGAATAAAATTGTAAAATATAAAGAATTAAAGGAAGGTACCATGATTTCAAATATACGATTTCGAAATGTTATGATTTTTAAAGCGTAATGATTTCAAGTATTTTGGTTTCGAAAGAGTTATAACTTTGAAATTATTATAATTTTTGAAAGGTGAATATATGTAAAGCCCAACCCCACGACCCACCTTAGTAAAGAGAATTAACAAGTAATTCCGTCTACTAAAGCGGAGAGTAGGGCTGATTAATGGCAACTATCTATAATTTTGTCTTAAACATCTACTGAATACGTCGATAAATGCAATATAATTTTTTTTCTACTCAAGTAGATCGACATACCCGGTAAATGCTTAATCCAAGACTATAGGTAGTTAACCGATCTATCAGAACAAAATACAATAACCAAATGTAAAGCACATCATAGAACAGTAATCAACATCATATATATACATATCCACTGATACATGTTTAATACAATACAATATGAATACAATAAAGGTGGTACACGACCATACCATATACATTGAATCAAATATAAATACACCAGAGTAAGCGGAAGAACAGAAATTTCTCAAGAGAAAGGAGAGCTGATATCCAGCATCAACTTCAAGCTAAGTCCAATAGTAGATACCTGAAACAACTCGATCTGACCCGAGTATAAATACACGGGTCAGTCTAGCTACACGAGCAGTCAATATCGGTGATATGAAGCAAAATAGACATGAAGATACTTCTTCTCGAAAGAGAAGAATGAATCGATAAAATCATAAGCTCAACACTTAAGTAACAAACACTACTTAAGTGAACAAATACCTCGAAGGAGGTAACTCAAACTCAATACTCAAATCAAACACAAGTGCCTCATATCATCGGTGACATCCCAAAATGTCTACATGGTTTCCATGAACCATATCTCCTCAAAGGGAGAAACATCAATACAAACTCTCACCAAAGTGGAAAACATAAAACATTCTAAATAGGATGATCCAAACTAAACTATAGACGAATCTCCAAATTCAATTATACTTCATCTCAAATAAATGTATATAAATCTCAATCTCAACTCACCAAAATGGCAAAACCTAGAATATCTTATAAAATCCTGAATCTATCAAAACTCATGACTAAAGGAACTCGATAAGAGTTCAAAACATCATAATTGAAATCACCATATATATAACATCTCATATAGCACTAGGCTATTGATGTAATAAAACATCATATAAAGGTGAAATCACAATAAAACAGCAAACTCAGAAAATCCGAATTGGCCAAATCCCCGATTGTAATGCCGTAGCAATGCTGCACGTGCAAAACTCAGATGGTCGAAGCCTCAGACAAGGTCACTAACACCTCCTAAAGCAGTTCGTCCTCATCATAAGGTCGCTGACACCTCTCCAAGCCAGTTTGTCAGCCCTAATAAGGTCGCTAACACCTCCCAAAGCAGTTCGTCCTCATGACAAGGTCGCTAACACCTCTCCAAGCCATTTAGTCAGCTCTAACAAGGTCGCTAACACTTCCCAAAGCAGTTCATCCTTATGACAAGGTCGCTAACACCTCTCAATGCAGTTCTGTTAGGTAAATATCGTGAATGTGTCACAAACTCACGGATAGTAATGCGAAAAGTGTTAACATATGTCCCATACCACACAATCGCACTTAGCGGTTTACTAGCTGTTAGTCGATGCCACACTAGAAACAACACAAAACTCAGAAAATTATATCTCGTCTAGTCTCATTGGCGAGTGATAAAGAGACACCATATTTGTCTCATCTCATCGACGATTATTAAATGGCATCGTAACTTGTCTCATCTCATCGACAAGTGAAAACATCATCAGGGTTCCTCATAAACCATAAATCTCAAAATATGAGATCAAAAACTCAAGACTTGCTTTATATCATTGGCAAATAAATAAAACATCATGAAGGATCTCATTGACCATACTCTTATATAGGAGATATCAAACCATAATATTTTCCAAATATTGGCCATCTTAAATAATTCCAATAAGTAGGAATTATAAAAAAAAAGTTCAAAATACGCAATAAAATGGCAAAACATCTCAGAATCAATAATCTCAAATAGCTTCAATCGTACAAGTCCGGAATTAGCCAAAATAGCAAACGCACATGTCCCATACCACGTGTTTTACTAAATCGTTTAATTCTCTTTCTCATACGTTCGAATAGTGCAAAAGTGTATGTTTTATATCAAAAATAGTATACTAGAGAAAACAAGCTTCTAAAATATTTTTCGGAAAAGATTAATAGAATAAATAGGGTTTTTTTAATTAGAAAAATAATTTTAAAGTACTATATAATAATAGTTTGAAATGTCCATTTATTTCAAAAATGACTTCAAAACTGGTTTAGTGAAAACCCTACTCGAAAACAATGAAAAACAAGAAAGATAACTTGAGCTCAATATGAATTCAATTCAAATTTAACCCAAAATCAATTCAAATTCTAGTTAAATTTGAATTTCAAATTCTTCAAATATAGCTAGCCTATTGATAAGCATCATAGCTCTCAAAAATCTCAAAAACATTATCAAAATCAAAAGAGAATAAGAGTAAAAACGGGCTAATACAATTTCAAGGTCAATGTTTGTTTTTGCTATCATCTTTCTCTCAGGACAACAACATATAACCATAATTTCGACCAAACAAACATCAAAATTTTAGAAAACACAATGAAAGAAACTTCTATTACATGATCTAAGCTTTTCGAAACATCCAAAATTATCAAATTTGGTTAAGAAGTGAAGAAGTTATGGCCAATTTCATTTCAGTTTCAAGCACAGAGCAAATAATGGTTTTGCTCTCGGGTTAGCAGTAGAAAAGTTAGATTTTGACATAGCAAACCTCAAAATTACACAAAACTCAGAACACAAAACTTGTAGTAAATGATTTGTTCTTTCATGAACATTAAAAATTATCCAAATTAGTTAAGAAACGAAGAAGTTATGACCAATTTCCTTTCAGCTTCAAGCACAGAGCAAATATTGGTTTTGCTCTTGGGATAACAGTAGAAACATTGGAATTTGACACAGGAAACCTCAAAATTACTAAAAGCTCAATGCATGAAAGTTTTAGTACATGACTTATGCTTTCTGGAACATATAAAATTATTAAATTCTGATTAAAAACGAGAAAGATATAGCTCAAACAATATCAAATTCAAACTTAGGAAATTATATCAAAGACAGAACTATACATCTAATTTAAAATCTATTTTAAGTCAATCAAATTGTAAAATATCAAAATTTAATCTGAAGATAAATTATTCCTTATTGAATATAGTTTTCAGAAAAAAAAAATTGACCAAAATCAGATAAGAAACGAGTAACTTACTGCTAAAATACTTCTTAGGCCTGTGATTGTTGTTGCTGTCAATTTGCTCTCGGGACAGCAACAAACAAGCATAATTTTAAGCAAACAAACATCAAAATTTTGAAAAACTCAAAACATGAAACTTGTAGCTCATAATCTATGCTTTCCAGAACATCTAAAATCATCGAATTTTGTTGAGAATTGAAAAGATATGCACAATATACTTACAGCAATTTACAGATGAACATGCAATAAACGAAATTGAGATTTCTTACATTGAAATCTCAATCAAAGCTAGAAAATGTGAGTTTTGATACTCACCTTGTGATTTTGTAGGGCAAAACTCAGATTTGTAGCTGGAAGATTGAAGCTTTGAGGAAGAAACTACTTCAAATAACCTTCTCTAATCTTTATTTGGTTGATTTACTTCTTTAATTTGCAGCAAATTGATTGAAAATATCATTTTTTGTTTGAGGAGACCATTGATTTTCATGTTTCTATTTATTGTATAAGCTTTTGAGAAGAAGAAGTAAAAGAAAAAAATACATACTGTTAGTTTTCTCTCATCAGAAGCCTCCATATGTTGGGTTTTGGATTCAAACCTTACCCGATAAGCCCAACCTAAAATACTTGGAGAAAATATGCATATGTGTTTTAGTAATTTACACATAACTTTTGCATAGAATTTCCAAATCACATGAAACAAGTTGCATTGTTCATGTTTTAATAAAGAGAACATGTTAGTGACATCAAAAATTTAATTTTCCAAATAAAAATATTATTTTCCTCATATAACACAAATTTTTAACAATATTTACCAATATTCCCATTTTTAGTGAAAAATCGCTATTTTCATATATTTCAACCAAATAAAATTTAATTTTAGGTCTAATGAAGTGTATTAAAATGTTTCAAAAATTTTATAACATTAATACATCATCCCAAACCTAATTACACTTCCAGATTTTATTTTATTTTCATATTATTCCTTTTATTTTACAATAAAAAGCTAACATTGGAATAAATTTCCAATATTACTAATTAACTAAAAGTTAAACCATCATAATTATTTATTTTCAATCCAAATCCATAAATAAAGTTTTTTCAAACTTTATTTCATTTATTTACACTTTTTTTTCAACCATCAAATGTTGAAAAAGGCTTCAAATAAAATAATATGACTTATTTAAATTTCAAATCCCAAATTATATTCATCAAGATATTGTTTATATAAAATAAACAATATAATCCCTCATTTTATTATCCAATTCATTTTTAAACAAATATTAAATTATAATTTGCATCATAATTTAATATTAACAGTAATCTCCAAAATCCTGGGTTGTTACAGACTCCTTCCCTAAACAAAATTGCATCCTTGCATTTTCTAGTGGAAAAAGGCTGTAAACAACACAAAAATTCAATCGGCAAAGGATAAAAGACAAGCTCGAAACTCAAACCATTCATACTCTCAACATTGAATGGTAGAGAGAAACAAGGAAAAACTCACTTGGTTAATCCAATGGCCCATCAAATGCTATTATAGTGATTAGCAAACCATCGAATTTTTCAAGTAACTCAAAAGAATTTCGAAGATATCCCGTCTTCGAATCAAAACTCAATAAGATGCTCAATAATTAATCAATCGAAAATGATTGATTTCCCAAAACTCTACGAATAGAGTCAGGATCAAACTCACTTAAACCCAAACTCTAAGCAATAAAGAAGATCATCAATAAGATTTTCCGCATAAATATAAGGAAAGAACATGCTCACAACAGGGTAGACACAATAGACAAAACTGATAAATCACAGGATGGCTTCTCACAAGGCCACCAACTCGAACGACCGCGAAAAATCACATCGTTAATAATAGCTCAAAGATAGAGTATACTCAAGAACAAGGATATATGCTCTAGTTATCTTTTAATCCAAGATATTTAGAACTTTTAAATCTCAACATATTTTAAATTTTAAATCTCAATTTCCAACATTTGAAAATTTTCAAACTTTTTACTATATTACCTAGCAAGTTATTTAAAACTCAAATTAAAAGTCCAAATTTCTTCTCTTACTTCAAATTAATTTCCAAAGAAATTTGTAAATCCATAATAATATTCGTCAAATTAAATTAAGGGTTTAAATTCTCTATACTCTTTTTATTAAACCACTTAAAAAGTTTAAAACAATCTTCAAACCCTCTTATAACTCTTATTTGAAAACATCCAATGTATATAATATAGATTCTAAAATCTCAAAATATACTTCCAATAAAGCACAGCTCAAAAATAATCTCATTTATGTTCTCATCTTTATAATTTAAAAATAAATAAATGGCATTGCCTCGCCATTGAGTCTCTAATAAATAAATATATATGTTGACTGCAGAGTTGACCAAACGATCAAAACTGCCTCGCCACTCTATTACTCGTCTGTAAAATCAATGGTTGCAATTACCATTCAAAAATAAATTTAATATTTAGTCTCAAAATATTATTTTCAAAATCTCAATTTTTAAAACACAAACCATTGTGTCTGATTGCCTCATCATAGCATTTAGGAGATTCCTATCGATAGCGTTGATCAGGCGTATCGACCAGAACTCTTCACTACTCGATGGACAACCAAACACTCTCAAATCATTTCTATAAAAGAAATACTACTCATGTAAATATATTCTCAACTTTTCTTATTAAATATCTCAAAGCTCAAATTTCTCTATAAAACTCATATTTATATAGCTTCAAAACTCAAACCAAAGAACATTAAGAGAATGCATCGTGATATTCTCAGAATACTTGATTCTCAAAATCATCAAATGAAGATAGAGTGTTCGTCAATCTCAGGTGTCACGAGCCACTCCCAAAAATCATCAAGATAAAAGATAAGCAAGATATTCTTCTTGAAGGAGAAGAAGCACACAAACAACAAATCATTACCTCAAACAAAGTAATGCTACAAAAATAACACCAATTGAGTATCCGAAAAGGATAACTCAATGAAACTGAATAATAAACTCAATGAAACTCGAACAATCCAGAAACTCACCCATTCCTTAGTGGAAGTCCTTGTGGAAGGATAGCCGAAGGCTAACAGCTAAGAATAAGGTTACCACAACACTCGATTTCCATATTGGATGTCAAATCCAAACGGACTCGCAAAACTCAACAAAGTCACCTTGATTGGAATTCGAGATATATCATCTACATCTCAATACTCAAGAGTGAATGCAGAAACTTTGGAATCATCATTAACATTCCAAAGTGATAGAAATAATAACCTAATCAAATAAGGATGCCTAAATAAATATAGGATCCTATAACAACAAAAGGATCAGACTTTACATCAAATAAGTCGATCCATCTCAAATCAGATACATCTCAAGATAGTGAGTAATAAACAAATACTCGCTAAAGCAGCAACAAATAGAGAACTCAGAATGCTCACAACAAGCCAATTGTTTTGGATCCCTTTAATATGATTCACAACTCTCAAAGGAATGCAACAAGAACGCTCAAAGAAATCAATCAGCTCCATCAATACGAACTCAATCGTGTCATCAAAAATAATAATAGAATAATCCCAAATAAGATTATTCATATGATAAGATAACACCAAACTCAATTATGGAATACTACGGAATACAATTTATATTCCTAGACATATTCCATCTCAACATATCCCAAAACTCGAAAAAGAATCCAAGCACGATTCGAAAATAAGCTCGAATAAAGAACGATGATTCACTCATATTGTACTTCGACGTATCATGATATATGTACTATTCTATGTTTTTTCTACTTTGTTCTGACCACAGCTCTGATACCATGCAGTAACGCCCCACCTCGAGACCTACCTTAGTAAAGAGAATTAACAAGTAATTTCGTCAACAAAAGCGGAGAATAGGGCTGATTAAGGGTGACTATCTATAATTTTGTCTTAAACATCTACTGAATACGTTGATAAATGCAATATAAATTTTATTTTTCTACTCAAGTGGACCGACATACCCAGTAAATGCTTAATCTAAGACTGTAAGTAGTTAACGGATCTATCAGAACAAAATACGATAACCAAATGTAAAGCATATCACAGAACAGTAATCAACATCATATATATACATATACACTGATACATGTTTAATACAATACAATATGAATACAATAAAGGTGGTACACGACCATACCATATACATTGAATCAAGTATAAATACATCAGAGTAAGCGGAAGAACAAAAATTGCTCAAAAGAAAGGAGTACTGATATCCAGCATCAACTTCAAGCTAAGTCCCATAGATGATACCTGAAACAACTCGGTCTGACCCGAGTATAAATACATGGGTCAGTCTAGTTACACGAATCAGTCAATATCGGTAATATGAAGCAAAATAGACATGAAGATACTTCTTCTCAAAAGAGAAGAACGAATCGATAAAATCATAAGCTCAACACTTAAGTAACAAACGCTACTTAAGTGAACAAATACCTCGAAGGAGGTAACTCAAACTCAATACTCAAATCAAACACAAGTGCCTCATATCATTGGTGACATCCCAAAATGTCTACATGGTTTTCATGAACCATATCTCCTCAAAAGGAGAAATATCAATACAAACTCTCGCCAAAATGGAAAGCATAAAACATTCTCAAATAGGATGATCCAAAACTCAACTATAGATGAATCTCCAAATTCAATTATACCTCATCTCATCGGTATAATTGTATATAAATCTCAACTCGCCAAAATGGCAAAACCCAGAATATGTTATAAAATCCTGAAATTATCAAAACTCATAACTCAAGGAACTCAATAAGTGTTCAAAACATCATAATTGAAATCACCATATATATAACATCTCATATAGCACTAGGCTATCAATGTAATAAAACATCTTAAAAAGGTGAAATCACAATAAAACAGAAAACTCAGAAAATCCGGATTGGCCAAATCCTCAATTGCAATGCCGTAGCAATGCTGCACGTGCAAAACTCAGACGGCCGAAGCCTTAGAGAATGTCGCTAACACCTCCCAAAGCAGTTCGTCCTCATGACAAGGTCGCTGATACCTCTCCAAGCTATTTTGTCAGCCCTAACAAGGTCGCCAACACCTTCCAAAGCAGTTCATCCTCATGACAAGGTTGCTAACACCTCTCCAAGCCATTTAGTCAGCTCTAACAAGGTCGCTAACACTTCCCAAAGCAGTTCGTCCTCATGACAAGGTCGTTAACACCTCTCAAAGCAGTTCTGCTAGGTAAACATCGTGAATGTGTCACAAACCCACGGATAGGAACTCGAAAAGTGTTAATGTGTGTCCCATACCATACATTCGCACTTAGCGGTTTACTAGCCGTTAGTTAATGCCACACTAGAAACATCATAAAACTCAAAAAATTATATCTCGCCTAGTCTCATTGGCGAGTTATAAAAAGACACCATTTTTGTCTCGTCTCATCGACAAGTATTAAATGGCATCGTAACTTATCTCATCTCATCGACAAGTGAAAACATCGTTATGGTTCCTCATAAACCATAAATCTCAAAATATGACATCCTAAACTCAAGACTTGCCTTATATCATTGGCAAGTAAATAAAACATCATGATGGATCTCATCGACCATACTCTTATATAAGAGATCTCAAACCATAATATTTTCCAAATATTGGCCATCTTAAATAATTCCAATAAGTAGGAATTATAAAAAAATCAAAATATGCCATAAAATGGCAAAACATCTCAGAATCAATAATCTCAAATAGCTTCGATCGTACAAGTCCGGAATTAACCAAAATAGTAAACGCACATGTCCCATACCACGTGTTTTACTAAATCGTTTAATTCTCTTTCTCATATGTTCAAATAGTGTAAAGTGTATGTTTTATATCTAAAATAATATACTAGAGAAAACAAGCTTCTAAAATATTTTTTCGAAAAGATTAATAAAACTAATATTTGAAATTCCTTTATTATAGGGAATAATAGGGTTTTTTTATTAGAAAAATAATTTTAAAATACTATATAATAATAATTTGAAATGTCCATTAATTTCAAAAATGACTTCAAAAATGGTTTAGTGAAAACCGTGCTTGAAAACAATGGAAAACAAGAAAGATAACTCAAGACCGATGACTTGAGCTCAATATGAATTCAATTCAAATTTAACCCAAAATCAATTCAAATTCAATTTAAATTTGAAGTTCAAATTCTTCAAATATAGCTAGCCTATTGATAAACATCATAGCTCTCAAAAATCTCAAAAATATCATCAAAACCAAAAGAGAATAAGAGTAAAAAAGGGGCTAATACAATTTCAAGGTCAATGTTTGTTGTTGTTATCATCTTGCTCTCAGGACAGCAACATATAACCATAATTTTGACCAAACAAACTTCAAAATTTCAGAAAACACAAGAAAGAAACTTTTATCACATGATCTAAGCTTTCCGAAACATCCAAAATCATTAAATTAGGTTAAGAAGTGAAGAAGTTATTGTGACGGCCCGGAATTTTTGAGTATTTAAAATTGGAATATTCAATTGATTTTGAATATTTAAAAGTTAGTTTTTAACTTGAATTCAAATATCACCAATTATTTGATAATTAGATTATTGAATTAAATAATTTGAAATTGGATAAATTATTGAATCTAGAATTTTAAGCCTATTAAAAATAATTTGAAGGCTTGAAAAATTTATATTAATAGCACTGTGGATAATAGAAGTTGTAAAATTGAAATAAACAGTGGGTTGTTCAGTTTTAAATTTATATCGTTTAAATTGAATTTAAAAATAGCTTTCCGAGGCACAGTCTCGGAATTTGACGAAAACCAGTCCCATTGGATCTGTAGTATTAAATTATTATCGAGTTTCAAATTTCGTATTGATTGGAGTTGTTGTGTGAGCGTACGATAACTAAACGCATTGAAATTTATATCGAGACAAATTGAAATTAAATAAAATATATAATAATAATCAACATTAGCCGACTTCCTTTCTTATCTGGTCCCCTCTTTTAACATCAACACGCAAAACATCTCCTACATCAAATTTTCTATCAGCCGCTTCTTTTCACCATCAACACTTTTGGTCCCCTCTGAAACAAGCAATGGCGGGTGCTAAAATCAAATCCATTTCCAATTTACAATTCACGCAACAGAAAAAAAATAAAATAATGGCCAAAGATTTCATCTTCAAAATCAAGTAAACCGACCTCGTCCATTTCATTCTATTCGATACAACCCTCAGCTAACAAAAAAATGGTGACCGTCTCCTCCTTTCTCCTTTTCAGTTTCAAACCTAAATCCCTAAATCGCGCTACCATCCTCCTTAATTCGATCGCAAGCCCTATTTTGTTTTTTTTTCTTTCTTCCAGTTCATAGTCGAAAAAAAAGGGGACGAATTGGATTTTCTGGTGCGCGAGACGGCTCAAGCACGTGAGGGAGATAATCGCGGTTTATCACGATGAATGTGAGCTCATTAGTGTGGAAGCGGCGGCCTGTCTCGGAGTGGGTGACGCGATTAGGTAGGGAATTCGCGTGATTGATGGAGCTGTAGCTTAATTCGAAGTCGATTTCGATTATAGCGTCGAACGTTGCTTGCGGGGTGGTGGCTTAGGGTTGCGTGGTTTGGGTAGGCGCAGGGAACGATGATGCTAGTGGCAGCTCGTGGTGAAGTTGAGTCTTTGAGGTATCGTTTTGCTGTTTTATATATATATATATATATATTCGTTAATGCAGTAAATATACATATACTGAAAGAAGGATAATTTTACAGTAAAAGGAATTTTTGTTTAGTGTTGCAGCAATGTAATGGAGATAAAATATATCTGGAAATTTTGGATATTGAACTTCATATATATATATATATATATATATATATATATATATATATATATATATATATATATAAATTTGAGTTTTTAAATTTAGGTAAATAATTTTAGTGAGTAGATAAAGAGTCTCAGGAGAAATAAATATACATTTTCACACTTTGAATTCAAAAGTTTAACTTTAAAGTAATATATTTGTTTAGTTAAATCCTTTGAAATTTATTTTAGTTACGGAAGGATTTTTCCAAAACGGAAACTAGTTTGAAATTTAAATTATTCATTAAAATTCAAATCATTAGTTTAAGATTAAATCACTAGTTATTAATAATTAATTAAATGGAACTTAAAAGTTCAATTATTTCGACTATTAATTAAATGTAAGTTATTTTACAAGGTCTGGAATCGTGAAGGAAACAAGCTGGTTTGAATCGGATTATAATAGCAAAGGTGAGTTAATCTCACTCAGTTTTAATTTAAATTTAAAATGATTAAATTTAAATGATTGTTTGAATGGTCGAATGAATTGATGAGATATAGTATGATATTGTAGAAGTGGTATATTATACCGTGCTGACGTTTGTGGCTGCAGAGAAAAACAGGTTGGAGGGATCCAACTGGGTCCCTCATCATATATATATATTGTTTATTTATTCTCTGTTATGTTTTGTGGATATTCTGTGATGAATTATATTGAAATATTGAATGCTATAGTTGCTTGGATATATTCTGGACTCTGAGTTATAATTGCATAGCATTGGATTTTTGGAAGGAAATAATAAAAAGAGAAAATTTTAAGTAAATAATTATAAAGAATGTGAATAAACTAAAATGAATTAGATAAGAATATTAGTGTTTTCAAAACGCTAATTAATAAATTAAGGGTGTGGAAAGAAATGTATGAATAAACAGAAAGTTAAGAAAACTTAAACTTCGATGTTACTGTTTAAAGGAATAAAACAATTATTTTAAATTTAGGATCTTAAATTATTTAAGAAGAATAAAGCAGAAATCGGGAATAACCTGAAATTGTATATTTCAGCTAAAGGACTTAAAAAGTCAAACTGAAATTAATAATAAAGTCCATAATTAATTGAATGTCGAAATGAACTGATAAGTAAAGAAATTTATTTCAAAGGAAATAAATTGTGAATCAATTTGGAAAATTGATTTAAGTGGTTGAAGTTGGAGTTTTCCTTGGAATACTGAGTACATTTTTAAGTAAATTTTTTAAATATAAGTTAATAGTTTTAAAATTGTTTCAAAAGATATGTTTTTGTAAAATTTATTATTTCCAATATTTAATTTTTAAAGTAAGTATTTTCTCAAATCTATTATATTAATAATTATTTAAAGAGTGAATTAGTAATTTATTTTTAAAAGTGAAATCTAGTTTATATTTTGTTTAGTAACATTATTTTCAAATATGCATATAGTATGTATTTTTAACAAATCATTGAAGTAGTTTTAAAATAAATGTTTTAAAATATATTTCAAGGTAAAGTGATTTAAAAATCTATTTTTGTGCTTGGTGATTCCAGAGGAGATAGAAAACATCTAGGAAGTTTATTCTTAAAAGAAATATGGTTTTGAAAACAGTTTTCAAAGGATTGAAAATAGGAATATATCTTTGAAGATATTTTGAGATAAATAAATAATTTGGGAAATTATTTATTGGTTGATGGTTGTTTGTGAATATTAATTGATAGTTAAATAACCGACTATCAATATTGGCCAAATGCGTTGATCGTTTCGAAGAGACCGGGATCGAGATTAATTTCTCGAAAACCACTTCGATCCGGTTTGTACGTTTCGTGTAAACGATTTTAGATTCGAAGATGGAGCAGTGAAGTGCAAGGGCTAGTCTCTACTAATCCTGAGGATATTTCCAAAATGGATGTAGTAGGAATAGTGCCTTCGGTTCCGTTCGAACCCGGGACGGACTTGTATGGACGAATGCTTGCGAAACATCGTCAGGTGAATGATGGGCATTCTAAGTGAAACGTTCTAAAAAGGTAACGCTTAGCCTCAAGCCTCATCAAATGGGAATGACTGAAAATCAGGGGATATGCAGCAAGGTTAGGTGGGTCATGCCCAAGCAGGACAAGATAATTCCCCTGTCTAGATGTCCCTTATATATTTCGGCTTAGTGGGTGGTTGGTCGCGTCAACCATGGGGTTTATCTTGTTCGGGACTGTTCAGTAAGGAATGGTTCCGGCCTTGTCTTGCAGGGGATGAAGGGAGTAGTCCTCGGTACGGTGATCTAGACCCCGTACTGTGACAAGTGGTACCCCAGTGCCTAGTCATTGTTGGAAATCCATTCTCCCTACGAGCCTTGTACGAGTTTTGTTTGTATTACCCACTTTTGTGGCTAGTAGCTGGAATTTAATGAATGTAACAATTTCGGCTATTTTATAAGTATTTGTATATAGACCCTATTATAATATCAGAGGATTTCTATAAAAATTGTTTTAGCTATCGTAAGGTAAAAACCCGACATGTTTATTTGTGGCTTGGTCTTACGAGATGCTTTTGTTTTCAAAAGGATTTTGAAACTTTAATGAATCAATTGGGTGTGATTTTCTCACGCTGGTATTCCAGATTGACTCGGGTGTTATTTAACTATAATGCTCGGGTCAGACTGAGTATTATAGGATACAGGTTATGATGCTGTGGAGCTCGGGAGACGAGCTGGATGACGATACGTATTCCCGTACTTGTGTATATATATATATATATATATATATTATTCCGCTGTATTTGAGTTGTTGTGTATCCATTGTATTGTATTGATGTGAGCTGTGATTGATGTACTCTGATGATGTAGTGTATATAAACAGATATATTTGATTTTGAGTAAAGATTATTTATTACCTATTATATTTTATTTCGCTGCGATGGTTAGATTCTGTTGTTGTTTTCAATTCTCTTCTTCTACCTCTTCTTCTAAATCCAAATGGTCCGTATTTCTGTGCAACTTGAGTTGATTGTTGTAGAATAGTGTTAACTCAAGGGGTACGGATTTGCGGGCTGTTACACTTGGTATCAGAGCTTAGGTTGGTGATAACCTTGGCTCTGGTGGGAATTACTCATGAAATAGAGTCTGTAGTACTCTATAATGAGTTTGAGCGTACTAATAAATATGAGCGCGTATTTCTTAGTGAATATAAATTGTTTTAATATTGCGTTGATTGGTTTATTGAGTGGCATATGAACCTTCGTCGGCACAGTCCGTACAACTGTATCGAAGGGGTTTCTAAACACTTGAATAGAGCAATCGACACGATATTGTTTTAAATATGGGTGAATGAAATAATTTTACCCAAAAACATATTTTGATATAAAGCATAGTTTTTGTAAACTGTTTGACTAATATATGGTTGCTTGGATGTTGATAATATTAAAGTATTATCATTGTTAAGTGAAAATTTAATTAGAAATTGGAATTATAACCAAAGTTTGAAGGAATAAATTTATTATAAAAAAGAAATTTATAAATATGAATTATAGATGAAAATTGTGAATTGAAATATAATCAAATGAGAATTTGTATGAACATAAGCTGTGCAAATGAATTATAGTTAAAATTTATTTAAGCAGAATTTGGAAATTCAAAATTTCAGATATTTTGGGAATGTTATCGAAGTGTTTTGAAGATAAATGATAACATTATTGTTTTGGAAGTATTTCTGGATGGAAATTTGTTTTAAATGGGTTTTGAAAGTGATATAGCATTGAATTCACTTTAGTCACTGGAAAATAACTTCGGTGATGACTGCAGCATCATCGATGTTCATTTTCGAGTTTCTAAGTGACGGATTTGCTGCCAAATTAATTTGTTCAGGAAAAACGAGTTGTTTTTGAAAATTTTAGAGGAAATTTGTTGGGAATAAAACCAGGATTGGTTTAAATTTCTGAGAAGTGTGATTTTGAAATGTTGGAGATTTCAAAATAATTTGAAACTAAAGCGGGTGTTTGAAAATCCTGATGAGATGAATTGTAAGCTTATAGATTGAGATTATTTTTAAAACAGAAAGGAAATATAAGCTTTGAATAATGGAATGTAAATTTAAAATGAAATGAAGTTAACTTGGATGGGAAATAAAAAAATAATAATAAACTTAACTGGATTGGAATAAATTGAATAGGCTAGAAATAATATCCAGTTGTATTTGAATTTAGTTGAAACTGAATTGGATTAAATAAATCTGAGTTAAGATAAAATTGAATTGGCATAAGAATTCAATTGAATTATTTAATGGAATTAGATTCTTACCTGAATAAATGGAATTAAGTGGGATAAGGATTGGAATTGGAATAAATAAATCAAAATCACTTATAAAAGAATTAAAATCCATAGAAATAAAATATGATTGGGCTATAAATAAATAACAGGCTTGAGTTAAAAATAAAAGATGAATATATTCAAGCCTATAATGGATGGAATTGTGTAAATAATAAGTTGTGGCTTATAAATTTTTGAAATGGAATACAAATCCAAATAAATATTTAGATGAATAGGGAAATGAGAGGAAAATCCAAACTTGAATTGTAAAGTATATTGAACTAAGGAAAATAAATAAAAGCGATATTTGGAATGAAAAAAAAATTCAAGTGTTGGATTATAAATAATGGGAGAACTAATTAGATAATAAATTAGTTAATAAAATTGAATTATGAGTTTATGATGAAGTTTGGAATAAACTCAAGTTATAAATTAAAGCTGATTCAAATTGTTGATGAAAGGAAAGTAATTAAGAATGGAGTTGAATTGTGAGTTAATAAATTGGATGGTAAATTAAAAGTGGATAATAGAATCAGAACTTGAATTATTAATTAAAAATTAGACTTGAAGTGTTAACAAAGTAAATATAATATGAGATATATAAAATAAAAATGTAAATGGATTAAAATAGTAATGGTTTGAATGTGCAAATGAAATCCAATAAGTGGAAATAAATTGGATATGGCCTTGGAATTAATTGAGTTAAGTTGAGTATCAAAGAGAACTTTGTTTGCAAAATGAGAATGAGCTTAAGTATAAAATTTGAATAAATTGAAGGAAATTGTCTTAAGCTAAATGAATGCAGGAGAGTTGAATTGAATTCAACTTAAACAAAGTTTAATAATAATTGGATTGGTTTTAAATCAAGTACAAATAAATTTCAATTGAAGTAAAATTCGGTGAGTTGCCGATAATATTTAATGAAATGAAAATGCTTAAATAAATAATTGTAAACCATTTAAATTATTAAGAGATTGAATTAACTTGAGACAATAAGGAAAGGATTGAATGTTTCGAGTTTATTAGAATGGTGTAAGTGAATGTGGATAAACTAATTATACCGAATAAATAAATGATGGGATAAATAAGTATCAAATGAAGTGTTGGTTTAAATGAGTTGAGAAATGGTTATGGAATGAAATAGCTTGGATTGTTTCCGAGCTAAATAAAATAGTTTGGAATACATTGAATGAAATGTAAATGAATGGATTGTAAGTGAAATTTAATAGGGAGTGTGTCGAGCTAGTAAATGGTTGTAAATGGATTAAATAAAAAGGGAAATTTAATAGGCATTTAAGATGAACCTAGATTGTATATGGTTTGGATGAACTAATTGGTTAATAAAATGGAATGCGAGTGAATGGATTCAAATTTAAAATGCCATGAGAATGAGAATATAGGAATTGTGAATAAATTTAAAAATGGGATAGAATTAAGTATAAATTGAGTTGAAATCCATTTAAATTGGTTATAAACATAAATACTTATTTATTCACATAAATCTCATCGAATTGCATAGAATAAATTGTCATTTGATGTAAATGAAATAGTTAAACATTCTATGTATTGATAGAAGTAAAATAAAGTGATTTTGAAAGCAGTTGAATTAAATATGAGTTCAGTTTACTTAAAATAAATTAAATGTAAGCTATTGTGTTTTAAACCATTTAAATTGATAAGGTTGTATACGAATGGATTGAAAACCATTCAAATTGCATAAAAATGGTTGATAAATAAATTGGATCAGTTAAATTAACATGGAAATTGTAGAAGTTGCTTACAGAAAAATGTTGGGTGTGAATTTCTTTTAGAATTCATATGTTTTAACTATTACAAGTAAGTGAAATGTGTTAAACTTCTTATATTTGGCACTTACAAGTTTAAACTGAGTAAGTACAGGTACCTGGAAGCCGTATGGCTGGATTTAGGTTGGGCTTTTTGCTAAAAATAATAAGCCGTTTGCTTAAAATGCTAAATAAGGTACGCCTACGCAATTAAAATAGGAAATATGAACTGTTTTTGGTTTTTCCGACCGTGTGGGTCGATGTATATATATTTATCTCTTTTGTCAAATTGCAAAAGCTCCTCCGTACAAAGGGGACTCTGCCAAAAATTTTCAGAAATTTTGGGAGTTAGAAATTTTTGAAATTTTTGAAGAAAAAAAAAATTCATTAACGACTAAACAATTTCAAAATAGAAATTGAAATAAGTTAGTGAATGAAACTAATTAAAGTAATGAGATGAGTTAGTAATAAATGACCAATAAATTTATATGTGCAGGGTTAAAGATAAATTAAATTCATATGGAAATGAAAGAACCAATTTGAATAGTAATGGATATAAATTAAAGGAGTAAAGCGAAAATAAATATAAGAAACATATAAATTGCTTATGCTAAACTTAAGAAAGGAATGGTGGATTCTTGATTGGAAACTGATATTGCAAATATATTCTAAGTTGTTATTTGAATGAATAAATATTGACATTTGTAAGAAAGTCGATAAAATGTTTTGGGAATATTGTGATTGGATATTAGTATCGAGCAGGATATGCAGGTAATCTAAAGGAAAAATAGAATTGGATGGATTTCAAGAGATAAATTTGAAATGCTCGACAAAAAGGTATGTATTTAAATTTGGTATGGAATTTGATTGGGATTTGGATTTGGATTGAGCCACTTGGCCTTTTTGTTTTCTTTTTTGGATTTGGGAGGCCGTAGAGCCATTTTGTAGTTGTACCGAGCTAGCCGCGCAAAGGAAACGCTGGCGAAATTTTTCGGGAATTTAGGGAGTTAGAAAAATTTTGGAGAAAATTTTGATAACTTAAAATTTGAATTTAAGTTTAAATTTGAATTGATAAGTAGTTGATATTGATTGGGACTTATGGATAAGTTGAAAAGTTAGAAAGGAAGTTGGGATGCCTTTGATTAAAAGATTGTTTTGGCAGATGGTCAAAAACTATATGGGTTTGAAAGGAAATAAGTAATCGGGTATTGGACCATTTTTCCTAATTAGTAATTTCGGGGACGAAATTCTTTTAAGGGGGAAGGAATGTGACGGCCCGGAATTTTTGAGTATTTAAAATTGGAATATTCAATTGATTTTGAATATTTAAAAGTTAGTTTTTAACTTGAATTCAAATATCACCAATTATTTGATAATTAGATTATTGAATTAAATAATTTGAAATTGGATAAATTATTGAATCTAGAATTTTAAGCCTATTAAAAATAATTTGAAGGCTTGAAAAATTTATATTAATAGCACTGTGGATAATAGAAGTTGTAAAATTGAAATAAACAGTGGGTTGTTCAGTTTTAAATTTATATCGTTTAAATTGAATTTAAAAATAGCTTTCCGAGGCACAGTCTCGGAATTTGACGAAAACCAGTCCCATTGGATCTGTAGTATTAAATTATTATCGAGTTTCAAATTTCGTATTGATTGGAGTTGTTGTGTGAGCGTACGATAACTAAACGCATTGAAATTTATATCGAGACAAATTGAAATTAAATAAAATATATAATAATAGTCAACATTAGCCGACTTCCTTTCTTATCTGGTCTCCTCTTTTAACATCAACACGCAAAACATCTCCTACATCAAATTTTCTATCAGCCGCTTCTTTTCACCATCAACACTTTTGGTCCCCTCTGAAACAAGCAATGGCGGGTGCTAAAATCAAATCCATTTCCAATTTACAATTCACGCAACAGAAAAAAAATAAAATAATGGCCAAAGATTTCATCTTCAAAATCAAGTAAACCGACCTCGTCCATTTCATTCTATTCGATACAACCCTCGGCTAAAAAAAAAAAAATGGTGACCGTCTCCTCCTTTCTCCTTTTCAGTTTCAAACCTAAATCCCTAAATCGCGCTACCCTCCTCCTTAATTCGATCGCAAGCCCTCTTTTGTTTTTTTTCTTTCTTCCAGTTCATAGTCGAAAAAAAAGGGGACGAATTGGATTTTCTGGTGCGCGAGACGGCTCAAGCACGTGAGGGAGATAATCGCGGTTTATCACGATGAAGGTGAGCTCATTAGTGTGGAAGCGGCGGCCTGTCTCGGAGTGGGTGACGCGATTAGGTAGGGAATTCGCGTGATTGATGGAGCTGTAGCTTAATTCGAAGTCGATTTCGATTATAGCGTCGAACGTTGCTTGCGGGGTGGTGGCTTAGGGTTGCGTGGTTTGGGTAGGCGCAGGGAACGATGATGCTAGTGGCAGCTCGTGGTGAAGTTGAGTCTTTGAGGTATCGTTTTGCTGTTTTATATATATATATATATATATATATATATATATATATTCGTTAATGCAGTAAATATACATATACTGAAAGAAGGATAATTTCACAGTAAAAGGAATTTTTGTCTAGCGTTGCAGCAATGTAATGGAGATAAAATATATCTGGAAATTTTGGATATTGAACTTCATATATATATATATATATATATATATATATATATAAATTTGAGTTTTTAAATTTAGGTAAATAATTTTAGTGAGTAGATAAAGAGTCTCAGAAGAAATAAATATACATTTTCACACTTTGAATTCAAAAGTTTAACTTTAAAGTAATATATTTGTTTAGTTAAATCCTTTGAAATTTATTTTAGTTACGGAAGGATTTTTCCAAAACGGAAACTAGTTTGAAATTTAAATTATTCATTAAAATTCAAATCATTAGTTTAAGATTAAATCACTAGTTATTAATAATTAATTAAATGGAACTTAAAAGTTCAATTATTTCGACTATTAATTAAATGTAAGTTATTTTACAAGGTCTGGAATCGTGAAGGAAACAAGCTGGTTTGAATCGGATTATAATAGCAAAGGTGAGTTAATCTCACTCAGTTTTAATTTAAATTTAAAATGATTAAATTTAAATGATTGTTTGAATGGTCGAATGAATTGATGAGATATAGTATGATATTGTAGAAGTGGTATATTATACTGTGCTGACGTTTGTGGATGCAGAGAAAAACAGGTTGGAGGGATCCAACTGGGTCCCTCATCATATATATATATATATATATTGTTTATTTATTCTCTGTTATGTTTTGTGGATATTCTGTGATGAATTATATTGAAATATTGAATGCTATAGTTGCTTGGATATATTCTGGACTCTGAGTTATAATTGCATAGCATTGGATTTTTGGAAGGAAATAATAAAAAGAGAAAATTTTAAGTAAATAATTATAAAGAATGTGAATAAACTAAAATGAATTAGATAAGAATATTAGTGTTTTCAAAACGCTAATTAATAAATTAAGGGTGTGGAAAGAAATGTATGAATAAACAGAAAGTTAAGAAAACTTAAACTTCAATGTTACTGTTTAAAGGAATAAAACAATTATTTTAAATTTAGGATCTTAAATTATTTAAGAAGAATAAAGCAGAAATCGGGAATGACCTGAAATTGTATATTTCAGCTAAAGGACTTAAAAAGTCAAACTAAAATTAATAATAAAGTCCATAATTAATTGAATGTCGAAATGAACTGATAAGTAAAGAAATTTATTTCAGAGGAAATAAATTGTGAATCAATTTGGAAAATTGATTTAAGTGGTTGAAGTTGGAGTTTTCCTTGGAATACTGAGTACATTTTTAAGTAAATTTTTTAAATATAAGTTAATAGTTTTAAAATTGTTTCAAAAGATATGTTTTTGTAAAATTTATTATTTCCAATATTTAATTTTTAAAGTAAGTATTTTCACAAATCTATTATATTAATAATTATTTAAAGAGTGAATTAGTAATTTATTTTTAAAAGTGAAATCTAGTTTATATTTTGTTTAGTAACATTATTTTCAAATATGCATATAGTATGTATTTTTAACAAATCATTGAAGTAGTTTTAAAATAAATGTTTTAAAATATATTTCAAGGTAAAGTGATTTAAAAAACTATTTTTGTGCTTGGTGATTCCAGAGGAGATAGAAAACATCTGGGAAGTTTATTCTTAAAAGAAATATGGTTTTGAAAACTGTTTTCAAAGGATTGAAAATAGGAATATATCTTTGAAGATATTTTGAGATAAATAAATAATTTGGGAAATTATTTATTGGTTGATGGTTGTTTGTGGATATTAATTGATAGTTAAATAACCGACTATCAATATTGGCCAAATGCGTTGATCGTTTCGAAGAGACCGGGATCGAGATTAATTTCTCGAAAACCACTTCGATCCGGTTTGTACGTTTCGTGTAAACGATTTTGGATTCGAAGATGGAGCAGTGAAGTGCAAGGGCTAGTCTCTACTAATCCTGAGGATATTTCCAAAATGGATGTAGTAGGAATAGTGCCTTCGGTTCCGTTCGAACCCGGGACGGACTTGTATGGACGAATGCTTGCGAAACATCGTCAGGTGAACGATGGGCATTCTAAGTGAAACGTTCTAAAAAGGTAACGCTTAGCCTCAAGCCTCATCAAATGGGAATGACTGAAAATCAGGGGATATGCAGCAAGGTTAGGTGGGTCATGCCCAAGCAGGACAAGATAATTCCCATGTCTAGATGTCCCTTATATATTTCGTCTTAGTGGGTGGTTGGTCGCGTCAACCATGGGGTTTATCTTGTTCGGGACTGTTCAGTAAGGAATGGTTCCGGCCTTGTGTTGTAGGGGATGAAGGGAGTAGTCCTCGGTACGGTGATCTAGACCCCGTACTGTGACAGGTGGTACCCCAGTGCCTAGTCATTGTTGGAAATCCATTCTCCCTACGAGCCTTGTACGAGTTTTGTTTGTATTACCCACTTTTGTGGCTAGTAGCTGGAATTTAATGAATGTAACAATTTCGGCTATTTTATAAGTATTTGTATATAGACCCTATTATAATATCAGAGGATTTCTATAAAAATTGTTTTAGCTATCGTAAGGTAAAAACCCGACATGTTTATTTGTGGCGTGGTCTTACGAGATGCTTTTGTTTTCAAAAGGATTTTGAAACTTTAATGAATCAATTGGGTGTGATTTTCTCACGCTGGTATTCCAGACTGACTCGGGTGTTATTTAACTATAATGCTCGGGTCAGACCGAGTATTATAGGATACAGGTTATGATGCTGTGGAGCTCGGGAGACGAGCTGGATGACGATACGTATTCCCGTACTTGTATATATATATATATATATATATATATATATATATATATATATATATATATATATTATTCCGCTGTATTTGAGTTGTTGTGTATCCATTGTATTGTATTGATGTGAGCTGTGACTGATGTACTCTGATGATGTAGTGTATATAAACAGATATATTTGATTTTGAGTAAAGATTATTTATTACCTATTATATTTTATTTCGCTGCGATGGTTAGATTCCGTTATTGTTTTCAATTCTCTTCTTCTACCTCTTCTTCTTAAATCCAAATGGTCCGTATTTCTGTGCAACTTGAGTTGATTGTTGTAGAATAGTGTTAACTCAAGGGGTACGGATTTGCGGGCTGTTACAGTTATGGCCAATTTCGTTTCAGCTTCAAGCACAGAGCAAATATTGGTTTTGCTCTCGGGTTAGCAGTAGAAAAGTTAGATTTTGACATAGCCATCCTCAAAATTACAGAAAACTAAAAACATAAAACTTGTAATAAATGACTTGTTCTTTATGGAACATCAAAAATTATCAAAATCGGTTAAGAAACGAAGAAGTTATCGCCAATTTCCTTTCAGCTTCCAGCATAGAGCAAATATTGGTTTTGCTCTCGGGATAACAGTAGAAAAATTGATTTTCATACAGTTAACCTCAAAATTACTGAAATCTCAATGCATGAAAGTTTTAGTACATGACTTGTGCTTTTCGAAACATGTAAAATTATTAAATTCCGATTAAAAACGAGAAAGATATAGCTCAAACAATATCAAATTCAAACTCAGGAAATTATGTCAAAGACAGAACTATACTTCTAATTTAAAATATGTTTTAGGTCAATCAAATTGTAAAATATAAAAATTTAACCTGAAGATAAATTATTTCTTATTGAATCTAGTTTTCATCAAAAAAAATTTAACCAAAATCGGATAAGAAAGGAGTAACTTATGGCTAAAATACTTCTTAGGCTTGTGATTGTTGTTGCTGTCAATTTGCTCTCGGGACAGCAACAAATAAGCATAATTTTAAGCAACCAAGCTTCAAAATTTTGGAAAACTCAAAACATGAAAATTGTAGCTCATAATCTAAGCTTTGTAGAACGTCTAAAATCATCGAATTTGGTTAAGAAATAAAAAAGTTATGCATAAAATACTTACAGAAGTTTACAAATGAACATGCAATAAACGAATTTGAGATTTCTTACATTGAAATCTCAATCAAAGCTAGAAAATGTGAGTTTTGATACTCACCTTGTGATTTTGTAGGGCAAAACTCAGATTTTTAGCTGAAAGATTGAAGCTTTGAGGAAGAAACTACTTCAAATAACCTTCTCTAATCTTTATGTGGTTGATTTACTTCTTGAATTTGCAGCAAATTGATAGAAAATATCATTTTTTGTTTGAGGAGGCCATTGCTTTTCATGTTTCTATTTACTGTGTAAGCTTTTGAGAAGAAGAAGTAAAAGAAAAAAATACGTACTTAGTTTTCTCTCATCAGAAGCCTCCATATGTTGGGTTTTGGATACAAACCTTACCCGATAAGCCCAACCTAAAATACTTGGAGAAAATATGTGTATGTGTTTTAGTAATTTACACATAACTTTTGCATAGAATTTCCAAATCACATGAAACAAGTTGCATTGTTCATGTTTTAATAAAGAGAAC
This sequence comes from Allium cepa, assembly GCA_030765085.1. Taxonomy (NCBI): domain Eukaryota; kingdom Viridiplantae; phylum Streptophyta; class Magnoliopsida; order Asparagales; family Amaryllidaceae; genus Allium; species Allium cepa. The sequence goes on from CM060928.1 coordinate 808,477,224, forward strand.
ATGTTAGTGACATAAAAAATTTAATTTTCCAAATAAAAATATTATTTTCCCCATATAACACAAATTTTTAACAATATTTACCAATATTCCCATTTTTAGTGAAAAATCGCTATTTTCATACATTTCAACCAAATAAATTTTAATTTTAGGTCTAATGAAGTATATTAAAATGTTTCAACAATTTTATAACATTAATACATCATCCCAAACCTAAATACACTTCCAGATTTTATTTTATTTTCATATTATTCCTTTTATTTTACAATAAAAGGCTAACATTGGAAAAATTTCCAATATTACTAATTAACTAAAAGTTAAACTATCCCAATTATTTATTTTCAGTCCAAATCCATATATAAAGTTTTTTCAAACTTTATTTCATTCATTTACACTTTTTTTCAACCATCAATTGTTGAAAAAGGTTTCAAATAAAATAATATGACTTGTTTAAATTTCAAATCCCAAATTATATTCATCAAGATATTGTTTATATAAAATAAACAATATAATCCCTCATTTTATTATCCAATTCATTTTTAAACAAATATTAAAATATAATTTTCTTTATAATTTAATATTAACAATAATCTCCAAAATCCCGGTTGTTACAATATATGTTTGTAATGGAAATGATATAGTATTGATTTGAATATAGTTTGAATATAAAAATAGTTTTGGTTTCGATGTATAAACAATTTTGAAAGGAATACAGTTTTGAAATGAAATGATTTGATTTTGAAGAATAAACTATTTTGAAATGACCATGGTGCTATAATAACGTTTGGTTGTTAAAGAGATCGGGATCAGAAGTTGTCATACTCTCTGCCAACTTCGAAAACCACTTTCATAACCATGTACGCGATGGAGATTCCAGAATGAAGTAGGATGGTGGCGACGATCCTATTGAGGTATGAACGTGGACCCGACTCCCATGAGTTGGCTTAAGGTGGCTAAAACAGGAGCGATCTCGGGCCAAAAGGGGCAGCTCCTCTGGTCGGACGCACTTCTTCGATACTATACTCTTACTTGTGGTTGATTTGATGGCCATCCTCCGATTTTGATTAGGAGTATGTTCCGAGGTGGGCGTAGTGGCTGCTACGTTACCACCAGCCCATGTGCATAATTGGTATATCCATCCTGGCATTGCCTCGTGTGCCGTGTCACCTACCATAGCGAGCCTTGCTACGAGTTTCTATTTGTGTCGTTCCTATGGAGTATCTTCTTATAGTCTCCCGATCAGGAGATATGTAGGTACTGTATAGACTAATGACATTATTTTGTGTTAAGGGGGTTATTGGGTCACTCCTTAACGCTATTTTAAAGTAAGTTTATTTTACTGTAGACATTATTATAATAGCGCAATATTACTACATAGTAAATAGTTTAACGGATCCCTAGAGATGGGCGATCTCAATCATCCTTTAAGTTACTGATGCATTTTTGTTACTGTTCACTTGAGTTGATTTACAGTTCATAAGTATTTATGTCCTAACTTGAGTGTTTTGTGTTTTTTCTTTACGCTCGAGTCAGATTGAGTGATTCAGCATTCAAGACTCACCTTCGGAGTTGGAGCTTTGCTTGAAGATCCAGCCATCTATTTTGGTTTCAGTATCTAGTGATTCCAGTAATGTATTCTGATCTGTACCTGATGTACCTTGTTACTCTTTTGTTTTAACTCTGATGTATCTTTTTTTTATATAGTAGCTTCATGAACTACCATCTCTTTTAATTTCGCTACATTATTATTTACTCTGTGTCTGTGATCTGTGAATATTTATTTACTGTATATTCTGAGATTGGCCAAATTTTATTTACAACACGGTATTTTGAGCAATTCAAGTCCGACATGTGCGGATGCGAATGGTTGAAAATATCGGTTCATTACATTTGGTATCAAAGCTTTGGTAGCTCTAGGAAAAACTCAGCATATATGGTAAATGTATTTATAGAATCACTTACATTCGAGTTTGAATCTCTTCCTTTTTGACTCGATTCCTTTGAATTTTGGAACATCCCTTGCGGTTCCAAAATAATTTGTGTCCCTCACTATTCATCTTCTTTTGATTCTGGAGTATCCCATAACTCCACTTCGAATGATCTTTATAATGAGTCGGCGGTCCCGCCGATTTCAAATTGATTTGTAAATGGGTGAAACTCCTTTACAACACATTAATTTACCAGAGATTTTTTTATATCCTCGGTTTAGATGCTAGTATCTCTTGAGACCGAATGTTGATGTACCCCATAAATCCACATCGATCTTATTCTTTAAGTCACGGTTGACTGGTTAAGGTTGCCCGCGATTTATATAAGTTTATCCATCTTCCTATTCTGTTATTTAATCATCTCATCTTTGTTTCCAACTTATCTTCAAATCGTTCTTGAAGTGTATTTGTAAACTAATATTTAAAATGTTTTATATATTGTGTTGTTTGAGTTGTTGATGTTGGTTTGGGTTTCTGATCGACTGGTCTGATCAAAGCTATCGATAAGATTTCCAAAACACTTGAATAGAGCAAACTGATACAATATGCTTTTTTCAAATTTAGTAATGGAATAAATTTTGTAACTATATCATAATTTTTTTTCTGGATTTTATCGAATTGGTTGTTAAGAAATAATATTTGATTTTATGTATCATTATCTCTTGTTTCATATATAAATAATTGAACTATAAACATGGTTATAAATTTATTTGGAAATTTAAAATGAATTTGAAACAAGAATTTGTGAATTTAATTTCCAATGGATTTCAAACCTTGTGTTTATAGTTTTAAAGGATATATTATTTAAAGTATTTTCGAATAGAAATTTATTTCCAAAGAATTTTAAAGTTTAAAATTAGTGCTCTTCTCTTTGTCGCTGGAAAATAACTTCGATGATGACTGCAGCATCATCGACATTCATTTTCGAGTTTCGAAGTGAAGAGACCGTTCTGTAGTCTTGCTACAGTTTTTTTTTGGGAAATTTAATTGATTTGAATTTCTAAAATAAGACTGGATTTAACATATGCTGATATATGATTTAAATTTGAATGGATATATATATATAGTATATGTGCATTTATTTATCTCTAAATAGTTTGGAATTTATCAGAAATTTAATTCCTAAATTTTATCTTGAAGGATAATTTCAAGTATAATTTCAAGATTTGGATAAATATCCAAACTTGAAATGATTAAATTAGAAAGTTATATTTTTATAATACCCAATTTCATTCCAATATAACTTACCTTATTTTCAGAAGTTGAATATGTAATTGGATAATATACAATATAAAAAGATTTTTATAAATAAAATTTGAGTGGTTATAATAAATGTTATACATTTAAATTTTAGTTATAAAAGGATTAACTGAGGTAAATAGAAAAAAAGGGTAATGGAATAATTTACAATATAAAATGATGTTAAAGGAACCAAGAATAAATTAAAGCAGTTATAATAAGTGTAAATATATTTAGCATAGGTGATAAAAATATTGAGAGGAATAAATTTAATTTTAATTAGGAAAAAATAAGAATTAAATTTATTGAGTACATTATGAGTGTAGCAAATGATTTTTCCAAATCCATGATTTTTTTAGATTGTTAATTTAAGATAATTGGATGATAAGATAATGAAATTAGAGATGGTTAAGATTTATTTAACTTATGTAAAATTAAATTTCAAATCAAGTTGAAATTTTCATGGTTTCAAAATTTATTATCTTATTTTGTTTTTCAAACTATCTTTTGGTTGTCCTTATTTCCCTTATCTTGCTACAGAATGGGAAGGCTATTGCTTATACCAGTCTATTTAGCAATCTTTCTATAACTTTGGTACTCATTTTTGAATCTGAACACTGCTTGCCATTCATAGACCGTCGGTCAAGCGGAAAGGGTGAATCAGATTCTAGAAGATCTTTTTCGTGCTTGTGTTTTTGACTCAGGAGGATCTTGGGAAGATCATCTACACCTTGTTAAACTTACCTATAACAACAGTTATAAGGTATAATTTTAATCTTCTTGTCTTAATCCTATTTCATTCAATCTTTTCTGTACTTTCCCGAACCTCATTCCTTTTCGGGGACGAAAAGTTTTGAGTGGGGGAGAGTGTAACAACCCTGTATTTTGTGATATTTTAATTGCATATTTTAAATATTTAAAATTAAATTCCTAATTTAAAACTTTATTTTATTTATTAAAATGAATAAATTTTGTTATTTTGATATAAATTTTGATTTTGATGTAAATTAGAATTCCAAATATGAATAAGTTGAATATTTTCCAAAAATGTGAATTTTAGTCAATATGGTCAAACTTTGACTTTTAAATTTAAAATTTAAATATTTGAATTATTTAATTTTACCTTTTATTATGAAAATAGATTAAATTTCAAGAATACTGCTTTTCGTTTCGTTGAAATCTGATTTATATTTTGAAAGTTATGCTTTTTACATTATTGTATGTACATTGTTTTATTTAACAACATTGTTTATTTTAAATTATATAAATAATACTTTTGTTTGTTCTAATTTGTGCATATATGTATATATGACATGTTATATTTCTATTTTTATTTTTAAAACATTTTAAAAGTGTAGTTATAATTTTCTAAAGTTCATTGTATTTTGTTTACAATTTTTATTTCTAATTTCAATTATTAAGCTATTTTCTTATTTATTTTACATTTTTCTTTAAATTATTTATTTATTTTATTTTTCATTTTATTTTTTTCATTATTTTATTTTATTTTTGAATTGTATTTAGTTTATTTTAATTTAAAAGAAATTGAAAATCAAAGAGTCAAAGTCCTTTCATTTGCTTATGTCTTTTCATTTCACCTTTGCATTTTCATTTCCTTCCTTTGGCCGTCCTTTTCTTTTGTTTCAGTCATGAATTTCATTTAGCATTCATGTGGAAAATCTCTCTCCTCATCTCAAAAAAACTCACGGCAAGGAAGAAAGGAAAAAAATGCAATGGCTTTACTTTCTTATCTCTTCTCTTCTTCAAATTCAATGATTTTGCTTCCTCTTCTATCTTGCTTGCTCGGCCACTAGCCTCTCCACCCCTTCACCACCGACCACTCCATCACCAGCTATAGAAAACATCTCCTCCTCCTCTGACCAAGACAAGCCATACCATCCAAATGAAGCCATCACCCAAAAAAAAAAAGGCAAAAACTCCACAAAACCTTGCCTAGCCAAGCTAAATTCCACCATACCCTTCATTATTCATCTCCGCCACCCCTAGAACCGCCACCACCAGCAACTACATCACCTTTGGCCACTGCTACACCATCTTTAGAATTTGACCTAACTTGTACTTGCCTTTGGCCGAGCCCTATGATGACCAAGCCGAGCCAAAAATGCACCAAAACTTGCCTATATTGCTTTATTCCCATGTATACTTCATGTATAGCACTCTTACCCTCTTCATACCCATATTGTCTTGTGTTATGATGCTTAAACCTGAGTCTATTGCAGTCATGGCCGAGCACTTGAACCCTTTGGTCAAGCATTTGGATAGTTAAAAGCAAGGTTGAATCATTTTGTCATTTGTTTCTTTTTATTTCAATTCATTCAATTGTGTTTTGTGTTATATATTCATGTGTGCATTGTCTTCTTTTGGTTGTTGCATACAAGATCAATATCTTGGCTCTCTCCACTCGCTTGAATAATTGTCGTGTTGTGTCATTCGGTATCGTGCTTTCTGGAATTTATTTGTGTGGTTTGTTTTGGTCTTCAGCTTGAAAAAGTGAGTCTTTCTCACTCTGACATTTTTACTTATGAAATAGTGAATTGATGATGTTTAGTAATTAAAATGTTTATGCAAGTTAATGATGATTATCTGATATGCTATGCCATGTTAACGTTGTTAATTATCACCTGGCATATGATATATGATATTATATTGTGACATTGACATTGTTTATACTATTTATGCATATATTCACACTACAAGTTCCCTGTTAGAATAGAATCACTATGGGTTGAAATGATACATATCCGAACGGAATTTATAATAGAAAAAAATCATTATGGGCTGAAATGATAGGCCCGACCGATTTTTATTTTATTTTATTGACTTGGGATTGCGGGTTTGCAATGATCGAACCCGGGTATTCTTTTTTAAATTGCGGATTGAAATGATGTATATCTGTATCACTTGACCTAGGTTAGAAAATTATATACAAACCCGTGGTATATTTTTAAATGATTTTTTATATAGATATGTATTTTTAAAAGTATGAAATTTGATTTAAAAATATATATTTTATGGTTTTAAGAAAGCTAAATATTAAGTTTTGAATTTGTGAATTTGAGTATGTAAATTTGAAGTAAATGTAATTTTTGACTTTAAATTATATTTTAAAATGTAAGTAAATAATGGAAATTTAATTTAAAGTTTTAAAATGATATTTGAAGTAAAATGTTAAGTTTTATTAAATTTATAAGTAAATTAACAGTGAATTTTAACTTAACTAATGAATTGAGTTTTTAATTGGATATTTAACTATAAAATTTTGTTGTGATAAATCATATGTTAAGTTGATTTAAATGTGAAGTTTTGAAGCCTAAAAATATGCTTTATAAATTTAAAATAGAATTTTTTTGAAGTTTTAATGTTTTTGAATTTATAATAAAATCAGTAATTTTATTTATAGCATTTCTAAAATGCTGTGATCTAATGAAAGCATTTTTAAATGCTGTTGTTTTGAATTTAACTATGTTTGAAATAACTAAATACCTATTATGGCATTTTATAAATGCCGTCATTCTTGAACTAAACTAATTTGGAAACTATAAGCTACGATAGCACTTTATAAATGCTGTCGTTGCTATAATTTGTCAATGTTTTGAAATGTTACAGATTTTAACACTATTTGAGTTATATTTTAAAGTGTTAAATGATTTAAATTTTGAAAATTGATTATTTGTGAAATTTCAGGAGTTTTGAATATATTTTAATATTTAAATTTGAATTTTTAAGAAATTCAAATTAAATTTGAATTTAAATAAGGTTTACTTGGTTATGTGTTAATTTGAATGAAATGAAATGAGATAAATGAATTTTTGAACGAAATTTTGAAATGTGTTTTGAGATGATATTTAAATGATATCTATGATTTTAAAATGACATTTAAAATTGAATATTTGAATGTAAGAATGATAATGAATTTATAATGGATTTGAAAGGAAATGATTTTGAAATGGTTTTGAAAGGATATTTAGTTACTTGAAATTGTGGTTTATTTAACTAATATTGGATATATGAAATGAATATTTCAAAACTAAGTAATAATGAATTTAAAATTGAGATATGTGAAATTAAAAAATTTAGTCTTGAAATATGGTATATTTAAAGCTTTAAACTGATGGTTTGAATTGAACTAAATTGGAAATTTGAAAATTTGGTTCAATTGAATAAATTTGCAAAATGTAAAGAATTAAAGGAAGGTACCATGATTTCAAATGTATGATTTCAAAATGTAGTGATTTTCAAAGTGTAATGATTTCAAGTATTTTGGTTTCGAAAGAGTTATAACTTTGAAAGTATTATGTTTTTTGAAAGGTGAATATATGTTTGAAATGGAAATGATATAGTATTGATTTGAATATAGTTTTGAATAAAAATAGTTTTGGTTTCGAAGTATAAACTATTTTGAAAGAAATATAGTTTTGAAATGAAATGATTTGATTTTGAAGAATAAACTATTTTGAAATGACCATGGCGTTATAATAACGTTTGGTTGTTAAAGAGACTGGGTCGGAAGTTGTCATACTCTCTGCCAACTCCAAAAACCACTTTAACAACCATGTACGCGGTGGAGATTCCAGAATGAAGTAGGATGGTGGCGACGATCCTATTGGGGTATGATCGTGGACCCGACTCCCGTGAGTTGGCTTAAGGTGGCTAAAACAGGAGCGATCTCGGGCCAAAAGGGGTAGCTTCTCTAGTTGGACGCACTTCTTCGATACTATACTCTTACTTGTGGTAGATTTGATGGACATCCTCCAATTTTGATTGGGAGTGTGTTCCGAGGTGGGAGCAGTGGCCGCTACGTTACTACCAGCCCGTTTGTGTAATTGGTATATCTACCCTGGCATTTCCTCGTGCACCGTATCACCTACCATAGCGAGCCTTACTACGAGTTTCTATTTGTGTCGTACCTATGGAGTATCTTGTCATAGTCTCCCGATCAGGAAATATGCAGGTACTGTATAGACTACTGGCATTATTTTGTGTTAAGGGGAATATTGGGTCACACCTTAACGCTATTTTAAAATAAGTTTATTTTATTGTAGACATTATTATAATAGCGCAATATTACTACATAATAAATAGTTTAACGGATCCTTAGAGGATGGGCGGTCCCAAGCATCCTTTAAGTTACTGATGCATTCTTGTTACTGTTCACTTGAGTTGATTTACAGTTCATAAGTATTTATGTCCTGACTCGAGTGTTTTGTGTTTTTTCTTTACGCTCGAGTCAGATTGAGTGATTCAGCATTCAAGACCCACCTTCGAAGTTGGAGCTTTGCTTGAAGATCCAACCATCTATTTTGCTTTCAGTATCGAGTGATTCCAATGATGTATTTTGATTTGTACCTGATGTATCTTGTTACTCTTCTGTTGCATCTTGTTTAACTCTGATGTATCTTATTTTTATATAGTAGCTTCATGAACTACTATCTCTTTTAATTCCTCTATATTATTATTTACTCTTTGTTTGTGATCTGTGATTATTTATTTACTGTATGTTCTGTGATTTGCCAAATTTTATTTACAACGCGGTATTTTGAGCAATTCAAGTCCGACATGTGCGGATGCGAATGGTTGAAAATATCGGGTCGTTACAGAATTGGGTGAATATGAAAAGCTTTTGAAAAGGAAATTTGAAATTGAATTTAGTTTTGAAAGATATAAATGAATCTTTGTGAAAGATTGGTGAACTTTGTTTTTAAATTGAAGAGGATCCTAAAGGTGTATTTTTTTTGTATAAAAGATTTGAAATGGAAATAGTTTTGAAAGCTATGAATGAATCTTTGTGAAAGATTGGTGAACTATGTGAGGTGAATCTTTTTTTTTTAAGATTAAAGTGGAAATTTGTTTAAACCATTTGAAGGAAAAAGGTTTTTGGATTAAAAGTTGTGACTTAACTAAGATCCCACTATATCCATATGGTTTTAAAATTAAGCGCTCATTATTCGGTTTAGCTGGGAGAGGACTTTATGTCATATAACCCATTCCTAATAATGATATGACGAAATGGATATCATTTGAAGACCGGTGGTGAAGACCGGGTATTTTCGAGAACGAAAAGATTACCCGTCGAATGACTCTGCACTGAGTAGCTATGGTATTGATATGTCCATATGTGATGGGGAGTCCAATCGGGGTTGTGAATACCCGGATTGCAAGGGCTTTTTTGGAAGTGCCTTCTGTTCCGTTCGAACCGGAACGGAGTTGTATGCATGTATGTCTTACATTACAGTTTGAGATGTAAAATTGGTTTCTATCAAATACATTTCTATTTGGTGGCGGAAAATTTATTCTCTTAGCTTAACACCCTTCTATGAGACGTACAAGCTCAGAGGTTATGTAGTTGATGGTTACTAGTGATACATTCCCAATTTGGTAATGTGGCATACGAAGTGCTGCCGATCATTTGTTGATCAAAGCATGGCTTTTGTAGAAAGCGTAGATTTGTGGATGTGACCTCATCAGGACCTCACAAACCGGAATGGTCGAAACAGAAAGGATACGGAAAGGTCATTGGGGGTAGCGCCCCTTAGGTTATGTCCATTTCCTTCTGGATAAAAAGTGGTATCATGGTATGGAGCCCAGATACTTAACTTACGTGGTTGCTGCAAATCTATTGCTTTGTGGTTGTTGGTGTTGAGGGCCCTCGGATAAAGGATGATAATGACCGAGGGATGGCATACTTGTGTCAGTGGTTACCTAGTTGTAGAGGTAACCCGGCCTTATGTTGGCAGAGAGCTGGTTAAGTTCTCGGGACGTCCCTCCAGAGGCGTCCCCATGTGGCATACGAAGTTCCTTAGCCTGACCATTTGTTGGAAATCCAATCATCCAATATGCGCCCTTTACAATTTAAGTTGTATAACCTGTCATTCTTTAATGGTAGCTATAGCAGGCATAATATAATGGTACCTATGTTAGCTAAGATCAATACTATACTTTCGAAAGGTTTTTTGCACTATGCACTAATAATAATATCAAAAGGATTTTGCGTATCAATCATGTTTGACTATCATAAGGAGAAATCTCCCCCAAGTGTGTGATTGCATTATGTGTGTGCCGGGAGGCCTTAGGTAGTTTCATTTTCCAAAAAGCATTGCGAATTTCTTTTAGTTTCTTTTTGTTTTTATTCAAGATAAACTATTTTTGTTTGCTCACACTAGTCACATGACTGACCTGGAGTTTATTGTTCGTTCCTAAACACTGGGTTCCCATAATTTTCCACACGGACGGCCTAGAGTGACATTTTCAAATAATCAGCTAATAGAATCAAAAGCTAGTTCAGTTGTGAATCTAGAAGTCTTTGGTTCAGAATCGGATTTTCTTCATTGCAGCATGGTTGGAGCCTTTTGAGCTTTGGCATTTGAGATGTAGTTTGTGGATTCACTCTCTCTTAGAGATCATGATGAAGTTATCTCTTCCGCTGTTGTTCTCCCGTTGTTGTCTGGTATTTCTGATATATATTGATATTCAATTATATCATTGTTGTATCGAATATTGTATATTGATAAAATCATTCACTTCTTTTTCCACTGTGTTGTTGTACTTAATGTGTTATAAGCTCCGGCGCGAATCGAATTTCAATGTTTGAATCTACGGCATTCGATTACGGGTAAGTATGGATCTCGATTTTCAAACGTTGAATTTCGAGTCATGACATTTTGGTATCAGAGTTGAAGGTTGAGTAAGAACTATAGCTCAGGAGTATAACACATTAGGTAACTCATTAGAGATAGGGATACAAACGTCCTAGAATGAGTATTCCCTAAGATATCCGCCCATATGCCTCAGCAAAATTCTCTTACTATTCATTGATAGTCAGAATGAGTGCAAGAAGAGGGTGTGATAGGGGACAGGGGAGTGCCACTACAAATGGTCAATACCCTGCGACAACAAGGAAACAATCTTTTCTCTATCTATCTCTTTGATCATCGTTCACTTTCAATTCTTTTATGGCTTCGTTGCAGGTACAAGCAGAAGCTTCGGTGTGGTGGCGGCCCTGCGAATCTTCATTTTCTATCAGTCTTTCCGTTTTAACTTTAATAAATTTGAAGTTTTATTTGAAATAAGTAGATTAATAAAATATAAAACTAAATTGGATTGTATACATTTATCTATTCTTTGGGGTCCTGATATATTCTACGAACGGTTAGTTATATCTTCGGACTAATCAATGCCCTTACATATTTCGTAGATCTAATAACCCGAGTACTTCGTAAAATATTGAATGAGTTCGTTCTTATAATGATGGATGATATTCTAATTCGGTAAGCCAAATGCAGAATAAATATTCAATTTAATCTGATGAACCATTTTTCTATGTGTTCATCTGTTCTTTGTTGTCTCCCTGTCTAGCAAAATTTCGGGGATGAAATTTGCTTAAGGGGGAATCTATAACGATCCCGGTTTTGAATAAAATTTAAATTGGTAATTTTGGATTAAATTGTGAATTAATTTGAATTTTCCAAATTAAAATAAGATATGTGCCGTTTACTTATATAAATAGATTATAAGTTGAAATTTGGATTTGAAATTCAATAATAAATATATTATGAATAAATTGAATTCAATACTCTATATTTTAAAAGTTGTTTTCTAATTTTAATATATATATACGTATGTATATGTATATGTAATTTGAAAATTATGTTTTGAATTCGATATAGAAATTTTCAAAAGCTATTTGAAAAGTTAAATTTTATATTTTAAAGACCTATAAATATATAAATAAAGGAAAATGTATATAAATAAATATTTATTAGATTTGATAAAAAGGTTTATTACATTTTATTTTGAAATTTAAGTTAGAGATAAATGAAATTTGTTTTCAAATCTAAGACATAAGTAATTTATAAAATGAAAGGGTTTAAAACAAAATTTATAAATTTAATAAAGTAAGAATTTAAAAACAAAATGCTTATCTTTTAACAATGTAGAAGAATTAGAAACATGTAATTTTACAAGTGTAAACCATGTAAACATACTTAAAAAAGTGTAAAGATAATTTTAAAAAATGTGTAACTATTTTAAGTATGCATTTATACAACTGTAAGTATTTTAAAATATAATTAATAAAATTTAAAAGCAAGGAGTTAAACATAAATTTGCTTGTATTTACAAGTGTAGAAGGATTAATATTATACATTAACAAGTGTAGTCATTTTGACATGCAAGAATAACAAGTGGAAAAATCATTTCTTCTTTTGAAATTGAATTATATACAAATGAGAATTTGTTAAACCAGGCTATACATGTTTTTCTTAAATCTTCTCATCTTCCAAAGTGAAAAACAAAAACCAGATCAAACAAAGAAAAGAATGAAACCAGAACAAAATCAAAAAAACAGAGAAGAAGGATCAAAAGAAATCAAAATGAATTCAACAAATTTCATTTGTTCAACCTGATTCAAAAGTCTGAAACAATTCAAAGCAAAGTAGAATCAAGCAAAGAGCAAACCAAATAAACAAGCTTCGGTTCAAATTAGAATTCCAGATTAAAGATTCAACATCTTCAGCTTCAAATAAATAAAACAAAGTCTTCGATCAACGTCAAAAGAAAATTCCAGAGTAAAAGCTCAAGCCTAATTCTCCGTTATACAAAGACATGTGAGTAAATATATATTTTTTAAATCTTAAATAAGTGATAATCCGTTGAATGTGAATTGCTTTGCATGTATATTTATAAGTGAAATCCCTGTGTATATAAATGTATTTGAAGTGTGCATGTCTGTTGCATGTGTATATCTCTGTTATCATAGTTACAGAGTTTGAAAATAAATCAAAATGCAAAATCCCTTCATCTATTCTCTGTTGAGTTTTAGTTTTCGAACAAAATATGTTTGTTTAAACATAAATTAAGATTTTAAATTATATTCATGTATAATAGGTTTGAATATCTCTGGAAATCAAGATATTAGGGTAATAATTTTAAGAATATGTTAAAATCAATCATCATGATTTACTGATTCATGTATATAAACTGAATCTTCTTTGAAAACTAGGATTTTTAACATGAAAAACACAATTTTTAGTTGGATTTTGAGTGAGCATTTCAAAGTTGATCAGAAAATGGACTTTGAGCCATTCCTGGTGATGGGTGAACTCGAGGTGGTCGGGGTTTAGACTGGAGGTAGGAGGAAGCGTAGTGGTCTCGGTAAAATTGTCAGGTGGGTAAATAGTACATCGTGGCGGCGTTGATAGGTCGGAGTAGGGTTTAAGCCCTAAGTTGGGTCGATGCTGGAATTGGGGTCACCGTGGCGTCTCTGGTGGATCGAGCTTGATCAGTGTAGGTGGAATCGACGCTGGAGTCTACGGCGAGGGTTTGGTTAAGATTGCATGGCCTCTAATGGTCGGTAGTGTCGTTAGTGGGGTGTTTGTTGATCGGGATATTCCTGATGATTTCGAAAATTCGTTTAATTTTGATTTATAAATGATTTCGTAAATCTGGTTGCTCGAATTGATTGTGGAGGTCGTCGACGATGTTCTGGTAGTTACACCGATGATCGGAGACGGAAAATTTGTCTGTACATGTGCACGTGTACATATTTGGTCTGGGTTGTTTGTGAAATTGGGGAAGAAGAAGTGCGCTCGGGTTCGAGCACGGGAGAACGAGAGTTTGACTCAAAGCAAAAGAGGGAGGGGAGAAACTCGAAGTGGATCTCGGGTTTGACTCGAGATTGTCTCGGGTTCAAGATGAAACAGTTTTAAATTTTTCTATAAATCAAGTTTTTAAATTTAATCAACTAGGTTTTGAACTATCTTCTTAAAAAAATTATATAATTTGATGTTGATTTAAAGGTTGGATAAATAAGAGTTGGATAATTTATATTTAACTTGAATTAATTAAGTTAATTCTCAAGTTTATTTAAATTTAAAGGGTGTAATTAAGAAATGTTTTTAAGTTTTTAATTAACTTAATGGCCTACGTTAATTTATGGGTTAGTTTAAGAATGTTTCAATTATTAACCTTAGTTAATCCATTTAATTAATTTCAAAGGTTTATTGAATTAGGATCAAATGATAAACTAATAATTAATTAAGAAATGGTTTATCATAATTGAGGTCTTAATTAATTAAAGCTATTTACTCTGTGTAATTGATTTGAAAGCTGATTACCTTGTGTAATTAAATTAAAGCTAATTACTTTGTGAAATTAAATTAAGGCTAATTAATTATAATCATTAAATTAAAGAATAATTAATGTAATTAATTAAAGTATTTATTAATTAAGGGTAATTAATTACTTAAAGATGATGACTTAATGAAAGTAATTAAAAGTAATTAATTAATGATTAAAGGTTGATAAATCAAGTGATTAAACAATAATTAAGTAAAGGATAATTAATTAATGTCATTAATTAATTAAGGTAATTAATTTAAGGATAATTAATTAAAGGTTAATTAATTAATTAATGAAATCGGTTAGGGATAATCACTTATTGTAATTAATTAAGGATAATTAATTAAATGGTAATTAATTAAGGGTTAATTAATTTAGGAAAATTAACTAAAAGATAATTAAATAATTAAAGGTTAATTATTTAATGATTAAAGGTTAATTAATTAATAATTAAAGGCTAAATTAATTTATCATTAAAGGTTAATTAATAAATGATTAAAGGATAATTAATTAAATGGTTTGTAATTAATTAATTAACCAGAGTTAGTAATTCATTCATAAGTAATTATTCTGGTTTAAGTTAATTATAATCAAATGGTTAATTGATTTTACTTATGGATGTTTGGATTGTATGAAATGTTTTGAATTGTTTGATATCCCTGATATGCGATGCTTTATGATATGAATTATTTTAATTTGAGCTGTGATGAATGTAATTTATTTATCTGTGATGAATTTATATTATTTATCTGCGAATCTGTGAATGAAGATAAGCGTTATAGGATTATACCGCTTACCGATATTGCTGTGCTTGGATTTGTGATGATTGATGATATTGTATTATTGTGTGTAAAACCCCTGGACTACACCGCACACACAAAAATATGGATTGCACGAGGAAATTGGTTAAGTCACAGATATTTAAATTTAATATTATGAAATGGTTTTAAAGATTGAATTTAGAATCCAAAACGATTTTGGAAATGGAATTGGGTGAATATGAAAAGCTTTTGAAAAGGAAATTTGAAATTGAATTTAGTTTTGAAAGCTATGAATGAATCTTTATGAAAGATTGGTGAACTTTGTTTTTAAATTGAAGAGGATCTTAAAGGTGTATTTTTTTGTATAAAAGATTTGAAATGGAAATAGTTTTGAAAGCTATGAATGAATCTTTGTGAACGATTGGTGAACTTTGTGAAGTGAATCTTTTTGTTTAAAAGATTAAAGTGGAAATTAGTTTAAACCATTTAAAGGAAAAAGGTTTTTGGGATTAAAAGTTATGACTTGACTAAGATCCCACTATATCCATATGGTTTTAAAATTAAACGCTCATTATTTGGTTTAGAGGGGGAGGACTTTATGTCATATAATCCATTGTGAATAATGATACAACGAAATGGATAGCATTTGAAGACCGGTGGTGAAAACCGGGTATTTTCGAGAATGAAAGGATTGCCCGTCGAATGACTCTGCATTGAGTAGCTACGGTATAGAGATCTCCATTTGTGATGGGGAGCCTGATCGGGATTGTGAATACCCGGATTGCAAGGGCTTCTTTGAAAGTGCCTTCGGTTCCGTTTGAACCCGGAACGGACTTGTATGGATGTATGTCTGACATTATACTTTGAGATGTAAACTTGGTTTCTATCAAATACATTTCTGTTTGGTGGCAGAGAATTTATTCTATTAGCTTAACACCCTTCTCTGAGACGTACGAGCTTAGAGGTTGTGTAGTTGATGGTTACCAGTGATACATTCCCAATTTGGTAATGTGGCATACATAGTGCTGCTGATCATTTGTTGATCAAAGCATGGTTTTTCTGGAAAGCATATCTTTGTGGATGAGACCTCATCGGGACCTCACAAACTAGAATGGTCGAAACAGGAAGGATGCGACAAGGTTATTGAGGGTAGCGCACCTTAGGATATGTCCATTTCCTTCTGGATAAAAGTGGCATCATGGTATGGAGCCCAGATACTTAACATATGTGGTTGCTGCAAATCTATTGCTTTGTTGTTGTTGGTGTTGAGGGCCCTCAGATAAAGGTTGGTAACGACCGGAGGATGGCATACTCGTGTCTGTAGTTACCTAGTTACAGAGGTAACCCGGCCTTGTGTTGGCAGAGAGCTGGTTAAGTTCTCAGGGCGTCCCTCTAGAGGCGTACTCATTTGGCATAGGAAGTTCCTTAGCCTGACCATTTGTTGGAAATCCAATCATCCAATACGCGCCCATTACGATTTCAGTTGTATAACCTGCCATTCTTAAATGTTAGCTATAGCAGGCACAATATAATGGTACCTATGCTAGCTAAGATTAATATTATACTTTCGAATGGTTTTCTGCACTATACACTAATAATAATATCAAAAGGATTTTGCGTATCAAGCATGTTTGACTATCATAGGGAGAAATATCCCCCAAGTGTGTGATTGCATTGTGTGTGTGCCGGGAGGCCTTATGGTAGTTTCATTCTCCAAAAAGCATTGCGAATTTCTTTTAATTTCTTTTTGTTTTTATTCAAGAAAAACTATTTTTGTTTGATCACACCAGTCCCATGACTGACCTGGAGTTTATTGTTCCCTTTCTAAACTCTAAGTGCCCAAAATTTTCCACATGGGCAGCCTAGAGTGATATTATCAGATAATCAGCAAACAGAATCAAAAGCTAGTTCAGTTGTGAATCTAGAAGTCTTTGGTTTGGAATCAGATTTGCTTCATCGCAGCATTGTTGGAGCCTTTTGAGCTTTGGCATTTGAGATTTAGTTTGTGGATTCACTCTCTCTTGGAGATCATGATGAAGTTATCTCTTCCGTTGTTGTTCTCCCGCTGTTATCTTGTATTTATGATATATATTGATATTCAATTGTATCATTGTTGTATCGAATATTGTATATTAGTAAAATCATTCATTTCTTTTTCCGCTGTGTTGTTGTATATAATGTGTTATAAGCTCTGGGGCGAACCGAATTTCAACGTTTGAATCTGCGGCATTTGAATACGGGTAGATATTGATGTCAATTTTCAAATGCTGAATTTCGGGTCATGACAATATTGAAATTGAAATGACTTATTTTGTGGTTCAAATCTGTATTTGAAATCGACATAATTTGAAACGGTCTATTTAGAAACTGAAATGAGTTGAATTTGATGAATTGATATTGAATAAAATTTGAATTTTGGAATTCAAGTTGATTTGAAATCGATTTGTGAAATTTAAGGAAACTATTGTATTGTATAAAGTATTTCAAATTATATTTAAAACTATTTATATATTTTCTTTGTAAATTATTTTATTGTAAACTATTTTATTATAAACCATTTTAAATATAAACTATTTTATTAAAAACTACTTTAATATACTAATTATTTTAATATAAAAACTATTTTAACTTAATTATTTTTATTTTAGAAACTATTTTATTATATATACTATTTTAATATCTAATCTGTTTAAGTGGTGGAAGTTATGTTTTCAAAGTTATGAACTTCAAAGTATTATGTTTTGAAAATGTTATAATTTCAAGTGTTTGGTTTCGAAAGTGTTATAACTTTGGAAGCCCTATCATTTTTGGAAAAGGATATATTTTAAATGCGAATGATATCATAATTGGTTTTGAAATGGTAATGATATTGTTTTGATATGGTTTTGAAATGGGAATAATATTTTGGTTTTAAAGTATAAACTATTTTGAAATGACCGTGGTGTTATAATAACGTTTGGGTGTTAAAGAGACTGGGATCGGAAGTTGTCATACTCTCTGCCAACTCCGAAAACCACTTTAACAACTGTGTACGTGGTGGAGATTCTAGAATGAAGTAGGATGGTGGCAACGATCCTATATGAGGTATATACGTGGACCTGACTCCCATGAGTTGGCATAAGGTTGCTAAAACCAGAGCAAATGATGGGCCAAGTGAGGTAGCTCCTCCGATCGGACACATTCTTTTGATACTATATTCTGACTTTGTGATTGATTTGGTGGTCACTTTTGATTTTTTTGATTTAGGAGCGTGGCTCGAGGTGGGAGGTAGCGGCTGCTACGCATTACCACCAGCTCGGAAGTGTAATTGGTATGTCTACCCTAGCATTTCCTAGTTGGTCGTGTCACCTACCCTAGCGAGACCACTACGAGTTTGTTTTGTGTCGTACCTATGGAGTATGCTCTGGTAGCCTCCTGATCTGTAGGTACTACAGTACAGTATAGACTATTGGCACTATAAAATGTGTTAAGGTGGAAAATGTAAAGCCTTAAAGCTATTTTCAAATAGTATACTTTACTTTAGACATTATTATAATAGCGTGTATTACTACATAGTAGATAGTTTAATGGATCCTTAGAGGATGGTTATCCTAAACATCCTTTAAGTTACTTGTATTTCAATTGTTATTTCACTTGAGTTGGATTTATTGATATAAGAATGTTAAACCTGACTCGAGTGTTCTGTATTTTTCTTACGCTCTGGTCACACTGAGTGTACCTATATTCGAACTCACCTTTGGAGTTGGAGCTTCACTTGGAGATCCATCTATCGATTCTGCTTTCAGTTATTCAGTTGATTCCGGTGATGCATTCAGATTTTGTATTTGACTATTGTATTGAGACATCTATGTATTTGAGACATCTGTTGTATCTTGTTTAACTCTGTTATATATATATATATATATATATATATATATAGTAGCTTCATGAACTACTATTCCTTTGTTTCCGCTGCATTATTGTTACATTACTTTGTGTCTATGATTCTGTGATTATTTATTTATTGTATATGCTGAGTTTTGCCAAATATAAATTAACAATCTGGTATTTTAAGCAATTCAAATCCGGCATGTGTAGATGCGAATGATTGAAAATACCAGGATGTTACGTTCATGGAATTATTTGATATGTTCGAGTAAGAAAACCTATCATATGACACCCAAATAACTTGAAATTTTGTTATGATGTTAGAGACATTATTGTGGAAGTGGATTTTTAATTTCATAATTTTCGGATTTAACTAGAATATTTTGTGAATTTTATAAAGTCAAAAAATGGTTTATTTCGTGTTTAATTATTAAAAATAGTTAAACTAGGTTTTTGGCCCATAAATTTTTGTATGTTAAATAAGACAATAAATTGGATTTATCATGATTTTTGAGGATTTTTCCCAAGTGTTTATGATTTAATATGAATTAATTAAGCTAGAAAAGCTTAAGTATTATATTTAAATAATAACATAAAATGCAAGGTTTTCTAAGTACATTCAAAATGCTAAATCCGTTCCTTAGTAGTTTGTTGGAAAAGACTTTGGTAAAGGAAGTGTTATCCAATAAGATTTTGGCAAATAATTGAGGTTGGTGAAAAGAAACTACTTTTAATGGCAAAAAAACAGTTTTTCTTTAATTACAACCTTGTCATGCTGAAGTTCATGATGTTGCTCCAATCTCACCACCTCTATGGTCTTTAACGTCGATTAGGAGCAATACATAGAGTATCAACTTAGGTTGATAAGGAATGCACCAACTTGGTTGAAATAGTAAAAAAGCAACAACGTCGCCATTGTAATCTTCAAAGTGTATGAAGTGCTTTCTTTAACTTATTAATGTTGCACTTTGTACTATGCCTCATGTTTTCTACAAAATCATTGACCCCATCGGTTTTGAAATAGTCTATAGCGGCGATAATGATGTCGCATGTTTTATACCTATTGACTTCGATAAAATAGGCAACTTTGCCGCTTCTAGCTATGTCGACGTCGTTGATGACGATGCTGTCGTTATTCTAGAATATATGTTCTATAAGATGGCTGGGGTGATGTTCCAAATAACTTCGGCTCTAATGAAGCCGCTAGTTTTCCTTAAGGCAATGACTCCGAAATTCAACTATGTCGAGTCTATTCTTTTAAGGCTTATGCAAACCCAGTTTTATACCTTAGAACATCGACGTTTTATGAAGTGTGATGTCTCTGTTATCGACCTTATGGCCTTGTGATTTAAAATTTAGAGGATTTAACATATTTTTATATTGAAGTAGGGTGATGATCCCAAAGGTGGTAATAATGTCGAGCTTTATCAATGTATAGAATTTTATTGATTCGGCCTATGTTTTGAGAGGCGATGACCCTCACTGACCTTGTTATTGTCGCATTTTATCAATGTAAAGGTTTTATATAATTTTGGCTCCATAAGTCTATGGTTCCGAAGTAAGATAACTTCTAAACGATTTTGAACTTCACCAGTATTGTTTAATAAAAAGCGTTTATCATGGCATAAGTATTTTAGATAAAGTAAAGGGCTATATTTTCCTTGTTTTAAAAGTATGATTTTAAAAGTTAAATCATTTATAAAGAGTTATGTTTTCAGGGAAATACAAAGGGTGATTAGCCTAGAATTTTACTAAAAGATTAGTGTTCTTATCACTTTTGGATCAATTGTGACAAATGAATTGACTTAGAGATTAGGAAACTAGATGAGATTGGTGTAGGGTCGCGCCCTAAACTTTAGCTAGTAGCGCTTAGCTAATATAAGTCCAAAATTCCAGTGCGTAGGGCTTTGTAATGGGAGTCAGTAAAAGTAGTTTTACACACAGATGGGAATACGCATAGATGAGATAGGTTATTGGTGATCCCGTAAAACAATTAGGATCAGTTGACCCTAGGAGTAGTATGTTTCGGACAAACCATCTAGTTCTCTTCTAAAAGTAGGTTATATAATTTGATATATCCAGTAAGCTCGAGTCGGCCGTAGGTTTGTAGTCAGTCTAAGAAACTATGATGATAGGAAGATAGCCCATTGATTCAGATAGATTGTTCATGATTACCCATGTTGCATGCACATACATTATTGTTTATAACATTTATTTTAACCATTCTGGTTGCAAGAATTGATTTGCAAAAGATATATTTTTAAAGGTATATTAGTGAAGGGAAAACTCGTTCTGCTCAGTTGCGTGGTTTTACTTGATATCTATAAATTGAGATGACATGTTATTATTCACACCAGGCTTTTTGTCTGACTTGAATTTTATGTTTTTCCCTTAAACTCTCATGTTCTCATAATTTGATTTGAGTAGGTCGGGGGTATGGACATTACAACTTAAGTGGGTTTTGGAGAATAAGGCTTCCATAGATGTGCATGAGGCAAAGCTAGCTATGTAAGAGTTTATCTATTATTATTATCCACTGTGTTATGTCGGTTGTTGTATGAATGAATCGATAGTAGATGTATCTATCTATTTAGTAACTCTGATAAAGCAAGGGGGCAACTTCATATGTCTCTCTTGGAGTATTTTACAGTAATAATATTTATTTAAACCTAGACAATGTTTGGGATTATGTGCTGAATATGAAATTATGACTTCGAAACGAAATGTGAAAGTTTGTTTTAATTTCGTATTCTTGTGCTTTTGATATTATAGATACCAGTAATGTGACCACATTTTGTTGCCAAAAGTTAATATAATAGACGACTACAGCATCTATAGCGCTTAGTTTCAGGATTCAGAATGGGGTTGTTACACCACCCGCTAATGGTTGACTCTTCAAAGGTTGGTTGCTAGCCGCAAGGGTCGATTGATTTAGAGAATCCATCAGCCGCTCACGATCCCACATTCTTAGCATAGCATCAAGCAGTAGATTTTCGCAGCAACTCACTATTCATAGTTCTAAGCTCAATAAGCCTTTAATATTAGCAACAATATTAGTCTTAAGCCACCCCCTTTTATCCCGATATATCTCATGTAATTCCCTTTAATTGTAAAAGAGACATACAATAAGAGGAATTCATAGTGGACATGAGCAGCTTTACCAAACCATTCTATATCTTTTGTCATTTACCCATTGAATGATCATTTTAGCTCTTAAGTCAGACGGTTAGCAAGTGACCCTTTCTTTTCCTAGTATAATTCAAGGTTGACGAAAAATACAGCCAATATGGCGCTTGAAGGAAGAATTGAACCTCCGGTCTTATAATTAGTAGCCTCCTATGCAAGCTCTTTTTGCAATTGGTATCCTACATCCAATATGAACTATGGCAACTTCAAGTGCGTCCCCACTCACCCCTCCGATCATTGGAAGGACCCTCCAACATGGGGAACAAGCCTCTCACTGCTCGCCAAGCATGCCTCTACGAAATACCCTGACTGACAAACCTCATGACTAGACCTGGGTGTAGGATGGCCATTATTGATTGCCATGATGATGACTTACCGAGCATTCATTTTCTTGTCAGGAAGGCCTAAGTTATCCAACGAGGATGATTTTTCATATATTACCTTGTTTGGGAACCGTTGCCCTTCGTTCCCTAGGACCTTGCGAGCCATCATTCCCCCTTGGTCGGCAGACTATCAATGAGGATGAATTACCGTGCGTTCATTTCCCTGTCAGAGAAAGCCAAGACTATCCAATGAGGATGAGTTTTCATCTGCTCGTTATGTAACAACCCCCTACTTGGAGGCCCAAAACTAACAGCTATGGAAGCTGCAGTTATCCATAGTTATTAATACTCGATGACCAAATACGACGGTGTTAGATTCATTGATACACAGAAACACATGAATTTAGAAAAAAATTAAACTTCAATCAAAATCACATTTCATCTCAAAACATTTACAATTCATTACATAATCCCAAATTCACAAATCATATTCACAGAAAATGTGTTTATTACAACATACGCCCAAGAGCAACATATGAAGGTGCCTCCTTGGATGATCAGAGTATATACAGGCAATATAAGAACTTTACCTTTACAAATTACATAGTGGAATCAAAAGAAAAGAGAGCTCTAATTAGTTATCATCCCTCCTGCATATCTCTGGAAGCTTATTCATCTTAAGAGGTACCTGAAAAACCTCAACTCTCAACTACACAAAATCAATTGAGTACCCGATGGTTTAAGGGGAAAACATAAACTTCGAGTTAGACATAAAGCCTGGTATGAATAATAATTTACCATCTCAAATCATTTATATATCTAGTGAGACCATGCCGCTTAGCGGAAAGGGTTTTCTCTCGCTAGTATCTTAAAACCTTTATAAAACCTTATATTGTGCTCCTGCATCCACAATGGTTAAAACAATCCAAAACAGTATAATATGATGATATGCAAAAATAAATGAATCAATTCTGGATTCCCATCCATATTCATTTTAGACTATCTGTCTCAATCATAGTTTCAAGTGGTTGCTGTTAACCTTTTAGATTTCATGGGCTGGCTATTAACCGGTTAAACATTTAAGGACTTCATGTTCAATTACATAGTTTTCATGGGATTACTATGAACATATTGGTAACTCCAACATCTTACTCTTGTTCTAGTTTTCATGGGATGACTAGGAACATACTGGTAATCCCAATATCCTTTCTTCTTTCCCTAGTTTTCATGGGTTGACTGGGAATCTATTGAAATCTGTCAATATTTCATCTGAATATAGTTTTCGTGGGATTGTTGTGAACTTGTCTATCTGACATCTTCCTTTACATATAGTTTTCATGGGTTTACTATGAACCTGTCTATTTGACATCTTCCTTTAAACATAGTTTTTATGGGCTTACTATGAACCTATTGTGCCCTGCCAATATCTTTCCCTTTACACAATTTTCATAGGCTTACCGAGAACCTATTGGCCCCTGCCAATATATTTCTTTTATATTTTAGCACCCTATATTCTGTTCTTCCTAACTTCCTGGATGCAATTTTGCCAATTCAGGAGTTTTATCAATTCATGTTCACTACTAGGTTAACTGAACTTTTTTTTCTACCGTTTATCCCCAAAATGCATTTATGGGTGAATATATTCATATTTAAAGAAGCAACATAACAACATAGCAATACCGCTCCTGTGGGTTTAAATTTATCAAAGATAGCTTCTTCTTAAAATCATTACAGAAACTCCTTTAATATAGTCGTCGGTTTTTCCTTTTAAAAATAGAGTTTGGGTCATAAAACCTTTCGATACCTTCGAAACCTAAATTTTGACTTTATAGGAAAGCCTCCTTCGAAAGCCTTTAGAAACATAAGGCTCCTGCTTTATAATACTTTAAAATTTACCTTTCAAAACCTTTCGAATGCATTAAAGTGTTAGCATTTAACTTTAAAAGATTAGCTTTGAAACGTGTTGAAAGTACCCCTTTCGACACCAATAGAAGTAACCCTTCCGAAAACATTGAAAGTACCTCTTTCGAAAGCTTGGGGTTTATACTTAAAATAATATTTAGGTCAAAGTGAATATAGTCGAAAGCATCTATTTTGAAACCATCCTTTATCGTATAAAAATATTTCGAAAAACTTAATGGCATCGACACCATCTCTTTCGAAAGCATTTAACATCTGGGTAAAACATAAGAAGGTTGGCGTCGAAATCCCTTTCAAAACCATCACCTTCGAAACCCCTAACCCCTTTTGAAAGCTTTGGGAAGTGGCTTAAACTTTATAAAACAAAGTACCCTTTCGATAGCATTGATATCATCAACTACATCTAAAGGTCAAAGAACGGCAGCTGGGTATCGACTAGGTTGGAATCGCCTTTTTCAAAACATTCTTTCTTAAGTAAAGGAACCCAGTCGAAAGCATTTTTAAGTTAATGGAAACCCTTTCAAAACTTTTATAAAACCTCTTTCGAAACCATCTGCTTCTACTCTGTCAAAGGTTAAAAAAACATAGGCAGATGCTTTTCATTTTATAACAAGCCAAGGTTACGACTCCTTCAGAAGCTATGCTTTCGACACCTTACCTTCTGCCTTCTTCCAATCCACTACGTACTATCTAGTGATACCTTGTGTATTGGTTTCGGTAGGGTAGGTTTCAACTAAGATAAAGGCGGAAGCATCTGTGTCGAAAGATGCTTTCCTAAGTAGGCGGAACCAATTTTTGAGCAAACCTGGGGTAGTTCTTTATAAAGTAAACTTTTCACCAACTAACCTGCCGCATGTCAACACTAGATTGGTTTCCTTAACTTTTCGAATACTTTTTCAAAAATTAACTGCCGCTAATCAGATCTAAACCATGGTTAAGTTAATTAATTAAGACCTTCCATTAATCAAAACCAATTTTTCAATGAAGTCCCCCTTCTAAAATAATTTAATTTGCATAGCAAATAACTTTGGAAAAATCCTTGAAAATTCCAAAAATTCACTTCAGTGATGTTATCTATTATTTCAAAATCCCAGACCCAAATTCTCCATAAATTTTCCAAAATAAATTTATAAACCCAAATAATCATAAATGGCCTTAAAAATTCGTAATAATCTTTCCATAGCATGGAAATTCTCAAAATTGAAACCCAACTCCAAAATTATGTTTCTCATAACATAAATTTTTCCATGGCATTTAGACATCAATAGATCTCGGTTTTGATCTAAAACCGAGCAAAAACTTCTGTAAACAATCTAAATCAAGTAAATCTTAATCTAGCATATCATCATCTAATATATCACAAAAAAGAATTTACCCTTAAATCTGAGAACATATGACTTTAAAAAAATTAGAAATGAAATTATTATTCACCTTGATCTAGATAAGAAGATTGGATTGAGATTGATTCCCTTAAACTTGAATTTCTAGCTTTTATTTGACTTCCTTTTCCTCTTAATGGCCGACTGTTCCTCTTTCTTTTTGTTTGCATTTTCAAAAATGACGTGAATGGGAAGAATAAGGTAGGAACGAATATATATTTGGGTGGAAGCTATGGACGGTAATTCCTAATATTCCCTTATGTAATTTGCTTAACCTAAAACCATTCTTAAGCCCATTAATTAGTTAATTAAGCTCATCCCTTAATTAACTAATTCAAGTCTCAATCTCCTTATCACTTAACATTTACATTATTCTATTTAACTTATCTAATTGAATCTCCTGAGAAATGTTATCAAAAATTAGGGGTGTTACAGGCTTCCCTCCTTAAAGAATTTCGTTCTCGAAATTACTATTAAGGACTAAATACTAAACATAGCAATCATTTGTAATGACTCCTAATAACCATACTAGTCTGCCTGACTAGGAAATATCTATATAAATCTAATATAAACATGCTCTCAAAGCATATCAGGATAAGTATCTCGAATCCTGTCCTCTACAGTCCTTCTCGTTGTTGCTCCACTGAACTTTAACCAACTTGACTATCTTGTTTCTCAATCTTTTCTATCTCTCGCTACAACCCAAACCGGTTGTTTAACAAAAGTCAAATCAGGCTCCACTACCAAGTCCTCCAAATCTATCTGAAGAATAGTAGCCTCTGGACCATGCACATACTTTTGAAGATGAGACACATGAAACACATTATGAAAACCTACCATATTGCTCGAAAACTCTAATCTGTACGTGAGCTTTCCAATCTTATCTATAATCTGTAATGGACCAATATATCTTGGGGCCAGTTTCCCTGACTTCCCAAACCGTACCAAACCCTTCATCGGTGATACCTTAATGACCCTGTCTCCCACTAAGAACTCTAGGTCTTTACGGCTTTTGTCTGCGTAACTTTTCTATCTGGATTGAGCTTCCTTCATTCGTTCTTGGATTAACTCAATCTTCTCTTACATCTCCCTTATCAAATCTGGACCTAAGACCAATCTGTCTGTAGACTCCAACTAATATGCATGGGATTTGCATGACCTTCCATAAAAAGCTTCAAAAGGCAACATTCCTATACTAGTCTAATAACTATTATTATAGGAAAACTCAACCGAATGCAGGTGATCCTCCCAAGATCCACCAAAATCCAACACACAAGCTCTCAAAAAATCCTTGAGCACCTTATTGACACTCTCTGTCTGTGGATGATATGCGGTACTCATCTTGAGATTAGTGCCTAATGCATCCTGTAGACTTTTCCAGAATTTGCTAGTGAATAAAGCATCTCTGTCACTGACTATGCTACTAGGAACTCCATGAAATCTAACTGTGTTCCTCATGAACAACTTCACCAAAACAGGTGCCGTCCTGGTCGACTTTACTAGAATGAAATGGGCACTCTTAGTCAACCTATCCACAATAACCCATATACTTTCATTTCCTCTCCTTGACCTTGGCAATCCATCAATAAAATCCATGGATATCGAAACCTATTTCCAGACTGGAATATCTAGAGGTTGAAGTAACCCACTCAGCTTCTGAAGTTTGGCTTTTGCTTGTTGCCAGTATACACAGTACCTAACCCACAAGCCAACATTCCTCTTTCTGCCTTCCCAATAGAAGCTCCTCTTCATATCTTGATACATCTTGGTCCCTCCAGGATGAATCGTAAACTTGGATCAATGACATTCCTCAAGAACTTCTTTTCTCAAGTTCTCAACAACTGGAACACATAACTGTCCCTTGTTTATCAACCATCCTCTCTAGTCAAGAAAAAAATCTTTCAAATCATCGACCTCAATTCCAACCTCAAGCCTTCTGATCCTCTTCGCTAAAAATGGATCATCCTTTTGTTTAGAAGCAATTCTCTCGATCAACACTATTCAAACTCATAAACAGGACAACATGGCAATACTATGGCTAAAACTAGCAGTTGATCTTAACTGTACACCGCAATTGGCCAAAGTTTCTAAATCTTTTCCTTCTGCCAACATAGCCAACACCACATTATGATGTCTTCTGCTAAGAGCATCTGCTACTTTGTTACCTTTCCCTCGGGTATACTCTATACCAAAACCATAAAGAGCATCTGCTACTTTGTTACCTTTCCCTTGGGTATACTCTATACCAAAATCATAATCAGTCAAAAATTCCAATCACCTCTACTGTCTCATATTCAAATCTTTCTGAGAGAATAAGTACCTTAAAGACTTATGATCGTTAGACAACTCGAATCTCTCTCTCAAGAGATAATGCCTCAAATCTTCAAGGCAAAAATCATCGCAGCCAACTCCAAGTCATGAGTAGGATATCTTACTTCGTGCGGTCTAAGCTGCATAGATGCATAAGCAATAACTTTGCACTTCTGTATCAACACTGCTCCCAATCCAGTCCCACATGCGTCATTGTATACAACCAACCCGTGGTTTCTATCTGGAACTACTAATACTGGAGCATTGGTCAACAAATGTTTTAACTTAAGGAATGCTTCCTTATATTTGTCGGACTAAACAAACTTCACTTCCTTCCTAGTAAGCTTAGTCAAAGGCGCTGCTATCCATGAGAAATCCTTGATGAATCTCTGGTAATAGCCAGCAAGTCCAAGAAAACTCTTGACCTCGATTAACTTTTTTGGTCTCTTCCAATTGTTCACAGCTTTGACCTTACCTGAATCTACTGACAATCCCTTTTATGAAACCATATGACCAAGAAACTTAACCTCTTTCTTCCAAAAATGACACTTGAAAAACTTTGCATTTAGCCGATTTTGCCTCAGCGTCTCTATCGTAACTCTAAGATGATCTTCATGCTCTCTCTTATCCTTAGAGTATACCATAATGTCATCTATAAACACCAACACAAATCTATCCAAATACTCTCGGAAGACTCGATTCATCAAATCCACAAAGAAAGCAGGCGTATTTGTCAATCCGAATGGTATCACTAACCACTCATACGAACCATACCTAATCTGAAATGCAATTAAAGGAATACTGTCCTCTGACACTCTTAACTGATGGAACCCCATCACCAAATCCAATTGGGAAAACACTCTGGCTCCACTCAACTGATTAAACAGATCATCAATTCTCGGCAAAGGATACTTATTCTTTATCGTCCTTTCATTTAGCTTACGATAGTTGATACACATCTTCAATGACCCATCTGGTTTCTTTACAAACACCGCGGTCGCTTCCCAAGGCGGACCGCTTGGTCGAATAAAATTCCTTCCTTTTAGATCCACTAGTTGCACCTTCAGTTCCTTCATCTCTGTCTGCATCATCCTGCTAGGTGGTCTACTCACATGTTCAACTCCGGGCACAAGATCTATCCGAAACTCAATAGCTCATTTCAGTGGTAGTCCTGCAACTGGCTTAAAGACATCTGCAAACTCTCTTGCAATTCGAACCTAACTATGCTCTTCTCCCACTTCCATTGCACTTAACAAAGCACAACAACTCTGGTCAAAATTCTACATTGAGATTATAATTCGGTTATGACTATTAGGGAGTCTCAAAGATATCTGCCCATCCTGGCAAAATATCCTAGCCCCATAGCATCTCAACCAATCCATATCCAAAATGGTTCCTAAGTCTACGATATCATAAACATACAGACTGCATGCAAACTTATGACCTAACAGATCAAGTTCTTACTGGTCACTTCTCATCCCTAGAGTCGCATACCCTCCTATTAGATTTGCAACCCTTAAGGCAGTAACAAGGTATGTGGTTCTAGGCATAACCTATCAACCAAATACTGTTATATAAATGAATGTAATGCACCGGTATCAAAAAAGTATCCTAACCGGTATACTTTGAATCCAAAACATACCTTTCATCATAGTCTTTCTTTTATCAACTGTTGTAGGCTTAGCTAATGATCCAACAACAAAAACATTCCCCTTATCCGCCCTGGCTGGCTCTAGACACTGATTCTTATGATGCCCCACTTGATCACAGTTAAAGCATTTCACTTTCATCTTGTCTGTAGTCTTCTTCCCTTTGCCTGACCGACATTCATTTGCATAATGACCATTTTTATCACATTTATAGCAAACCAAATCAGTCTTTTCCCTCTTGACAGCATCCCGTTTCTAGACTCCTTTCTTCTTAAAGAATTTCCTCTTCTTTCTGGTAAATCGTTTAGATTGTCGACTTGATTATCGATTTGTTTACCGGAACGTAGAGTCATGATTGCATTCAATCAGGTGACGTTGTTATCTTAAACAATATGGGCTTGATTTGAATTTACGTTTTAATTTCTAGGATTTGGAATGGGCTGGCTTGGAAATTAGCCTCGTTTGCGTTCACTTATAGACGTGGCTAATTGACTTATTTACATTTCAAGTTTTGCAATCAATTGGTTTGTGTTTTGTATATACGAGGTCAATAAGTTTTGCAAATTGCTATTTGATTAAAGACTTTGAGTAGTTGCTTTAGCCAACGTTTCAAGAGTTTTCTCAAGTGAACTTAAACGTTTATCGTCTTGGGGAGGATGAGCAGAATTTGGTTGAAAATTTGATTGTTGCGGTTAATTATAAGACGGACCCACAAAGTTTGGTTGAAAATGGTTAGGCTGAAAGGGAGAATTCAAAGCTTTATTCGAAAATGCTTGAAAATTGGAACGAATCGTATTAATATTGGGATTGTTTTGATTTCAAGCAAAATTCGAATGATTTCTCCAACCAAGGTTGTACATTGGAGAAAACGGGTCGTTTTTGGATTTATCGAAAGCATTGATTTGTTTGGCAGAACTAGGGCAATGATCGGTTGTATGATTAGGATCGTTGCATTTATAACACATGAGTTGGGAAGCTTGATTTATTTGGTTTGATAAGAAAGCATTGTCGAATTTGTTAATCATTGCATCGATTTTAGCTTCCAAGGTCAATGATGATCCTATCAAGTGTGCGCTCGATCGTGAGTAAATTGATTCTTCGTTCGAACGTTCCCGTTGGGACGCTCAGCGAGGTTTTCAAGAAATTGCCAAAAATCATCGTGATGTTGGAGAAGAAAGTTGCCCTGGCACAATGATTCGAGCATGATTCGTGAGCTATTTTCGAGTCCATCGTATAAGATTTGGCAAATTGTCCATTTTTTGAAGTTATGGTGTAGGCATTTAATCAGAAGCTCTTTGAATCTTTTAAAATATTTTTCAAATGGTTCTCCTCTAAATTGACGATTTCGTTTTGGATTTTAGTTGTTTTTTCCAAGGGGTGGAACTTTTTTAAGAAAGCTTTTACGAATTCTTCCCAAGTTCTAATCGAGTTTGATGGTAAGCTTTACAACCATTTTTCAGCGTAATCAGTAATAGCAAATGGAATTAAGCGAAGTTTGATTACGTCATCGGAATGTTGTTGGAGTTTCATTGTTGCGCAAACTTATTCTAATTTCGTCAAAAAGACGTATGGTTCATCGTGTTTAAAATCGCCAAATTTTGGAAGCATGGCAATATGGTTCGAGTGAATTTCGAAATGGTTACCCGGTAGGGGCGGGTAACATGATGCAAGATGAAATAGAAACTCTATCGGGAAAGATTCTATCCATAAGAGTTCGAGGGGCGTTCTCGTTAGCCATTTCGGGAGGATCGTCTAAAGTTATTGAGTCGCGAGTCCAGTGATTTGTTGTTGTGTCATAAGTCCAAATACTCATGCACAAGTGAAAGTCGAGAAGAGAAAGAAGTTAGAAACAAGTTTAGAGAATGAAACAAGATTTGGAAAATGAAGTGAAAAACTATTTTTGTTTTTTTAAAAGAAAGGAAAGTATTTACTAAGTGAAATTTATTTTTCAAACGAAAAGTTTGATTTTTTTTTTCTTTTCAAATTTTTATATGTTTTTCCTTTGTAATTTTTTTTTGAATTTTCAGATTTTCAAATATTTACCAAAAGAATTCTTTTTTTTGTTTTTGGTTTTACAAATTGGGATTTTTGTTTTTGTTTTTGGATTTTCAAATTTTTTTTGAAAATATTTTTTTTTGGATTTTTGTTTTTGATTGAAAAATTTAAGAGGAAAAGATTTAAAAGATTTTTTTGGGTAAAAAACTAAGTTACGCAAATTTTAAATTTTAGATTTTAGATTTTTGGTTTTTCTAGGTATGCGTAAATTAATACAACTAAATGAACGCAAAAGAATTAATTACAATTTTCTGTCCTTAGTAGCTCCTAAACTAAAATTGTATAATCACACTTTGTCTTAAATCAACAAAAATATTTCTTAGTCAGGTAACGGGCAGGGGTTATTGGTGCACCACGGATCACCATAGCAATGCAACCGAAGGTTTAAGTATCTTTAGAGGAACAACCACTATAATATTTACGAATCACATATTTATAAATGGTTATTACTCTGTCATAGCTTAAACAAAAAAAAACTTGTTCAAAGAAAACAATTATCAAGATACAATTAAGCCCTAAGTGAGCTCGCGACACCTTTAAGTCGAATGTCTAACTTTTATCATTAGTCAAATTACACGATGAAATGCGATTTGTGGGCTAAGAAAATGGTGATGAAATCATCCACCTTATGTGAATTGGGGTATTGCCCTTAGAAAATAAAAATAAGATGAGATGAATGCAAAACAGAAATTAAACATGAATTTACAATGCAACTAAAATGTAGTTTGTTTTTGTTTTGCATTTTGAATTTTTTTTTAAATGCAAATGCATGCAACCAACAATGCAATTCAAATCAAAACAAGGGATGAAAGCACGATACCAGAGCGTGCAGAATTATTAGCAGTTTTATTTTTAAGCGGCGAATTTTTAGCGCAATTAGCAAGCAAAGCAATATTTTTGGCAAGCTGTTTTCCTTTGAATTTCTGCTTTAGCAACCTCAAAAAAAAAAATATAGTTATTTTATATATATCAAGAGAAAGAACCTAAAATAAATGAAAAAAAAAACAAGTGAAAACAAAACTAATTAAAAACGAAACAAAGCAAATAAATTTTTTTAAGGATAAAAATAAAACGAAAATAAAAGAAAGCAAACCCTTTTTTAGAAACAAACAAGGACAAACAGAACAATTTTTTTTAAAAACAAATGATTTTTTTGTATAAAAGAAAGAAAGACTAAAACAAACTTGTTTTATTAAAAACCTAATCAACCCCAAATAAATTTGTATTTTTTTTTTTTAATTTTTGAGTTAAACAAACTTAAACTAAACAAATTTAAATAAAAGAAAGCAAGCAAAAAAGAAAGAAAAAAAATTGAACTCACGCTTAAAAGCCAAGCCCAAACACTAATCGTTTTTTTCTTTTTAAAAGAAAGACTATGCCGTAGAAATCCTCAAATCAAACTCGCGTTCGAAACAAGTTTTGAAATCCCACAATTAAAATCAAAAATTAAAATTAACTTCGACTTTCAAAAATGGGAAGTGAGGGTAGAGATTTTGGGTGAAGGCAGCAATTTGGGTTCAGTCGAGGCAGCGGTGTGGTTTGGCGTTCAGATGAGATGTTTCAGATGTTTGATTAGGACGTGTTGTCGTTACGAGTGCGATTGGGGGTTGTGATGAGATGCAGGCCAGTAATGACAGCTGTATGGTATGGGGATGGTGATAAGAAGATGACAGCAGTGAAGAAGTGACGAACTGGAAGGATTGTTGTTGTATGTTGTGGTGACAGTTTGGTTGTTTTGTGAATCTATAGCAATTCGGTGGGTTGGTGCACAGCATTGTGCAGGCAGTCGTGTAGAAGCACAGAAGTACGCAGGCAATTCTGGATTTTGGAGATGACAGAGGATGTTATGATATTATGAAGAGGTGGAGGATAGTTGAACTGAAATGATGGTTTAGATAGCAGGATAGTGATGTTGATCAGAGGGAATGGTGGAGCACTGTGCAGGGTATGGACTATGATATGGCACAGTGGTCTGATGGTGAAGTTAGTAGATGAAGTTTTGCTGTTGTCAAGGTGTAAGAAACCAGAGCATAGATATCGGTGAAGTGATGTTTTCTTGTTCTAGGTATGTTTTGTGGTGAGTCTTGGAGTTCACTTGTGAAGTCAGGGGTAGATGGTTTGGAAGTGCTTGAGTATGGAGTTTGTGAATGGTTTGTGGATGTGGTTGGGTTGTTTTGGATTGCAGTGAGTGGTCGAGTGGTTTGTGATCAGTATGTGGAAGTGAATGTAGAACTTTCGATCTGGTTGGAGTTTGAAGAGTGAAATTAAAGTAGTGAAATGAAGTGCACCGTGTTATGAAGTAGTGCAGTGGGAAAGTCTATAGGGTGCGTTGAAATGAAGCAAAGATTTGTTGGATGGTTTAACTCTATGTGCAAGAATAGCAAATGTACTGATGATGAATGGAAAGTATGAATGTTGTGTCAACAACATAGTTTTGTAGGAATGTGTTATGAAATGGTGAATGTGGCTAGTGGATGAAGGCAGTTCAGTGAATTTAAGTATGCATTTGGTTTTGCACAACTGGGAATTTTGAACAGTGGGTATTTGATGTGTATGTGCACTGATATATGTGCACAGTTGCATAGTTTTAGGGGAACTGTGGATGCAGGCTTGTATAGGAGTATGGTGAAGGAAGAACTGATGCCAGAAGTAATGTTATGTTCGATGGGTTTTGTTTGAGTGGAGTATGGCAGTTTTGACTGGAAATGTTATGTGCAGTGATGAGAGGCAGTGGAGGGAAGTTGTATATGGACGATTTGGTTTGAGGTTGAAAACAATGGCGATATGCAGTGAGCTGGGTTTTAGTGGTTTGAGTAGTTGGAGTGATTGACTATGATGGTCAGTGGAGGGGATAGATCTGGGAGATGCAGTGGCAGTGAGAAGACAAGTAAGGTAGTAGTAAAGAGGAAGGGCAGTGAGATGTTAATAGAAATGTGCAAAGTGACACGAATATAACAGAAAATGAAATGACTTGTGTAATTTATTTTTGAAAGTTATACAAATGAAAATTGT
This sequence comes from Allium cepa, assembly GCA_030765085.1. Lineage (NCBI taxonomy): Eukaryota > Viridiplantae > Streptophyta > Magnoliopsida > Asparagales > Amaryllidaceae > Allium > Allium cepa. The sequence goes on from CM060928.1 coordinate 808,512,046, forward strand.
TAATGAAATGGAATTTTTTTTCTTTTCTGAAATGAACTTGTACTTTTAAAAAAAAATAGAAATGCAATGCAAATAGAAAAGCAACATGCACACAAACAAATGCAAGCAAAAATACATGCAAACACACAATATTTTTTTTAAATGCAGTACACACAAGATGAAAACACACAAAAAAAATATTCAAAGAACAGAAATTAAAATCAAAGCAATTCCTCGGCAACGGTGTCAAAAACATGTTTAACGACGAAGTTTCTATTGAGTTAGAAAATTGTCGAAAAATTTATAACAAAATTACCACAAGCACACGGTGTACAATTTTAGTACGTGGCAAGTACGGATCGATTGGTACGGAATTTTTAAGATTTTGAAATTTTATAATCAATCAAATTGGACCAAAGTGAAGAGAAGATTGTTAACTACAAATTGTAAGCAAAATGAGGCTAAAATTAAAATGAAATTGAGATTAAAATCTATGAGATTAGAGAATAATTTAGAGGCAAATAAACTCTCATATTTTTGTAAATCAACAAACAAATAATCTATGATCTCTATGTTTGATATCAAGTGAAATAAATGTTACATTTATTATGAATATGGTTTATTTATGTTATTAATTAACATAACTTAAATCATCAAATTATAATACAACAAATAAACCACTTATCAATTCTCATGAAAATGTAGCCGAAGCAAAAGCAATATTAAGTATGATCTATTTACTACTGTAATTAGTAATATAGATCATCAAATTTTGTTTTTACTTTCATTTCAAAATCAAAAATCAATTAGCAAATGATGATGTAAATTGTGTTTATGTTGAATAAGAATATCTCATTTGCAAATGGAACATAAGCTTTCAAACCAACTTTTATAAACTTACATCAAAATCTACTTTCATGAAGCACAAATAAAAGAGGCCATAAATCATAGAAATGTTGAATTTACATAAAATTAGAGGCTTCGTTACCCCTAAATTGAAAGGGTTTAGCTACTCATTTGTGTCACCATATCAACGCATGTAAATTTAACATTAAAAAGCAAAAGAAATAGAAAATAAGCAAAGGAAGAAAATGAGATTAACTACTAAGCTACCTGCATAAAAAATAAAGCTACACTACTTGCATGAATGTAAATCTAATACACTAACAATGTAAAGAAAAGAGCATAGAAATAAACACAAGCATAAAAGTAAAGAAAAACATGTAGAAAAGAAAAGAGAAAGAGACTATGAAGCCATTTTTATTTCATGAAACATTTAACTTACAACTTGCATTCTAATTTCTTAAGTAATTTGAAAGCGTAAGATGATGTCTACATGTACATTAGTGGGCTATTTATACATGTATAAAACTCTAATTCACTTTTTAGGGTGCTTCCCAAAATGCCCTTTTGAAAATGTGACCACCAAGTAATCATTAGCCTCTAATTAATCCATCATCAAATATGCATGAAGCTTTAACCTCCACGTAGTTGTCCATTATCTTCTAATTGTAGATTTAGGTAAGTGGGTGGGATCCTCCATGATCATGAGTTTAAATTATTTCCTTCTTCATTTCTTTGTATACTCTTGTGCATGCATATATTGCATGAAACCCTCTTCCATTTACAACCAAATTCCTATAAAAAATCATAAAAAATGTCCAAGCAAAAAATTCTTATATTAGCACATGTATAAAGTGACCATTTTTCCATGTATGAAGATGAAAATATGGTGATTTTCAAATAATTGAATTTTGGTTTAAACATGTTAAAATACCCAAATATGATATTTATTTAAATAAAAACGGATAAATATGGATGTAAATACATACACATTTACATGCACATCAATCCTCTTTCTGGACTCCCTTTTTCTTAAAGAATTTCCTATTCTTTCCCCGAGGACCATAGGATTCAACTGGCTTCTCTCTAGCTGATATAGCAAGCATCTTTTCATGGAGAATGACCATCTCCACCATCACATTAGAAGGACCTAGGATATGGGTCATTGTCATTCTAGCAAGCTCAGGTCTCAGTTCTCAAATGAACCTTTCATTCCTTCTGACATCAGTGTCAATCAAAGCATATCCATATCGAGATAGCTCATGAAACATAGCAGTGTACTCGACCACTGACATCTAACCTTGGACAAGATCCATAAACTTTCTCATTAATGTAACTTAGCAATCACAGAAAAAATCTCTGCTCAAACCTTCTCCTGAAATCAGCCCATATCAGATCTTCATCCGAAACTCTGACGGTCACACTATTCCACCAATGAAGCGCTGCCCGCCGCAACTTTCTAGAGCCCAGCCTTCTCTTTTTCCCTTCATCCAAGTCTAGATCAGTATAGATCCTATCAATACTCAATAGCCAATTCTCAAATTCAACAGCATCCTCTATTCCAACAAACGACATTCCACCCAAACTGGTGCAGTTTCTACTTAGCTTAGCATAGTTATTCCCAATTGGAGCCACAAGATTAGCTCCTCCAACATTACCAACTACTCCAGCTTGCAAAATATTGGCCAACAACTGATACACTATCCCTGCATCTACTAGCAAATTTCCAGCACCTATATTGGCTTCAGCATTTGGATTAGCATTAGCTTGTCGACTTTGATTCTCCTGGTATTAGGTCGAGCATTTTAGATGGTTGTGGTGCTTCCTCCACCTAAATTTCCTTTTCCATTTTCTACTTCTATTTTCTCTTTCTTGTAAATCTGCATACGAGCCTTAGTAAGATACAGAAGAACAGTTTAAGAGAGAGGGAGACACGTACTTTTATTTATATATATATATATGTATGTATGTATGTATGTATGTATGTATGTATGCATATGTATGTATGTATATATGTATATCAAATACAAGTACGTTACTATAGCGTTAACCCAAACCTTGATCATATTTTCAAATTCACTGGATTATGTTTCAAAAAAATTTAGGTTTAACCTCCTTTTAAAGTTTCGTAAACCTATGCTCCGATACCACTTGTAACAACCCCCTACTTAGAGGCCTAAAACTAATGGCTATGGGTGATGCAGTCATCCATAGTTATTAATCATCGACGATCAAATACGACGGTGTTAGATTCATTGTTACACAGAAACACGTGAATATGAAAAAAATTAAACTTCAAACAACATCACATTTCATCTCAAAACATTTCTAATTCATTACATAATCCCAAATTCACAAATCACGTTCAAAGAAAACATGTTTATTACAACATACGCCCAAGAGCGACACTGAAGATGCCCCCTTAGATGATTAGAGTATATATAGAATATATAACAACTTTGGCTTTACCAATTGCATAGCGGAATCAAAAGAAAAGAGAACTCTAAATAGCTATCATGCCTCTGCACGTCTCCAAAAAGCTTATTCATCTTAAGGGGTACCTAAAAACCTCAACTGTCAAAGTACTCAAAATCAATTAAATACCCGAGAGTTTAAGGGAAAAACATAAACTTTGAGTCAGATATAAAGCCTAGTATAGATAATAATTTACTATCTCAAATCATTTAGATATTTAGTGAAACCACGTCGTTTAGCGGAACAGGTTATCCTTATTAGCATCTTAAAACCTTTATAAAACCATATACTGTGGCACTGAATCCACAATGGTTAAAATAATCCAAAATAGTATAATATGAGAATATGCAAAAATAAATGAATCAATTCTGGATTCTGATCCCCATTCATTTTAGACTATCTGTTTCGATTATAGTTTCTAGGGATACTATTAACATTTAAGTTTTCATAGGCTGACTAATAACCATTTAAACATCGAGGACTCCCTGTCTATTTACATAGTTTTCATGGGATTACTATGAACCTATTAGTAACTCTAATATCTTATTCTTATCCTAGTTTTCATGGGTTGACTATGAACCTATTGGTAACCCCAATATCCTTTCTTCTTGCCCTAGTTTTCATGGGTTCACTAGGAAACTATTGACATCTGTCAATATGTCATCCCGATATAATTTTTATAGGCTAACTACAAACCTACTTGTGATGCCCCACCTCAAGACTCACACTAACAAAGAGTATTACTATGTAATACTGTCTGCTAGTGCAGAGAATAGGGCTGGTTAGGAGCCCGTGAATTTTGTCTTAAGCGAGTGTCGAATACATCGATTAGGTGACTGGATATTTTTTTTCCTTTGAGGATCAACGTACTCAATTCAGGCTTAACACAAAAGTACGGTGGCTAAGGATCAACTTAGAACAATATATAATAACATAACAGTTCACAGATCATGGAACATCTATATATATGTATATAAACAGCGGAAACATGTCAAGCGTTACATAAGTTGTAGCTCTTATGAGCTGCATATACAAAACATAGCCGCAACAAAAGAATATACATGAAGGAGTCTAGCTTGGATACGAAAGAATACTAATATACATGTACACTAAGTAGACTTGACAGCGAACTAACCTGATGAGATCCATAGCATCCAAAAGCCGAACATGAAATGACTCTGTCTGATCCGAGTATTATTTAAAATAATAAAATAGGTCAGTCTGGCTTGAATAAAATGGTTAGTGCATATATGAGGAGGTAAAACTCAAATGTAATCGATAAGTCAATAGTGGCAGGTAAAAGCATGGTATTCAATATCATGCATGCAAGTGGTAAATGCATTGAGCCATAAAAATACATAGCAAGGAAGTCCTCAAAAGAACTTGAATCATTGCATAAGAGTGTTCACCAAACTCCAATTATCAAAGCATAAATTTAACGATTAAAGCTTGCTAAAAATTTTTCGTGAAAATAATTCAATGCAAACTCAAAAGCCCAAAACGGTGAAACTCTTAAAAGAATCTTAAAATTCCATAAATATGTAATCACCAATATTCAGTTTACAAGTAGCTTCAAATCTAATTACCTTAAAACATATTAAATAAGATTGGTGACAACATCAATTCATAAATTCTAGAAACTATCAAAGAGACTCAAGAAATTCATCATAAAAGGGGCCAAACTCGAATGGCTAGCTTATACTACACTGCACGTGCAAATAGACCAAAGGCTATAATTCAGCCAAATGGTATTCCGGCAATGGCTATAGTCATATGTGAACTAAGCTGCACTACAAGTAAGTTCATTTTTGGTAGTACTAAACGCAGCGTTTAATACAAAATGTTGTTATTATATCTTAAAATATAATTAAATATTAACAAAACGCTGCCTATGTTTCAAGCGGGTATTTTTCTTTCTAGCCCGCCCTCACTCTAAATACGCAAATTGCTTTGCCTCTTGAACACCCTAATTACTTTCCCACTTTTCCCTAATTCTTTTTTCCCTCTCAAATATCCTAATTACTTTCCCCAGAACTTATCGATCAACACTACACCTCGTTTTCCTCTCTAGCGAACACTACTCCCCTCCCCTCTTCTTTGATCCGAGTCACCAGTCTAGTTCCTCCTTTTCACAATTTGGCCAATCCTTTTCGCAGCTTTTTCCTCTAGTGCTGCATCGATTATGTCCATTTAATCAAATTAACGTTCCTGATGAACAATCCAAGATCTAGATAAACTACAAATTCAAGTTATTTTTTATATTTCAATTATTGTTTATTCCAATTAACTTGATTTTATTGTTTTAATTAAATTGATTATTATTTGTTTCATGTTTTTCTTTAGTTCGAATTGCACTTTTATTGCCTTGTAAAGATAAAAATTTCTTATATGAATTTGAAATTATGAACAGCACTTTGATTTGATAATCTAAGTGTTATAGCCAGCTGTCAGCTCCCAACTCTCATCTCTTACTCTCATAGTGTGATTAAAGGAGCTATCATAACCTGCCAAGAAAAGCAGCACCAATAGTATTGGTCAGATTCATTTTATCAATAGAAAAGGCTCTGCAAAAGGAGGAAGAGTTTAGAAAGGCGAAGGCATAATCACAAGCTACCAAGCGAGGCAGCACCAATGGTACTGGTCAGTATTAACTTTCTGATATAAGCACTACATTTTACCACTTAAACTGGACATAGTTACATCTCCTAAAGTAGCTTGTATATTGTAACGACCCAAAATTTATAGGGATTTTTATTTATTGAATTAATTTAAAATTTTGTGAAATTTTTAAATAAAAAAATTTGAAAATGAAAATTTATTATTTGAAATACGTCTATTTAAATATAGTAACTGGTAAATTTTCATCAGATAATATGGAAGTTTATTCTATTGTGTAATTTTATTTAAATCTAAATCAGTTGAAATTGATGGTAATGAAATGTTTTTCATACCTGAATATTTTTCTATAGAAAATTTGTAAATCATCTTCTGAGTGAGACGTCATATTTCATTTCTTCAAATTTGGACTGTTATTGCTCCATCGATCTTATTTTCGGCGAAATAGCAGTATTTTCGGTACCAATATCAACTTTAGATCGGACGATCATACCACTAATGTATGTATACTGTAACATCCCGCCTTTTCGCACACTTTAAACCGACGCACGTGCCAATTCAAAGCATACGCAAGGGCGGATTGTTATGGGGTAAATAAGAAAAACAGAGAAGAAATAAAAACAAAACAGATTCTCACAGCGGAAGGATAAAATATAATAATAAATATACAGTTCAAAACAATTTACAAACACTTGATTTGCTTTATACAATAAATATCAGAGTTACACATACCAATACAATCAATGCAGCGGAACAGTATGAGTGTGGTGCAATACTATAAATAAAAAAATACGACTCCTTCGTCTTCGTCCTCCAAAGCTAAAGTCTTCTATTCTTAAATGCTCGAACTGACCCGAGCGAAATTGAAAAGACAAAAACACTCGAGTCAGACTAAAAGATCTTATGTGAGTTAAATTAACAGAAATAAATATGAGTACAGTAACTCAAGAGATGCTCGGGATTTACATCTCCTAAGGATCCATTAAACTATTTACTATGTAGTATATTGCACTATTATAATAGTGTCTATTTATAAAGTAAACTTACTTTTTAATAGCGTTAAGGGGTTACCCATATAGCCCTTAACACAAATAATGCCAATAGTCTATACAGTACCGTAATACCTCCTGATCGGGAAGCTACCAGAGGATACTCCATAGGTACGACACAAATAGAAACTCGTAGTAAAGGCTCGGTATGGTAGGTGACACGACACAACTAGGCAATGCCAGAGTAGATATACCAATTGCTATCCAGGCTGGTGGAAACGCGTAGCCGCAGTTACCGCCCACCTCGGACTAACTCCCCAAAATCAAAATATAGAAGTGGCCACTGAATCAATCCAAAATCAAAATATAATATCGAAGAGGAGGGTCCGATCATAGGAATGACCTCATTGGCCTGAGAATCGCTCCTGTTTTAGCCACCTTATGGCAACTCACGGGAGTCGGGTCCACGTATTTACCTTACAGGAAACGTCGCCACCACCTACTTCATTCTGGAATCTCCACCGCGTACACGGTTAGTCAAAGTGGTTTTCGGTATCGACAGAGAGTATGTCAGATATCCGATCCTGGTCTCTTTGCCAACCCATCGTTATTATAACACCGCGGTCATTTAAAAATAGGTTATACTTTAAAAATCAGAATAAACATTCCATTTCATAACCATGAATACGATATCATTTCAAAACCCAAAACCATATTTTATCACTTATCCCAAATATAATTCTTTTCCAAAATCAAAATGCTTTAACTTCATATCGTCTGAAAATCAAATATTTTCAAAGCATAGTATTTTGAAAATCATAATTTAAAACCATAACTTCTAAAACTTGAATGGTTTGGATATTTCACGGTATATAAATTAAATGGTTTAACTTTACTGTTACTTTGTAAAGAAAATAGTTCTCATGGCTTTACAAATACATTTCTTTATTAAAGTCTAAACCAAAATTTGTATTATCTCTCTCAAGTTCCAAAACCACTTCAATTTATTTATATATACGTATATCCATTTTGAGTAACAATATTTCAAACTAAAATTGGATTTTATTCTTTCAACAGATCAATTGTTCTATTAATTAGTCTTGAATATTCACATAAAATCCATAAATAATAAGACTTCAATTTCTAGTAATAAAATATATATATTTTCCCAATTCAAATTATACTAGAATATTCATTTCAATTTATTTTGGGAAAAATCCAATTATAAATATCATATCTTAAAATTTCCAAACTTAACATTTAAACATATGATATAAATTATTAAACTCCATTTTCTTAATTTTCTTCCATTTTTAAATAAAGATTTTTATACACCTTTTAATTTCAAAATTTTCAACTTCATATGTATATATATGGAAGAATAATATTTATACAATATAAAATTTAAGATTATTAGAAACCGTATTCCATCCAAACCATAGAAATCACATTAAAATAGTTATATATAGACCGCGGTGCCTGTATAAAATTTTCTATCCTATGGTCAAGTGATACGGATATTTATCATTTCAATCCGCAATTTAAAAAAATATAAAATTTTGCGGTTATATATCATTTCAAACCACAATCTCGAATGAAATGAAATATGTATGATAATTTGCAATTTAATGATATACAATAAACATCCATTCATCAACATCATCCATCATCCAAATCGCAATCATCAATCAATATCAATCAATAACAATATTATTTTTGGTACTACATAACAGGTAATACTGGCAATTTTATTCAAATTAAATTTAACAGCTATTAATCTACAGTCTATATTCAGAAATAAATTATATAACTGTTAACTAGCAGTTCACATACAAACAAATAAATTTTAACTGTAAATTTATACGCAATAAATTAATTAAATTAACAGTTAAATTAAATAAATGCAATTCAACAGATATGAATAAAATAAACATGCCAAATACTCATAAATAAATTTCTATTCATTTCTAAAATTAATTTAAACAAACATAAAAGCTTCTAGTAGTTGTGAGTGGGTTAAAACACTCACCTTTGGAATTTAAATCGAATTTAAATTCGATTTAAACCCAAAAATTCATCCGTATCGGAATTCGTCCAAACCAGCGTCATCAGGTCCGGAATTTAATTACGATCCTGATAAAAAAAATCTCACGTGAATCGGAGATCGTATGCGAGAGTTATGTCGAAATTTGCACTTGAATTTAAATTTTAAAATAGCAAAGAATGGTACACATTTACAGATTTGCCACCTCACCAAGCAAACTCCCCAGGCACGTGAAAGAACGCTCACCCCTTCAAGCCTCCTGCGCACGCAAGCAATGCACTCTACAGGCAAACTTCGAACCCAAACAACACCCTTTGACCGAACTTTGACCAAGCCTCGACAACGCCACAGGCCACCGTACGTCTTGCCACCACCACCATGGCCTTCAGCTCGCCAGGCCGCACCTCCCCACATGGGTCCGGTCGCCCAAAACTCCACCGGCCGCCGCTCACCCAAAACCCTAATTCGAATTATACGAACCATCCAACCATCGAATCGACGAACGAATTATACTGATGTACTCCCCATCGTCCATACTACAATACCCAGAAACAGAATTTCGATCAGACGAACTTTGATGCGACGCTGATGAACGGCCACGGGCTGTTTGAATTTATTCTGGGTAAACGGTAACTCCAACTGAAAAACGAATTTCACCATGGGATTACGTGTTTCGAGAAGATTAACATATATTTTTGTGGAATTTTTCTGGAGATTTTGAATTTTCATTTTGTTTTTGAACTGACTGGATCTAGGGTTAGCCCCCATTGAAGAAGAAGAGAAGCTTGAAGAAAATACGCGCAGATAAATGAAATTAGGCGGAGGCTAGGGCTGAATAGCTGGGTTTATATAGAGGGGTTTGAAATAGGGTAGATAGACCGTAGAATGAACGTGCGTAGCAAACTATGGCCCAAAAAGCCCGCTATGACTCCGGAACGAAATTTGTTAAGTCTATATATCCAAATAGGTATTTTAAGATATTCTGAACGCGATGGAAAAAGTTTCACGTTCAAATTTGATCGTATGAAGAAGTTATGCTGAAAACAAAATTTCCAAATTGATTTCAAATTGATTTTATTAAAATTGATTTCAAGGCGTTTCACGCCCGTACGATCAAACGACAAGTCCGATCGATACGAAACTTGAAACCCTATAAAAATTCACCAATACAGATCCGATGAAGCTGGTTTCGTCGAAATCCGAGTCCGTGGCCAAAATGGCTATTTTTAATATTCATTAAATAAATTAAATAAATTATAAAAATCCAAATTTTATATTAAATTCTAAAATTGGCCAAATTTTATTTCTTATATGATTCGTAATCAATTGAAAAGATTTAACAGGCTTAGCTGTGAATTAAAAGTTGACAGTATATTAATTGCAATGTTAATTTCTACACTTTCTTATATTTAAGAATTTTATAAATTATATTCTCAAAACCCATACTTTAGATTTTTAATCTTTATATTCTCAACTTTCACTTAAAATAAAGATGCCATAAACATTAGTTCCTGATTCACATCATTATTCTTTAAGTCTAATTTAAATCTCAATAACGTAGTATTTAACGTTAGAATCCATTTTATTATGCATAAATTACAAATTTTACTGACCCAAATTTTCTTTTTTTCATTCCATATCAATTGTCAATCCTATAAGAAAAATTAACATTAGGTTCATACTTATTACAAATAACTCCAATTTCTTCCAAATAATAATTACATAACTATTAAATATTAAATCCATTTAATTGCAATAAATTCAATTGATTGCAATAAATTTCCAAATAAATTTGGATCTTTATTTGGTTATACAAAAAAAAAAAATCCGTTATCACTTACCTAACAAAGTTATTATTACTTAAGATCTCATTGCATCCACATTTTCACATTTTCATTTCCTGGTTTCTTTACTTTATTCTACATAAATTATTATAAATGGGATATTCTTGGTTACATCTTATTTGTATTTAACATTACTCATTCACCAATTTATTTCACTTTAACTGCGGTAAATTGGCGGATAAATTGAATTTGATTCCCAAAATTTAAATTAACAAGCAACAAGAATAGGTAACACATAATAGTCGTTACGCTAAATTCTAGTCACCTAAATAAGCTTTTATTACTTTACAAAATGGAATAACTTTTAAACTCATAAATGTAATACCAAAACCGTTATAAATCCAATAAATTTCCAAATCGAAGTTTGTACACATTTTACACAACTATTATGATTTCTCACAGAACGTTGAATTTATTAAATGACCATTTATTTAAAATTTAATTCCCTTAATTGAATCAAATGCTTATAATTTTGACATTCTTACCATTCCTTCCCATTATAAATTCATTAACGGATTTACAAATCTCTATCTTCCAAACATTAAATAACCAAACTGATTACAACCACCGTTCTTATCAAATTTTCATAAATTTGTTCAAATCTATACTCTTTTTCCATATAAATAAATTTTATGTTACTACTAGATTTTTTTATCCACTACAGCCATTAAATTTTTACTATCTACACTTATTACATCTTTGTATTAATGAATCCCATTCAAGTTAATATTTATATTAATATTCACAAATTCAACATTTATATGTTTCTTAAAATTAACTTTCAACCAAATGTGCCAATTTACATTTCATTTCCATTCAATATATATTCATTTTATTCCGTTCATTCGGGTACTGCATTGAAATATATTTATTCTCTAATACTAACGTTATTATCATTAAATTATGATTGGATTCCAAGTTTTTATTCAATACCTTGAACAATAACTTACATATTTACCAAATCCTTCTTCTACTTAATTCAAATTGGATTATGTTCCAATTCCTATAACCTAGGTCTTGAGTCACCATTGACATAATTAAATTTATCGTTTATTTCAATCTTCATTTATAATTTAAAGTTCTACTAAACTAAATTACAAAACTTATGAACTTTAACAAATTTAATCCACCAATTAAATTTTTCTAATGTTTATATATTGCACTTAAATTCAGTTATTATTTCATTAATACCATTTTAATCAACTAATTATGACTTATAACCCCAAACACAAATTTCCGTTATTTCAATCTATGTCATATAAACATTTTAAATTATTTACTTTTAATTACAGTTACTAGCTAACCCCTACATTTACTCCATTAAAAATCCTAAGACTTCTATTTCAATTTAAATTAGATTAGAAAACATATCAAATTGATTCATTTAATATCATTGAATTTAACGGGTCGTTACATATACCATTTTGATCGCCTCATCGTGCTGATCTCAATAGTGAATTCATTTCGGTATTTCGGTGTCCGTTGCACGACAAAAATCGCGAAACAAACAACCATATCGATTTTGTATTTTTGTCTTTTGGGTTCCTGTGTCCACTCAAATTCAACCGTCTATTAACCCAACAGCCAGTAGCCTTTATTATTTTTCAGAATAAGTAACTGGCTTTTGGTTACTAAAGCTTTTATTATGTTGTGTGCTAGTCTGGAGCCTTCTTGCCTTCCTTTGTCTGTTCATCATTTTGCTCTAACCTACCTCTTCCTCCGCATATTTTCATTTAAAAAAAATTATACAAAAGAGAACAAAGTCTCATATTTATAAAAGCATGCATATATTCCTTCTTCCTTCTGAAGCTTGCTTACATTCTTTATAATGCTAAAACTCACTTTTCCATGCGAGCCTCCTCTCCGGCCACCTTGCTAACCGACGCAGCCACCATCAAGCCCGACTCCTCCTCTCGCAACACACCACAATCCAACTTTCCTCCCTCAGGCCGTTCATTTTCCACCTGCCTCACCGTGAACATTTCCCACGCCCCCATATAGCTTGGCCACATCGCAAGCCCAGGCCACTTCTGCATAGCTCCGACCGAGCCTGTCCACGTTAGCAACCCTTGCAGCATCTTGTGTTCGAGCTTGTTCATTGTCGTCCACCAGTACCTATGCAATTGGTTAGTATAACATATATACTTCTCCTTACTCGTGTGTATTAGTTTACTTGTTTACATATAGAGTTATGCATAATAATTTACTTCAGTTTATTTTTTTATCTATATGATTGCAATAGGTCAAATAAGTTTACGTTTATACAAATTTATTTTATATAAATTGACTTTCATTATATATATAGTTAGATAAGTTAAGGATTTGTTTAAATCTATGTTAGTAATCATCTATTAAACTTCGGATTTCTTTAGTTTATAATTTCTATTATAGTATATATAGGGTTACATTAAGAATAGGGGTAATAGTATATTAAGTTATAATTTTTTTACTGTATATATATATATATATATTATGTAAGTACATACATAATGTCTTTGACAAAACTGGGAGCATGGCTTGGTTTATATATGATGACATTTATATATATATCATATTATTTATATTGTTATATGAGGTGATGGGATGTACTTTATTTTATAACAGTATAGATAAATAATATTATTTATACGTAAGTTTTATATAATGCTTTATATATACTACTGGTGTAAATTTCGTATAATACATTTGTCAAACATATATTATTCTATGATTCTACATTGAATTTGCATGTATATGGGTCTATGGAAATTTAAAAAGGTATAATCATTTATCCCGTATTGATTTCTAAAAAGTGGTGTATATAAATATATAGCTTATATTTATACCGAGTTTGGTTTTTTACTATATATGCTACACTGTATATAACAAGAGTATATATAGTTTTATATGCTGTATAATGTCTGTGGGTTATATATATTTATCTGTTACAGTTTTATATTTTTATTGCATATGGAAATATAAGTCATTTTAAAAGATTTATATATATATATATATGTATATATATATATGTACATATGAGTTGTAATAACTATAACATATATTACCTGTTGTTAGTTCAGTCATGCAAGTTTACATAAGATTTTGAAGTCTGCGTGTTATTTATAGTTCGATATTTATATATTATATATTTATCTAGTTTTATATATACTTGTATACGTATTGCATATTATATTGTATGTGTATTATTTATATATGTATTAAAATAAAGCAAGTTTGTATAAATTTGTTTTAAATATATATGTTAAAGATATAACATGTATGTAAGTATTTCATACTTTAATAATAACATATATATATATATATATTTGTTTCAAAATATATAATGTATATATGTTTGATTTTGTATATGTGTCTTTAATTTAAAACTATGATTTTTGAAAACCATATATATTTAATATAAATGTGTTTGAATATAGAATATGATGTAAATATATATATAGTTTTATATTTATATATATGAGTTCACTTATATCAATTATCTTCACCAATCCAGCCTGATTTGATTTCGTTTATTTCTATTGATTAGCTTTGCTCGTCAATTCGTGCCCATTCTACTTTGCTTTGGAATTCATGTTTGGATTCGTAACTCATTTCTGTGTCAGATATCTCTAGCCTCGAAAGGTGAGCAATCACTTATGATTAACGTTCTTTTATTTATTAAATTTGATTTCAATTGAAATGACAATTGAAATATGTTTCTATAGTTATTTAAATTGTTATATATATTATCATCCGTAACCGTTCACCTGTGGGATATGACTCCATATCCTATTGTTTATATTATATTGTTATTTATGATATGTGTCTGTTATTATTATTTTCATATTTGTTATCACTCTGCAAGTTCCCTGCTAGTATAGAATTCACTATGGGTTGAAATGATACATACCCGAACAAACTTTAGAATAGGAGAAAATCGTTATGTGTTGAATGATAGACCCAAGCGATTTTCATTTGAATTGCATTTGGAATTGTGGGTTGAAATTATATATACCCGTATATATTTAAATTGCCGATTGAAATGATAAATATTCGTATCACTTGACCACATGATAGAAACTTTATGTCGACACCGTTGGTCTATATCTATATATAAATATTTTAAAAATGATTTATATGGTTTTGAAAGGGAATATATATGGTTTTATGTAATATTGGAAATATTCTATTTAGAAATAAGTTTCAATATAAAGTAGATTTAATAATAAACTTAAATTTAATAAGGTTGATTTAATTAATGTAATATGTCTAAGTATTATAATTTTAAATAGATTTTCAAGGATTGGTATAAATTAAGGAAGATAAAGTTGAATTAATTGAATTGCATTCAATTAAGAATTCCACTTAATTAAATCGATTTGAACTATTAAATTTGAAATTTAAGATTTGATTTTATAACTTGATTTTTTTGATTTAAAGTGATTAAATGGATATTTCAATTTTAAATAAATCGAAGGGAATATTTAGTTTAAATGTAATTTAAGGTTATTTAAATAATAATGAATTTATTAGTGAATATTTCAAGACTAAATAATAATGAGGGTAAATCAAGATCGATATGAAACGGTTAAATTGAACTTTGAAAATGTTGAATATTAAAGCTTTGAAATAAACTGGAATTTAAATGGTTTATTTTGTGATTCAGATCTGTAATGGAAATCAACATAATTTGAATTTGTTATTTAGAAGTTGAATTGAATTAAAATGGATAAATCTAGATTGAATTAAATTTGAATTTGAAACTTGAGTTGATTTGAATCAATTTGTGAATTGAGGAAATATATATACTTAATGAAATGATATTTTGGTTTTGAAGTATAAATTATTTTGAAATGGCCATGGTGTTATAATGACATTTCGTCTCATGGATTCTTAGAGGATGGTTATCCCAAACAACCTCTGAGTTACTTGTATTTCAGTTGATATTTCACTTGAGTGAGATTTATTGATATAAGAGTGTTAATCCTGATTTGAGTGTTTTGTACTTTGTTTTACGCTCAGGTCAGACTGAGAGATACGGCATTTGAGACTCACTTTTGAAGTTTGGAGCTTCACTTGGCGATTCAACTATTAATTCAGCTTTCACTTTTCCAGTTGATTGGTTCAGAGAAGTCATCTGTTCGTACTGGAGACTTCACTATATTTGAGATATTCTGTTGTATTTTATTTCAAACTTTGTTGTTTATTTAGTAGCCTCATGAACTACTATTTATCTATTCAGCTGCGTTATTATTGTATAACTCTGTATCTGTGATTCTGTGATTGATTTATTTACTATATATGCTGAGTTTTGCCAAATTTTAAATTAAAATTTGATATTTTGAGCAATTCAAGTCTGACATATGTGGATGCGAATGGTTGAAAATATCAGGACATTACAGTTGGTATCAGAGCTTTGGCTCTAGGAAAAATTAGCATATATAGTAAATTTATTGGCAGAATCATTTTCTTTTGAGCTTGAATTTTTTCCTCTTTGATTTGGTTTTTCCTTTGGACTTTGGAACGTTCCCTGCAGTTCCAAAATCCATTATGTTCTCTCCCTATTTGGGTTTCTTGATTCTAGAGTATCAGATAACTCCACTTCGAATGATCTCTATAACAATAGGCGATCACACCAATCTTTGAATGATGTGTAAAGGGGTAAAACTCCTTTACAAATGGCATTGATTCACCGAAGATTTATATATCCCTCGGTTTAGATGCTGCTATCTCTTGTTACGTCGAGTTCTATCTCTGACGATCGAATGTCGATTTGCCTTAGAATTCTGCACTGATCTTATTTGAAATCACAGTTGACTGGTTAAGGTCGCCCGTGATTTATATAAGTAAATCCATCTTCTATTTTTGAAATTTAGTTATCTCAACGTTGGTCGAGCCTATCTTCGAATCAGAATTCTATTTGATTAGAGCCCCTCTATTTTGAATCTCTATCTTTGTTTTGAAATACATTCTTAAATCATCCTTTGAAAATCGGGCTTTGTTTGTATTTTAGAAATTGTTTTATATATCAAAATTATTATTTTGATAAGTATGATTTTTTTAATATATAAAAGTGAGAATGTTTTCGATAAGGATTATATACCTTTTAAAGCAAGAATCTGAAGTTTTGAAAGGATTTGAAAATTTGAAAATTATATATGAAATTTAATATTTCTAAAAACGATTTATAACTGAAGGATTTTAAATTGGTAATTCGAGGAGTTGAATTCCGGTGTTTTGAAATTGGTTTTAAGATTTTGAAAAATATATATAATACGATTTAAAAGTATTTTCGAATAAGAAATGTTCCAAATAAATTCAAATGAATTCCAATGATTTCAAAGAAATTTCAAAGAAGTTTTCAAGAAAATAGAAGTCCAGAACTCACTTATGTCGTTGGGGAATAATTTCGATGATGAGTGCACGCATCATCGACATTAATTTTCGAGTTTCAGAGTGGAGGAGAGGCCACTTTACTAGCTTCACTGTGCGAGTGCTTTTATGAAACCAATTTTGATTTCAAATTCCAAAGTATGATTTTATATTTGAAAGATATATGTATATATATATTTGAAACGATTTGAAGTGAGCCGGTGATATAGTCTTCGAGTTTTAGATTTGTATAACCATATCTATTGAAATTGATTTACTGATTTGTTGCTGATTTCCAACTCTTGGATTTAAAATTTGATTTCTCTAGCTATTTTGAATGTTCGAACAATTCCAAATCAAGGTTTAATTTTTAAAGCTAAGTAATTTCGAAAAGTATAAATTATTTGAGAAAGTATATAAGTTTAGATTGGTATATTTAAGTATGAAGTTTAAATAAGTTGGAAAATGTTTTGATAAGTAAATGAATAAGACTTCTTTGAATTATACTAATTTGAAATTTTGTTTCAAAATGTTTCGAATAAAATTTAATTCTAAAGGTTTTGACTTTGAAAAATCTTTTATAAAACTATATATATATATATATAATAATGATCTCAAAAGGTAAATTTGATCTTCCGAATAGAAATAAATAGTTTAAAGGTTTTAATGTGATAGTTATAAACTTGGAAATCATTTTGGGTATAATTGATTTTAAAAAATAATATTTGGTTTGAAAAGAGATTGGAATTTAAAACCTAGTATTTATATGATGATTTTGAAAATGAGTTTGTTAGACCTGAATTAGGTTGATTTGGAGACTTGGATTATTTTCGAAACCTATTATTTTGAAAACTTTGAAACTGAAGGTATTGAATTTGGAAAAAATAATTTGGTGGAATCATACATGATTGTGAAACTGAACTGATATTGAAACGAATTGAAATTGAGACCTTATTTTACTAAATACTTTGATTTGGGAGTTATCGAACTTATATAAAATTGATTTGTACAAGTATGAAGTTGATTTAATAACTATTGATTTGGAAGGTACTCAATTTGAAAAGCGAAATCTTATATAACCGAAGTCTATATACGTGTGATTTGATATACTATTGATATGGAAAATATTCGATTTGAAAATAGAATCTTATATATAATGGACTTTATATAAGTATGATATTTGAAAGTGATTTGAAAAGATACTATATGATACATATTCTCAAAATAAAGATATGGGAAGTGCCTTCTGCTTGATATCCTCTTTGTGGCCACATTGTGGATTCATTCTATCGATATTATTCTCTCTAATTTGGTTTTTCGGATGTGATACTCGAGTGTCCTACCATGGCGTAACCCATGGTCATTTTTTTGGGTAGCGTAATCTGCAAGGCAGAGATTGCTTAAAGGGTACGGATGTTTCCTGGAGAATCCAGGCATAACCATTGTTATGTATCCTGCTGTCTACCGGTTTTGTTGTCGTGGCGTAATACGCAAGGCAGAGATTGCTTAAAGGTACAGATGTTTCCTAAGAGATCCAGGCGTAACCATTGTTATATATCATGCGGTCCACAGTTTTGGTTATCATGGTGAAATTCACAAGGCAGTGATTACTTAAAGGTATGGATGTTTCCTTGGGGATTCATGCATAACCATTGTGTATCTACGATTCAGGTGATTTGTTTGGATTGTACTTTCCATATCGGTTTTGAAGGTTTTTCAAGTATTTTTCAATGGGTGTTGATACAGGTCTACTAAGTACTTAAAGAATTCTAGCTTTGCGCCTGATCAACACATGGTCAGAGTCTGCAAGAACGAGGATAAACTTGTTGAAACATCGAGTTACAAATGTATTTTCGAAAGGAAAATTTATTTCGATATAAAGGTATTTTATTATAAAAGTATTTCCAACAAAGAATTTTGTATTAATATTTGAAATTGAAATTCTAATGGTTTGAATTAACTATTCGTGCCCGATACTATTCTTTGAATCTACCTTATCTGCTCAGCGTTATTTATTCACCTATATTTTGTTTTCTCGAATCTACCTTCCTTTCCTTTTTGGAATATAATCTTTAAAATATTGTTTATTTATACACTACATGGTTTAATAGAAGATTTTTAATATTATAAATATTTCATAAGTGATTAATTAAATGAAACATATTTAAAGAAAAATGATTATTGATTTATTAATAATGTTTGAAAGTGTCTTGAGATAAATTAATAAATTTATGAATTATGGATTAAATGTTTTCAAATAGCTTCTTTGTAAATATAAGTAATGATATAAATAATTATTTTCGAATAGTTTATATATATTTGTAAAGGTGTTATTTAAATATATAAATGGTATTTATAAAGGAAGCAAGAAATTTTACAAATAAGTTTTGGAAAGTACTAAAGTATTGAAGATAATTGAATTGCAAATGAAGTTTTCAAATAAATATTTCAAATATATTTATAGAGATTTCAAAAATAGATTTGGACCATAAAATAGTTTTAAATTAATTGTTTAATCTTGACTTTCAATCTACTTTTATTTCTGGTTGTTCTATTCTCTTACCTCCTTCCTTTTCGAGGACGAAAAGTTTTGAGTGGGGGAGAGTGTAACGACCCAAAATTTATAGTGATTTTTATTTGTTGAATTATTTTAAAAAAATTTGAAATTTTAAACAATAAAATTTGAAAATAAAAATTTATTATTTGGAATACGTTTATTTAAATATAGTAACTGGTAAATTTTCATCAGATAATATGGAAGTTTACTTTATTGTGTAATTTTATTTAAATCTAAATCAGTTGGCATTGATGGTAATGAAATGTTTTCCAAACCTGAATATTTTTGCATAGAAAATTTGTAAATCATCTTCCGAGTGAGGCGCCATATTTCGTTTCTTCAAATTTGGACTGTTATTGCTCCATCGATCTTATTTTCGGCGAAATAGCAATATTTTTGGTACCGATATCGACTTTTGATCAGATGATCGTACCACTGATGTCTGTATACGTTTTGATCGTCTCATCGTGCTGATCTCAACAGTGTATTCATTTCAGTATTTCGGTGTCTGTTGCGCGATGAAAATCGCGAAACGAACGACCATATCGGTTCTGTATATTTGTCTTTTGGGTTCCTGTGTCCACTCAAATTCAATCGTCTATTAACCCAACAGTTAGTAGCCTTTATTATGTTTCAGAATAAGTAGTTGGCTTTGGTTACTAAAGCTTTTATTACGTTGCATGCTAGTCTGGAGCCTTCTTGCCTTCCTTTTTCTGTTCATCATTTTGCCCTAACCTACCTATTCCACCGCATATTTTCATTTAAAAAAAATATAAAAAAGAGAACAAAGTCTCATATTTATAAAAGCATGCATATATTCCTTCTTCCTTCGGAAGCTTGCTTACATTCTTTATAATGCTGAACTCACTTTTCTATACGAGCCTCCCCTCCCGCCACCTTGCTACCTAACGCAGCCACCATCAAGCCCGACTCTTTCTCTCGTAACACCCCACAATCCAAATTTCCTCCCTCAGGCCGTTCATTTTCCACCCGCCTCACCATGAACATCTTCCATGCCCCCACACAGCCCGACCACATCGCAAGCCCAGGCCACTTCCGAATAGCTCTAACCGAGCTTGTCCACATTAGCAACCCTTGCAGCATCTTTTGTTCGAGCCTGTTCATTGTCGTCCACCGGTACGTATGCAATCGGTTAATATAACGTATATAGTTCTCCTTACTCGTGTGTATCAGTTTACTTTCTTACATATAGAGTTATGCGTATTAATTTACTTTATTTTATTTTCTATCTATATGTTTGCAGTAGGTTAGATAAGTTTACGTTTGTACAAATTTATTTTATATATATTGACTTTCATTATATATATATATAGTTAGATAAGTTAGGGATTTGTTTAAATCTATGTTAGTACTCATCTATTAAACTTTGGATTTCTTTGGTTTATAATTTTCTATTATAGTATATATAGGGTTATAGTAAGAACAGGGGTAATAGTATATTAAGTTATAAAAAGTTTACTGTATATATATATTTTATTATGTAAGTAATGTAAGTACATACATGATGTCTTTGACCAAACTAGGAGCATGGGTTAGTTTATATATGATGATGTTTATATATATATATATATCATATTATTTATATTGTTATATGAGGTGATGGGATATACTTTATTCTACAACAGTATATATAATAATATTATTTATACGTAAGTTTTATATAATGCTTTATATATACTACTGGTGTAAATTTCGTATAATACATTTGTCAATACATATATTATTCTATGATTCTATGTTGAGTTTGCATGTATATGGGTCTATGGAAATTTTGAAAAGGTATAGTCGTTTATTCAGTATTGATTTCTAAAAAGGGTGTATATAAATATATAGTTTATATTTATACCGAGTTTGGTTTTTGACTATATGTGTTATGGTGTATATAACAAAAGTGTATATAGTTTTACATGCTGTATAATGTCTGTGGGTTATATATATTTATTGTTACAGTTATAGATTTTTATTGTATACAGAAATATAAGTCATTTTAAAAGATTTATATATATGTACATATAAGTTGTAATAACTATAATATATATTACCTATTGTTAGTTCAGTCATGCAAGTTTACATAAGATTTTGAAGTCTGCGTGTTATTTGTAGTTTGATATTTATATATTATATATTTATCTAGTTTTATGTATACTTGTATATGTATTGCATATTATATTGTATGTGTATTGTTTATACATGTATTAAAATAAAGCAAGTTTGTATAAATTTGTTTAAATATATATGTTAAAGACATAACATTTATGAAAGTATTTCATACTTTTAATAATATATATATATATATATATATTTGTCTCAAAATATATAATGTATATATGTTTGATTTTGTATATGTGTCTTTAGTTTAAAACTATGATTTTTGAAAACCATATATATTTAAATATAAATGTGTTTGAATATAGAATATGATGTAAATTTATATATATAGTTGTATATTTATATATATGAGTTCACTTATATCAATTATCTCCATCAATGTAGCCTAATTTGATTTCTTCTATTTCTATTGATTAGCTTTGCTCGTCAATTCGTGCCCATTCCGCTTTGCTTTGGAATTCATATTTGGATTCGTAACTCATTTCTGTGTCAGATATCTCTAGCCTCGAAAGGTGAGCGATCACTCATGATCAACGTTCTTTTATTTATTAAATTTGATTTCAATTGAAACGAAAATTAAAATATGTTGCTGTAGTTATTTAAATTGTTATATATGCTATTATCTATAACTGTTCACCTGTGGAATATGACCCCATATCCTGTTGTTTATATTATATTGTTATTTATGATATGTGCCTACTATTATTATTTTCATATCTGTTATCACTCTGCAAGTTCCATGTTAGTATAGAATTCACTATGGGTTGAAATGATACATACTCAAATGAATTTTAGAGTAGGAGAAAATCGTTATGAGTTGAAATGATAGACTCAAGCGATTTTCATTTGAATTGCATTTGGAATTGCGGGTTGAAATAATATATACCCGTATATAATTAAATTACGGATTGAATGATAAATATCCGTATCACTTGACCATAGGATAGAAATTTTATGCCGACACCGTTGGTCTATATATATAAATATTTTAAAAATGATTTCTATTGTTTTGAAAGGGAATATATATGGTTTTATGTAATATTGGAAATATTTTATATAGAAATAAGTTTTAATATAAAGTAGATTTAATAATAAACTTAAATTTAATAAGGTTGATTTAGTTAATGTAATATGTCTAAGTATTATATTTTTAAATAGATTTTCAAGGATTGGTATAAGTTAAGGAAGACAAAGTTGAATTAACTGAATTTTATTCAATTAAGAATTCCACTTAATTAAATCGATTTGAACTATTGAATTTGAAATTTAAGATTTGATTTTATAACTTGATTTTTTTGAATTAAAGTGATTAAATGGATATTTCAAGTTTAAATAAATCGAAGGGAATATTAGTTTAAATGTAATTTAAGGTTATTTAAATAATACTGAATTTATTAACTGAATATTTCAAGCGTAAATAATAATGAGGGTAAATCAAGATCTACATGAAACGGTTAAATTGAACTTTGAAAATGTTGAATACTAAAGCTTTGAAATACATTGGAATTAAAACGGTTTATTTTGTGATTCAGATTTGTATTTGAAATCAATATAATTCGAATTTGTTATTTAGAAGCTGAATTGAATTAAAATGGATAAATCTAGATTGAGTTAAATTTGAATTTGGAAATCGAGTTGATTTGAATCAATTTGTGAAATTGAGGAAATATATATATACACTTAATGAAATGATATTTTGGTTTTGAAGTATAAATTATTTTAAAATGGCCACGGTATTATAATGACGTTTCATCCCATGGATCCTTAGAGGATGGTTATCTCAAACATCTTCTAAGTTACTTGTATTTCAGTTGATATTTCACTTGAGTGGGATTTACTGATATAAGAATGTTAATGCTGACTCGAGTGTTTTGTGTGTTGCTTTACGCTCGGGTCAGACTGAGTGATACAACATTTGAGACTCACCTTTGGAGTTTGGAGCTTCGCTTAGAGATCCAACTATTGATTCAGCTTTCAGCTTTTCCAGTTGATTGGTTCAGAGAAGTCATCTTTTCGTACTGGAGGCTTCACTGCATTTGAGATATTCTGTTGTATTTTATTTCAAACTCTGTTGTTTATATAGTAGCCTCATGAACTACTATTTATCTATTCCGCTGCGTTATAGTTGTATTACTCTATATCTATGATTTTGTGATTGATTTATTTACTGTATATGCTGAGTTTTGCCAAATTTTAGATTAACAATCTGATATTTTGAGCAATTCAAGTCCGACGTGTGTGGATGCGAATGGTTGAAAATATCAGGTCGTTACATATATGAGAGAGTACATCAGATTTATATTGGAACGTAAGAGGAATAGTTTTTATCACAGAGGCAACATTTCTGGATCAAGATTTTGATATTAATCAAGCCTAGGATATGGGGTCATCTTTATTTATTTGAGATATCTTACTATCAAGATAAAAAAATCATTTATAGATTATATTATGGTTAAAATTGTCGGTCTGGCTTTTAATTTTTTCCTAAATTAGATTGCTGCCTTCAGGTGCTAAAAAAAGATATAACATAGAAAGCAAAAGAAAAATGTAGTACAATATAATAAAATACAATGCCAATTTCTAATTTCAACCTCCTACTTTGGAACATTGACTTCCAATTAGGTTATCTATGGCTTCATAGGCTATTATACCAAATAGAAATGGTGAACAAAAAATAACTAAAAAGAGAAGTAACTCTTTTATGATACTATCTTTAGTAGTAATGTCTTCAAGGAAAGTAAAACATATAAAATAATGGAATGAGTAGAGTTTTCTTTATTAAAAAACCACTAAAGAAGCCTAAAACTGTATTGTTAAAACTAAAAAATTAGTGCATTGGGATTTATAATATGGTCTACAAATTATCATTTACCATGTATAGAAAATAAATATTTAGAATGTGAAGATATTTATTTTTAAAGATTTTTTCTCCAACACATACAATAATGAATGATATTTCCAAAAAGTATCGGGTATTTAACACTAAATATCAAAGCGATGTATCGAAAAATATTGGATCATATATCGGTAATGATATTTTAACTGATATTTAAAAAAAATATAGGCTTAGGAGCAATATGAGATATATCGGCGATATATCACCTATATTATACGATACTAACTACATAGCTACCAACATTAAAATGCTTCGAAGCTTTTATTTTGATTTAAGTGTAGAATGAAATGAGAAGACAGTGATGAAACAATTTGAAAAGACATGTAATAACCTCTCTATAGGTAACAACGTTTTATTAAACCATTCTTTTTCTTATTTAATTCATTTTAGTTAGGTTATTTAATTAACATTTATAAGTAAATGTACACCCAAATACTTATCAAATCATTTTATTGTTTAATTTCATATTTTAATCATTTAAATCTTTATTTTTATAATTATTTATTTCTTAATCTATGGTGTGTTACATAAACGAAGAGCAGGGAGGGAGAGGTGGAGGACTTGAATGTGTTGTTTTTTCAAACACGAATGCTACATAACCTCCAAACACTGTGAGGAGGAGGAAAAGAAATTGAAGGAGGAGTGGGATGAGCAGATAACCAAGATGCTCAAGATCATTTTTTACGCTAGCTACCATATGCCCATAGTCATACACTTCTTAGTCCTAATATTTATGGGGAAGGTCGGTAGGATGTTACCGATGAGATGAAAGCAGTGGGCTAAGCGCATCCTCCTATTTTGTCATAGGAGCAGATTGCCTCCCTTATTGGATCTTCTACTAACCCGCCCTCAACCACTGTTCATGAGATTGAGAAATCGATGGCCCATGAGGATGATTGCCACATCATGGAATTATAAATGTTAGTTTTTATATGTATTTTTTTGTGAAGCAAGCTGGACATTTTTTGTAATAAATGTGATTGTTATGTAATTTGAATGACTATTACGTCTGTAAAGTTCTGTTTTTATCGTTTACTTTTCCGCTAGTGACTTACGTGCATGCCTGTTTGTATATGATAAGGGGTACCCTTATTTTATATCGAATGCTCAAGTGACCTTCGCTTTGTTAAACAAACATGTGGAATTAGGCACGTAAGCACAACATAGCAAGTAGGACAAAAAGAGAACAAAGAATAGACTTATGTTTTGATCTAAGATGATTTGTTCTCAGCTAGCATGCATGTACAGGTAAAGGTTAGTGACTGGGAATCCTTTGTTGGATGTCAGGTCATCACATTGTTGATCTTCTTATCGAGTAATTGTTAATGGACATTAATGGCTGGGATTTGCTAGGATGAAGCCGCTTGGACTGTCAAAGGTGGATAACACTACAGATGCCAAATTGGGATTACTTCATGGGTAATCGCACCCAACTTGGCAACAATGCTACATCCCACTATGAGAGACAATCAATATCATAAGCGAATGATTCAGGACCATAGTGTGCGCAGTTGCTTCATTTGTTCGTCGATGCCTTTAGCATGGAAGGGAGCAATATTTGAATTACATATCCTCTTGGAACAGTACACCATAGATGCATGAATCAAAACCACTTCATGGGTGGTCGTCCAATCAGTGCTTCGGTGTTCCGTCCTATTATAGGGATATCGGGCAGCATTACATGCAACTGAATATGGATCACTGCACGGGTGGTCGCACCATTTATTTGTTGATGCTCTGGCATGAAAGGGATCGTTGTTTGGCTTGTGCATCCTCTTTAAGGAATACACTACAGACTAATGAATTGAGACATCCTCATGGGTGGTCATCCATTAATGCATCGGTATCTTTGTAACTGTTAAATTTTGGTGATACAAAATCAAAAATAGAGAGAAACAAATATGCAAAAGGGAAAGTAATCACGTTTGTTCATCATGGAAATGCATAAATAATTGGATTGCATTTGAATGAGATGTAAGGAATATCTGCATGCGCATGTTGTGAAATAATATATATGCAAAATGATATGCATATTATTTCTTTCTTCGTAATCACATTGCTTTGGGATTATTTTCTTCCATCTTTGGAACGAGTGAATTACTTGCTATGTTTACGCGATTTGTTACCATTGTAATTTGCCTCCATTATCTTCTTACCATATTTTGGTAATTTGATTGATGATTCACATGAATTTATGTTGGCTATATATTGAGGGTAGACTTCATTGTAAACCCATCCTGGTATTCAGCCAGCGATCTCCAGATAGAGTGTCTCTTCTTGTTATCCCTAATTTGGGGTTTTGGTATGTAAACTCTTATTTTGTAATCTTTTGTAATTCTCTCAAGTGTAATAAAATCTCTCTCCTTTGGACTGGACGTACACTATCAAGATGATAGTGGAACCAGTATAAATATCGTGTGTCTCTTTTCCTTTTTTATAGTTATTTGCTATTTATTTGGAGTAATGAAATAATTGATGCTAGATTAGCGATGTTCAAATTGGCAAATCTAGATCATGTTTATTGTTTTTCCGCATTTGTGCATTTTTGCACAACAGATTGGTATCAGAGCACAGATCATCGCAAAGCTTAGAGTAATTTTGGATTGAAAAATTATTGATGTCGGATATGATTTCGTTTTCGAAGATGGCAATTTTGGATGGGAAGAATTGGGGTATTTGGAAGCCTAGGATGGAGAATGTTCCGTACCTCAATGATCTTCATGATCCGATTGATGGAGATGGAAAGAAGCCCTCTAATGTAGATGAGGGAAAATGGAAGAAGATGGATAAAAAGGCGATTGCTTTGATTCGCCAATATCTTGATGATTCAGTTTTCCATCATGTGGCTAGTTGTGAATCCGCAAAGGCTTTGTAGGATAAGTTGGTATCTTTATATGAGTCGAAGAGTGCTACTAGTAAGGCTTTTCCGGTTCGAAAATTGGTACAACTGAGATTAGATGAAGAGAAGTCTGTTGCAGAGCATTTGAATGAATTTTAGGATGTAATAAATCAATTGGCAAATATGAAGGTCAATTTTGATGATGAGTTACAGGCTCTTTTATCGATGAGTTCGCTTTCAGAAAGTTGGAAAACTTTGGTTGTTTCATTGAGTAATTCCAATGTTAATGGAACTATCTCTTTGGAAACTGTTCGAAGCAGTCTTTTGAATGAGGAGCTTAGAAGAAAAGGGTCAGGTATGAAATCAATTCAAAGTGAGGCTATGGTGGCAAGGGACTCGAAGAAAGATACAATTTGGAAGAAGAAGGATGCTAATGGTAAGGTGTTATCACTTGTCATTATTGTAATAAGAAAGGTCACATACGCAGCAAGTGTTATGCTTATAAAAGAGATCAGAAAAATGCTGTGCACGGTGATACTAGTAGTGATGCACATGCAGGTTTTGCTGAAGGTACCGATAGTGATGCTTCTTATGATGTCCTCTTTAGTGAAAATAAGCCTTGGAAGATGGATTCGGGAGCCAGTTTTCACATTTGTAGAGATGTGAATTGTTTTACTTCTTATGAGAAGATTGTCGACATGATTAGGACAGCCAATGGAGAAGAGCTACCGGTTTGTGGTATTGGATCTATCCGGTTTCGTATGCATGATGGTGTGGTTAGAGAAGTCTCTGGAGTAAGACATGTACCCACCTGTTCGCATAATCTTATTTCTCTCGGTCAGTTGGATCGTCGTGGTTGCACTTATGAGACTCAAGGTGGAGTTTTGAGAGTGAAGAAAGGTGGTCGTGTAAGGATGAGAGGAGTATTGGAAGAAGGAAACCTTTATAGCTTGGTTGGTTCTGTAGTCGACTATGGAAAGCGAGTGACGGTTGAAGAACTAGTCCACAGCAAGATGGAGAGGTTAATGTGGTCACTGCTTATGATTCTAGCATTGAGGATCATATTCTAGACAGAGGTCTTCATGATGATGATGCTCGAGGGATTGATAGTGATCAGGTAATGAGCTCAGATCGAGTGATAGACGGGTGTCGAGTTGCAAAATCCACAAAGATAAGACGGAGATCTTTGTGGTATTACAAACGTTTTTGAGACCGGATTTGTGTGGTGCACCTCATGTGGGAGATGCATCATTTGCAGTCAGTGGTAGAAGTTTGTAATTTGGTTTGATTGAGATATAGGGAGTTGTGATAGATCTAGATATGACATGTTTGATATGTTGGAGATATGTGATTTTGCATCAAGGTGGAGTGTTAAATTTTGGTGATACAAAATCACAAATAGAGAGAAAGAAATATGCAAAAGAAAGAAAGAGAAGATTTTGTTTCCCCTAATTAATAGGCATATTGAGTATGTTTATTTCTTTCTCTAATTGGCTAATCAAATTATTTTTTGCCATCTAATGTTAACTTGGGCATTAAGTAATTGATTATATAAATAGAGACTAGAAGAGAGGGTAAATGTATGGTGTAAAATCTATTTGCTAATTCCCTGTTCTCCATCTTTGTTCTTCTTCTCCAACAATTTTAGCCATATAGATATTTGCTCCCTTTCTCAATTTGGTTGTTGATTCAATGGTATTTTGTTTATTTTAGCTTTGTTCTATTAATTATAAACAAAAATTCTAGTGAATCAATAAAGTGGGTGGTTGGGTGGAATATCTTGTCTTATTGCTTTTAATTTCAATTCCGTCTTATTTTTAATCCAAGTTATCTCTTTGTGATTTGGGTGACAAAGATCCGTTGATATAAGCTTCCGCAAAGCGCTGCCCTTTTTTCACAACAGATTGATATCCCTATAGTTTTTCCGCATTTGTGCATTTTTGCACAACAGTAACACCTATAGTTTTTTTAGCACATTATTCTAAAATTTTGATTAATTAATATTTAAATAAATAATGTAAAAAAGTAGGTGAAATATGGATGATTGCTATGCAACTAACATTTGAATTTCAAATTTTAAGTGGAGTAATGTTTTATATAAAGGAGTTAAGAGAATTAATTAAATTGCAGAAAAAATGGAAAGAGGGATATGACTTACTTTTATTTCCCTTAACTCTCTCCCATGTGTTTTATTTTTGACCACATTCAAATCCAGAAAGATAAATAAAATATAAATCTAGGAGAACTCTATTAAAATACATTTCAACTAATGCCTAAAATATCTAAAATCCATCCATTTCTATGTCCGAAAAGCGGATAAATATCTGATATTCGTAAAAACTGATACGGGTGCAGAAAAAAGGAATCCGCATCCGAAAATTATTCATCCGGTTTTTGGTTAAATTACACTTTATATTATTTCTATTTTATTACAATTAAATATATTATATATATATATATAGTTTTATTAAGTTAGTAGTTATATTGTATCAACTTAATGTGTATTAACTGTTCAAGTCTATTTCTTATCATTGTTTATTTGACAGTTTTCTAATAATGGGTTTAAAAATAATTATGTTAAATCAAAACTTTATATTTATATTTCCTGATTTATCGTTCGTTAGTGGAAGGATAATTGTTCGATATTTGTCTATATCCACGGACAAGAATATCTCATATATGAAAATGATTTCAAATGCGGATGACACTATCCATATCCAAAAAGTATTCGTTGAGAGGTCTAATTTTTAAACATAGAAGAAGATGACAAAAAGGCTTAAAGAAGGAAACTAAGGCAATTATCTCTACACAAATTCAATCTGAAATAAATAATATCTCCACCTCTCTATTGTACATTTTTATTTTGAATATATAATGAAATCCAAATGGTTGATGTGTTTAATCATGTGTATAACCTAGATAATCCTTTATATGGGTTATGGTTATCGTTTGTGAGTTTTTATGAAATTTTCAATAAAAATTTTGATTTAAAAACCAAGATATTAAAAAATTACTTTTGATTTTTGATATGATATTGAGAACATTATTTTAGAGATATAGTTTTAATTTCATAATTTTTCTATTTATTATGAATTTTCTAAGTTAAGAAAATGGAAAGTTTCGGATTTTAATAGTTTAAAATATAAGAAATAATTATTTTACTTCGAAATTTTTATGTATGATAAAAGTTAGAAAATTTATTTTTTGGAATTTTGAGGTACTTTTTGCAAGTAATTTAAAATTTAGGACGAATTATTTTGTGAGGGAAAATGTTAACTACAATAAAATAATAAGGGTATAGTTGATGGAAAATTAATGTTTTGGGAAAGAAGACAAATTTATCTTGATTTTACTGTAAAGGATTTCTAAAAAGTTTTGATTAACCAATAGAAATTTGACAAAAATATTGATTTGACAAAAATTTATTTATTTTAAAGGAATAAATCAGTTTTTTTAGATATTTACAAAAAGGACATATTTTATTTATATCCCTACAAAAAATTCTATTTCAATTATAGGCCTCATCAAAACTTGTTACAAAAATAGGTCTGGTTTTCACTAGAGTTGGATTTGTGCTTGCGCAACCTAAAATTGTGCAAGCATAAAATCACAATTGCACTTGTGTAATTTGAAATTACATAGGTATAATTTTTTGAAAAAAAATTGTGCTTGCGCAAATTCAAATTGCTTAAGTATAATTTTTTGGAAAAAAATTTACGCTTGCAAGTATAAAATGCCATTATATTTAAAAAGTGACCAATTTTTGTAACAAGTTTTGAACGAGGCTTAAAGCTGAAATTTTTTTGGCTTATAAATAAAATTTATTCTTTCAAAAATGCCATTTTGACTTGCGAAATCTATCGTGGTAAGGGAAAACATTGTTTTTCGACCTCCCATAGCTATGAAAGATTTAGTTATGATAGCATCATATTTTCAACAAGCGATAGAATTATTTTTGTCAACACTCGATAACTACATATTTTTTAACATATGATAACATTATTCTAGTCAACATTTGACAACAATATTATCATCATGCGATGGCATTGTTTTTTAAACATTCGATAGCTATATTTTCAACATGCGATAACATTATTTTATTAACTTTCAATGGCTTATTTTGGTTAATATTCGATGGCTTTTTTGGTTGACACTCAATAGATTTGTTAACATGCAATAGCTATATATATTTTAGACATGCAATAGCTATATTTAGGATATGCGATAGCATATGTTTTCAAGGTGCTATAGAATATGTTTTGAAGTGTGATAGCACAAGTTTTCAAGATGCAATAGCATGTATTTTGAAATGCGATAACATATATTTTTGATATGCGATAGCATAAACATTTTATGTAGGGCGATAGCCTATTTTGAGACACTTAGTAGCTTTTAACTAAGTAATAGGCTGGATTTTTCTTATAACAAAAATATTGTTTTGTTAACTTAATTATTTAAATAATAAAGGTTCTATAGAAAGGAAAAGATGTTTTTGGCCCATTTACTAAGTTGTTACGGAAGAAAAGTGTTACTTATGTATAAGTAATTTGTGTATAAAATGGCTATTATATGAACATATATTTGTTATGGATGATGCTTTATATGTTCATTTTTAACTTCATCAGTTGATATAGCATGCATAAGTTAATGGTCGACATGCTCACTCATATGTTATTATTCAACATTTTTGGCATTGGGGATTGGGGATCGATGACCGAATATGATTGTTCTAGTAGTGGTATTTTATTTCTCCTAACTCTCTTCCTTCATTTTTTTTTAATTTTCTGCCTCATTCCATAAACGAGAAAGGGAAACAAAATAAAAAACTAAAAGTAATCCACTAAAATCCATTTCAACAAAGAAGAAGAAGGAAATGCTTAAGGAAGGAAATTATCCACATACAAATGCAATCTAAGGCGAATAATATCATTATCTCTCTATTGTATGATGTTTGTAATTTGAATTTATGTTGAAATCTGAATGATTGATGTCATGTATTTGCCTCAGATAATCATTTATATGGATTACGTTATCATTTGTGAATATATTCTTATGGAATTTTCTATGGGAGTTTTGATGTAAAAACTAAGGTACAAAACTCTAATTGCTTTGAATTTTTGATATGATGTTGAGAATATTATTTTGAAGAAGGGTTTTTTATTTCATAATTTTTCAAAATTGTGAATTTTCAAAGCTGAGAAAACCAAGTAATTTTGATTTATTTTGTGAAGGAAAATGCTAATTACAATAAAATAACTAATGGTATAATTAATGAAAAATAAATTGTTTAAGAGAAAAGAGAAATTTTATCTTTGATTTTAGTATAAAGGATTATGAAAAGGTTCGATAACCAATAGAAATTTAACAAAGGTATTGGTTTGGTAAAAAGTTAATATTTTTAAAGGAAATAATTTGGTTTTTTAGATATATACAAAAATGTCATTTTGACATGATATCTATCTCAATCTTCGATAGTTGTTGTGACATGCGATAACTTTGTTTTTCTACCTTCGATGGTTATAAAATTTTGATGTGCGATAGCATCATGCGATAGAATTTTTTTTTTCAATACTCGATAGCTACATATTTTATTATAACAATTTTCTTATCAACATTTGATAGTTATATTTTTAGCATGTGATAGCAATACATTTGTCAACAGTCGATAGCTATATTTTGAACATGCTATAACATTATTTTGTTAACATTAGACAGCTTATTTCGGACAATATTCGATAGCTTGTTTTTGTTAATACTCGATAGCTGTGTTGACATGCGATAGCTACATGTATTTTAGACATGTGATGGCTATATTTATGACATGCGATAGCATATGTTTTCAAGCTGTGATAACATAAGTTTTCAGAATGCAATAGCATATGTTTATAAGATGCAATAGCATATGTTTTGAAGTGCGATAATACAAGTTTTCAAGGTACGTTAGTACATATTTTGAAATGTTATAGCATATATTTTTGAGATGCGATAGCATAAAGATTTTGTAAAGGTCGATAGCCTATTTTGACACACCTGATAGTTTTTAACTAAGTAATAAGCCGTATTTTCTTGATAACAAAACTCATTCAACTAGTTTAAAATTGGCATGTTGTGTATTTCTTTGTGGCATGATTAAAATATATAATTGCTATGTACATGTTATTTTAGTGCAGGTTGCGAGAAATATTTTGTTATTACTTGGAGAAATTTAGGTAAGATAAAATAGATGTGCATACCTCCCAATTCTATCTTTGTGGAAATTCAAAAATTTCCATTGGATTATTATGAATTTAGATACATAGGCTTAACATATGTATTCGATGTGTTCAGATACAAGCCTACACTCAAATACTCATAGCTTAATGCAACATTGATGAATCTCTCGATTTTGTTTAACTGATTAGCTGCATGAAATATTATATACGAAGATTAATGGTTCGATTTTAAAATTTTCATTATGTACTATTATTTTGATAAGGTTGTTGGAATTACTTGACTAATATTAATGAAACTGGATGGCTTTGCTACAGGATTCTATGGTATGTGTTGGTCTTTTACTCTATGCTGGTTATCTTTTATTGCATTCTAATTCTAATCGTTTATTTATTATTTTTGAACCACATATTATTTAATTACAGGTTAGCGTAGTAGAATAATTACGTATCCCAGTAAAATTTGCAAGAGTTGGCAAAGGTATTGATGATTCACAACCATTTGATGTAGAGACTTTTGTTAATGCTATATTCATGTTGTTATATTCCCCTTATATTTCTCAAATCCATGTCTACTAGAGTTCACCTGTTTTTAGCTAATTCTGTGAAGAAAGGATATGAGTCTATGACTTATGATAGTGAAGATTAAATGAAAGAGCTAAAGAAATATATCCATGTTTAATTTTTTGATCAGCGGTCAATTGCTTGATTTTCCTGGAGGCTCGTGCAAATGTGAAAATGAAGGCAGCTATATCAGATCTAATAAGGGACGATGGAGAGACCCAACTATAATGAAGGTATTAACAAATTTTTAAAAGAAAAATATCTGAGGTTGTGTAGTGTGTACTCATGAAGTTTACTATGTTAACTGGGTGAGTTATATGGTGCACTGATTCACCAGGCTGATGTGCTGTTACACAGAGCTGACATGGGGTGTGGTTGGAGATTGAAATGTGCTGAGAACTGGTGCAGGGTGTAGTGCCTTGTTCTTAAACACGCGAGCTGAAGAAAGATGACCAAAATGCAACATGAAAGGGCGGAGTAGTTTCACTTGCTGTAGCGGCATTGTTGCAAGTTGACATGAAATAAACTACAGTAGGACCGAAGCTTGTGCACTATTGCAGTGGACAGAAACTGAATGCATTGATGAGAGAAACATGCAAAGGTACCGAAACATGTAAAGCATACATTATAGAGCAATCTAAGAACACGGGAAATAAACATAATCAAAGATGCATCACGTAATGTATCGGCTAGGAGCTATAAAACCAAAAGTAGTGCTTATGCTGGAAGTTAGGATGGGCAGAGACCCAGTAGAATTCAACCGCGTTAAGGAAGAGGTAGTTTAGCTTATCTTCCTATGATCCATTGACAATTCTTGTTTATTTATGTAGCTCAAAATTCAGATAATTTATATATAAAAAAATTAAATAATTTATAAAAATTAACTAAGTTCACTACCTTTTATAAAAATTAAAAAAATTAAGTTCTACAAAATTTAACTAGGTTGAATAAGTTTTATAAAAGTGAAGTGAATTTGTAAAAGTTAATTAAGTTTAAAAAAATTAACTAAGTTAAATGAGTTTTATAAAAATTAAATATATTTATAAAATTAACTAAGTTGAATAAATTATATAAAATTAACTAAATTTTTAACAACTAACTAAGTTAAACAAGTTTTATAAAAATTAAATAAGTTAAAAAAATTTAACTAAGTTTATGACTAAGATAACTAATTTTTATAAATAATTAACAATTAAATAAATTTTCAAAAATTAACGAAGTTAAATAAGTTTTATAAAATTTAAATAAACTTACTAAAATTTATAAAATAATTAGGTTTATAAAGTTAAATAAGTTCATAATAACAATAATATATTATAAAGTAATAATCAAGTTAACTAAGTTTTATAAATTTTAACTAAATTTATCTTTATCTCTACTCCTAATAAAGAAAATTTATTGAATTAATTTACTCGGCGTCATTTTGAAATTTTAAAAATGCCCTTATTTTCTATTTACAATAATATAAACAGCCCATGTGCCAAGCACAGGCCAATTCTAGTTATTTATAAAGAGAATTCAATGAACATGATTTACATGGTGTCTTTTTGAAATTCCAAAAATAGCTTCATCCATCAATGGAATCTCACCATCGATTTGCAACTTTCACCACCGTTCTCCTCCTGACTACTCATCAATGGAATTTTACTACAAATTTTCCAACGATACAACCAAAAAAACAATTTGAAATAATGTTATATAATTAGTTTCATGTTATACTTTAAAGCAAGTTGGAAATACAGGAGCAAGTGAAATACTTTTTGGAAAATACAGAAGCAAAAAAATACAGGAGCAAGTGGGAAGGAATAGATAGCAGCAATTCAGGCAAAGGAGATACTAAAAGTTAGGGAGAGGTTGAATGTGATTAATTATAAGAATATAGGGTAGGATATATAGAGAATTGAAAGAAGAGATTTATTTTTATCCCTAGAAAAGGCCAAAGAGTTTGGGATTGTTGATGAGGTCGTTGAGAGCAGGCCAGTTCAGCTTATTTATCCATTCTCAATAATAACATTATTTGCCTCATACAGTTGTATAATAGAGTATAGGTCAATTGTAGTGACCTGTGAAACATACATATGCCAGTGGCAATGCATAATAAGAAGTATCAACCGAGGTATTCGTCGTAATCCATTAAGCAACAATATTGTCGGTAACATTTTGTGCTACTATTCCTTGTAGGAGAATGAACTAGAAAAAATAGAATTTTTTTTCCAGAAACTGTCTGGTGGGATGGATGTGTTATTTGAATTTAGGCCAAGTAACTTGGAAATGAACAATTCCAATACTTTCCTATAGCCGCTAGAAGAGTTACAGAGAAATTAGCAACGTTGGAAACAATTAATGTTCAGTCTCAGGTATTCAGAAAATTATATGTATATTTTAATATTTTTGACAGATCCTTTGGTATAAAAATGAATTAAACGTTTACTAGGAATACAGCTTACAATGTCTTAGCGAGCAGAGTTTTGCTGTAGAACCGAATTCCACTAAGATCAGCCAAAGCCTATAAAACTGGAAGATTGTAAAGGAAAAAAAGATTACTTAGGTTAAATCTACCATCTCTCACACTGACTCCTCTATATTAAGTACTGCGAGTTAATCAATCACCTTTACTAATTAGCAGGATGACAAGCATTACAACAACACGGTAACACGTAAAGCTAACTATGTTCAAAAAAGAAAGGGATAAAGGAAAAGAGTTGTCATTCAAGTATTTAAGAATTCCATCTGTATTTACTTTGGCGACTATGCTTATTGATAGGTATTTACATACAAAACATATGATGACTGTATCCCTCTCATCCACGTTATTCAAATTAAATTTTCATTTCTGACTGAGTAAGGATACACATTAAACTATAATACTGTAGCAGAAAACAAGCAAAAAAAAATTAACCACTCTTTCTAATAAAATTGATTACCTTTTCTGGTTAAGTGTTTACTGCAAATACCAATTCAAACAACATATTATTTTTCTATTATAAGTTACTAAACTTGAAATTATCCTATTACAACAACTGTTTTTCGCCACGCAAACATAAACACATAATTTTATTTCACTATACTACATTCTATTTTCAATTCAGCAAAACTATCAGAATATTGCTTTAATAAAACCTGCAACACCTTTAACAAAGTTTATTAACTGCATCTCATTCAGTATTTTATGGTAAAACAAGATTAAATTTTATCTCATTGTTTTATGTTTTTCTTCAATGACTAAATTTCAGAGCTTAATGTGGTATTGATATTCACACTTTGCCACTTTAATAAGATGACTATAAATTTCCTTCCTTTTTCACAAGATGACGACGATAAAAATTAGCTTAACAATGCATCAGCTGGAACCAAGATTCCGGAGAAGAGACAGAGAAACTAAGATGGATAAACTAGCCTACCGCTATTAGCATTCTTTAAATTCGTATGTGCATAGACTGTTCTTTTTTCTGTACCTGCTTTAGTACTTTCAATTTTTGTTTGTACAACTACAAGTATCACTTTAAATTCCAATGTAATAACATTTATCGCTTTAAATTTCAAAGCATGACATGATACCACAACATGAGCAAAGAGTACCATGATACAACATTAAATGGTGTACTGGATCAAATCTACACAGAAATGGCCAGCAAGAGATGCATCTTCATTCTGTCATCATCTACTCAGGTTCATTTTTTGCATGAATCTACTACATTTAGGAAATGCATTGGTATTTTTTTTCTGTTAAACATTTTGTGTGAACCTATGAAATATTAAAGTGCAAGGTAGAGGTAACACTTCCACTTCGACTTCAAATGAATCAATAGAGCATGTTAACAGAAGCCTTGTGTTACAGGCTGTAAAGCTAGTGGCTATGCTTTTTTATTTTCTTGATTGGTTATTTTGACAAGAAGATTTTGTAATTGAGAAGCTATGAAAAAAATCTTAAGCATAGTTAGGTCTCCAGACATTATTTTTACAAGATCCTTAATATCTACAAGCTAGAAGATATATTTACATAATGCTATTTACTCTTTAAGTCAGATACGCAACACATAAATAAGCATTCAGCGCATCGATGTTTTTCTTAGTTCTGGACTTGTAGCAAACATAATATGTACAAAGCTATCATGTAACTAAATATGCAGCAACTTTTATTTATGGAATTCAAAATTCTGACTTATCATTTTCTAATCTAAACCAACACAATGCAATTGATTTAACATATGGAAGTTTCTTACACAATCTTAATCGTAAATTGTAGGATAATCAGTAAATATTGAATCATGTTATAGAATGGTGTGACATGGATGATAAACTCTACAGAAAAGTCTCTGTGGCCTCATTTTAGCAGCCAATGTATATAATTTATGGATTGCTAATAGCATAGGAACGCAATGGAGCCAATGCCATGTGTCCCTTAATCCGCCATCAGTAGTATGTATTATTTTTATTGGAGGAATACAAGTTTTTTGGTAATGATCTAAGTTATAACAAAATTAAGTTTGAGTCTAAGTGTTTCAGGTTTGAATGTTAGGGACGAAAACAAATATCTATTAATTCTTCCTGGTTTTAGCTGGGAATTATCTGTCCATATTTAAATAATTTATTTCTGCTTTAATTTTTGTCGAGTAGTTGGTTTGTTTGTTATGCATATTTGTCTTTGTGCTAAATGTACTTCGCTTAGGCTGTTGTTGTGTTTTCAATTTCCTAATCGCTGATTTCATGTACATTTTTTTATACCATGTACAAATTAGATTTCCAACTGACATGTACGTAACATGCAGGTGCTTGGTTGAAGTTTAGATACTGCATATGACATATCGAGCAAAATATGAAAATAAATAACGTTCGCTTCATTATACAATGCATTTTGGCTATATATTTGATAAAATTCCTTTTAAGTTGCAAAAAAATATGAATTATAAAATATTAACCAAGTTAACTAAATTTTATAAATTTAATTATATTTATAATAGTAATAATAAATTAACTAAGTTAACTAAATTTTATAAAAATTAACTAAGATTTATAAAAATCAAATAAGATTCTAAAAATTGACTAAGTACCGTAAAAATTCAACGAAGTTAACTAAGTTTTATAAAAGTCAACAAGTTAACAATAATAATGATGATGATGATGATTAACTAAGTTTTATAAAAATTAACTTAATTTATCATAATAATAATAAATTATAAAATGTTAATCAAGTTAACCAAGTTTTAAAAAAATTAACTAAATTTATGCAATAATCAACAAATTTTATATCTATGCGAAGTTTGTAGATTGTAGTACAATCAAAATATATCTAGAGTATTTATATGTTCTTGTAATATAAATTTGCGTAAATCTCTATCTTAGTTCTTTTCAAATACTGATTAAATAGAGTATTTATGCGTGGTAATTTTAAGTACTAATTAAATTTCAAATTTACATCTAATCTATGTCTAGTCATTGACTTTGGTTATTGTGGTTCCTAAGCTTTTTTAACAGTTTATCGCCTCATTGATTTAATTTTTTGGTGCAAACTATTAAGCTTTCAAACAAGAGTTTGGAAAATCAGTTTCTACATATATGGTACTTGATTGAGTATTTTGGCGCTTCAATACCAAGGCTCAATGCGGATGATGGTACCTGGTTGTTTACCTTTACACTAACTATCTGACCAGGTATTACAAATTTTATTTGGTTCCTATATTTATTAGAAGTTTCTTATTTTGATGTTGTGTTGGGTTATAAATCAAATCCACATTAAATGGAGAACACCATAATATTTAACATTCAATGAATACAATAAATTTTACAATCATAGATGTTAGAAAAAATGTCCATATTCTCAACTGAACATGCTTCTGTAAGTATAAATAGCAGTTAGGAAAAGGAGTTGAGCATGTGAGATAAATAAAGATCTTTGATTCAATCTGAAAACTTATTACAATTTATTTTTCATTTAATATAAGATTTTAATAGTCATTATAATCCGTTTATATTCGAATCATCTCATGAATTAAATATAAGATTGGATGCTAGTTTTAATCAATACAATTGAAGAATTCATATGTTTATGAAGTTTTAAGAAAGTACTTATCCAGATGCTAAAAAATATATGCTTTGTAGTGAATAATAAATTACTGAAAGAAAAAGTAAAAATTAAATTCTTTGCCCAAAAATAAAAAAGAAAAGAAAAGAGAACATTTAATTTATAAATATAAAATTAGTACACTTTGATAGTATAAATTATATGTACAATTGGTAAATTTCACCACTTTGTTCTGCTTATAGTTTACAAAACAAGGGTAATTTTTTTATCGAATAAACAACATCTTAATACTGACACACAATTATGGTGAGGTAAGTAGTGTTTCCTAAAACTTAGTTTCCATAAACCTTCGGGTTTTCTTTCTTTGGATGCAGGATCTTCTAGTAGCAATACTTTATCTGAATCATTAACTCCGGTCATATGCAGATGGTCTTCATCTTCTCTTTCCTTTCCTTTAAACAATAGTCTCTGCTCTCTTAATTTTAATCCTATCACTATTGACACTAATAGCTTACGTTAATAAAATCAAATAATGAGATTAAGCGGAAAAATCTCAAACAAATTTCGTGAAGAAATAGCTCTAATTCAAATATCATGTTATTTTCAACTAGTAGAAACTCTTACTGTAATCACCTCCTTTTGCTTATCCCTTCATTTATTCTCTTTTGAACAAGCATTCAACCTGGCCTCGTGCATAAATATTTATCCAGATGCTAGTTTTAATCAACTAATATTTAGTTCAATTTTGCTGTAAAAATTTATTGCATTTTTAGTTTGATTTTATTAGCTTTGTACATTGTAGTTCAAAACCTGTACATCTTATTGAATACATGGGACCTTCATTCCAGATTTTGAATTATTGAAGTGTGACGGTCCGGACTCGACCTTCGAAAATCGGCACCCGTACTTCACTTGTACTCGAATGTCGCAGATTCAAACGTCGAATCTGGCTCGCCGGAGCTTATAATACATTAAGTATAACAACATAGCGGAAGAAAAGAATGAATATCATATACAACCCAATGATACAGTATCCAAATATACAGTAATGATCAATATCAGAGATACAATGAAATGCTACAGTGGAAACACTAATGAACTAGTAGCGGAAACAACTAGAACTTGAACTCCAGAAGAAACACTAATATCAGCAATCTCCATAGATAACTCGAACCACCATCAAGTTGCACCAAGCTAAGCACGGTCAGTCGTCCTAACCAAAGGCTTCAATATCCAACGTCTCCAAAGAATTACAAAGAGAAAGCTGAAAGCTACTGAATCGATATCTACCATCTGAAAAACCCAACTCTAGACTGCCCGTATGGAAAATTGTGGGCACCCAGAGTTTAGAAAGGGAACAATAAACTTCGGGTCAGTCATGAGACTGGTATGAGCAAACAAAAATAGTTTATCTTTAAAAAAAACAACAAAGATATTAAAACATTGAAATCCGCAATGCTTTTTGAAAAATGAAACTACCATAAGGCCTTCCGCCACGCACACAATGCAAGCACACACTTGGAGGAGATTTCTCCTTATGACGGTCAAAAATGCTTGATACGCAAAAACCATTTTGATATTATTATTAGTGCATAGTACAGAAAACATTTCGAAAGTAAAATATCAATCTTAGCCAACATACCACAATTTGTCGTATGCCTACTATAGCTACCATTTAAGAATGATAGGTTATACAATTGAAATCGTAAAGGGCACGTATTGGATGATTGGGTTTCCAACAAATGGTCAGGCTAAGGAACTTTCTTACCGAAATGGGTATGCCTCTGTAAAGACGCCCCCGAGAACCTAACCGGATCTCTGCTAACAAGGCCGACGCTACCTCACGCTTTAACCAAGCTGTAACTAGGTAACTAACACACGAGCTATGCCATCTCCGGTCGTTACCGACCTTTATTCCGGGATCCCCACAACCAACAACCACAAAGTAATAAATTTGCAGTAACCACATAGGTTAAATATCTGGGCTCCATACCATGATACCACCTCTTATCCAGAAGGATATGGACATACCCTAGGGGCGCGACCCCTAAAAACCTTACCGCAACATTCCTTTTTCGACCATTTTCGGGTTGTGAGGCTCGACGGAGTCTCGTCCATAAAGCTACGCTTTTTCACAAAGTCATGCTTCGATCAACAAATGATCAGCAGCACTTCGTATGCCACATTACCAAATTGGGAATGTATCACTAGTAACCATCAAATACATAACCTCTGAGCTCGTACGTCCCAGAGAAGGGTGTTAAGCTAAGAAAATAAATCTCCGCCACCAAACAGAAATGTATTTGATAGAAACCAACTTTACATCTCAAAGTGTAATGTCAGACACACATCCATACAAGTCTGTTTCGGATTCGAACAGAACCGAAGGCACTTCCAAGAAGCCCTTGCACATCCGGGTATCCCCAATCCCGATTGGACTCCCCATCACTTAGGGAATCTCTATACCGGAGCCATGATGCACAGAAAATCGACAGGTTATCCTATCGTTCTCGAAGACACCCGGTCTTCACCACCGTCTTCAAATGCTATCCATATACGTCGTATCATTTATTCGAAATGGGTTATACGACATAAAGGTCATCTCCCGGCTAAACCGAATAATGAGCGCAATATTTAAAAACATATGGATATTGGGATCTCAGTTAAATCACAGCTTAAAGCCCAAAACCTTTTATTCAAATGGTTAAAACAAATTACCATTTCCAATCTTTTAAACAGAAAGATTCATTTTACAATGTTCACCAATCTTTCACAAAGATTCATTCATAGCCTTTCAAAACAATTGGATTAATTCATCCAATCTTTAAATCAAGATTTAATTCATAGCTTTCAAAACAATTCTATTTCAATTTGGATTAACTCATCTAGTCTTTAAATCAAAGACATAGTTTTCAAAACAATTCTATTCCAAATCTTTTACATAAAAGATACACCATTCGAATGCTCTTCAATTTCAAATCAAGGT
This sequence comes from Allium cepa, assembly GCA_030765085.1. NCBI lineage: Eukaryota > Viridiplantae > Streptophyta > Magnoliopsida > Asparagales > Amaryllidaceae > Allium > Allium cepa. Next base: position 808,555,390 of record CM060928.1, read on the forward strand.
TTGACTATCTTTCACAAAGATTAGTTAACAGTTTTCAAAACTATTTCAATTCGATTTGAAATCTTTCAACACAAATTGAAAACCCTTTCCTTATATGAAAGCTATTATTAATCGAAAACAAATAGTTTTCGTCTCGGAAAAATCCGATCAAATTTATACAAGTTAAAATCTTTTCAAATATAAACTTAGGTTAAATTAAAATTTCCAAAACACTTTCAGAATGGTTTAAAACCCATATAAATACTTTTATAACTTGTATACATTTTTTAAACCATAATTTCGAAACATAGAATTCAATTTCAAATCTTGAATTCAAATTTAAATCAAATTATTTAAGTTACAAAACTTTATCAGGTTATTCAAAATAACATTTTATCCTCAAAACCCCTTTTCAAAAGCTTTTCACATTTAACCCAATTCCATTTCCAAACCATTTGAATTCAAAATTAAACTTTTAAAACCATTTTAAAAATCTGTGACTTAACCGATTTCCTCGTGAAATCCATATTTGTGTGTGTATTGTGTAGTCCAGGGGTTTTACATAATAGTGCAACATCAATCCTCACAGATTCAATCATATCAATATCGATAAGCAGTATAACCCATAATGCTCATCTTCATTCACAGATTCATGGATAAAGTAAATTTATCAATCACAAAGATTCATCATTACGATTCGATGTGGGTTTCGGATAACCAACTGGAATCCGACTCCCTGTCGCATCGAAATTCAAATGCTGTTTTACGGGCCAAGGGATTTTCATATTCACACAACAGTATATTCATCATAGATATAATAGCTCAACATAAAGCATTTCATATTACATAGCATCACATCACGTACCAAATATATCAATCCATCACACATCATTCAATAACTATCAACCATCTTCAATTAAGATGAATAAATCATGTGGTTTAAATTAATTAACCACATAATTACTTTCATAAATTTAAGGATAAACCATTTATCTTTATTACTTAATCCTTATTTAATAACCTTTGGAAATAAATCATCATCAATACATTAATTAACTTAAAATCTTTAATTTAGATTAAGGATTATAATACTTTTTATTTTCTCAACTTTTTCTTCACTTAATTACAAAAATTAAGTTTGTGAACTTTAAAACAAAAGTTATATAGATTAAAACACTTTTATCTTAATAAATTCGAAGTAATTTATTTTGAAAACAATTTGAGAATTAAATTAAATAATCACCTGATATTTTTTTTTTTCAAATCAAGATAATTTAATTTCAAAACACATTTGCATTAAAACTTTATTTCTTATTGCCTTTGAAAACCAGATACATACTTTAAAACCTGGTTCATCACTTCAAATACTCGAGCCAACTTCGATTCTTACTCGAGCCAAACCACAAGATACACGAGCAACCCCCCGAACCAATTGCAGACTTACCCGAGCAAACACCCTTTTCTTCTTCTCCTCTTTTTTTTCCTTTTTAATTTGTTAAATCTACAGCAGTTTATCCCACACAAACGCCTTGGAACAATACACGAGCCATAATCGATTCTACTCGACACCATTCCCGAGTCACCATCTCCTTCTCCCCTCTCAAATTTTCTGATACACACACATGCCCGCGTATATGTGCACCACCTATTTCCGCCCTTTTGATCATCAACGAGATCATCCGCAAGTCCTCTTTGATCACCCCGTCCCAATTAACCACCTCGAAGCCCAAAAATCCAGTCACTTCGTAATCGAGCTATCCTCACCAACCTGGAATCGAAGTTCGATTGACCAAAATGCCTCGCAATCATCGATCCAGTCACCAAAATCCTTGAAATTCCATCCAGAGCATCATCACATCTCCTAGCTTCGATTTGCACTGGTGCGAACGATTCTGATGCCTGGACGAAACCACGGCGATCAGTTTTCCAGTTATGTCCAAAACATGGGTCGAAACTCTAAATTGATCTTGTATGATCATCCTAGTTTATTATAAATTAGATGATTATTTTTCCAATAATCTAAAACACTCGAGGTACCTTCAACGTAAGTATCGAAGCTCATTATCTCCTCGTTCATCAGAAATTACCCAATCTACGTTTTCTGTTCAACTTGCAATTTCGCTTGCAATTCGAGCTTAAAAATCATGATTATAATTTTAAAATTCATAGATTTTGATAACAAATCAATTTATATACTTGAAACAATGAACTATTCAGGTCGAGATTTTCGATATAGTTTAAAATTTCATTGTTTTCTAAATTTCTAGAAAATTTATAAACAAACATACGTTAACTATTCTCAGATTTTAGTTTATGTTCAACAAACATGACTCGTTCAAATACTAAAGATTATCAGAGATTAATTAGAGAAAACCTGAGTTTTCTTGGAACTATTTGAAAGCCCGTAACTTGAAATCATAGATATATCTCTATACACAGATATATAACCCCATATGCACATCATAATTCATAGCAGACTCCAAAGATCATCACAGGCAGATCATATTTATCAAACTTAAAGTGTTTATAAAGGTAGTCTCACCTGACATGGTTGAACAGAGGACAGAGAAGCAACAGGGCCTGGAACTTTATTTTTAACTTGAATCTGGAAACTCGTTTTGCTTAGATCTAAACTTTAACCATTTGAAACTGGAAATTGCTTTTAAACTTGCCTGTTCTTTTCATTACACTTTGATGTTTTCCAGGTTTGATTTTGATCTGCTTCTCATTGTTAAATTAGCTCGCTTATTAATTGAACTGAAACTGGAATTGCTTGATTAAGTTTCAGATGCTCCGATTCTTTGAATTTGAACTTGAGATGATTGCATCAGGTTGAAGACTTTGTATTGCAACTTCAATTTTTTTTATATCTGAATTTGGTTGTTGAAATCTTTGCTTTGGAATGCTTCAGATTTTGAAACAGTTTTACTGCTTTGATTTATTTCCCAGGTTTTGAAAATTGTTTTAATCTTGAAACAGGTTTTGTGATTTTCTTTTAAATCTGTTTTGATTTTGTTTTGCTGGTTTGTATATATTCTCCTTTGTTTTTCAGAAATGACGGAGAGAAAAAAATGAGCAACCTATTTTTCTTTTAATTATATGTTATTAAGACAAAGGTGCCACTTGGTTTATTTTGTTTACACTTGTTAGTTTATGCTATTCTTTAATCTACACTTGTAAAATTCATAAACTCTCTATCCTACACTTGTTAAGGATAATTAATATTATGTTTAAACCCCTTTTCATAAATTTATTTACAAATTGTGTTTTTAAACCTTGTTTGATTTCAATTTATAAAACATGTTTATCTATTTTATATTTACAATATATGTCATGTATTTTAAATTTTATACTTTCAAAATATACATTCTTATCAAAGCTTTATATTTATTTATCAACTATAATTATTTTCAAGTATATAAGACAAAAGCATTTTAAATCTTTTATTTAACCTTGTTTAACATCATATTATATTTACAATTCTAGTCATATACCTACAAATTATATATATTAAAATTAGAAAACAATTTCTTATTGTCTTTAAAATATAGTTTTGAGTCCAATTTATTTCCTAAGATATTTATTCTTGAATTTCAATCTCACAATTCAATTTAAAATTAATTTCATATACAGATATCTTATTAAATTTGGAAAAAATCACATTTGTTCAAAATTTGATTCCAAAAATTAAATTAATTGTCAAATTAAACTTGTTCAAAATTCGGGAATGTTACATGAAGACACATTTGATTATACTATAGCTTGACCTTCTGAAAAAGTTATAGCAGATTCAAAATTCGGGCCCTTACCAGGTTTATTAAATAATAAACGGAAGTGAAAAATGATTATGAACATCCTCATAACCAAAAAAACAAAGAAATAGGTTCAGCTTCTAGTAAGCATGATTTAATTTTTTTTAAATATAATTTATTATGCTTATGCCTACATTTAGAAGGATCATATTTCATTTCTTTCTTTCTTACATCTAATTGAAATAAATAATCATAAATAAATGCGTACATTGTTTTTCAATTAATTATCGTTTTTTTATATAGGTAATTGTTAAACTTCTACGCAAAGCATTTGGGATGATGGCTTTTCTCTTTATAGGCAACTTCATGATTTTATAATTTTATTACAAAAAAGTAGCATTGGCATTGCATTGTGCTCATAAATAGTTGCATATAATGCATATATCATAACACAAACACAATTTTTTGGAGCATTATGATTTTATGAAATCCGATGCTCATTTTCTAGTATTAAAGTACACATGTTTTGTAGGTTTAACCAACTTATTTGCTTGATTATTTGTTTTAGGTATAAATATTATTATAATTTCGTTTACAAGACATTCGTATATTCATAATTTTTTTGCCTATGTAAGATTTGTCATTACATAAATTGATTGTCCAACACATATGTCTCCAAAATAACTTAGAAAAGATTAGTCAAGTATGAAAGAAAAAATTATAATAATTTTGACTGCTTATCATTAGTTTTTTCTCTCCAAGCCATGGATTCGAGCCACGTCGCGCTTGTTGCTCTTCTTCTTAAATCTGAAGGTTTTAAGCATTACGGATGCGATCATAACATTTCGATGGGGATGAATCTGAATAATATGGCAAAGACGCTGAAATGCGCTGGAAATGATGATATTATTACTTTTAAGGCCGATGATGGTGGAGATACTGTCACTTTCATGTTTGAAAGTCCTTGCAATTTTTTTTTCTTTTTTGGAAAACGATCAATATATTTTGTTGATTTTATATGTTAATGTTGCTCCCATTAAATATTAGCATTGAAATATTTTGCTAGCAAGTAATCCTGTTATACCTGCCCAAACTTGTTCTTAACAGCCTAAAGTTATCCATAATTTTTGTGATTCTATTTGCATTTAAATTGTTTGATTATTTGCTTCATTGAATGGGAAAATTTATGGTAATAAATTACATCGAAGTTAGGTTTTTAGTGAAATATGATAATTTTCTTATAAGAATATAAATATAATTTAATACAACTCAGTCGTGAGACTGTATAATCTTGGCAAGTAGGTGTAAAAACACTCTGTATGTGTAGTGAAAAGAATGCAAATGTTTAGTATCTATGTTTTGATCAATGACAAGGTGGTAATCAAGTTATTAGGATGTGTTAGTAACTGCAGTTTGGCTGCCCATTCATCTGGGGAAAAGGCTAGGAAGATGACGATGATTAGTAATATTCAACTATCATCTGAAAGTACTACTGAATAATTCTGGTCAAATGGGTTAGCTTCAGTAAATGAAGTTCAACAGTAGAGTTACAAGTTTCATTTACAATCCTTAGCATTAATATTTAAGATAATTGATGTTCAAAACGGTAAATAAATTAGTCACAATCAGTATGCAAAATTGTGGTTAGGCCAATATTACACCAAATAGCACAAGTTAGAAGGTCAAAATTTGTTTTAGATGTAACACATTGAATATAGTTGCCATTGCTAATAGGCTCCTATTTTATTTGAAAGAATATTTTTCGTTTTCTTTTTTTTGATATAAATTTATATATGCTACCCCTCAACATGCCCAAATTCCAGATGAGCTCATGGCCATACCTTTCATGACAGTAGCTCAGCCGCTGGTAACTAAATCTTGAGGTTATGCTGCAATATAGACTTCATTGTACACTCTGATGATATTTTTCGCATGATGTTTCATCTTGTTAAATTTTACCATATTCCTCATGGCTAGTGGTAGGACTAAGTTATCTTTCTGTAACTTTTGTTTGTCATTGTTTTCCCAGTTGGTTATGCTATTTAAGCTCAAAGGACAGGTGCCTATGACTAATTGAATTTATGCATGGTATATTTCACCAGACTCATGTTAACTAATGCATAGTAAATAATACAATTGCAAATAGATGGCTATTGATTGTCTTTTACTTGTACTTATAATTGGCTAAAGCAACCAGTTTGTATGTTTTGTATAACACATTGGTGCCATGAATGTTTAATTCTTACGTAGGCTTTGTTGATCGAGCTAAGCCCTTAATTGTTCTTATGTCTTTAGTTTGAAATGAATCTTGATCATTTGGGTATGATGATTTTTTTCTGATTCCACTTTGAAATAGGACGAGACAAGATTGCTGACTTTGAGATGAAGCTTATAGGTATTGACAGTGAGCATCTTGGCATTCCAGAAGCTGAATATCAAGCTATTGTAAGAATGCCATCTTCAGAATTTGCTAGGATTTATGAGGATCTCAATAACATAGAAGACACTGGTATTATATTACTTCTAATTTCGAGTATCAATAGCATTTAATTTCTTCTTGGTTGACATTTGGACAACATAGTCAAATTTTATTACTGATAAGTTTTGCTAATGGAACACAAAATTTAATATATGATATAATTAGTTCACCATCAGACAATTTATTGGGTCAGTAAATATCAAACATGAAAGACTTTTTATGGAAATTAAAATTGTATGCTACATTTCCTAAATATTATTATAACTTACTGGACATTTAATTTTCAGATAAGATTGTACTGTACATGTAATAATTTTTTAAATAAAAAATTGTGTAATATCTTGAAAATATACGTAAACTTAGTCAAACCTTCCATGGGTGGTTCGTTTAGGGTTGTGTAGTATGAACTTTATATATGTTGATCTTTCGGATGTTCTTGGCATGCATTTTTCTGTGCTCAAAATGTTTAGTTTCTTGATCTTAATCCACGTAGTATCCATGTCAAATTAACTTCAACTTGTCATATTTGATAGTAAATAAATTCATATTTCTTATCTTCGATCGCTAATCTCTAATTGCATTTTTTTCGTATAGGCATATATGGCTTTTGAAGGAGACGGGTTTGTGCTTTCCATGATTTATATTTTCTTTTTTAGCTAGCTCTTTTTATTAGATTTTACATCGCTAACATTTGTGCTTAAAACATATGAAATGTTGTATCTGACTAAATTTTATGGTATATGAAATTGATATAGCTTTGATCCATGGCTTAGTGGATCATCTTTAATTGATAAAGCTAGTTGGAATGCAATGGCAATTACAGGTGGATGAAACAAAAAAGTGTCTGTGTTAATTTCTAATAATAATTGGAAACAACATACAGATTATGTGCCTACTAAGTACCATCAATTTATCCACAATACACCCATTCTTCTCAAATGGAAAAAGACTATTGGAGTTGGACTCCTAGCATCTATGGATAGTTCACCATGAAATCAACTTGGAGTCATTTTAGATACAAGTATGCTGACTAGACAAAGATTATTTGGGATAAAGGATGCGCTCCTAAAATGTCTATCTGTGCTCTTATGGTCAAATTAAACAAGTTGAACACAAAGGACAGAATTAGCAGATGGAACTCAAATATAGATCAAACATGTGCGCTGTGCTTAAACCATTATGAAGATAGGGATCATCTTTTTTTTAATTGCCCTTATTCGAGCTACTTATTGGATAATATTATGTAGGAAATCAAGATCAAATTCGATAATACTCGTGACATAAACCAAATTTTAGAAATCCTATGTAAAAAGCAAAAGCATTACTCTTCAATCAATCGGACTAACAACATAATGTTCACTTCCCTGATTTGGAATATCTGGTGTGAGAGCAATAGCCGGATATTCAGAGGAATCAAAATGCCTTCTCATATGAGACTCAACCTGATAATTCAAGAACGTAAGATCCTCATGCAGTATAGATTGAGTAATCAATCGATGAACTCAAATAATAAACTTATCTCTACTAACTTCAATATTGCCATAAACACGCAAGACCATCAACGACCTCTTTGAATTCGGTCTGTCCATGATTGCAAATAGGAGTCGGTAACCTTTCTTTCCGCTTAATGGAGTTTAATTATGTTGCCTTCACCATTTGACCCCGAGCTTTTTGACATGGAAGATTAGATCTAATTTGAGAAAGTTACTTTACTTTCTCTCTCCTTTTTGGTGATATTTTGGTGCATTCGTTCGTTGTGCTTAGGCTTTGCTGGAGTCCTCATTGCTTGCCACATGTCTGTTTTGTAGCTGGGTTTTTTCCTTTTAGTCCGTGAATTTGTATTTGACTTTTATTTTTCTGAATCAGATGGTTTTAAGTGCATTTGTCATGTTTGTATACTCCTCCATCTGTTTGGCAACTTGGTCTGGGCATTGTTTATTTGTACTGTTAATATATGAAAATGATATGTACTTTTTTCCTTGCAAGCCATCCATCTAGGCTAGTGGGGTTGCAAGGTTTAACGAGGCATATCATGAAAATATATGTTTTCTTTTTAGTATATAAAGTACCATTTTCCAAAAAAATACATATAATATCATATTATATTATATCTATTTGTGTTTTATAAATTACATTATTCATGACTTTTATAATTGTTTTAAAATTGGTGCAGCAATTCTAAACTGCAGCAAAATTGTTGATATGCAGTAGCATTTCAAAATAGCGGTAGTACTTAAAGTAAAAAAATGCTACAAATATCATACCAAACAAAATGAAACCGTTGTTGAATATTTTTACAGCATTCAAAATTGCAGTATATTACTGTTCCAATTTGAAATAGGCTGTTTGACTTCATTCTCAAAACGTTGCCGAATGAGTTTGCATTGTTTAATAAACATTGCTAAATTAATTTACTACAGCGTTTTGTAAAAGCTTTGGTAGCTTTTTTAGCAACATTCCAGAAACGCTGCAGTATTCCTTGACTCTATTGTAGCATGACTTTTGGCAGTATTCTTTAAAATGCTGCGAATGATTACGATAGTGTAAATAAAACGCCATGAAAGCTCTTTTTTGTTGTAGTGTTGGCACTCGGGCGATGGCGTGGTGACCATCCTTATTATGACTAAGGAGTCGTACAAAGGCCAAGCTTGTATTATGGTGATGGCATAGTGACCATCCTTTATTACGAATAAATAACACTATGGCATATCATGACTCAAAAATCCTCGAAGGGTAACTATCATAAGCTTTCAGGTAATAATAAAATAAGTGACAACAATGCGACTATACCGCACGTTCTCACTCAATGTTTATTATGAGTTAGCCAACTTCACTTATGTATGGCCTCAATCGAACAAGTCCGGAATTAACCGAAAAAGTAAATTCTTGTGTCTCATACCACATGTTTTACTAAATCGTTCAGATCTCTTTCTCGTTCGCTCGAAGAGTGCAAACACATGTGATTATAAGAAAATATCTTACTTTAAGAAAACTAGTTCTAAAACGATTTTGCATAACAATATAGAAATTCTTTTCTTTCAAAATATCTTTATTATTGAGAAATATGTGTATAAATACATAAAATATGCTTTGAAAAAATATTATTACTAATAGAAATTTATTTAGAAAAATATTAATTCAAAATTAGCTTTTAATCGAAAATTTCCTTAAGAAATCGTTTCCAAATCATGTGCGCGAAACACCGAATTCAAGAGGTATTCAATTCAAATATTTAACAACAAATGCTCTTGAAAAACCATAAATTCATAGCTTAAAATGTTAACAATACTTAGCTACTGAATATATAAAGAAATGGTCACGAAACAACAACTAAAATTGCACAAAACTTAGCAATAGAACTCAGGACTATGGCTTATTTAGCCATTTTGACCCTTTAAAACCTAAAATATGATAAAATATAAAACACAAAAGTTGGAGATGATTGCCTTATCTCGAAACCAGAAAAAGGATAATCTAATTCGAACATATGGATCAAAAGTTATGGCAATTTCATTATCAGGACATAAAATTACAAAACTCTGAAAATCGACAGAGCTGCAGCTTAAAGAGCCAATTAGACCCTTTATAATACAAAATTTGGTAAATCTCAAAACATAAAAGTTGAATAGGATTGCCTTAGCTCAAATTCATATAGAGAATCATCTAATTTAGACATATGGATCAAAAGTTATGGTATTTACATTATCAGAACATAAAATTACCGAACTCTGAAAATCAACAGGGTTGCAGCTTAAAAAGCCAATTAGACCCTTTAGAACATAAAATCTGATAAAACTCAAAACGTAAAAGTCGAAGAGGATTGTCTTAGCTCGAAGTTAGAATAAAATCGCCTAACTTGGACTTAGGGATTAAAAGTTAACACAATTATATTATCACGACATAAAATTACGGAACTTTGAAAATCGAAAGGAGTACGGCTTAAAAAGCCAATTAGACCCTTTAAAACATAAAATCTGATAAAACTCAAAACATAGAACTTGAACAGGATTGCCTTACTCGAAGTTGGAAAAATAATCACCTAATTCGAACGTACGAATCAAAGGTTATGGCCCTTAACATAGAACTTGAACAGGATTGCCTTACTCGAAGTTGGAAAAATAATCACCTAATTCGGACGTACGAATCAAAGGTCATGGCCCTTTCATTTTCAGACCATGAAATTACAAAATTCAAAAAGGTCAAGAAAAACATCAACTAAGACAAGAAATATACGGTAATTATTTCTCAACAAAATTTGCAGTACAAGAACATTCACAAAATGCATTGTCTATTCAAGGAACAATGCGAGTAAACTTACCTTACAGTGAAAATACATGAAAATTACGGCAAATTAGAATCTTTTGCTCCACTAAAAGCTTTAAGAACCTGAAAATAGAAAGATGGATGGACATGCCAACCCAAAAAATAAAATTACAGCAAGTATATGTTTTGATTTTTGATCCCAGATGAAACATTTCTTGGTTTTGGAGTGATTACCTGTTAGAATCTCACAAGTGTCATTAAATTTTATTTTAATTTTTATTTACGTTATGTTTGGCTTACATATTAGAGAGGAAGGAATTAGAAGGGTTTAAGGCTGAGGAGAAAAGAGACGGAAGAAGAAATGTACATACTGAATAAATCAATCAGTATGCCTGTTTCTTCTCTTATCTCATGGGTAAATGGGTTTGGATATAACCCAACCTTACCCAATAGCCTAAATGCCTATTTAATTTATAATTACACTAACTAACACATATTTTAGGCTAAATAACCTATTTGTTTAAAAAAATTTACATGTTTTAAGCATCATAAAATTATCAAACAACAAATGTTCACTACAAGAAAAACAGTCTTTTATAACGCTAATTTATAACGCATTGTTTCATTGTGTTATTGTTTATTCTAATTTCTTTTATTTGGAGCCAGTGTTTGGTTGCGTAACGCTTTCTGCCGCCGATAATTTCCTTTTTGCCGCATCGTCATCTAATTATTTTGCTCTTCCCTCTTCCGTAAATTATTTCCCTCTTTTTTTCATCCCTCTTTCTGAAATTATTCTTTCTCCAAAATCACAAAATTGGCAGATCCCAAACCAAACTGTTATCCTTCTTTAATTTAAATTTTATTTGTTTTGCTCACTACTTGCTTCCTCTCTCACCAGCCTAAATCAAAAACCCGTTACCCCTAATTTGATTTTGTCTTGAAAATTCGAACACGCACGATTGATGAAAAAAAGGATGCATGATCTAGGCCAAGACAGCCGATGCATGCGAAGACGGGTGTAGCACTTGTAGGGCCAACGCGATCGTGAGGCCACAATCAACCTGGGAGCGAACAAACTAGGTGACGATGCAAGTCTTAAGCTGCGTGCGTATGCGGAGGCAGTTGCTAGCATTCGATTTGGGGGTGAGGAGGCTGAAGGCGAACTGGGCAGTGGCAAGGATGGTAATGAAGATGATTGACATTTAGGCAAAGTGTGATTGCGATTTTATGAAGCGGTAGTGGAATGGAGTGCTGGCGGCTGAAGTTAGGTGCAGGCAAGTAGGACTTCGCTTAGTATTTTTGTAAGTTTTACACTCAAAATATTATCTTAATCTTATTTGCTATGCAATATTAACAGTTGTATCCTATATTGTGTGAAGTTAGGTGAAGGCATTATTTATCACCGTTCATTTCATTTGTTTAGGATTTTTATTGTTCAATGTATTTTCAGTACATTTGTTTATCACACTTCATTTCATATGTAGACTTTGGGAGTCCCATAAATTATTATAGAATAAGTTGGAGTAGATATGCATTCTTCAATCAATTTGATAATCATGCCACGGAAACCCATACATGCCAGCATATGTAATATGAATTTTCTATAAATTTTGTCATAGTTTATGCAATCTACTTTTATGCAAGCTTTATCTGCACCCTACTTGTTAAAATTTCTCACTAATTCATGGGCTAGAAGAGATTTTTCTTAAATATGTCTATCTTTGATGAATGTAGTCCGCATTTTGATATAAAGTACGGTAGAATTAGTGTTATTCTACTGCACAACACTTTGCTAATCGCCTTGTATATCATATTGCAACTTGTAGTGGGTCTGTAGTCTTCAATCTTGCTTGGCTTATCGATTTTTGGAATGAGTGTGGTGAATGTGTGATTCAGTTCATGCAAGATTTTTCTTGATGCAAATGATTTTTGAACGGCTTCTAATATTAAATCTTTCAGGTCATCCCAGTGTCTCCTGAATAGCAAGGAGTTCCAGCCATTTGGCTCTAGGCTCGGATAAATGTGGGCCGAGAAGATAGCATCTTTGACTTATTTTTCAGAGATTCTTGCCTGTAGTATTTCCACTCCTTCATCATTGACCAAAACCATACAATCAATATGGGTTAAGCCAAATTCATAATCACCGTTATAAAAGTTAGTAAAATATGAAATTGTCTCCTATTCAAATTTCTCCAAGTTTGTAATTAGTTCACCATTTTCATCTAGAGTATTGAGTAGGCTATTGTGATTTTGTCTGTAAGACATTTTGGTGTAGAAAAATTTGGCCCATTCATCCCCTTCAGTCAACCATTTTTCTTTAGTTTTTTGTTTGATTTCAGTAGCTTGTATCTTTGGTGCATTTCTTAGTAGCTTTTGATTTTCATAATGTTTCTCATTTACAATGACATGTAGTGGATTTTGATCCAAATAAAGACAAAGCATCGTCACATTTCTGCTGCAACTTATTAATATGATCTTGTTGTTTAGGCCTTGTTTTATTCTAGTTCTTTAATCTGTTCCTTACTTCTTTAAGTAAGATAACTAAAGTGTACCATCCTTTCCCTTTAGTTAGCCAAATGTTTTTAATATCAACAAATTCATTATATCTTCAAAAAGGCACCCGTGATTAGCATATTTGAAAGGCCTACCCTTGACCTAAATGACTGTTGGGTTGAACTGAATATGTAAGTAGGAATGATCACTTATGGAACAAGGAAGTACTGTAACATTAAGCATTGGCATTTTATTAATTCTGCATTTACTAGCACTCTGTCTAATCTACATGTTATCTTTTTTTCTTCTCCACTACTTTATGTGTACTTTAGACTTGAATGGTGTGCTTCTAGAAGTCCAACTTATACCGCTTAATGATTGAATTCAGCAATCTGGGATAGCTTCAGGGTAAGACCACCTTTTTTCTCATTAGTATCTAATACAGCGTTGAAATCACCTAGCATCATCCACCCCTTTTTAATTTGTTTTGCCAAGTGAATAACTTTATCGCATAGTTTATGTCTGATAGATGCTCAACTATGAGCATAAACAAAAATGGTTGTGATGCATAACCCTCCTACATTTGAAACTTGTGTTGTTATTTGCTGATCATCCATATCTATAAGTTTAACCGACCAAATGGATTTATGCCAAGTAATTAAGGTTTTTTTTCTTTTGACTAAACAGAATTATTATTCATGCTTTGCTAATTAAAACCAAAACCATTTTCAAACATCTTCATAAACTGGTTCTCTATTTTATTTTCAAGAAAAATCAAGTAGGGTTTAATTTGTTTCTAATGTTGAAGAGGTCTAATTTTTTTTGTATCACTATTTGGACCACTTACATTCCAACGTAGGAATGACACTTATGATGCTTTGCTTCTAGTAAATGGAGCTAAAGCCGATTTATTTAGCTATTGATTTTTCTCTTCTTTACTGAACTATTTTTTATACATTGGAATCTCCTTGGTGTAATTAGATTTGTGTGATATGGCATTGTCTACTTCATCTTCACTATTATCCATAAAAATGTTTAAATTTATTATCTCCTCCATATTTGTAGGGATATACTTTTCTAGCTCTTGATCCAAGTATTCATTAGGAGCCAAGTCCTCATTTGCCTCAAAGGACAGGGAATTCTTCTCATGCTGTGTCTGGACCTCCTCCTAGTTTTGCTCCACCTTTGCCCTGTACTTCTGTCTTTGATCGTGAGGGTATCCTTGTTATCTGCTTTGACTGTTAGGCTTTTATATTTATTGTAATTATATTTTTGGCTTGCATCAGTGTTAATAACTTCTGTCCTCTCTAAGAATTCGGGAATTTAGTCTGTTCCCTGATTTTGTAAAGGCTCGTAGATTGGAGAAGGCACCGATGTGTGTAGTTTTATGGTAGTTTTTAGTCTCCACTATTTTATGTTGTTTGATTTTGGGATTGGTCATTGTAATGAACTATACCTAAAACACTTGCACTCTCTGCAAAAGGGTGAAATTTATTCATATTCCACATCTTGAATGTAGGTTTTGCCCTGACCATCTTTAGCTCTTATGGATTTATTAGAAACTGTGTCCGCTTTCACTTCAACCATTACTTCAGCATACTTTAATCTCTAGACTTTCCTGTGTTCTCATCTATATCAATAGGTTTACCAATTATGCTTGCTAATTTACTGATACCTGTAGCATTCCATAATGCAAAGTGTAGGTTGTTTAGTCTAACCCATACTACGTATGACTCAAGCATGTCTCTTTCAAATTGAAAGTTAGCGTCATATTTCTTCATGAATATTAGTTTACTGTCCATGAACCATGTACCTCCATTTAGGACTTTCTCTATATCTTCTTGCAGGTCAAATTTCAACAAATAAAAGCCACCATCCCCCGAGAAAACTTCCTTTTTGTTTCATTTAAATAAACAATTATATGAAATTTTAGAAAGACATTTTATTCATTAGGATTATTGGTGTCAAGTGTAGATATTACAATTCACAAGTATGGATATTACTAATGTAGATATTACAATTTGAAAAACTAGATATAGATATCACAAGTCTACAAATATTAAAATATGCTTATTATGATCTGGTTACATGATTTTTCTAGTTAACAAATTAAAACTTTAAATATATTATAGCTATTTTTTCCATAAAGAGGATAATGCATAAGTAATGTCATTGCTAACTATTTACTACAGGTTTGGAAACAAGGACACCTAAATTTAAAATTTTATGAGCAAATGCTTTATCTAGAGATGCATTAATAGCTTAAATGCAGAGATGAAAATGGAGTTCCTAATGCACTAAACTGGCATGTACTGACTAAACCAGATTGCATGGTTTTGGAGCATGGCAATGAAGTGTTGAGGCATGAAAATATCGCTAGATTAGCTTAGATAAGTAAGGACAATGCATAACTATTTTCTGAGCTGGTTGAAATGTTGCTAGCTGAACTGTTAGGTTCTCTATTATTCTTTTATTTCTTTATATGGGAGAGTTTCTCTATTTGATATACATATACATACATACACGCATGCATATATACATATATGCATATTTTTTACGATTTCCAATGTCAATATAAAACCTAACTTGTAAACAATTATAAATTATGATAATATTATATTTTCCTCCTTATATTAGATTTGTCATATACTCATAAATACGCACTTCGAACTTGTAAATAACATAGGGTTATAACTAAATTCTACTGAATGATATAATCACGTGCTCACTTTACTTAATTCTCGTAACTACATATCATAATACTGATGTTAGTGAGCTCCCACACGAATATATTTTGTTCTTTGCGGTCGTGGGCAGTGTCATCTGTTCCTATCATGTCATCCCGTTTTGAACTAAAGCATTTTTAATTCAATTGAATGTGTGTTGCAGTCATTTCAGTAAAAATTATTTAATGTTCCATATTCATGAATGCTCGCAAACAATTATGTCCTTTTATTTGGTTAATTAAATATCTGATGTCCAGCATAAAATTTCCAAAGTTGGTTTCGAGTTAAATTTGCTTAAGGAGCCGGTTGAAGATTTAGTGAGTGTCAGTGTTATTAAAATCACAAAGTTAGAAATACTTGACCAGAATGTATAGTTAGCCCGAATCAAGTAAGCTGTTTCTCTCACAGGATGGAAAGTTCAATGCAATTGAATACAAGCACGTAAATTTTGATATACATGACTAGTGCTTTCTATTTCTTCTCAGACTGCAAACCGTCATATAAAGTGATTGTAGAGAATATATTTCAGTCCGTTCATCCTCGAATTTGAGCTTCATTGGATAGTTCAAAGTGCTCGGTCATAAATTTTTTATGATTTTTTTTTGTTATCTTTCCTAATTAATTGTATGTGTCATGCAGAAATTCACTTTGCGATGGTGTTATATACCTATACCAGTTTATACAAGAGAATGGTGGAGGAAAATCACCCAAGTTCTTCCAGGTTAGCTTTTGAGACTTTTCAAGGGAATAAATATTGAAAAAGTTATTTTGTACAATCCAATTAGGCATGTGGATAATCATATTTTGTGCTTCCATTGTATTTCTACCATTTAGGGTCGGGTCCCAAATACAGTTTTATGGACCATTTGCTAGTTTCTAAGTGGCACATCCACCCTAAAGAGCGGCCTTATGCGTTTTGCGATATTTTGTGCTCTTCTATAACCATGTATACGCTTTTATACATAAGGTTTGATGGAAAGTGGTATGTAGTTGATGTAGTGCATGACTTTTGGTTAATGTTTCTTAAAGCAATGGTGAGGTTTATAATTTAATAAAATAATACTAATAATTAAAATAATACTAATAATACTAAAGCAATGGCTAGCTTTATTTGCCAAGTCAAATTGTATGGAAATCATGTGGCAGTGGCAGTGGCAGTTATATAGATGATAGCTAGGCAGGATATAAAAAGGAATACTGGTGATTGAAGAGATTAAGCAGTCTAGTTGGTTATAGGCAGTGGGTGATTGAAGTGATTGCGTGATTGCGTTGTGGATTGGAGGGGGTGAGGAGGTGAGCAGCAGTATAGTTGAAACTGGGTTGTAAGTTGATGGACAAGGTCTAGTGTTGATTTTGGGTCTGGCGTGGGAGATAAGGTTGTTGTTTTGATTGGATGGAGGCATGGTGATGGTAGGTAAATATTTTAGGTTGGGGAGTTGTTTGAAGAATTTCTGGAAACATGGAAAATAAAGTAGTAATGAATGTTGCCTATTTTTGGCAGTGGAGTTGTTTGACATGTTTGGTCTTTTTTGCATGGTGATTGAAGAGGGATGGTTGGAATGGTTTGGCTTGTTCAGTTGTAGTGATATGTAGGGTGTGATTGAAATTGGTGATTTTGGTTAAGGGAGGTTATTTGACTGAAATGGTCAGGCCATGAGTGAGGAATGTTGTAGAGATTTAGACGAGGGTGAAGTGGAAGTTAGTGAAGCAGTGGAAATTTTTGAAGTAGTGACAGATTGAATAGTTGGTAGTTTTAATGAGTGGTTGGAAGGTTTCTGTTATGATGATGTGAGGCAGTTTACTTGGTATCAGAACTCATGTCCTCTACACTTTTGTATAAATTCATTGCATCCGGTGAACGAGAACTTGCCCAAAAGTTTAACAATAGATCCCAGCGGAAAGGACAATAAGCTAAATAGGAGGTCCACGAACCCTTCTTCAGCTTCTATGTACAATACCTTATCAGTGGATTTGCATGTTATAAGTTTTGCGTTAACCTTCTTTGAATCATTGTCTTCATCATTGTCTTCGACTTTTGGAAATTTCGAATAACATAGAGTTTTTTCGATGATATCAGTCTTTTGAAAGTATATATCAGTTATTGGAGATTTAGAAGTAAGTGATCTCTTAAACAAGTCCTCTAGCTGCAATACATTAAATGTCTTAATATTACATAACATGCCTATTCTACCTTTCTTCAACTAAATTACAATAATTTTGTTAATATCCGTCCAGGATGGGAGTTTATAACCCGTTCCGTAACCCCACACTAGACCTTAAACTGTATAAAGTAAAATTTAATAAAAGACGGGGGAAAAAATCAATGTTTGTGTGGATGGTTTATTAACTGTAAAGAATAATGGACATCGTAGAAATGAAGCAAATTTAGCTTACCGATTTTACATCCAGATCAAAGCAAGTTTCTTCAGTGTTGTCCAAATCTTCAATTCCAAGCTTTTGAATTACAGTATGAATGGTCGTAGTGGAAGCAGGAATGACACACAAATCATCAGCAATTATGAGTGGTTGGAGTAGCAGAGTCGCCGGTGAATTCTGCAGTGAGGTCGATCAGAGGCTATGAAAAATGGTGAGTTTTTTTTGAGGTGAAGTTGTATATACGTTAGGCTGTGAAGTATGCTTGTGAATGAGGGAGTTGCAGGCTAGACAGTGTGTCGCGGTGGTGTAAATGAGTTGGGGTAGTGATGTATATTTAGTGGCAAGGGGAGTGTGAGTTGAAGTGACAGAAGTGAAGGAGAACAGTGTGGGTTGAAGAAGGTGACAGGAGCTGGTTGTTTTCTCTGTTAGTGGTAGGTTGATGGGTCAGTGAGGGGTTAGGGGAGGGGATAGATGTAGAGAAGGCAGTGGTAAAGGCAATGGTGGCAAATGCTTGTAGTTGCAAGCAGTGGGGAAGACTGTGGGGATATGTAGGAGTTTTGTGGTTTTATGGTAAGGAAGTGTTATGGTTTGAGGTGGAAGAATGGAAACAGTAGGCAATGGATTGAAAGTGAAGTGCTGCTGTTGGATATTTGATGGTGAAGTGAAGTTAGCTGGGAGCTGATGTTGAATTGTATGCGAATGAAGTAGTTCAGGCAATTGGAGTGTTGAGAGGTGGTTCTCTGGCAGATGATTGGTTTGCTTGATGAAATGTGGGTTGGCATTTTTGTACTGTGGTTTGGGCAGAAATGTGATCAGAGATGATGGTTTGTTGAATGGGTGGAAGACTGACAGAGGTGAATATGAAAATGGCAGTAAAAATGGAAGTGTGGATGGGTTGCTGAGTTGTATGCTTGTATAAGTGGCAGCAACAGGGGGGCAAGTTTGTGGTTTCAGAAGGGAGAAAGTTGATGCTTTTGATGTGGAGTTGAGGTGATAGGAGATGTGTATGGATGGTGGAGCACTGATTGATGACTATGGGGAACAGTAAAGTGGGGGATGGACTGTGAATGTAAAAATTGTAGAAATGAAAAAAGAAATGCAAATTGTAAAAAGAAAATTTGTAAAGTAAATAAAATGGAAATTTTTTTGGAAATAAAATTGTGTATATTATTTATCTTAATGTAATTATTAAATAAAATTGTGTATATTATTTATCTTAATGTAAAAACATCTATCATTAATTATGTATCGTTCTTAATGTAATTATTTATCTTATTTGCAGGTGTGTGAAAGAAGAAGATGCTAAAGTTGCGATCTTCATTTTAATGCAAACAATCAAATATGTGTTTGGTTTTTTTTGTTAAACTATGCTACTATTTTTTGGGGTGTGCTTAAAATATTTGCTACTACGTTTTGATGTGTATGAATATTTGGTATATTTAATGTAATGTGTTACATCTTTATATTTATTATCTTTTATGTTTATTGTTGTGTTTTTGATATTGGTATTTAATACTGCAGTTTATTAGTAGGATGTAGAAATTTTTTGAATTGTGAAATTAAATTACAGCACTTCAAAACCGCTATAATATTTAATAGCGCCTAATGGCCGCTATCAAATTTGTTAGTATTAAAGATGCAGACCATAAAAAGCGTTATGGTATTACAAAAAGCGCTATAAATAATGATGAATGATAGGTCAGTAAGCGCTATAAAATAAGATATTATAGCAGAGTACAAGCGCTATTGTAGCTGACTTTTTATAGCGGATATTGGAGTTGTGACAAGTCACCGTCTACAATAACTTGTTCAAATACAGCGCTAATAATCCGCTATTAACACTTTCTATAGCGCAATATTAGTGCTATCTTAGAAAAAACAAAAAGCATTTTGTGGCGAATAACGAATTTCATAGCGGGCTAATAGCGCTGTGATATTAATCAATAACGCATATTTTGCCGCTATAAAAATAAATAACATAGCGCAATATTTGCGCTATGAAATTAACAATTTTTATAGCGCTTTTTTTGTGCTATCTAATGTTGGTTATTTTTAATCACATGTCGTTATACAACTTTTATCGAACCGCTATAATATCCTTTAATAGCGTTTTTCGGGCGCTATCGTAGGGTCTTTTTGTTGTAGTGGTTTCAACATGAAACATATTATCGAGACAAAAATATAAATTTGTTATTAAAAATTATCGTCTTTAATTAAATGTCGTTAATTATGTTTTATCTAATAAAATGTATAATTAATTTCAAAAGTTACTTAAAATTCATCTTTTTGTCCATATTAATATAACAAAGGGTTATAAAAATAATTACACAGCTTATAAATCATTTTGGACAATATTTCACATATTTACTTCACAAAACTAAATTTTTTTATTTTAAACAAGTCTTTAAAATAAATGTCACCATTTAGCAACAATTAACGAAATTATTGCTTTTTTCCAAATTAAATTCCTTTGTTGTTCTTTTAACATAGAAATAAAATAATATAGGCTTAAGACTACATTCCATTTTAATGAAAAAATATTCCAATATTATATTTTGGAAATTAATTCTTTTATTTCCATATTTAAAAGAAATTACAATAATTGGCCCTTAATTCAACCAAAATGACATAAATTATTATTCATCAATTTTTTCACCTTGTTTATTCAAAATAAACAAGTTTAACAAATATTTATCTCCCCAAATTCAACTTTTTATCAATTACCAAATTAAAATTATTATTTGGTTTAATTTCTAGGTAATCACAAAACCAATGTTGTTACACTGCTGGCCCTTGCCAGTATCCGCTCATAATTTTCATGGGCTTACTATGAGCTTGTCTATTTGACATCTTCCTTTACACATAGTTTTCATAGCTTACTATGAACATGTCTATCTGACATTTTCCTTTATACATAGTTTTCATGGGCTTACTATGAACCTTTCTATCTGAAATCTTTCTTTATACATATTTTCATGGGTTTACTATGAAGCTATTGGCTCCTGCTAATATCTTTCCCTTTACACAGTTTTCATCGGTTTATTGAGAACTATAGGCCCCTTCCAATAACTTTCTTTTATATTTTAGCATCACATATTCTGGTCTTGCTGACCATCTAGATGCAATTCTACTCAATCAGGAGTTTTATCAATTTATATTCACTATTAGGTTAACCCAACCGGTTCTTCTACCCTTTATCCTCAAAATGCAATTATGGTTCCAATTAAAAGTGAATATATTCATATTTGAAGAAGAAACATAACAACATAGCCATACCGCTTCTATGGGTTTAAATTTATCAAAGATGGCTTCTTCTTAAAACCATTATAAAAAAAACTCTTTTAATATAGCCATAGGTTTTTCCTTTTAAAAATAGAGTTTGGGTCATAAAACCTTTCGATACCTTCAAAAACTAGCTTTCGACTTCATAGGATAGCCTCCTTCAAAAGCCTTAGAAACATTAGGCTCGTGCCTTATAATACTTTAAAACTTACCTTTTGAAACCTTTTGAATAAGGTAAAGTATTAACATTTTAACTTTAGAAGCATAGCTTCGAAACCTGTTGAAAGTATCTCTTTCGACATCAATGGAAGTAAGCCTTCCAAAAACATTGAAAGTACCCCTTTCAAAAGCTTTAGGTTTATACTTGAAATATTATTTGGATTAAGGTGAATACAGTCGAAAGCATCTGTTTTGAAACCATCCTTTATCATATAAAAATAATGGGGAAAACTTGATAGCGTCGGCACCATCTCTTTCAAAAGCATTTAACATCTGGGTAAAAAAAACTGGAAGGTTGGCGTCAAAACCCTTCTTGAAGCCATCACTTCGAAACCCTAATCCCTTTCGAACGTTTGGGAAGTGGCTTAAACTTTATAAAACAAAGTATCCTTTTGATAGCATTGATATCTTCAACATCATCTAAAGGTCAAAGGACGGAAGCAGGGTATCGACTAGGTCGGATCCCCTTCTTTCAAAACATTATTTCTTGAGTAAAGGAACTCGGTCGAGAGAATTTATAAGTTAATGGAAACCCTTTTGAAACCTTAAAGCCTTTTTCGAAACCATCTCCTTCAACTCCATTGAAGGCTAAAACAAAACAAAGACAGGTGCTTTTCATTTTAAAACAAACCAAGGTTACGACTCCTATGGAAGCTATGCTTTCGACACCTTACCATCTACCTTCCTCCAATCCTTTACGTACCATCTTAGTGATACCTTGTGTATTCGTTTCGGTAGGGTAGGTTTCGACTAAGATAAAGGCAGAAGCTTCTGTGTCGAAAGGTGCTTTTCTATGTAGGTGGAACCAATTTCTGAGAAAACCTGGGGCAGTTCTTTATAAAGTAAATTTTTCTCTAACTAACCTGCCATGTGTCAACACAAATTTGGTTGATTTAACATTTCAAATACTTTTTCAAAGATTAACTACCACTAGTCAGATCTAAACCATGATTAAGTTAATCTATTAAGCCCTTCTACTAATCAAATCCAATTTTTCAAAGAAGTTCCTCTTCTAAAATAATTTAATTTGCATAGCAAATCACTTTGAAAAAATCCTAAGATATTTCAAAAATTCACTTTAATCATGTTATCTAACATCCATACCCAAATTCTCCATATATTTTCCAAAATAAATTTATAAACCCAAATAACTATAATTTACTTTGAAAATTCATAATAATCTTTCCAAGGCTTCGAAAATTCTCCAAATTGAAACCCAACTCTAAAATCATTCTCATAACATAAAATTTTTCCATGGCATTTAAATATCAACAGATCTCGGTTTTGACCTAAAACTGTGCAAAATTTTTTAAACAATCTTTATCAAATTAAGTAAATTTTAAATCTAGCATATCATCACCCAATATATCATAAAAACGAGTTTACCCTTAAATCCAAGAATATATGATTTAAAAAAACAGAGATGGAATTATTATTTACCGTGATCTAGATAAGGAGATTGGATTGAGATTGATTCCCTTAAGCTTGAATTTTTAGCTTTTAATTTGATTTCCTCTTCTTCTTAATGGCCGGCCGTTCCTCTTTCCTTTTGTTTGTGTTTTCAAAAATGATGTGAATAGGAAGAATAAGGTAGGAATGAATATATATATGGTTGGAAGCTATAGACGACAATTTCTAATATGCCTTTGTGCAATTTGCTTACCTAAAACCTTTCTTAAGCCCATTAATTAGTTTATTAGGCTCGTCCCTTAATTAATTAATTGAAGACTCAATCCCCTTATCACTTATAATTTACACTATTCTATTTCATTTATCTAATTAAATCTCTTGAATAATGTTATCAAAAATTAGGGTGTTACACATTACCTAGTTCTTGATTCACCACCCATCGTCGCCCAAGATTGTGTGAGCCATTGCTCCCCTCTTGGCTGGTAGGCTATCCACGATGATGAATTACTGAACATTCATTTCCATGTAGGGGAAGGCCCATGCCTTCCAAAGAGGATGGGTTCATATTCCTATTACCTTGTTTGTGGATTGCCACCCTTCCTTGATAAGGAATATGTGATCCATCGCTCACCTCCTAACCGACAGGCTATCCATGAGGATGAATTACCAAGCATTCATTTTTTTAAGGAATGCCAAGCTATCCTACAAGGATGGGTTTTCATGTGCATGTAATCTTGTTTAGGGACCGCTGCCCTTCGCTTCCCAAGACCGCACAAGTCATCGCTCCTCTCCTGACTGATGGGGTATCCATAAGGATGAATTACCGAGCATTCATTTCCTTGTTGGGGAACTCCGAAGCTACCCAAAAAAGATGAGTTTTCATGATTACTTTGCTTAGGGACTGTCACCCTTCACCGCCCAAGACCGCACAAGCCGTCGCTCTCTTCCTAGCCAATAGGCTATCCACGAGGATGAATTATTGAGAACTCATTTCCCTGTCGGGGACTGTCAAGATATTTACAAAAGTTGAATCCTCATTTGTTTTTTTGTTTGGGGATTGGCCTCTACACTAGGAGTTTGGGTGAGACATCTTTCTCATATGCACTAAGATGCATCGATGGTTGGATGCATGGCTATAATAGTATGTACCTCTCATCCAAGATGTGCATCATCCTTTGAATGGGATGGGACACTATTGTCTTGATTGACACTGTTACCCTGATGACATCAAAGTCCAATATCCATAGTGTGCATGTGAAAGAATAAGCTGGGTCAACCTTTGCTTGCAGCATGTCACCTAGAGGAACTTTTAACTTGCTCAGCATTTAAGTTTGAACTGGGACAACCTACCTTCAAAATAACACACCTTCTAATAATTACTATCTGCTAAGTTCTGATGAACGATGTCCCCATCTACTTGTTACACCATTATCACTCCATCATACAAGAGTGCTCGAGCCATCCATGCCCTATTATGTTCTAAGCAACAAGCGACATATCACCCTAAGAACCCTTAAACTATACGCACTCAGGTTTGAGCTAGGTCCCATCCGTCGCTATGCACATGATCTCTTATCACCTAGAAGAACCCATAGGAAAGCATGTGCTCCAATGTGGTGCCGGTGCCACCCGCCACTCGATGCTTTGCGAGCCCTCATCTCGTATGAACAAACAATCGGGCTCAGCCCGTCGAATAATAATCTTGCTACTTAGCGTAATTTAAGCAGAGTTTTTACTGAAATAATATAGGAATGCCTTGAGCAACGCATCCTCAAGAGAACTCTATGCCCCTCGGCACTTAGGTTCAAACTAGGATTGCCCATCAAAGAAGCAACATGGTAAGTCTCAACTACCACACACCGGCCTCAGCACCTAATAAGCACCGGGTGGTAGGCATGTCAACGAATGCCCAAAAATTCTGAAATTCATCTACATCCATATTTGAATAGCTGATATATATCCAATATTCGAAAAATAGGATGCGAATAAGAAGGTATTCTCATCCGAAAAGTAACCATCCAGTTTTTGTAAAGAGTATAATAATTATTTTGGGTATTTTTGTACAATGAAAGACTTATGTTTATTCTTTTTTAAGTTAATAGTTTGTGTGACATAAATTTATTGCATATTAATTGCTTAAAACTATTTATTGTCATCATATTTGTATATTTTTGATACTTTTATAATCAATGAGATTGAAAAAATACCATGTTAAATCAAAATTTTCTATTTATATTTCTCGATTTATCTATCGTTAGTGGATATGATAATTATTCGATATCCATCCACATCCACATCCACAAATGTAGATATCTGATATCTGAAAATGTTTTCGAATGTAGATAAGGATATAAAGCTATTTGTATCTAAAAGTATTCATTTACAAGACTAGCGTTCAGCATGGTCAACGCTCACTTTTGAGTCCCTCGATAAGACCAAGCAGATAACCGAAGAAATTTAGTCAGATCAGTGCAAAATACTGTTAGTTATTCCAAAAATGCTACCACACAAGTTGAAATCAAGAACAAACTACTAAAGTTGATTTATCAAACAATAAGTTTGCAATAAAGAATCCGCTTTATTAGGCTCAATGGTGCACATGGGTACAATGGCCGCCCCGCTAGGCTTAAAACTGTTTCCAATTGCTAACTAATGTAAAAGAATAAAAAGAAAGGAAAGAAGAAGCACCCCAACAGCTCCTCCAAGGTAGGCCTGGCGGCTCTCATATCATCTCTCGGAAAGTGCTTGGTAGTCGAAATGATCAAGCACTTATTGAAGTGTGTACTACCACCATCAATGACTTGTACATTGAATCTCACAATAGATCACGAAGAGCTCCTAGGAAACCTCACCAAGGAGCAGATTAAGACCTCAGCGGTGATATCTGAATCAGAGGCACCAACACCTCCTTCCAACGGAGCGCAGAAACATCCAAACTGACATAAGGTCAGGAAAACAGGTGCATTAAAGCAATGAAGTGCCTAGCACCCTCAGATCCATAACTCGAGACTAACGTTCGATCGACATTAGAATTTGGCCAGTGGACCTGGATCGTAGCTAAAGGTAAGTTCCAAGTCAACCAGCAAAAATCCAAAAGAAGCGATCCAAACTACTGTCAGTAAACACGGTTCAACACCTATGAAGGCTACCTCCTTTCTAATCTTTTAGAATGGTAAAGGAAACTTGAAACAAGTTAAATAAAAAATACCAAACACTTAAGAGACATGGGAGAGGAAAGGGAAGGCAAAGTAGTCCGTTTTTATTAAGAGAAAACCATGCAAAGTTCAAATCTACAAAAGAAATTAAATGGCCAAAGCTACGTGGGCCTAAAGTGGAAGGGGAAGGTTGTATTTATATGCCTCTCACTTCAATTACAGCCATTGTAATCAAAAAGGCAAAAGAAAACTTAATCATTCAAAGATGTCAAGTGTTGTATCACACCACGCACTAGGGAGAACAACACCTTTTGTTGCATCTCAAGAAGAACTACCGTCATAACTAATGGTGTAAGACCACATGGATAGGGTTTTAGAGAAGGAAATATGGGGATTTCTACTATCGAGACGCATGCTGAAGGGATTGTAGATAACTATGAGGTCTTGATACATGCTCAAGAAGTAGGGATCATAGGGACGCTCATTATTGATCGGTACAAGGAGATCTGTTTAACCTTAGACCTATAAGAGGTAGTCTAGTGTCTTGGCTTTACAAAGTGGCATAGACTCGGGCATCGATGGGACTGTGACTATATGTAGTCATTGACCAATACGGGGGGAACATGTGATTTATCATATATCCATTGACATTTGAGTTGAGACATGCGAGATTGTTTGACGTGTGCCATATTTGCTATGTTTGATGTGGATACCACACGATGTTGGATTATTACATAGTATACCTAGGCAGCATATACTGTACTTTGAGTGCTAGTACACTAATTTGATACTGATAATAGATTAGCATACTATCGATGTTATATGCTAACTTGTTAAATGCAGAGATAGGTCGGGTATGATTCTCCATATCTCATGTTCCTATCTATTATATCAATTTTTGTAGTATTTCGAGATTATAGATCGCTCATACCAAACTGTTGTCTAACTCAATATTTATGCTTTGCTTCTTATTATCACAAATACTCTTAATGAGCAGATTCTAGATAATAGGTCTGAGATAGCATGTGGAGCTATATTGAAGACGAGTAGGTGGTCGGCTCTTTCGTACATATATTTTGGGCTATTATTGTTATTCCATTTTGCAATACCGTGGAGCTATTATCGGTAGTTACTTATTAGAGAGAGCTTTCTATTTAATGTTCATATGATTATGTATAAATTCTATTTCCACTTTGTTTTGTATAATTATGATGGATCGATATGCTTTGATTTACTTGGTTCATTTTTTATACTGCTAACTTGCCTATTTGATATCTATGTTGATTATTATATTTTATCCTATGCATTGTGAGTTATATGACAGGTTCTATTTTGGATTTTTTTATTTTACCCTCGATTGTCACTCTACATCGGTAGGATGTTGTTGCAGCACACTATCTATGGTATTTAGGTATCGTAGGTGTATGATGGTCGATGTAACATAAGTGTATGTATATATATATATATATATATATATATAACACCATACCATATATATATATGTGTGTATGTGCATGGGTTATTGATGTGGTTGTTGTGATTCATTAATTACATATATTGATTTACTAATGAACATTGAGATAGTAATGTATATCTTCTAATATGTTGTTATGTGTTATAGTTTTCATGTTACATACTCAATTCCAAAGATATAATTCTTTGTATGCTTAATTTTGTAGCATTTAACATGGTTGGAAAATTAGATTATATTGTTGAGATTTGTACAATCACTTGCGTCTTAATGTTCGCACTATGTGCTCATCTGATTGCTTTTGAATCATTTATAAAAAATCACTAACTTATGTTACTTTTAAATTATGGTTTAATTTTTTTGGCATTGAGTGCATTTGTATGTGAAACACAATCAATGCTGTTAAATAATATGTTACATAACAAGTCACAACGGTCCTATAAATTATTATTATTACTTAATAAATATGACATCATATGATTCCCTATTTTTATTACACTATTATTATTATTATATGTATGCCCTAAATTATTACTATACTCTTCAAATTCATTGATGATTGCATCATTAAACTTAGGTTACAGTCTGTGTGGCGAGCCGTAATTTCGAACACTTCATCTTTGAATATTGAAAAGGTTGAAATATGGTTAAGTTATAACCATTTTAAACTCCATTTAATTAATAAGTAATGATAGAAAACTTTGTTTTGAAATTTGTTAGCAAAAATAAATACATTAAAGAAATATTGTTAATGTGATCAAAACTTGTTTTATTGATAAATGAATTTACTCAATATAAATTGTCCAAACTTTGTGTACATCTGTACATAAGGAATGAAATAATTAATAGAATAAAAATAATCTGACTAAATATGGCTAACTAATCTACTCTTATGAGCTTCTAGAAGGTCAAAGGAAGGAAATATTTTGGTGGAGATATTATCTTGGCTTATGCAGTGGAAAGTAAGTCACATGGAGGAGGGAGTGGGCTTTGGCCGCCTAAAGGAGATGGGAGGTATGGTGACCTCTTGAGGGCCAATATAAGTCCATTAAGGGTTTCGCAAATCCTTTTCACAATTTTATATACAAAATGAATGCTCTTTATTCTCTTAGTCTCTTCTATTTTAACTTTCTCAAACACGAATCAAATCAGCCCAAACTTACACCAAATTATTGTTATAAGCCTCAAACAACATAGCAATAAGTATTATCAATTTAAAGCTTGAAGGACTGGAGCATACAAGCCCAAAGACCTTAATCCACGAGCAAAAATAGGCAAATTCTTGCGTTGGTCGTGAGCGAGTATTGAAGGATAGGAGGAAGTTTGGAGTTTCTTTAGTTGTGGTAGGAAGTGGTAGCAAGGTAGAGTTTAGTGCTTGGTTATAAGGTTGGAAAAGGGTGAGTTACCATTTTAATGTATCTGACGTGTATAATATGCTTGTTTAAACTATAGTAAAGTACGTAACCATATATTGTTATAACTTTTGATGTTCTTGCTTTGGATAGCAAATGGCATAAGTATATTATGTGTTTGGACTTCTATGACTTTCTATGACTTGTTACATGGCCAAGATGATGCATATAAGTTTGATTGGATTGTGATTGAATGGGACTTGAGTGTAAAATGGTTTCAATAGCGAATAGTCGTTATAGGAGCGCTTCGAAATGCCTTATTTTGTTGAATTTCTATAATATTTTATAAAGAGATCCCTAGGGGTTTCTTAGTATAGTCGTAATGTATATTGAGTATATTGTTTACTACAAAAGGATTGGACCTTAAAAATATTGTTATCATATCTACAAGCAGCCAAACTTTCTAGACATGAAAACCGCCAAGTTCATAGCCTGTTACAACACACAATAGCAACACTCGTTAGCTGCAGTAGCTTTGGACACATTCTGCAGCATTCTTGAAATCCTACATATTGCTGCTTAAACTTTAAATTGCTTTAAAATGACTTTTAATTAAAGTATTTTTCTACAATTTTTTAGAAGTACTTATATTAGAGTATTTTAAAATTGGTTTGAAATTTAAACATATTTTTAATAATTAATTATGAATTATTAAAGTAGAAGGTTTACTTTAATAAATGAAAACACGTGTTTTGAAGTTTTTAAATAAATTGTAAAATATTTATTTTTAGGTAATATTTTAAGTGAATTTTTAAACCATAATTATAAATAATTTTTGTTATTCATAGTTTTTAGAAAATTAGTTAAATATTTTATTAAAGTATTAAAAAGCTTATGTAACATTTTATCTTTAAATTATTTTTTTAGAATTTTATTAATTATATTAGCTTATAAATAAATTAGCGCGTGTATGTATATATATCTTTTTTAAAGGGATTTCAAATTATAAATAAATGTTTTAAAAAGGGGATTATGATCTACTTAAGTAACTTAATCGTGCTTTATTTGTTACCTTGTATATGGAAAGTAATCAATCTATACTTAGCACTAAAAGCCAGCAAAGTAGACTTGTTTTATTTGTGAGAGTTAAGAATGATATTCGAGTAGGATTTAGAAGCAACAGTGCTCTGACAGCTTCACCCTTGACCGAGGGATAGCGTAATTTGAGAAGGACAGAAATGTAATAAGTGTACAAGACTCGATTTCCATATGAAATCATTTTGGGACTAGATAGTCTATTGGTCAACTATAGAACTTGACCAATATAACTTAGCAAGTGTACAAAAGCTTCATGGCTTCATACTGTTTGAATCCACTAAGGGGGACTTATTGGTATTAAACATCTCTCGCTTTAAGAACGTATATATACAAGGTCCCAATAGGACTCCTCTATATCATTCGCTTACTTATGAAAGAACTAGAATTGAGTTAACTGAAAATTCATCGATTTAGCTTTGAAGTGTCTAGGATCGGATAAGTATACTTATGTATAACTTACCGAAAACCATTTCAAAACTAGTATATGAGACTATGTATTGGAAGCGACTGTGAAGTGGAATGTTATATAGTTGAACCGTCCATCCTAAGATTATGTCCAAGAGAGAGGTCAGTGTTAACATTTCAAACTAATGTTATGGAGTTAAACTGTCTATCATAAGGTTAAGTCAAAGGAGAGATCTATGTTATCATTCATCGGACAACTTGTACTATAATCCATGGAGACATTCATGATCAGTTTGAGTGATAAAGACTCACGTAAGAGATGGTGAATGTGATTTCACCATCGAAAATGATAGAAAACGAAGGAAGATGCACAACCAGGAGTTTAGCTAACCCAAAGTGTATTTCAACTCCATATCTGGAGATTCTTATCGATGTTGCTAGCAGGAGTTGATGATATCCGGTATCACATGTTTGGGCATGCACTGGCTATTTACCTTGTGGTATATTTTATTTAGAGATAAACGTTGCTTCAAAAGGTAGTTTCTGGCCTTTATCAAGAGGTCAGCTTCATTTTAATGAAGAGACCTCCATGGAAAATCCATATACGAATGAACCTTAGTGGTTTTAGAGGTACTTATATATTGTTATGTTGTGAGATGCAAGAAACACAACTATTTTTTGATTTATATCATAACCCTAGACATTATCTATTATATTATTAAATGGTTTGGTTTCTTTTAAGGGGAAAACTGTTACAGTGATTCGTATAGATTCATAAGTTATTGTTATATAGACGTACGTATCTTCATTTTATCATACCAGACTTATATCCGACAAGTGGTTTTTGTCCTTGGGTACTCTTTCGAGTAGGCTAAGTAAAGCAGGTTTGACTATGGATACTTCAGAGCTTTAGGAGACGAGCTATTATCTATCTATTTTTATTTTTATTGCACTATTATTATGTATTAGCGACATTGTGAGAACAGGCAGTTATAACTGTCCAGACCGCTGAGAGTACTTAGATTTCGTAACTCTGAAATTGCTCTATATTTTGGAGTAACTCTTTTCACTATTTTTTTTGGATATTATGTATTATCTTTCGCTTTTGAGATTATGATATTATGTTCTTCCTTTCTTATTCTGTTTCTTTTTATATTTTTTTTACCTTAACAATCTATCTTTCCAGCACTTGGACCATGGATGTATTAGAGTCGACATTCGAGGGTCGAAAAGTCAGATCATTACATTTGATATTAGAGCGAAGATTTAGCGAGTACCTTAGTATTGGTCGGGTATGACCCATTAATGATATGGTAAGTGACACCCTAGAATGAGTTGAGTGTATTATATATACGAGAGCGTATTTTTATTTTTCTATAAACCTACTCCCCTTTATAGTATTTTCTTAGGAATAATTCTTTCTTAGATATAAATCTACCCTTAAAGTATCCTAAAGATGTTTTGCTATGTTCACGTGGTGCTAGAGGAGGAGGTAGAGGTAGAGGTGGGAGGAGTAGTACTGTTACTAATGGTGGGACTCGGGCATAGAGGAATGTAGCTCCTATTGAGGAACCGATGGTAAGTGTAGTGGAAGATGTGATGCAGGTTCAGCCATATATGAACTTTTCTTGGTTATGCCATAACTTTGAGATGTTGGGAGGTAAGAGGTTCAATGACACTAAGACTATCATCGAAGTTCAGACATGGCTTAGTTTGTGTGATATGATATTTGGAGACATGGAGTTGGATAATGCGATAAAGCGTCATTTGGCATCATGACATATGTCTGATGCTGGAATGGATTGGTGGACTTCAACGACATAGATTGCCAGGTGAACGACATCTCTTGGTCCTAATCTATGGAAATGTTTAAAAGAAAGTTTGTTCCAAATACTAGAAAGACTAAGTTATTTTGGAGCTTTCTAGATCTAAAGCAGGGAGTTATGTAAATTATTGAGTATAAGAATAGGTTTGATGTATTGTCTCGGTTTGGGCTATGATTGATATATACACCACTGAAGAAGAACGAGATGTTTGTATTAGGTATGCGTCTAGAGTTTTAGATGGACACCATAAATTATATCTGGGGATCGTTAGTGAATCTGGTAAGTATGACTTTACAGTTCGAAGGTTTGGCTCCAAAGCTGTTTGCGTCTGCACCAATCAAAAACAACAAGCATAAGTTTTAACTGCTAAAGGATATTTTGAATTTAGCTTGCTATAAATGCAGACAGAAGGGACATTTTGCTATGAGTTATAGGTTGGGTGGTGGAGGACAAGTGGCAAAAGTGTCGATAGTTAAAGCACTGATTGCTATGGTACCAAAGCTTGAGGTGATAGAGTTAGGGATATTTCCTAGAGGTAACTATGTAATTTCTTACATATATCTAACTAGATTTCCAATCTTCTTCGAACTAAAAGGTGTTTTCTTTCTATTATGTACTTAATGTATTATATTAATTTATAATTAAATTTAAAGTATATTTAATAGAAAATCCGTAAATGGTATGTTGTGTGATGTTAGTTACAAAGCGTGTTGAGTAATTTATCACAATGAAAACAAATATACCATTTTAAATATTCCTAGTCAAGATGCATCGAGACTGGATATCGATGTATCTGTTGAAACTAGAGTACGTAACGCTGTCCAAATGTTAGGCATTGTATTACTCATGACTACTAGGACACCGAGCGGTTACGTACTGATAGTTATTGGATAACTATAGAATAACTAACTTGATGGTTTTTTGTTAGTTAATGTAATTAATGTCAAACAAAAAATATCGATGTAACTAATTTACATAGTTCTCTTGACTTAAGAATACTATGAATCTTCAATATGAAAGCTCCGCTTTGATTATAGTCAAATAATGGCACAGTTCCATCGAGTGACTATAGTCGAGTTGTGTGGTAATATTAGAAGTGAAGCACTATTCAAGAGAGGATTCGTCTCCTCGGTAATATGGGGTTAATATCACGGTCAACTCAAGTTGACTCAAAGTCAAAGTCTCTAGTTAGAATAGTTCAGTTAATAATACTTGTTATTATTGAACTAAGGACTTTTTGTTTGAACTATAGAGTTTAATATCGACAATATTGGAATTTTAACCATTACTAAATTCCATAAGTCCAAGTGACATAGTTGTGATGAAGTATATTGTAAATAAAAGTCAAAACTAGGTAACGCTTAACAAAGTAAATTTGGATTTTTACTGAAACCAAGTGAGTGATAAGTTTGGTCAAACTTTCACATCACCTGCTAAGTTGCCACGTTAAGTCGATTTATATCCAGGGAAACCGACAACTGTATTCCTTTCTTTGAGGTGATAAGAAATGGGAAGAGAAAATTTGAATGGACGCCAAACTGTGAGGATGCATTTCGAGCTTTGATGAGACACTTGGAGAGGACCCTGATTCTGTCAAAACCTGTAGACCATGAGGAGTTGTATGTTTACTAGGTCGTATCTTAGAATGTCATCAATACAGCCTTGGTTTGCAAAGAGGACCGAGTCCAAAATCCAGTGTACTATGTTAGTAAACATTCAACCAGGGAAGAAAGAAATTACCCTAAGATTGAGAAGCTAGCCTACTGCTTGGTGATCACATCATGCAAGCTACGTTCATAATATCTGGCACCGCCGGTCAGTGTTTATACTAATCAACCTCTACGGCAGGTGCTCCAACGACCGGAAACCTCTGGAAGGCTACTCAAATGGAACATTAAGCTGAGTCAGTTCGATATCACTTACCTGCCATGGAGGGCTATCCAAGGGAAAGAGCTATAGACTTCATTGTGGAATTTACCATATCAGATGAGTCAAGAAGTAGTGATGTAGTCCCTGCCGTTCGATGGAAACTATACACCAACGGAGCATCCAACGATCGCTATTCTGGAGCTAGTGTTATTGTTATAACTCCCGAAAACCAATCAACTTGTTATGCTTTAAAACTCGATTTCCCAGCTACGAATAATGAAGCCGAATATGAAGCATTGATTGCTGGTTTGAAACTTACCAAAGAAGTTAGAGTAAAATTGGTTGAAATCTTTTGTGACTCATAGTTGGTGATGTACCAAGTCCGGGGAGACTATCAAGCAAAGTGGTGGAGACTTGCGCCGTTCCTTGCTCAGGTTCAAGAACTATCGGCAGATCTTGAGTATTATGATATTTCGCATATCCTACATGAACAAAATGGGGAAGCTGATTCATTGGCAAAATTCGCAAGTACAGGTGATGCACAATAGATGGACTTGATTTCCATCGAAACCTTACATGCCGCGAGTATAAACAAAATGGAATTGGATTTTGTGTTAGGGATAGAAACAGAAAGGGATTCATGGATGACCCTATTCAAAGAATACCTGCTACATGGAACTTTTCCTGAGAAAAAGAATGAGAGACGACAAGTCATTCGCAAAGCCTCGCGGCATATAATATCGGATGGAATAATGTATCGGAAAGGATTCTCAACTCCCTTACTTCGGTGCGTCGCCCACGATGAGATAAAGTGGGTCTTAAAAGAAGTTCATGAAGGAGAATGTAGTGACTATACTAGGGGGCATACGCTAGCCATCTTCCGCTATGGATACTATTGGCCGATTGTGAATCGAGATGCCGAGGACTATGTTAGAAGATGCGACAAATGTCAAAAGTATGCAAAAGTTCTGAGAGCCCTGTCGACGGAATTCATGCAAATGGTTAGTCCATGGCCATTTGCAATATGGGGGATTGATATAATCGGATCCTTTCCGATCTTTAATGGTGGTTTGAAATATGCAATTATCGCGGCCGATTATTTCACCAAGTGGGCAGAAGCAGAGCCCTTAACTACGATCACCACCAAAAAAGTCATTGATTTTGTTGTGCAAAACATTATATGCCATTTTGGACACCCATGAACTATCTTTACGGATAGAGGAACTCAATTTGAGAGTAGGGAGTTCAAGGAATTCTGCCAAAAATATTGCATTGAGAAAAGGTTTGCGGTAGTCGCTCACCCCAACGCCAATGGACAAGTTGAAGCCGTAAATAAAATAATCAAGTCCATATTGAAAAAACGTTTGGAGAAAGCTTGAAGCAAGTGGGTGGATGAGCTTCCAACAACACTCTAAGTCTATAGAACCACCTACAAGTCCGTGACTGGCCATGCCCCATTCATCTTGGCATATGGCACTGAAGCTGTTATACCCGTGGAACTTGAAGTTCCCTCTCAACGGGTGACTCAATATGATCCTAGGACGAATCAGGATCTCTTACTGGAATCACTGGACTTTTTCAAAGAAAAATGTGAAGAAACTGATTTAAGGGTGGTTGCGTATCGACACCGAGTCGCTCGATATTATAATCAAAAAGTTTGATCGAGAATCTTTGATGTCGGTGATCTTGTTTTGAAGAGAGTTTTTCCAATCCCATCACATATGAATCCCACATGGGAAGGTCCTTACATCATTGAATGAAAGTTTGTAGAAGGAACCTTCAAGCTAGCGATTGTTGATGACACTCCCCAGAGCATGGAATAGTGAGAATTTGCATCATTATTACACTTAGTTCATTTCTTTTGCATTTTAATGGAAATTGTTTCAATAAATGTTTCTTTTGTTGTTCTCGGTTTTCGGCATGTAATAAGACAATTCAGTTGTCTTTATTTTCTACAATTAATAAAGGCTTGAAGCTGTTTTCCTATGAGCTATCAGCGTTTTGTATTTTGCAATTTCGTGGAAAAATAGAATTGCATTAATTTGTCTGGCGTATGAATGCATGTACCAAACTAAATCGATCAATAAACGATTCAAAAAATCTCTGAGTCCTAGGATCACGGATTGGAGTACTATGAGTCCTCGGATTGCGGACAAGAGTATAAACTATTCAAAAAATCTTTAAGTCCCTGTAGCATGAACTAGAGTACTCTGAGTCTGCCTAGTGCGGACAAGGGTATAAACAATTCAAAAAATATCTAAGTCCCTGGAGCACGGACTAGAGTACTCTAAGTCCTAGGAGTGCGGACTAGAGTATAAACGATTCAAAAAATCTATAATTCCCCGGAGCGCGAACTAGAGTACTCTGAGTCACCGGAGTGCGAACTAGAGTATAAATGATTCAAAAAATCTGTAAGTCCCCAAAGCATGGATTAGAGTGCTCTGAGTCCCCGAAGTGTGGACTAGAGTATAAATGATTCAAAAAAATTCTAAGTCCCCAGAGCATAGACTGGAGTACCATACGTCCCTGGAGTGTAGATAGGAATATAAATGATTCAAAAAATCTCCGAGTCCTCGAAGCTCGGACTGTAGTACTTCAAGTCCTCGGAGTGTGGATTAGAGTATAAACGATTCAAAAAATTCTATGTCCCCAGAGCGTGGACTAGAGTACTATGAGTCCTCAGAGTGCGAACTAAAGTATAAATGATTAAGTTCTACGACAACTTCTTCGAAGTTCGGAGCAAAAATTCTATCTACTCTGACTATAAAAAAGAAAAGAAACAACTACATGACTTAGGTTTATTTAAGCTAAGCAAGGTATGACTAGAGGATAGCTACTTCTTTGACTTTTTCTCCTTCCTCAGCTTTTCCGAAGACTTCTCAACTGAACGTTTTCTCCTTGGCCCTTTTCTTCCTAGCGAGGTGGTATCCGAGGAAGGGAGGTGGACCTTCAGAGGTGTGGTTCCACTAGGGAGAATAACCTTCAGGGGCCTATTTAGAGGGTCATCGAGTTCCACCACCTAAGGTTCTACCTTAACTTCGGCTTTCTTTGTAACGATCCCAAATTTTTACTAAATTTAAATTGATAATTAAATTAATTTTTGAATTTAAATCTATAAAAATTTATTAGTAAATTGATTCGAGTTTCCCCGATTCAAATAGAAAATATATTAAGTCATATGAATTGGAAAATTTGTATATATGTGAATATATATGTATATATTGGATTTGAGATAAAATCTTAAATAAAGGGTTTTAAAATAAATAGAAATAAAAATAAGTAGTCATGTAAGAATAGAAATAAATATACAAGCTAATGTGATAAAAAGAAATATAACAACTTTTATAATATGTACATAAAGTAAAATAAATATCTATCAAACATAAACAAAGCAAACAAATGAAAATGTAAATACATAAGCATATAAAACAAGGCAAGTAAAAGAATCAACAAGTATAAACAAATAAATGCAAGTACAAAATACATCATCTCAGCCACCAACAAGTGATCTACAGCCACCCAAATAAACTGCATAGTAAACCAGTATTGCTAAACAAAACAAAAATACATACAAGTATGTAGCTTGCAAAAGAAAAGAAAGAAACAAAACAAAACATATATGTATATAACTCAGCCGAGTTATTCAAATGCAAGAAGAAAAAAATAGGTATGGTTGAAAAAACATAAGGTACTCAAGCATTTAATGCAACATACCTTATGCATTTAATGCAAGCATCCTTAACATGCTTTTTGTACAAATAATATACTGCATACTTCCTTTTTATATGCATCAAACCCTCATTCCAGTTCATTATCACAACTAAGCAAACCAAAGCATGCAAGCATTCTTCTTCAATCTAACTGCATGCATTCTTAAACCCTTAGACAATAAAGCAAATGTAAATCAAGGATTTGAGTAAACAACCCCTAGACCAATTCAATTTAAACATCTCAGTTTAAACAACATACAACCTAAATCAATCAGAGAATCAGGAAGAAGATTCCAGCTTGAATTTCAAAGCCAGTGTCAAAGGCTCTGTTCTCCCTCTGGAAATCAGTGAGTAACTAATCTTGAACTGGTCATAATATTTTGATGCTATTGTTTGTATGGATGTTGAGATGCTTGTATGTTTGTGTGTATGAATGTGTATATTGTATACATATTGTTTACAGGCATCTGTACCTTTGTTAAATATTCATAAGTAAAGGACAACAGAAGAAAAAAAAATCTATACCTTCCTAAATAAACATTATTAGATTATGATTCTGATATCAACTCTTTTGATCTTTGTTAGGATGAAAGACTTAAGCACAATATGTTATTAGTTTATAAATAAAAGTTTAAAACTTATTTCCAGCGAAATAGATGTGAAAGGAGTCTGATACTCCATGGAACATATGAACACATATGAATATGATAAAAATCAAATAAAATGAATTGTTGAATTGAGTATATAAGTGGAATCATTAGTTAAAAAAATGATTTTTAAAACAGAAACTTTGATTTTTCATTTACTATGTTGAGAGCAGTCCCTAGTCGATCAGAAATGCTTTTCTTCCCAATTTTCTGCGATCGATGAATCTTTGAGGGTTGAGATTTTGATGGAAGCTTGCTTGGTTATCAATGGGTTTAGGAAAAATGTTAAAAAAATAATTATTGCAGACATTGATAGAACGAGGAGGATTTAGGGTTTTACTGTTAGTTTTAGGTCGAGTTAAGTAGTGGTCCTATTGCGTTGCCATCGAAGCATTTCAGGCGATCGACCATGGGGGGGTGGGTGCGTGGGGTTGCGGTGGAGCTTAGGGTGAGGTCGCGTGAATTCTGGCGAAGTGAGGTGGAGACGCGAGGTGAAGTTGTTGGTTCGAGTTAGGCTACAGGGACGAAAAAATTAGCTCTGTACTCGCTCGATTTTGACTCGGTAATGATTTTGCATCGTGGATGGCTCGGAACATTTTGGATGGTCGTTGATGACTTGGGTGGGGCTGCCGCATTGACCGGAGTTGGTCGCGACATTCGTGCACGTGCACGTGCTTTTGCGTGTATCAGATTGAAGGGTCGAAGAGGAAGAAGTACAGGAGCTCGAGAAATTTCATAGGTCACTTCGGGTGTTTACTCGAGTGGGAGAGTGGGTTGCTTGTTAACAATGATTTAGCTGTAGCTTAAAACTTTAAATTAAAAAAAAGTGGAGAAGAAGATGCGTACCAGGAAAGTGCCTAGGAAAACATGGTGAAGAGCTAGAAGGGAAACTCGCGTAACTCAGTAATTTACTTGGGTTTTCCAGTGTTGGCTCAAAGCCAATATAGTATTGATTCGGGAACTAAAATTCAAGTTTAAAGCAAAGTTTAAATTAAGTTTCAAAACAAAGGTCTAAATATAAATTCAAGTTCAAGTTTGAAGCTTAGTAAAAAAAAAAAACTTTAAAATTGTTTTAAATAAAAGAGTTTAAGCAATTAAAGTATGTTTTAAAGAATTTGAATTTAAAATGGAATTTGAAAATTATAAAGAAATGAATTATAACAAAGATTTAATCAATGTTTAAATCTGGAATTCAATCTAAATTTGAATCTTAGTTTTGTAATAAAGGAAGTTTTTTTACATGAATGATTAAGTGTATTTTTTTAAATTAATTTGAATTTAAGATTTAAAGTGTAATGATAGAAATACACTTAAATATTAATGAAGTCATTAATAAAGAAATTAATTATCTTAGAGATAACTAAGGAAATAGAATGATTTAAATTTATAGGGTAATTAAAGAATGATTTATTTAATTTATAAATAAGTAATTTAGATTTAATTTATAATTAGGAATGATTAATGATGAATTAATCCAAGATACTTTTCTTAAATAAGTAATTAAAGAAATAATATTAGTTAATAAAGATAATTAATTAAGGATTATTAAATATTGATTAAAGCTAATTAATTATGTAATTGGTTTAAAAGGTTAATTTAATTAATATGATTAATTAAGAATAATTTTAAAATTAATTAAAGTGTTTGATAAATTAATTTATATCAAATGATTCGTAAGTAATAAATCAGAATTGGATAATCAATTCATAAGTAAATAAATGTAATTGGAAATAAATTGAATTAATTTTGATTTAACAATTAGTTAATCCTGCTTATAAATGATTATTGAATGCTTGACCTTACATATGAATGATTGTATTTTATGAGACGCCTTGAATTGATTGTCCTACCCGATCTATGATATTTTGTTCTGTGGATTATGCGGTGTATTTTATTCATTTATTTATGATACATCTGTATACTATCGGTGAATCTGTGAATAGAAGATAAGCGTTATACTTTATATCGCTTATCAACTATATTTCTGTGTTTGATCTATGGTGATTGAATGTTGTTGCACTATTGTGTGTTAAACCCCTGGACCACACTTATACACACACCAATATGGATTTCACGAGGAAATGGATTAAGTCACAGATTTTTGAAATAGTTTTAGATTTGAATATTTGAATTCAAATGTTTTGGAAATGGATTGGGTTTAAAGTGAAAAGCTTTTGAAATGGAATTTCAAAGATGAAATTTATTTTGAATAACTTGATTGGATTTTGAAATTTAAATATTTTGATTTAAATTTGAATTCAATATTTAAAATTGAATTCTATGATTTTAAACTAGGGATTAACGATATTATACTAGTTATATATGAGTCAAACCATTTTTAAAGTATTGTTCTTTTGGGAATTTGAATTAAACCAAAGATTGTAACTTGTATAAATGAAATCGGGTTTTTCCGAAATAAGATTGTTGTTTCTAAATGATAAAAAGCTTTCATAGGAGAAATGAATTTCAAATTGTATTAAAGGGATTTCAAGTTTAAACTAAAATAGTTTTCCAAGTTATAGATGAATATGTGGAAACGGATTTTGAAAGTGAATATTTGGAAACGGTTTGAAAACTATAAGATAAATCTTTAATTTAAAGATTTGAATGAATTAATCCAATTGAGATGGAATTGTTTTGAAATCCGGGAATGAATCTTTGTGAAAATGGGTGAACTTAGTAAAATAAATCTTTTGTTTAAAAAGATTCGAAATGGTAATTTGTTTAAACCATTTGAAAGAAAAGTTTTGGATTATTAAGTTGTGACTTAATTGAAATCCCTTATCCATATGTTTTAAATGTTGCGCTTACTATTCGGGTTAGCCGGGAAAGGACCTTTGGGTCGTATAACCCATTCCGAATATGTGATTCGACGTTATGGATAGCATTTGAAGACCGGTGGTGAAGACCGGTTATTTGCGAGAACGAAGGATGACCTATCGATTGTCTCTGCACTGAGTTGCTCCGGTATAGAGATTCTCTAAGTGATGGGAAGTCCAATCGGGATTGTGAATACCCGGATTGCAAGGGCTTCTTTGGAAGTGCCTTCGGTTCTGTTCTAAATCCAGAACGGACTTGTATAGATTGTATGACTGACATTACATTTTGAGATATAAAGCAGATTTCTTTCAAATACATTCTGTTGGTGGCGGAGAACTTATTCTCTTAGCATTAACACCCTTCTCTGAGACGTACGAGCTCAGAGGTTATGTAGTTGATGGTTTTCAGCGATATATTCCCAATTTGGTAATGTGACATGCTGAGTGTTGCTGTGAAATGATCATTGTTGATCATTTGTGATATGATCATTTGTTTGATCATTTATCTTTGTGATCATTACTTTGATCATTTGTTGACCCAAAGCATGACTTTGTACCAAAGCGTGGCTTTGTGGACGAGACTTCGTCAAGCCTCACAACCCGGTAATGGTCGAAACAGGAATCGTGGCGGCAAGGTTTCAGGGGTAGCTTCCCTAGGGTAGGACCATTCCTTCTGGAAAGCGGTAGTATCATGGTATGGAGCCCAGATACTTACTCATGTGGATACACTATATCTATTGTGTGGTGTTGTTGGAATCGAGGCCTCGTATAAAGGTCCAAAAGGACCGGGGGTGTATATATGAGGTTTCTTACTCCCTGGGAAAGGGGTAGCCGGCCTTGTTTGGCAGAGATCCATTTGGGATGCTCGGGGATGTCCTTCCAGAGGCGTTCCATTTCGGTTTGGGAAGTTCCTTTGCCCGACCATTTGTTGGAAATCCATTCTTCAAATACGTACCTTGTACGGTTTTAGTTGTAGAACCTATCATTCACTTATGGTGGCGCCCCACTGTTTGGATGGTAGCTATAGTAGGCATAGTTCGAAATGTCTATGTTGGCTAAGATTTATATCTTTACTTTCGAAATGATTTTTACTACACTATGCACTAGTAATAATATCAAATGTTTCTTTTTAATGCGTATCAAGCATCTTTGACTATCATAACGAGAAATCTCCTCCGATTCTGCGTTTGCATTGTGTGTGTGTGCGGGAGGCCTTATTGTAGTCTCATTTATAAAAAGCATTGCGAATTTGTTTTAAAATATTTCGTTGCTTGTTTTTAAAGAAAAAATTGTTTTTGTTGCTCACACCAGTCCCATGACTGATCCAGAGTTTATTGTTTCTTTCCTAAACTCTGGGTACTCAAGATTTTCTACACGAGCAGTCTAGAGTTGGATTTTTTTCTTCAGATAGTCAAGTTTAGTAGGTTATCTGGAGCTAGTTCAGTCTTTGGATGTGAACGAGACTTGCTTGTCTTGGTGAATCATGATGTTGTATCGAGCTGCTGTTGCTGGAGTTCTCTTTTGAAGACTATCTTAGAGTTATATTGTTCCGCTGCTAGATGTTATCTATTTTTCTTTTCCGCTGCTATTTTCTTGTATCATATCTCTGATGTATATTGATATTCATTGTATCACTCTGTTATATCAGATATTGTATATCAATGTATTATTCTTCTTTTCTACTGTGTTGTTAACTTAATGTTGTTATAAGCTCCGGCGAATCGGATTTGAACGGTCGAATCTACGGCATTCGAGTACGATGTTAAAGTATGGATGTCGATTTTCGAGCGTGAAAAAT
This sequence comes from Allium cepa, assembly GCA_030765085.1. NCBI lineage: Eukaryota > Viridiplantae > Streptophyta > Magnoliopsida > Asparagales > Amaryllidaceae > Allium > Allium cepa. Next base: position 808,598,519 of record CM060928.1, read on the forward strand.
CCCTCTCGTTATATTCTTTTTCTCCTCTTCCTCTATTTTCTCCTTCATGCTAAGTTTTGAAGTATGTTTGGAGACCCTATGATTTCGACCTCGTCGGGTTCATCTACAGGCAAGGGATTTTCAACTTTATCCTTATCTAGTGCCCCGATCACTTGAGCATCGGGTCCAGGGGTGTCCTCTGCGTGTGGTGCCTCAACCACTTTTTCTTCCAGCTCTGTGGCGACTTCGCTCCCTAGAGTCGGCTTGGGTTCGAAGCAACCTATATGAGTTCAAGAGAAACAAATGCTAGAACACATTCACCACTCGCTAAATGCGATGAATTCCTAAACTCTAAAGTGTAAAGCTGCATACCAGCTTCCAAATGACTCTCGTGGTTCTCGGAGTATCACCCTCCAGTATAAGGGATAGAATGTAAACATCAAGCTCGGGCTTCTCTGGGTCATAACAAGCATGCTGCTCGAAAGGCTCAAGTGACGAGCTATCGTCCGACTGAGTGGGTGGAGGAATTGGAGACTAAGTGCCGGATAGGCCAGCAATAGCGTCCTTACCTTCGATGGCGAGGAGTCCTTACCGAAGAGGGCTTTTGCTACAGATAAGTCTGAAGGCTCGTTTCCTCGAAGCACTACCCCCATAAGAGCCTCTTTATTGACCTCTTCAATGCCCAACTCAAATCTTTTAATTTTTATCAAAGTATCCCATGCCTTGGCCAATGATTCAAGGTACCCCTCGCCTAGAAAGGATAGGCCGTGGTGCATGAGAACTCGTGCATTATACTCGTTAATGAGCGGATCAAATAAGCATTTAATTTCTTCTCTGTCGGCCTTAGTAGCGGCCTCAAGATGAGGTTCAATTTCTGCGAGCATCATTTTCTACCGTCTTCACAAGCTGCCTCCTTCAGTGCTTCAACCTGGGATAGTTCCTCATCGATCTTTTCTTTAGGAGACGTGTTGTGGCGATTTCATCGCAGTATCATTGTGACTCTTCCTGCGTGGCAGTTTTCCCTTCTTTCTCTTTGGCAATGTTTGTGTCTAAATTGGGCACAACACTCGTTGGAAGTTTTTGAAGAGATAATAAATGAAGAAAATAAATTAAAACATGGGTTATCTAACAAAAACTCTAAATGAAGAAAGTAAATTGCACAAGAGACAACGATTTAGAGTGGTTCGGCGTTTTGCCTACGTCCACTATGAAGTTTTGTTACTTTATTGCTTGACATTCGGAGAATACAACTTTTTAATATCAAAATACAGCAAGTAGTAAGCCAAAATTCGAAATCATGGGCAGTAGTGGTGCTCTGAAGCAATTCTGGCAACGCTCGGGCGTTCTCTTACTCTCAAAATTCTCCGATCCCCTCTCTGAATGACCAGGGGCTCTATTTATAAGTGCCGGAGGCTGATATTTCGCCTAAAATTCGGGGAGACCATTTCTGGCACGTGTTGGGGGGCCCACATGGCCGAATTCTGGAGATCCGGGCCCACTTTTGGATTGATTCGACCCTTGGTTCGAATCGATCAAAAAAGTGTCCAATCGTGATGAAACTTGGCGTGGACATTCTTCTATGTACATGCAAGCTCCTGTGAAAATTTCATAGCATTTGGACTTGTAGATCTCAAGTTATGATCGATTCAAGATTGCATTTTTAGTTGATATGCGTGCTTCGAATCCATGGTCTTCGAATCGATAGGGTCGAACCCTTGGTTTCAGCTGCTACAACTTGATGGGTTCGATGTTATGGATTCGAAGGTACCCTCATACGCATCCTTCGTATCGTTTAGAGTATTTCGTAGTTGGTCGATGCGAAGTCTTCTCTGTTTGATGGATTCGAAGGACCTTCATGGGATGGAGTCGAAGATAGGAATACTTCGAGGGATTCGAACCAAGGCAGGTGTGGATGGGTTCGAAGCGTGGCTACCTCTGATGGATTTGAATGAAGGCATGTCCCTGATGGATTCGAAGCATGGATTATGTCTCGTGCATTTGAACCGAGATTTGCTCGATGGATGCGAGGCGAGGCCATCTGATGGATTCGAAGGAAGAGGTGACTTGATGGATTCGAACTAGGGAAGGCCTTGGATGGATTCGGAGCATGGTTACCTCTGGTGGATTCGAAATGAAGGCTTGCCTGATGGAGTCGAAGCAAATTTACTCCTCATGGATTCGATTCAGCACGTGTCTGGTGGATTCGAACCAAGGCTTCCTCTTGATGGATTCGAGCCTTATACTACCTGATCCATCTCCCATTGGCGATAACTTGAGCATACGAACTCGGATTGCCCCGAAACTTGGAATGTTGGTTTCTACAGCCCTGCTTGACGTGTCTTATCAATTGTAGCCCGATCTGGACTCGGGTAAAACTCGTCGATATTTGTAGTTGCCCAACAATCATTCAAAGCTAAAGATGTATGATCCTGTCTCTTTCTAGTTAGTTCCTTGGTATCTCGGCCTTGCCAAAAGGCGGGATAACATTTGCCCCCCAAAGTACGTCTTGTATAAACATGACGTGCTTTGAAAAGCTAGAATCTAACGCTGGACAATTAGGACATGCTCTGCTGAAAGCCGTATTCTTTATTGCAGTTATTATCTGTCGTATGATTGTGATCGGTTGTTCGTCGTTGAAATCATGACAAGATGGATATATGATCCCTGTGAATGATAAAGATCAAACATTAGTCAAACATATGCGCATACGTGTATCACCTTGACTTTGGTTAACGTTGTGTGATTGCAAGTTGTTGCCGGTTTGGTTTGTTACCGAATTCTGCATCGATCCTCTCCTGAACCGATTTGAGATTCGGGCTAAAACATTGTTGTTATAATCGTCTATGATCATCCTCTTGTATCGATCCTCTCCTGATTCGGTGTAAAAGGTAGACCAGTAATTTTTCATATCGAAGCACTACGTTCGTTCTCATCGATGGTGTCTAGTGGATTCGAAGCATGTTTGTTCGAACCGATAGGGTTTCGAATCGATGGAATTGATGGTTATGGAATAGGTACTTCGAATTAATAGGATTTTTCAATTTAGCCCTTATTCATGTGCTTCATATCGATGACGCTTCGCACCGATGTTGTCTTGATGGATTCGAAGTCACGTATGTTCGAATCGATTGTCTTGCATTTGCTTAGTGCTTCCTCGAGTCGATGATGCCTCGCATCGACTAAGTCGGGATGGATTCGATTGTGTAAAGACAGGAAGGCAATGGATTCGAAGTGAAGTATGGATTTAGCCGTGCGATGGATTCGAAGTAATGGCTCTACGCTGTGATGGATTCGAACGCAGTGGGTTCGTACTCGATGGGTTCGAACGTGATGGATTCGAACGTGATGGATTCGAACGTGGCTTCTTCGAATCGATAGCATGTGACCGATTGGGGTCGGTCATTTTGACCGGGAGACGAATCGTCCCGTTTCTTTCCTGGGATCCATATAAATACGTGAGGCTGGGCTCTTTTTTCACTTTTCACTTTTCACTGTTGCTGTAGCTTCTTCTTCGAATCGATCTTCCAGAGCTTAGAACAAGCGCGTTTTCCACGAATCGATCGAATTTCTTTAAGCCTTCCCTTGTGATTTCACCAAGTCAGGTAATTGGTGGATCAAGCCGAGTAAGGAATGATGGAACTGGAAGTTTTTGACATCGATTCAACCTTTTCTTCTTGAAAATTTCGAGGAGTGGTGGGATCTGGACGAGGCGGTTCGACTCAATGGAAATGAGGAGTGAGGTCATTCGAGTCGCATCGATCAAAGTGTCATCTCTCATTGCTTCGCATCGATCCGAAAATGAGCAATTCGAGTCGATTTTAAATGCATAGCTTCGAATCGATGGTTGCAAAGGAAAAAAGGCTCGCGGCGATCGATTCGAAATAGCGATATTCTGATCGATTCGAAGGAGTTTAATATGGATCGATTCGAAGTAATGATATGGTGATCGATTCGAAAGAGTTCAACTTTGATCGATTCGAAGTCATGTAGGGATTCATGGATTCGAACTGCTCCTTTGTTCCAAGGTCTCATCGAGTCGAACTACATGGAGTTGGGGCGTACCGATTCGAAGTTCATCGATTCGACTCGTGTCGGTTCGAGTCGATCGATTCGAACGTTCTTGCTTCTGGGACTTCCACTCTTCTGATTTTCTTCAATATCTGAACTACGACCAATTTCAAGTTGAACTTTGACGAACTCACTGAATTTTTAGTATACTTGACTCCGGCGAGCTCCGGCCTTGCATAATCGAATTTTACTTGACCTTCCCTTTGGAGCTCGTCGATGGCACCATGACTTAAACAAAATATAACGAATTTATACTTGGATTGGTCAGTAGCATCTGGGTGGCGTGAAAGTGACGGTCAGCGATGACGGTCGTTTTCATTCTCAAATTCCAAAGTTTCGTCGTTCGGACATCTCGTTTCATCTTGTAAAATCTGCTTAAATTTTTGCATAGCACTTGCACCGCACGACATACTCATACACTTTGCACTGGGGAAATGCATGGGCTTTTTATGTATTTAACGCCGCTTTCTGGTGAGTTAGTTAATTATGGAATCTTCGAGTTCTCAACAACAAGAAGCACAAAGCTCGCCTCTTCCAGCGCTTGAGATTCCGGAAATCCCCCCTGAAGTCATAGATCCGGCTCCGGATGAATTGCCGGAGGCCATATTTATCGAAGATCCTGTCGATTCTGTTCAGTCCAATATCTCGGAGTCTCTGTTGGGCCGGATATGTTCGAAACATAACATATCCCTGGACGATGTTTTATTACCTAGTGCCAGTGACAGACCACACAACCCACCTGAAGGATATACTGCCTTCTACCGTCATGCCTGCGCGGCTGGATCTCTTCCTCCTTTTAACCAATATATCAGAGAGATGCTGTCGTATTTAGAAATCGCTCCTTCACAACTCCATCCCAACGGGCATGCACTACTGAACAACGTCTTTGTCATATTTATGGATTGCCTTTTTCGCCGGCCAAGACCTAACGAGATCAGGCACATATTCAACTTTAAGAGTAGGGGTGATAGCCCGTCTTTCACTTTTCTGGAGGCGGTCAGAAACTGTCAGTTTGTGACTGGGGCCTGGACCAGGCTTAGTTATTTCAAGAACGAGTGGTTTTTTGTTCGATGCCCCCCAGGATTTGCCAGGAGATGGTTATCCAGACGTAAGTATCATAATTCGTTCTTGAATGGTCACTTTTAATACTTTACACTAATACTCTGCTATTCTTGCAGCCATCATTTCGAGACCTACTTGTGGGCATTATAGAGGCGTCGTTCAAAGCTTGCAAAGGGTTCCCCACGACTCAAGGCACATAGATTTGCTGTTGACCGATGATAACTTAAGGACATTGGGTTTGATTGAGATGGGCCAGAGTATTGTAATTGAAGGTTTGACGAAATCGACCTCGAGGAAGAAGAAGAAAGTGGAAAAAAGAAAACCTGGCATTGTGATAAGAGAAATGAGCGATGATGAAAGAACGCCCACAGACACTGAGATAGCAGCCGACCTTTCCCGAATAGAAGAGGGTCAGAAAGGCAAGGCTGCTGTACCTAAGTTTAAGAGATGGAAGTCTGTAGTCGTAACCCGTTCCCAACCTGGGGTTACTGTTTCTAGCGCCTCTCCTTGCCAGTCCGGAGACCTTTTCACAGGGTTGGACGATATTCCCATTCCGGACTACGTATCTCTCCACCATGGGTCCGGGTTGGAAGAGCTCCGGGGAGCGCTTGATATAAGCGAATCTTTACCCGTTAGTGTAATCGACGCTTCTGGTTAGTCGGCGGGTTTGCGCATTTATACATTTTTCACAACACTTCACGACTTCTACATGCATTGCAGTGCTTTTTCTTGGTACTTAACCGAATTGTTTCTTCTTTACAGGTGCCATGTCGGATCGTCCTTCTACACTTGATAGACTTCCGCGAGTGCATCATTCTTCATCCTATTACGAGTCTCGCCATAGGGATTCTGACCGTGACCGTGAACGAAGGTATTATGAGCAAGAGCATCGTGAAAGGGACCATTCTCGATATTATTCTAGCCAGGAGCGTCCTGATAGGGACCGAAGATACCGTTCACCCTCTCGTTCTCCTCCGCCACCCAGAGGCCAGGCACCTGCAGTCGAACCTTCGCGACAACATCCATCTCAACAGATCTCAAAACCTGGTCCATATCGTTCAAGGAGTGATACCGCTACGGCCGTGATTGTGGAGGAAGCCCCTCTTGAACTGTCCGGTGAAGGGGCTATAAGGATTGCCCAATTGAAGAGGGATTTTCCAGAAATATGCTTCGACGCTTATATCTTTCCACCCAATCTCAAAAGAATTCTCGATGAGGCTGTGAGCACCGCCCTCAGCTATACCCGTGATTTTTATGCTCAGTATAAAGAATGGTACAGGGCGGCTGTTAAAGCTTCGAAAGTAGCCTTCGAACGAGCCAAAGTTATTGAGAAATTGGAAGCAGACTTGGCTCAGAAGAACCGTATTGTTGACATACTTCAATCTGAAACGGAATCTTCTCATAAAGCCGAAATGGAGTCGCTAAAAAAGGTCGATGAGACACTAGCTGAGATGGCGAAGATCCAATAAGCACATTGCACTTTAATTGAAGATTTAGGCCATCGGTATAAAAATGTTGAGGCCGAGCGAGATGCGGCGGTCAAAAAACTTGAGGAGTTAAAGGCTAAATTCGCAAACTTAAACAAGGAAAAAGATGACGCTAACACGGCCGCACAGGAAGCGTGCGAGAAAGCTGTGTCTCTCCGAGCTGAGCGAGATGCGGCGGTTGCTAAAGTTAAAGCGGTGGAGGTAGAAGTGGAAGGGAGAGTTCAAGCAGAGATATTCAGAGTAGAAGCCGAGTTTGATGATCTTCTTGACACTTATAATGCTAATGTGCTTGAGCACAGGAATATCTCGTGGCTCGGAGATTATTCTACGCTTCTACTCAGTGCTTGGTAAAAATTGGTGGCGAACAAGAAAGCATCTCTCCCTGAAGGCGCCGTAGACGAATTTGAACTTGAATCTCGCTTGTTGAGCGAGGAGGAAAGGAAACTTCTCCATGAAGCGATGATTTCCGCTGAGAGAGAGAGACTTGGTTTTCACCATGTGGAGACTGGTGAGGGTTCTGGAGCTGCACATTATAGTGAGGATGTTTCAGTTGATGCCCCGACCTCGTCTGGAGTCACCACTACCGTTGGTCCACATATTGTCCCTGCTTATAACGCGGATCGACCGGAACTGTCTCTCGGTACAACTACCATTTCTGAACTCGTCCCATCACCGAACCGAGGCAAAGAAGGTAGTCGAAATGTTGCTTAAGTGTTTCTAGAATGTTGAACTTGGAACCGATCATTTGACTAATTATCCTCATTTCTTTTCGACCAGTGACTGAAAGTGATGCGCCGGCACTTCCAATACCACAAACTTCGCAGCCAATGCAAGGAGCCATCGTTACTGAGGCTATCACAAGTACTGCCGTAACGGGCGATATGGGAGAGGGGAGTTCAATGTCGTTTGATGTTCAGATGATTGAGGAACTTCTCAAGCAACCCTGTGAACCTTTTACCGATCCTTCCTTTGCAATGGGTGGAGTTGCCCCAACTTTTAGCTCGCTTATGCCGACCGTCAGTGTTTCCAGCGCTGCTCGATCTTCCTGAGAAGAAGAAATCCTTGCCGAGATAAGCGTTGAAATGGCTGCGGTGATGACGGCTGGTGGTTCCAAAGGTGATGTTGCTCCACCAAGCTTAACTCTTTCAATGGTTACTTCTCTCACTGGCACAGCTATAACTTCCAGCGTCGGCTTCTCCGCCTCCGGTTCATCCTCACAAAAGGATCTCTATCCCTTAAAGCTCTGAGGAAGACGTGGATATCATGCTAGATCCTGAGGATGCTCCAAAGAAGGACAAGAAATCTCGCAAGAAGCTGGGTAGTGGGTCTAGTGGCTCAACTCCGAAGAAGAAACCCCGGAAGAAGAAGGAGTGAACTTCTCATTTTACCATGTAGTTGTGAAAGGGCAATTCTTTTTACTTCTCCTTTTCTAGGCCGTGTATAAGTGTGGATTCGGCACCCACTTTATGAATTGTTTTTAGTTTTATCGTGTAATCAAACTCCTTTTTTGTTTGTTGATAACATGGAAAACAACTCTTTTCTTTTTTGCTCAAGTATTGCATTGATTAGCTCGTTCTCACATATGCCATAAGCCTTGAATACATGTCCACACTTCGGGGACTTAACATGATTTGTAATTAACATTTCGGCCCATATTCCGGGAACTTATTAATTATCAGTGTTTATGACTTAGTTTGCTCTCCGGGAACTTGTACTTAACGTTTATACTCCAGTTCACACTCTGGGAATTTGGAGATAGAGTTTTATATTCCAATTCGCGCTCCGGGAATTTAGACTTATACTCTGGTTCGCGCTTCGGGAAACGAGAGTTGAAGTTTATACTCCAATTCACACTCTGCGAATTTGGAGTTGGCTCACACTCTGGGAGCGATGGATTTATACTCCGGTTCGCATTCCGGGAACCGAGAGTTAAAGTTTATGCTCCAATTCACACTCTGGGAATTTGGAGTTGGCTCACACTCTGGGAGCGATGGATTTATACTCTGGTTCGCGCTCCGGGAACCGAGAGTTGAAGTTTATGCTCCAATTCACACTCTGGGAATTTGGAGTTGGCTCACACTCTGGGAGCGATGGATTTATACTCCGGTTCGCGCTCCGGGAACCGAGAGTTGAAGTTTATGCTCCAATTCGCACTCTGGGAATTTGGAGTTGGAGGAGGGATTGTCGTGCATCAATCCCTGTGAATGTTGATGTAGCTTTCTGCCCCCGAGCTCGGGTTTCACTTAGCGAGTGACTAGTCGCATCATAGTCACTCCCTATTTGAATAAATCCCACCACGTGATGGGACTTAGCTCTCCGTGCATTATGATATTGTACGTCATATTCAGCAAATCACAGCTCTGGCTCGAAGAGATGGCATTTTATTGCTGAAACGAGAAAATATGGCAAAGTCAGTTGCCTTATTACAAATTTAAATCTTGAAATGCTAGAATAAAATGCAAAGGAATAAATTGACAGAAAATAAATAAGTAAAGTCTTTCATATGTAGTAGCGACGAAGACTTTCGCTATTCCAAGCTCTCGGCAAGGTAAGACCGTCAACGGTCGATAATTTGAACATGCCATCTCCAAGCTTTTGTGAAATCACATACGGCCCTTCCCAATTTGGCTTCATGTGTGAAGGAACCAGATAAACCCTTTTGAGTACGAGATCGCCGAGTTTGAAGGTTCGCGGACGGACCTTGGCATTGTACAATCGGGCGACTTGTCTCCGATATGCGGCTGCCCTCAAATCAGCCTCTTCGCGCTTCTCATCGAGCAGATCCAAAGATTCAGCAAGTAATATGGCGTTTGTTTTTGGATCATAATACGTTACACGATGAGAGTGCACTTCCATTTCGACTAGAATAACGGCTTCAGAACCATAAGATAGAGAAAATGGGGTATAACCGGTTGCAGTTTTATGAGTCGTTCGATAGGCCCATAATGCCATAGGAAGTTCGTCGATAGATTTGCCTCTAGCTTTTTCCAATCGTTTCTTTAGAATGGACTTGATAATTTTATTAACAGCTTCAACCTGACCATTTGCTTGAGGGTGCGCTACTGTAGAGAATTTCTTATGGATGTGGAATCGTTGATAGAAATTCTTGAATTCAGCACTGTCGAATTGAGTTCCGTTATCGGTGATGATAGTATGTGGGAGACCAAAACAGCAGATGATGTTACGTACTACAAAGTTGATTACTTTCTTTATTGTAATTGTCGCAGGGGGTTCAACTTCATCCCATTTGGTGAAATAATCAACTGCGACGATGGCGTACTTCGCGCCACCTTTGGCCAGAGGCAATGTGCCGATGATATCCATTCCCCATACCGCAAATGGCCAAGGACTGACCATTTGGGTTATCTCAGTAGGCGGGGCTCTAGGAATTCGAGCGTGTTTCTGGCATTTGTCACATTTTCTAGCGTAGTCTGCAGCATCGCGATTAACAGTAGGCCAATAATACCCATATCGAAGTATTTTCTTTGCAAGTGCTTGCCCCCCAGTGTGATCTCCACATTCTCCTTCGTGTACATCGTGTAACACTCGTTTGACTTCATCGTGCGCGATACACCGGAGGAGAGGAACAGAGTATCCTCTCCGGTACATGACTCCATTTTGAATAACGAATCGTGAGGCCTCTCGTAGAACTTGTCTTTTCTCGCTTCGTTGCTCGGGCAATACACCACGTTCAATATAGTCTCGATAAGGAGTCATCCACGACTCCTTATTGGAGGTAGCTTCAAATGTGAAATCAGTCTCCCTTCGATCAATGCTCGGAGAGGATAGGGTTTCAACTGGAATAACCCCCAACTGCTGACCCTCACCCGTACTTGCTAACTTTGCCAATGAATCAGCTTTCTGATTGTGCTCTCGGGGTATGTAAAAAATGGCATAGTAGTCGAATTGTTCAAGCATTTCCAGAAATCGAGTTAGATAAGCGGCTAATCTTCGGTCTTTGGCCTGATATTCTCCTCGAACTTGACATACCACCAACTGGGAATCACAGTAGACCTCTACAGCAATGATTTTCAGATCACGGGCAAGCTTTAGTCCGGTAAGTAGAGCTTCGTACTCGGCTTCGTTGTTGGTTGCACGGAACTTGAACTTTAAAGCATAACATATGGATCGTCCCTCGGGGGTTTCAAGCACTACCCCAGCTCCTGAGCACCGATCGTTTGACGCACCATCGGTGTACAACTTCCAGATGTATTCGGGAGATTTGCTGGTCTCGGGCAAGTCTTCAGGAATAGTGAATTCGGCTATAAAATCTGCTAGGACTTGGCCGTGAATGGCTCTCATTGGAGTATAAGTGATGTTGAATTGACTCAGTTCGATGTTCCATTTTAGTAACCTACCAGACGTCTCAGGCCGCGTAAGGACCTGTCGTAACGGCTGATCGGTGTACGCAGTAATAGGATGAGCCTGGAAATATGGACGGAGCTTCCTCGAGGCAATGACTAGGCAATATGCCAACTTTTCAAGCTTTGGATAATTTCTGTCGGCTCCGGTCAATCGTTTACTCACCTAGTAGACCAGTTTTTGCACTCGGTCTTCCTCCCGAATTAATGCAGCACCGATTGCATTTTCTGATACTGCCAGGTAGAGATATAACTGTTCAGGATCTACAGGCTTTGAGAGGATTGGTGGTACGGAAAGATGTTGGATTAGCGACTGAAATGCGCCCTCACATTCTGCGGTCCATTCAAAGTTTCGTTTCCCTTTTCGAATCAAATCGAAGAAGGGAATGCATTTGTAGGTCGACTTCGAAATAAACCTGCTCAGTGCTGCAACTTTCCCATTAAGACTCTGAACTTGCTTTATGGTTTTCGGAGTTTGGAGATTTCTGATAGCCCAGGTCTTCTCGGGGTTGGCCTCTATTCCTTGGGCATTGACAATGAACCCAAGGAATTTTCCGGATGCGACTCCGAAATGACACTTTAGTGGATTAAGCTTCATCCCGTATTTCCGGAGGATATTGAACATTGACTCCAAGTCTTTGACATGATCATCATAGTATCGTGATTTCACCAACATGTCATCTACATAGACCTCCATAGTCTTCCCAATCTGATTGGCAAACATTCGGTTGACTAAGCGTTGATAAGTTGCGTCAGCATTCTTTAATCCAAAAGGCATGACCTTGTAGCAATACAACTCCAAGTCGGTTACGAAGCTTGTGTTTTCTTGGTCCGGTGCATGCATGGGTATTTGGTTGTAACCTGAGTAAGCATCCATGAAGGATAACAATTCATGTCCGGCGGTTGAATCTACCAGTTGATCGATCCGGGGAAGTGGAAAGCTATCTTTCGGGCAGGCTTTATTCAGGTCAGAGTAATCGATACACGTTCTCCATTTCCCGTTTGGTTTCCGGACAAGTACGGGATTGGACACGCATTCTGGGTATAAAGCGTCTCTAATGCACCCATTTGATTTCAACTTATTAACCTCTTCTTTCAGGGCGGCAGATCTCTCTGGATCCATACCACGTCTTTTCTACTTGACCGGGATATACCGCGGGTCAATGTTCAAGGTGTGGCTCGCGATGTCAGGCGAGATTCTACACATATCAGAGTGCGTCCAGGCGAATACGTCAAGATTCTCCCAGAGAAAATCAACCAATTCCTGTTGTGCCTTTTGGTTAAGCTGAGACCCAATCTTCAACATTCTCGAGTCATCGTGATCATCGTCAATCGGGACATCAATGGTTAGCTCGGCCGGAGAAGCCTGACTTTCCGTAGATTCTTCTTTGTTATCATTGTCCCTTGGATCAAGATCCTTTTGGAATTGGTTGTGGTGCCCAGGCCGAGACCCAGGCGCTAATTGTCAATCGTCAGTAAAACAGACGCAGAGAGATTCCTCTACGCCCTTCCCTTTCTCTTTTCGCTGCGCCTCCCGCAGCTCAGCAACATAACAGGCTCTCCCAGCAGCCTGATCTCCTTGTATAACTCCTATCCCGTGGTCAGTAGGGAACTTCAGAGTTAAACACCATGGGGCAATAGCAGCCCTAAATTCAGCAGGGGCCGGTCGGCCCAAAAAAGCATTGTACGGGGAAGGAATATCTAGGACAACAAATTGCAACATCCGAACTCTTCGGTATTCTCCCACTCCCAATTCCACCGGCAATTCAACCATTCCGGTTGGTATCTTTGCACTCCCGTTGAAGCCGTGGACTCGTGATTGACAAGGTTTTAAGTCCTTAGCTTTCATTTTCATTAAATCATATGCTCTTTTAAACAATATATTCACGGAACTTCCGCTGTCTACCAAGATCCTCTTCATCCAAGCAGGACCAACTTGAGCGGATATGACCAACGGGTCAATTGTGGGAGCTTCGACTCTATCGGCATCTCGATTTCTAAATACGATTTCATCAGCCATCGTCTTTTGTTGTTTAGCCGGTGTTCTGTCTTCCAAGTTACTATAGCATTCAAAGTCCACATGCCTGATCGAGCTAGCATATGACTCCATTTCTTTCCAGCTTCTGTCTGCTGGATGGGGACCACCACTTATTGTATTGATTACCAACCTTCCGCCCGTACGAGAGGGTTCACCTTGTCTTTCCTGATTCTGCGTTCGATTTTGATTAGATGGGCCCGCTCCACCAGACTGCGGCTCCCGAACAAACTGGTCCAACTTTCTCTCTATGATCAACTTTTCAATGAGGTCTTGCAAATGTCTACACTCTTTGGTATTATGCCTATAACTTTCATGAAACCTACAGAACTTCCCTGTTTGAATCTGCCTCTCCGACGAAGTCTTCGGAGCAGGCTTCTTGTATTGCATAGTATTACAAGTCTGTAAGTATACATTTTCCAGTGACGTGTTAAGCGGTGTATAACTGTCATACATTGCGGCCTTACGTCTCGGACCACGATTCTAGTCTTGCTTCTGACTTCGGTTATCACCGTTTCTCGATCGTTGAGTCTGTTTATTTTGGATATTCAACTCAACTTTTCCTGAACTTTCTCCGGATTGTTTAACCGCAACATTACTCTGAACCCCTTCACTGCTGGGCCTTGCATCGTCCTGCTTCCTAGACTGTTTCGCATCCTCTCGCCTCAAGAATTGAGCGGCTTTGGAATAGAAACGGTCCAACGATGCGGGAGGCTTTCCAGCTAACCAATTTTCAAACTCGGAATCAGGGTCGATTCCCTTAGTCAAAGCCATTAGAATGGAATTATCATTGGGGTTGGTGATCTCTGCGCATGCAGCATTGAATCTCTCCAAATATCGTCTAAGTGTTTCTCCGGGAGCTTGAGTCACACTTGATAAGGTATTAACATCTTTAGGTCGGGCAATATGCATGCGAAATTGTTCAACAAATTTGGTAGCTAACTGATCAAACGAAGAAATAGATCGTGGCGGTAATCGTGTAAACCACATTGTCGCAATTCCCCCTACGGAAATGGGAAAACTCCGGCACTTTACTGCATCATTAGCTCTCGCAGCAGTCATCGACCATTCATATTTCAGAATATGTTGATTTGGGTCGAAATTTCCTTCATACATGGGAAGGGTTGGCATTCTGAATCGCCGAGGAGGTTCATCATACAATATGTCATCAGTAAACGGGGTATGACTCTGGGAGATTCCCCAGTCGTCATTTGTTAGGCCTTGACTCTCGCGAATCATTTGTCATACCATGGCTGAGACGTCTGGTATTGGAAAATTCTATGGGTGGTGAGCCAAAGTGTGGTCGGGTTCCACAGTGCGAGATGGGATCGGGCGCTGTCGACGATCCGCATCTTGCCTCCTTGGCTCGACGTCTTCTAGGACATATGGCTCTGGAGCCTGTCCCTGCTGATGATAATTTTGATTGGAGTGATCTCGAGCATCAACTCCTATGTCAACTGCAACGGCTGTAGCAGCTCAATCATCTGCAGTGTATTGTGGAATAGTGCCTCCTCGGGAGGAGGGTCCAGTATGGAAGCTGGTAGATGGGCCAACCCTTATTTGCCCAACGGTTAACGCTGTTGATAGTCAGCAGCTTGCGCATGGTTTCCGTCTAACCTGGGACGGATAGATCTGTTATTGTAGTCAGATGAAGCAGAGCTTTCGGTGGACGAATGGGGAGCTTGATCCCTTCTGGATCTTCTTCGCTTTTGGCGATTTTTTTGATTGGTTAACTCAGCGTTAGCGCGCAACTGCTCAGTTAGCTGTTGTCGGCTTTGGGTTAGTTCCTGGAGTAGCGACTGGAACTCTTGTCTTGTGACCGGACCCGACTGATCCGTATGCCCAACAGCATCTTGATTGGTGGACTGTAGCTGTGTAGGATTTTTCCTATCCCGACCTTCTTGATCACCAATGATATAAGTGGTTCTTGTACTCACCATCTTGAAGCGTTGAATTCTTTCCTAGACTTTTAACAAATCTGAATAGAACGAAAGGAATCTGAATATGAGGTCTGGATCTCTCTCTTAGATTTATGCAATCCGGTATCGAAGATAAATCCAAGGAGCAGGAGAAAAAACTGGGTTTCTCTCAGTGAAAGCACCAAAGTGTTTGTGTCAAAATTGGGCACAACACTCGTCAGAAGTTTTTGAAGAGATAATAAATGAAGAAAATAAATTAAAACGTGGGTTATCTAACAAAAACTCCAAATGAAGAAAGTAAATTGCACAAGAGACAACGATTTAGAGTGGTTCGACGTTTTGCCTACGTCCAATATGAAGTTTTGTTACTTTATTGCTTGATATTCGGAGAATACAACTTTTTAATATCAAAATACAGCAAGTAGTAAGCCAAAATTTGAAATCAAGGGCAGTAGTGGTGCTCTGAAGCAATTCTGGCAGCGCTCGGGCGTTCTCTTACTCTCAAAATTCTCCGATCCCCTCTCTGAATGACCAGGGGCTCTATTTATAAGTGCTGGAGGCTGATATTTCGCCTAAAATTCGGGGAGACCACTTCTGGCACGTGTGAGGGGCCCACATGGACGAATTCTGGAGATCCGGGCCCACTTTTGGATCTATTCGACCCTTGGTTCGAATTGATCAAAAAAGTGTCCAATCGTGATGAAACTTGGCGTGGACATTCTTCTATGTACGTGCAAGCTCCTGTGAAAATTTCATAGCATATGGACTTGTAGATCTCAAGTTATGATCGATTCAAGATTGCATTTTTAGTTGATATGCGTGCTTCGAATCCATGGTCTTCGAATCGATAGGGTCGAACCCTTGGTTTCAGCTACTACAACATGATGGGTTCGATGTTATGGATTCGAAGGTACCCTCATACGCGTCCTTCGTATTGTTCAGAGTATTTCGTAGTTGGTCGATGCGAAGTCTTCTTTGCTTGATGGATTCAAAGGACCTTCATGGGATGGAGTCGAAGATAGGAATACTTCGAGGGATTCGAACCAAGGCAGGTGTTGATGGGTTTAAAGCATGGCTACCTCTGATGGATTCGAACGAAGGCATGTCCCTGATGGATTCGAAGCAGGGATTATGTCTCGTGCATTTGAATAGAGACTTGCTCGATGGATGCGAGGCGAGGCCATCTGATGGATTCGAAGGAAGAGGTGACTTGATGGATTCGAACTAGGGAAGGCCTTGGATGGATTCAGAGCGTGGTTACCTCTGGTGGATTCAAAGTGAAGGCTTGCCTGATGGAGTCGAAGAAAATGCACTCCTCATGGATTCGAGGCAGCACGTGTCTGGTGGATTCGAACCAAGGCTTCCTCTTGATGGATTCGAGCCTTATACTACCTGATCCATCTCCCATTGGCGATAACTTGAGCATACGAACTCGGATTGCCCCGAAACTTGGAATGTTGGTTTCTACAGCCCTGCTTGACGTGTCTTATCAATTGTAGCCCGATCTGTACTAGGGTAAAACTCGTCGATAGTTGTAGTTGCCCAACAATCATTCAAAGCTAAAGATGTATGATCCTGTCTCTTTCTAGTTAGTTCCTTGGTATCTCGGCCTTGCCAAAAGGCGGGATAACAGGCAAGCAGCTCATCTAGTTTTTTAACTCGTCGAGCGAAAATATCCTTTTCTTTCTAGATAGAGTCTTTCTCTAAAGCTAAAGCACCACTACGTTGAACTGCCTCATTGATTTCCTTCTTTTGAATGGCCTCCAAGCGACTAACTGCCTCGACCGTTTCCCTGGCATTTTTTTGGAAACCTTAAGTTGAAATTTGTACGAGGAAAGCTCTTCATCCTGGGCTTTGATGATATTTTTGTCGTGAATAGCTTCAAGTCTCAGGCGATCGATTTCGTATTGACGTTTCGTGGAAACCTCTGAAACTTTTTCCGCCAATTTTACAAACGCATCATGCGAGACGTAAACATCGTTGTTGTAGGCGATGGCACTTTGTTTCATATGTCGAGGAATAGGATGAATCGCAAGAAGAAACTTCAGTCCATCGAATCATATCTTCGGGAATGTAGCCTTAAGCTCAGCTAATCTTTCTGCTATCGATAGGTCATGCACGGAGGCTGGAGGAGTTTGCCTAGCAGAAGTCACAGATTTCATATGGGACTCACGAGATTGCTTGGTGATCGACGAGCCAGAGTGTTGATCGTGATGAGCTTCGAATTAGGATCCCTTTTGAGTAGATTTATCCCTACTGTGCTCTGACTGAGGGGGAGGATCATTTTGGGTATGAGGAATGGCAATAAGTTCTTCTTTAAGAAGATAATGAACCTCTAGGATGGTAGTCTCTGTCGTTGCTGTCATCCCTATCTCGGCGTCTACCTGAACCTGAAACACAGCTGGAATGGTAGAAAATAGAGGATCTGTGAAGACGGTCAATGCCGTTTGTATGCCTCATATCACCTGAACAGAAATCAAGTATGAACGAGTTAGTGAAAATCATATGATGATTAAAATTCAAGTGTAGGGAGGAGTGTAAGTATTTGTGTCTATCCTAGTGCTTCCCCCGTTGGACCAGTGTTTTCGCTTTACTTATTGGAGTTTTCTCTCTTTGATGACGAGCCCGAGCACCTTCATCGCTTCTCACGGTAGAATTAAGTCCTATAGCCTCAGGGTCGTTGAAGCCATAATTTAATAAGTCGTCAGGGATGGTCAGGTCAGATAGACCGTTTAGTGAACCCTCTAAATTTTAGGGAGACGACGTCTTCTCCATAGGAGTTATTGTAACCTTCAAGGTTCCACCAACCATCTTCTTTTTCAACTTGTAAGCCAGATTCTTCTTCCTCTTCGAAAGAGGCAGTGGTTCATCAGCACCGGGTGCATCAGACTCAGGCACTTGGCCGGAACTTATGTTTTCATCAATCGCCTCTATCGCCTTAGTTTCTTTAATTTCACCTTTCTCGGTTGTATCAGGGGCCCGTCTTGCAAGAGGCACCGATGGTCCAGCCTGCTCTTCGCCTTTTTCCGCAATGGATCCGGTTGTAGTGGTAGCAATTGGGGGGCTAGTTCGACAGCCCTCCACCAGTAATCCAAACTTAAAAAGCGGTTCATTGGAAATAATAGATGTGATATCAGGCTCTCTCACGAGAATAACTCGAATGGCCTCAACGACCTCAGAATACCTAGCGCCTTCAGGTCATGGGAGGATACCTAAAAAGTCGAAAAAAGTTTAGAAATGATGCACTTCAAGCCTTAGACAAATATTAGTCTAGGAGTGAAACTTACTCCCTTCCAGCTATCTTCTCGCAGAACCAAGGGACATCGTACACAAAACCACTCTTGCTTATACTGGAAAAATTTACTCCATGCCCCCATCAGGATTTTACATTTAGAATGTTGCTCAAGAAATATGAAGGATGGACTATTGGACCGTCTTTTGAAGCGGTAGATATAACAGATATCCTCGGGAGTAGGGTCTCTGAGTAAGGTGCTCATAAAGAGGACACAGGTGCCATGAATAAACGCATGACTATTAGGATGTAGCTGTGCCAGAGCAATCTCGATATACCCAACACTTCATAGAGAAATGAATTAAAAGGTGGCACACTTCCGACCCAACACATAAATTTGTTGCACGCTGTATAACCAGTTGGGGACAGGTGAGTCCGATCTTGTCCTGACGGAACTAAAGCGTCGTTGAAGGGGATTCCATGGATTGAGCACAACTGTCGAAGAGCAGTTTCGCCAATTTCTTAGGCTTGCGAATCAATGGTATTATCTAAAACAACAGCTCCACCTACAGCGTCAGGAGCCAGGACTATAACTACAGCAAGTAGATCCGGAATAGCATATATAGAGGTAGTCGGTGGATTCGAAGTTCCTAATACCTTCTGTCGAGAACTTGGCTCGGGCTTATCAGAAACTGTAGCGGAGCTTTATTTTTTGGACATCTTGAACGAGCATTTAGTATGGATAGATACATGTTTAAGCTATACTTGAAAGACAATCGATATTAGTTATAATGACAATAATATATTCCTCCGTGTTGTGTGTGAACTAGTGCGATGACTCAAACGTGAGTGCGGCAAAAACTAAAGTTTTAAGCACAAGTGTGATGTGATAGAATTTTAAGTTGTTGTCCTCAAAAACCGTCATCGCCGACCGTCTCCTGCAGTCTATCATATGATTGGCAGTAGAAGTCATGGAATCGAACATTAGCACCATAGAGTGTGAAGGCTGCTGTTTGCATTTGTTGAGTTAAATTTGCATTTAAGATTGTTCAAGCTATGAGGGAGTTAGTTCAAATTGGGTCCTAAGGCTTGTATGCTTGTCATTGTCCAATATGCTATGCTTGGTTGTGAAGGTGAATCATGCATATGTATGTTATTTTCAAGTTAGAACCGACTTGGACGACAATGCCGACCCAGACATACCGAACCACTATACTATAGGATGACCGAGTTGTTCACTCTCCTCTCTCTCTGATCACCTAACTACCCTTCTCAAACTATACCGAGCCACTACCCTTGACTCCTGAAACCACCTATACCGACCTAACCTTTAAATATAAACAACCAAACCATCGTCCCACAGAATGCCGACCCGCTTACCTTAAAGTCACCGAACGGCCTCAGCCTAGCATATGCCGTGCTTCTCCCTTTCAAAGTTTTGACCAAATCTGTCACTAAACTCCTAACAACTCAACGTTACTACAATAAGCAATCGACCATCCTCCCTTGATCATATGACAAGTCGAATCCTACAACCTTTACACCAACCCCTACGAATCACCAAGCTTTCTTCTTCTCCATATCACCGACTTCAAATTTAGGACTATAACTATTTCTCCTGGTAACCTACAGTTGCTCCATTAAGATCGAACCAAATTCCTAGCCTAAGACACGCTCATGTCTCCAATTCATCCTTTCTTCATCGACTCCTACTAACTCCTATTTAGGAACCCAAGAGACTCCGCATTTAGGGAGATAAATCACGAATTTAAAAGGTATTAAATTTGGTATTAAATTTAGAAGAGGGAACTCGTCCTATTCGTGGAATTTAAAAGGTGATCCCACGGTTATTCTCTCCATAGCACTTGTTGAATACATAAATTGATGTTGAGTAAAACTAAAATGAGTTCTATGATCTGATTTACTCAATAATATTTGGTAAGATTTATTTTAGGGTTTACAGTAAATAATGTCTTATGTAACATTGTTTTGACCCGCCTAAAAGTTAAAGAATTTTGATCGAATGTTAAGTAAGGAAATTTGAAATATTATCCAAAGCAAAAGAATGAAGTAAGTTATAATTACTCTAAGACAAAAGGAATCTTTGATTAAGATTAAAAGAATGATTTGGAAAAAATTTCCTAAGTAAAAGAGAAAATGATTTGGAATTATTCCAGGAATTAAAAAAGGTTAAAATAAACCAAATGATTTGATAAATGAGGCTTAATGATTCCATATACTGTTGAAAAGAAAATGGAATAAATTGAAAAGAATACATCTAAGAAAGACATTTGATTTAAAAATAAGAATAAGTAATTGATTGATGGTTGATATCCACATATGACCTTAAAATTTTTAAATGAATAATCGGCTTCGAAGGAACCAGGGTCAGATTTGGGCGATCTTTTTCCGAAAACCACTTCGAAACAATGTATATGTTCGAAAGTGAAGACGTGCTGAAGATGATGATTATTGAAGATCAAGGATCTTCATAGCGTGAGGACTGCTTGTTATATACTCTAGATCGCTCCCATTATAGAGTTATTTGTAGAAGTTGTCTCCTAGTTGTGGAGATTTTTTTGGATTGCAAGGGCTTCTCGCCTAGTAATGACTAAGGAAAGTGCCTTCGGATTCGTTTAGTCGTAGAACGAACTTTTATGGATATTTGTCTGACATTGTATTCTGAGTCACATTTGAGTGGTTTCTAAACATGTATATCAGTTAGTGGCGGAGAAGGCAACTTCTTTTAACTTAACTCCCTTTCTCGAGACATACAAGCCTAGGAAGTTATTCTTTTTAAGAAATCGGTCATGTGACGTGGAATGACAATATGGATTTCAAAATGGAACTTGTTATGATCTAAAGCGTGGCTTTGTGAAAGACCAAGTGTGGCTTTGAAGAAATTGAGCGTAGCCTCACATCTCAAAAGATGATATGGGATACCATTTGGTTCGACATACACAAATTCGAAATAAGTGAGTATGTATGGTGGTGTCTAATAGTTGGGCCCTTTGGGGGAAAACATCCCTGAAGGCAATTATTGCCCTATTTAGATAAAGTGGTCAGCTTGAGAAAGGCTGAGAACTAATGGTTATCAATAGTAGTATAGAAAATACAGTTCCAGGTGACTTGCTTAAGAAAAGCGATTAAGGCACCGCGGGGACTATGTCTGTTGTGCGTGGATCGGAGAAAAAGGCCACTAGTTCCCTATTATGTCGGAAAATCCAACTCGAATACGAGCTTTACGATTTTGATCGTAGTCCCAAAATAGCTGTAATGACTTGCAAACATTTTTGCTACCTTGTTTTGGTATCATATATTCCGTTCGGGATATTCCGTTGACCCAGTTCGGATATATTTCCTTAGACTTAGTTTGAATATTGATATCTTATTTGAATAAGTTATTTGAAAGATGTTTTCCAAAAGAATGTCATTAAAGATAATATCAAATTATTTTGGTAATAAAAGTGTTTTGGTTATCATAAGGTAAAAACACGTCCGTATTTATGTGTGGGCATGGTCTTATGAGATACTCTTCTTTTCAAAGATTTTGATAACATAGTCATTTTAAATTTCGAGTACCTCAAGCTGGTTTATCAAGCCTGATCTGGGTATTTTTAATACTCGAGTCAGATTCGAGTAGTTTCAGATTTGGTTGAAGATGCTTGGTGTTTCTAGAGGAGAGCTGAAGATCTTCATCATCGTATAGACATATTCTATTATCTGCTGCATCCATTGCATTTGTTTTGCTATTTTCAGCGCTTGTAAGGATAGGGGTTTATAATTATCCAGGCTGAATCTAGGTTAGACTCTGGTATTGTATTTTAAAATTTTCCACTATAAAGATTATAATTAAAATAATATATGTTATTCCATTCGTGTGAGATTCTATTTTGTTTTTATTCTCTTTCTACCTGATCCGCTTATTCGTGCAATTTGAGTTGGGCATGTGTGGTTTATTATCGATTCAAAGGTTATGGAAAACCGGGCCATTACATTTGGTATCAGAGATGAAGGTTAAGCGAGAACCTTGGCTTTGGTGGGGTAAAGACTCATCATAGATAGGTTAGTAATACCCTAGGATGAATGACTCATTAGAGATAGGGTTAGTAACGACTTAGAATGAGTTTAAGTGTATTATATATGACTGCGTATTTGTTAGTGACTAATAAATTGTTGTGCGTTGATTTATTAGTTAAGTGATTTATGGATTCTGATCGTTGCGCCTGATCACCGTTGCCGATGAGGGTTCCTAAACATTTAAACAAGGCGAACCGACACACTGATTATGAAAAAATTGGTAAGTGAAACAATTTTACCTAGGATTAAATTTTGAATATAAATGTATATTTTGAAATGTTGTATAGATAGAAATCAGGATAGTGAAATTTAAATATGAACATCTTGTGATTAGAATTTTACAGTTTGACTATAGGATGTTTCATAAAGATAATCAATAAGCAAGAAATCTGATAATGTGATTAAGATCTTTAATACTTACTCCAAAATAATAAATTAAGAAATGGTAATGTTAATTTACTATCATAAATTGATCAATTGTTTGATTTAAAGGTTTAAGTACAAATACCTTGTGAATTAAGTTTCATGATTTGACTATAAGTTGTTTGATAATAAGATTTGTTTAAGGAATGAACATATAAGATAAAAATGTACTTAAAAAATAGAAAATGATTGTTTAAAAAGATAAATATAAAGGGAATGAGAATTTAAATTCAAGTAAAGAATTGTGATAATTTAAATGAAGTTAATTAATATAAGTTAAAATGGATTTATAAAATATGTTTTATAAAGTAATCTCTAAAGGATTTTGAAAATGGTATTATTTCAAATAAAAAGAGGTATTTTATGATAATTAATTCGATTGGCTCGAAAATAAACCAAAAATGGGAAAGAGATTATTCGCATGGTAAGCACTTATCTTAAGTATTACTATTCTTGTTAAGAGGATATATGATACTATTGGTACTACCTTGTTCCTTGAATTGTTTTGGAGTTACTCGATCTATATAATATTCTTAAGTTAAAGAAATTATGTGAATCATTGATTAGTAATTTTTATAAAAGTGTTTAAACTAAAGACAAATTGGGATCGCTAATTGCTAAAATAAAGCGGAATTTCTGACGATTTTGGACCATCTAAAATTTCTGAATCATGCCTAACACTGAGCTAAGAAATTTATGAAAACTTTTGGTAAAAGATTATGAAATACTTTGAGTAAATGAAGTAAGATAAGGATAATTTATAAATAAAAAAAGAAATTTAAGAGTTCGATGATTTAATTACGAATGGTTTTAATATTTGCTTTTTCAAAGCTAGAAAATTAATAATGGTATTAAATAAGAAAGAAGCTTTATAACTTATGAATTTGAGATAATAGTAAATTACAACAACTCTAAATTTGTTAGACAGACGGATTTAAGTAAAACCAATTTGAAATTTGGGATTATTATATACTCTTAGGATGTTAAGGTATACCATACAAGTATAGATTTAAGCCATGAACTATCTATACATTTAAGTAAAATAACGACTCTTTAAAAAGGTAATTATAACCTAGAAAATGTTTTAGTAATGAATTCTAGCATAAATAAGAATTTGGACTTAAGTTTTTAAAAGTGATTGATTTTCATAAATTATAAGATGTAATAAACTTAAGTAATAGTTTTACGAAATGATTCATAAATAATATTAGTGTTAAAGGAAATATACCGAGTTAAAAGTGTGATGACCCGGAATTTTGGGCAATATTAATTTAATAATCTGCATTAAAATTTAAACTGATTTGATAATCTTTGTTAATAATTTGAATTTGATTTAATAATCTAATTAGATAAATATTTAATTGGTGAATTTATCTTTAAAAGCCAATAAACTGTTTCTATTTATAATGTGTGTGTGTGTGTGTGTGTGTATATTGTAAATAGAAAAGCTTGCTTTGAATTTAATAAATAAAATCTTATTTTAAAAATCTAATATACGTTTTGATAATTTGGAAATTATGATTTATTTAATATATATGTTTACAAAGCTATTTAACTAATAACTATATAGTTTTAAAATACATAAGATAAATGTTTAATTGTTTAGAAAAATAAAGTTTTAGCTTAAGTTTAAATTTAAATAAAATATTTGTTTTATTTATTTTTAAATATTACTTGATAAATATGATTTGAAAATAGAAGTTTAAAATACAATATTACATATGATATATTAATTTTAATAATAGAAGTAATTTATATTCTCTTTTATAAATTATTTAAAATTGATAATTTGTTATATTCAGACAATATTAACAATGTATTGCTTTTACAAATAGATTTTAATAAAAATAGATTTTTTTTTTCAAATTGAATTTGTATAGTGATATATGTATATATAACTTATTTTTTTAAATTGAATTTTAGAATATGATTTGAATTTGAATTTGTAATTTTGAAATTCAAAGATAGATACTTTAAATTGTTTTGGATTTTAAGATATATGTATAAACTTTTATTTATGAATATAATTGGTTTATTTCTTTAAAATTATCTATATAAATAATTACTTATAAACTAATTAATTAAATATAAGCTTATATTAACCTTTAAAAAAATAACTAATTACTTTTAGGACAAGTGTATATATATTAAGTTGGTTTTAAGTAAGTGTTAAATAATAAGTATAGATTTAACCCCGTGGATAACTCATATTTTAGATATGTCTCTGATGATTTATTGGATCTTCGATGCCTTTATTATAGTATTTCTGGTGATTCCTTGGTACTAGACATGGATGGTTCGTATGCTGAGATTAATTCTGTTCTTCTTGCTGATTCTGCCTGGGATCGATCCTTTGTATACTCTACTGGCTCTGACAGTCATGATCCTTCCCTTGCTGTGCTATTTCGTCCCTTTTTTGGACTTGTTAAGGGTGGATCTCTGATTTGTTCCAATGTTGTTGAGGGAGAGGGTTTTTCTTCCTCAGTTGAGGAGGACTAGCCGTGTTATTTTTTCTAGTAGTTATGACGTATCTGTCATACTCCTGTGCTGTATTTTATTTTTATTTCACATACATAGTAGCTAACGTGCCTCTACCTTACTCCTGTACTTCAACCTTATTACGTTTGTAATAAAAGTGGTCGGTCCACTATAAAACCGTCGGCCATGCCAAAAATAATAAGTATATAAAGGTGACAAATGTTAATATATTGGACAAGTGTCCTTATTAATTTTCTTTTTCCTTTTATTTTATTTAAATCTTAAAATTTACTTATAAAACATATTTACTTCTCACCCACATTCTTTTTTCTGTTCTTCAATAACGGATCTGAAATCAAATTTCAGCCTACATAATTTCTCAAAAACCAAATCTGATAACACTCCTCAAAACCTTTTCAAAAAAAAAATAAAAAAACAGAAACAAGATCAAAATCATAAACCTGTATTCTATTTCAAAATCAAAACTGCAAATCCTTTTCAAGTTTCAAAACAAGACCATGTAACTCATTTTCTAAAATTCAAAAGCTTGTAAATAAACTTCAAATCCTCTCAAACCAATGCCTACAAGTTCATTTTCAAAAAATAATCAATAACCTGAACATCACCTTCAATCTGGAATCAAACCTGTAGTTCATCATTTTTCTGTAATCTGGAAGCAAACCTGCATTTTTTCAAATCTAGAAATCAAAGAGTAATCATCAGCATGCATGTAGTTTTTAAAACAAAGAAGCATTCAAGTGCAAAGTCTTTAAAGTAAAGGGATTTCAGTTTTAAATTTTCAAGCTTTTCTAAATCTGGAAGCTCTGTTCTTCCTTCACAAATCTGGTGAGTAACATCACACTTTTAAAAGCTTTAAGTTGAATTTTGCTTGATTTTCTTTGGAAATAAGTATGTTGTATGGATATTTATGAGTGCATTTATGTTTTCTTATGTGTGTGTGTGTGTGTGTGTGTATATATATATATATGAATATATATGATTGTGTGCATACTGCTGTGTATCTCCGTTTTCCTGTTTTAGTTCCAGACTTAAGTTATATGAATTTTTTTTTTCTTATCCTCTTAAACTAATTGAGGTTAGAACTTAAGGTTTAAACAAGATTAGTTTGTTTGGTTACTAAGTAAGTTTTAAATTTTAATTAAGCCAAAATAAATTTGAGATGGCTCTGGAATCAAAAAAAGAACAAAACTAATTATAAGTAAAAATTCAAATATCCTAATTTATCAATTCAGGAATGTAAATTGAATTATCAACCAGAAATATGATTTTTAAAACTAAAATCAAAATTTTTAGTTTGAGGAGGAGGGTGCAGTTCTGGGTTGAACAGAAGTGGCAAATTGGGGGATTTCTGGCGATCTACTTGATTGTGGAGATCGGGGTTCTTCCTGGAGGTGGAAGAGTGACCGAAGATTAAAGGAAAAATATCTGGAAGATGATCAAAGCACTGTGATGGAGGCGGTGTTCTATTTTTGGTTTGTAACCCTAGTTTTAACTAGGTTGAGTAAATTTGATCACCACGGCTTGTAAGTTGATCGAGTGCAACGAAGTTCTGGAATATGGAAGCTTGAACGTTGACAAAGGCTTGGTTGAAGTTACAGAATCTCTAATGGTCGAAGGATCGTGGACGAGGCATTTTCAGGTTGAGGTAGTGGTTCCAGGTTCTGTCTTGATCACTCGAATTTGATCTTGAGTTTGGGTGGTGATCTGATGATCACGAGTGGGTATGAAGGTGATTGACGACTTGAGGAGATCATCGTGGATGATCGAAGTCGATGAGTGCCACCGTTTATGTGCATGGTGCACTTTCTACTTTCTGATGAAGTGGAAGTTTGGTTTGAGGGGATTTGTATACTCGGGTTTTTCTCAAGAAATATGATAATTTGCTCGAAGTATTTTGGTTTTGGCTTGAAGAAAATTGAAGTGGCTTGGGTAAACTGTTGTGTTACAGGTTTTAAAAAGAAACATGTTCTGTTTTAAAATTTTAAAAATGATGTTTTTATGTTAAGCAAAGATTTAAATAAGTTTTAAATCTAAGTTTAAATCTGGATTCAAGTTTAGTTTGAATATTAGTCGGAGATAAAATAAAGTTTTTAAAATTTAAAATGTTTAATGTACATTTGTAAATAGCTTGAATTTAAAAATGAAGTTTTAAAATGTAAGTAAGTTTAAATCAAAGTTTAAATTTGGATTCAAGTTTAGTTTGATTCTTAGTTTGAGAATAAATAAGTTTTTAAAAGTCAAATTGTTTCAACAACTTTAAAGTGTTTAAGTACTTAAAAGTGTATTTATAAGGATTTGAATTTAAAATGGATTTGGTTTAAATTCTTTTAAGTTTCTTTTATAAGATAAGTATTTCCTTAAAAGGAGACTTTAAAGGTTTTTAAATTATTTTTAAACTTTTCTAAGGTTAAATTTGTACTCATTTTAAATCTTAAGTTTAAAATGAAATTTGAAAGTAAATTTAAAAGTAAATTATTTTTAAATGCTTTGATTAAGTGAGAAAAGTTTTATCTTAAAGTTGAATTAAGATTTAATGATTTGTGTTTCATTAAAATTGTTAAGGTAATTAAAATAGATAATTAATTGATTTAATTTATTAATGAATTGGGTTTATTAATTTGGTAACTAAGGATTTTAAATCAATTATTTAAGGTTTAAGTTAATTAATTAAGGATAATTAATTTGTAATTAAGGATCATTAATTTGATAAGATTAGATTATCAATTAATGATTAAAAATTTATTAATAAAGTAATTAAAGATTAATTAAGTGACAATTAAAACTTAATTAAATAAATAATTAGGGATTAATTAATGGGTTATCAAAGATTAATTAATTTGTAATTAAGAATGATTAATGAAAGTTTAATTATCTAAGAAAAGAAATTAAAGAATTGTAAATAGTTAATGAAGGTCATTAACTTGAGATTATTTAACAATTAATTAATGTGATTAATTTTAATAATTAATTAGACATAATCATTTGTGAAATTGTTTAAGTGTAATTACTTAAGGGAAGTAATTAAGGAATTAATTACTCATTGTAATTAATTAAGTTTAATGTGATTAGTTTAAGTTAGTTAATTAAGTTTAATTAATTTACTCACCGGATGATTTGATAAGTAATTACTTAATGTAATTAACGAAGTGTAATTACTTAGTGAATAATTAATAGTAATTACTGAATGTAATTAATTGAAGATGATTTAATAATGGAAGTAATTTTGATTAAATTACTTTGTGTATGTAATCAAGGGATTCAGGTTGGCTTTGACGAATTATGGAGGAGCAATGGAGCAGGAGGCTTCAGCGTTATAGATATATATAGTGTTCCGCTGATCGGTTTCTCTGTATTGTATTGAGTTGTAATAACTAGACATGTGTTTATAACTGTCTAGTATGTGTTGTATAAGTTGTGTAACTCTGATAATTATTGTATACTATGTAATACTTATGTTATTAATATAATTTATTCGTTCTGCTGTTTAGATTCTGATGTTGTTTCTTCTTTCTCTTCTTCCTTTCTCTGTTCTATCCCTTTCTTTCTTAAAGATGATGTGACTTTTTATGGAGAAAAGTCGGGTCGTCACAAAAAGATTGTGGGAAAACTTTTTTATAATGATAAATTATCTTTAAGTGAAAAATGGTTCTTTAGAATATTTTCCTTTAATAAAAATATTTGAAATAAATAATTAAAGGGATTATATAAAGAAGAACCTTTATAAAATGTTTGAACTTAAGATAAAAGTTTATGAAAAGTTTTTGAAAGTTAATAAATATATTTGTTATATGTAGATCATTTCATTGCACAAATTTTGATCTAAGATTTGAGTTCAGAACTTTAAGGTGTTTACAGTGGTCCGAAAAAAAATTTATCACCCGATTCTTGACAACGAACGTTGATGAGGGTTTGTGGTTAGATACTTTAGTTTTCTATCATAGTTGAGAAAAATTCAAGGAAAGGAATGGTTATGATTTAGAAGCCTGAGCGCAGTCCATACTAGAGGATCAGGGGATCGATATTAGTTTGGAAAATAAAGTTATGTATTCGAATAGAAGATCGAATAAAATATTTCATACGGACGATCTGTGTATATTATATGGAATTAAGTTTAAAGATAAATGTTTTGGGCAAACTTTTATTTTGGGTAATTTCGAGGATGAAATTCTTTTAAGTAGGGCAGAATGTAATGACCCAGAATTTGACAACTGTAAAATATACCATTTAAGTGACTTTAAATATAAATTAGGCAAGGTTATATGATTCAAACAATATTTGATAGGATTTGAAAAGGGAAGCATATACAAGGGGATTTTCACTTCAAGGGCTTATTTGTGCAAGGTAATAAATTTTAAGGACACTACTTCTGAAAAATTAGTTTTAAGGACAGTTTACAGAAAAAAGGTAAAAGAATTCATCCTTTTCAGCTGTACAGAAATAAAGATCAAAGGATTTATCATTTTCCTATAAAACTTAAAAAGATAAATAAATTCATCATTATGTTGTAAATTGTCCTTAAAACAAATTATTCAGAACTGCTATCCTTAAAACTTATTACCCTGTAAATAGAAGCCCTTAAATCTAATTTCCATAATATACAAAATAGTAACATTTGCTTATATCGACAATAGTGACAAAATGCTGATTTTAGAAAAGTAAGTTTCAGTGGATAAATGAATTATTTTAATTTATTTCTGGGTGTTTATGTTTTTAAATAGAAATAAAATTTTATTTTCAAATTTGGTCTACATAAATAAATAGTTTAACTAAAACATCAAAATATGACCGTAAAACATTTTGTCGAAAATCAGCGCTTTGTCGATTAAAAGTTGTCGCAACGTTGTCGCACATTTATTTTCATATATAGGAACATATATTCAAATAGCATAAATATTAATTAGTTCACTAATCAAGTTTACTTTTACTAAATATACATAAAAAATTCTAGAATTTCATTAAGAAAAAGTAAGCAGAAAACGACAAAAAAAGTCAAAACGTAAACATCAAGTCAAACAAACATAATTATTATATTTTTTTCGCTTAATACTTAAGTGAAAATGACATAAAGTAATGATTTAAAATGTGATGGTAATTGTTGATAAAATAAGGTTGCTTAAAAAGTAAGTAAATGGTATTTTGGTCATTTTATATAATAATATTTTGTACCAAACTTTTTCCTATAAGCAGCCATGCATATCTCTTCCATTCTCACTCTTTCCATTCTTCTTCTTCTTCTTCCTTTTCTAAACTCTCTTCTTCATCCTCCTTAGAGGTTTAATGATTTCTTCTCTTCTATTTTCTTACTAACTTTTTCAAAATCATATCAAACAAAGTCAAAACTCTACCAAACTTTGCCAAAGACCTTAGAATATCATCAAAACATGGTTTAACATCTAAGAAGTGAAGAAATGATAGAGGAAGGAAAGGGTCAAGGGGAGGCCGAGCCTATGGGTGTTGTTGGAAGGTTTGGTTGAGAGAAAAGAAGAGGGAAAGACTTGTGGTCGAGCGTAAGTGAAGTGATGGCCGAGCACTAAAAAGTGAGATGGAGTTGTTTAGATGAGTATTAATAACGTAGAAGATGATTAGTCGAAGTTAGCAATGGTTTAGTGGAGTGTTGTTTAAAAAAGATTGTTGGTAGGAAGTTGATCTTTTGGTAAAAGGTGAATACTTGTATTTACTAATTAATCCACAAATTATTTCAAGTATAACGATTTGAAAGTTTAAATATGTTGGATGATTAAATGTTTGATAACTTGGTTGTAGACTGGTTAATTATGTGATTGATTATATGAATGCTAACTTCGTTTGATAATGATAAGAGAAATGATTAGTAATTAACCATACTTAATTTAATGAGATAATTCCATACAAGTATGTGTATGGAAATTATTTAGCATCTTAATGATTTTAAGTAATCTAAAAAGGTTAAAAACGATATTGTAATAATATAGTATTATAAAATGAAATGGAATATGATTTTGAAATATAAAAATATGTTCAAAATGAGTTTAAAATGATTTAGAAATGTTTTGTAAACATTTAAAAGCATTTTCAAGAAGTTTGAAAAGAAATTGAAAAAAAAGTCAAAACTAGACGCGTCATATAACGATAGTTCACGATTTCATGCCATAAAAGTTAAATGAGTGTACAAAGTGGAATATAGCCTGGAATTCTTCGAGATAAAAAATTTCCGGTCTATTATATCCATAGTTTTCCAATGAAGAAAGAAAATCAAGATTTCATTAAGTAGAGTTTGAAAAAGTCCAAAACAATTTTCTAAAAACATCGCGTTTTTGCAGTTCGGAATCCAAAAAGGGATTGTTTACAAATGATATTTTTAAATGATAAAAAATTTGAAATAAATTGGTAAATCTATTAAAATGGTTTAAAAGAGATTTTGTAATGGAAAATATGAATTTTCAAATATTAAAAAGTGGTTTAAATCAAATAAGCTTATAAAGCACTTTCCGCATCATTTTTCTGCTACCGTTTTTACGACTTTTTAAAAGAAGGTTTAAGCTTAATGATTTTTTCTAGAATTAACTGTTAATATTTTTAAAAGAAAAATTAAGCTTTTAAAAGATAATTTGGAATCTTGTAATCAATTCTAGAATAAAGCTAATAACTAGGTATGTAGAAATGAGTAGTACATTTGTCCCGCTTGTGAGATCTGGGAAGA
Organism: Allium cepa; assembly: GCA_030765085.1. NCBI lineage: Eukaryota > Viridiplantae > Streptophyta > Magnoliopsida > Asparagales > Amaryllidaceae > Allium > Allium cepa. The sequence continues at coordinate 808,630,343 of CM060928.1, forward strand.
TAAAACAAGGTGTTTAATTAAGTTGAGGGATGGACAAAACGGTGCCTTGAACTTACATGGACTTTGTTTTCTCTTTTTAGGTGAGGAGTGGAACAGATCGAAAGGAAAAATCGGATGCTCTAAGATTGTATAAAGTTTTCCAAAATTAAAGAAGATTAGCATTATCCAAAATTTAAGCAATCTCCAAAATGAATAAACTACAAGTTGGATTGCATAGAGATAATTTTCTTATACTTGGTATTAAATTTCTAAAAGGGAACTCATCCTATTCGTGAAATTTAAAAGTCGATCTCACCATTATTCTGCCCATAGCACTTGTTGAATACAGAAATTGATGTTGAGTAAAATTAGAATGATTTCTATGATCCTATTTACTCAATAATATTTGCTAAGATTTATTTTAGGGTTTACAATAAACAATGCCTTATATAATATTGTTTTTGACCCATCTAAAAGTTAAGGAATTTGAATCGAGTGTTTAGTAAGGAAATTTGAAATATTATCCAAAGTAAAAGAATGAATTAACTTATAATTACTCTAAGAAAAAAAATGAATCTTTGATTAAGATTAAAAGAATGATTTGGAAAAAATTTCCTAAGTAAAAGAGACAATGATTTGGAATTATTCCAGGATCTAATAAAAGTGTAAATAAACCAAATGATTTGATAAATTAGGCATAATGATTCCATATACTATTGAAAAGAAAATGGAATAAAATAAAAAGAATATATCTAAGAATTGATTTAAATAAAAAAAGAAGTAATTGATTAATGATTGATATCCACATATGAACTTAACATTTTTCAAATGATAATTGGCTTCAAAGGAACCATGGTTGGATTTGGGCGATCCTTTTCCAAAAACCACTTCGAACCAACATTTACGTTTGAAAGTGAAGATATGTTGAATATGATGATTATTGAAGACCAAGGATCTTCATAGCGTGAGGACTGCTTTTGACATGCTCTGGGTCGCTCCCATTATAGAGTTATTTATAATAGTCATCTCCTCGTTGCAAGGTATTCTCGCCTAGTAATGGCCGAGGAAAGTGACTTCGGTTTCATTTAGTCCTAGAATGAACTTGTATGAATGTTTTTCTGAAATTTTGTGCTAAATTGCATTTGAATGGTTTCTATGAATGTATATCAGTTGGTGGCAGAGAAGGAAACTTCTTTTAGCCTAACACCATTTCCCGCGACATACGAGCTCGGGAAGTTATACATTTCTAGAAATGAGTCATGTGACGTGGAATGACAACGTGGCATTCAAAGTAGAACCTGTTATGATCTACATCGTGGCTTTGAAGAAATTAACCGTAGCCTCACTAGCCTCACATCCTCAAAGATGATATGGGATACTATGTGGTCCGACAGACACAAATTTAGAATAAGTGAGTATGTATGGTGGTATCTAATACGTTAGGCCCTTTGAGGAAAACATACCTCGAGGCAATTATTGCCCATTTTGATAACGTGGTTAGCTTGAGGAAAGCAGGAAACTACTGGTTATCAGTAATAGTATAACAAGTACAGTTCCAAGTGACTTGCTTGATAAACGCGATCAAGGCACCACAGTGACTATGTTTGTTATGCGTGGATCATAGAAAAAGGCCACTATTCCCTGTCATGTTGGAAAATCTAACTCCAGTACGAGCTTAAAGATTTTGATTGTAGTCCCAAAATAGCTGTAATGACTTTCAAACATTTAATCTACCCCTTTTTAATATCGTATATTCCGTTTGGGATATTCCGTTGACCCAGTCCGGGTATATTCCCTTTGACTTAGTCCGGATATTGATACCTTATTTGAATAAGTTATTTGAAAGGTGTTTTCTAAAAGAATGCCATTAAAGATTATATCAAATTATTTTGGTAATAAAAGTGTTTTGGTTATCATAAGGTAAAAACACATCCGCATTTATGTGTGGCCAAGGTCTTATGAGATACTCTTCTTTTCAAAGATTTTGATAACATGGTCATTTTAAATTTCGAGTATCTCATGCTGGTTTATCAAGCCTGATCCGGGTATTTTTAATACTCGGATCAGATCCAAGTAGTTTCAGGTTTCATTGAAGACGCTTGAAGTTCTAGAGGAGAGCTGGAGATCTTCATCATCGTATATATCTGCTACATCTATTGCATTTGTTTTGTTGTTTTCAGCATTTGTAAGGACATGGGTTTATAGCCGTCTAGGATGAATCTAGGTTAGACTCTGGTATTGTATTTTAAAATTTACCGCTGTAAAGATTATTATTGAAATAATATATGTTATTCCATTCGTTTGAGATTCTGTTCTGTCTTTATTTTCTTTCTACCCTTAATGATCCGCTTATTCACGCAATTTGAGTTGGACATGTGTGGTTTATTGTCGATTCAAAGGGTGTGGAAAAACGGGCCATTACAATAGTGATTTTTCCTATTAAATAGATGCCCAACAATCAAACGATTAGCTTGCAAAATGGGGATTTATTCTACTAACATATGTCCACACTATCAACAATCAATTTATAGCAAAGTGGGGATTTATTCTACAAATATATGTCCACAACAAATAAATCAATTACATTATAGCAGAACGGGAATTTATTCTGCTAATAGATTTCTGCACGATCAAATAATCAATTTATAGCGAAACATGGATTTATTCTACTATTAAATGTCCACACAATCAATAATCACATCATAACTCATTCATAGGCATTTGTTTACTTAATAGTACATACTTTTGAATTATTTGAGTTCAAAACCATCTCTAAAAAAGAAGTACCTTTAAAACAATTTGATTCCTTGAGACAAAGGATTTAAAACTTAAAACACCTTTTAAAATGATTAATTACAAGATAAACTCTTATTAAATCATAATTAATTTTTGTTAAATTTGAACTTAATTTAATTATAAATTTAGTAATTAACTAAACTTTTAATAGATAATTTATTTATAACTTACACCCATAATTAATCTTTTATTAATTATTAAATATTAATTAAAACCTTTATGAATAATTAACTATTAATTAATCTTAATTTATTACTTAAATAATATTTTAATTAAAAATTAAATCTTAAATAAATAATTTATCTTAAATTAAAACCTTAATAAACATAAAACTAAAATAATTAAACACTTGACAAGTAATTTATTTAATAATTAACCTTATACTTAATTAATTAAAAATAAATCTTATATTTAACTCATAATTAATTAAAAATTAATCTTTCCTAATCAAAAATTAAGTAAAATTAGTCTTACTTTTAAAACTTAATTAATTGGTAGTTTGTGTGACGACCCGGCTTTCATTCCACAGTAAGACGCATCAGCAGTAAGAAAGAAAGGGATAGAAAAGAGAAGAGATAGGAAAGAACGAACTAAAAAATATTAAATTCTCACAGCGGAACGAATAAAATATATGAATCACATAGTTATTACATAATATACAACATCTATCAGAGTTACACAGCTCATACATCACATATTAGACAATCTTGAAGACCTATCCATTATACAACTCAGAATCCAATACAATTCATCAACACAGCGGAAATAATATATCTATATGCGCCGAAGCCTCCTGCTCAAATCTCCTCCAAAATTCGTCAAAGATAACCTGAATCCCTTGGCTACTCGCAAAAATTTGAGTAACCAAGAGTTTAAGAAAACAGAAAATAAACTTTGGGTCAGACTTGGGTCTGGTGTGAGTAAATGGGTTAAAGTTGTTTAACTTTGAAAATCATTTGAAATCAAAGGTATCTTGTAAGACCACTCCACAAATAAACATTTTGGGTTTTTACCTTACGATAACCAAAATATTTGATAGGGAATCCAATGATATTATAATAGTGTCTAGGGTTTTCAAGTAAAATACAGAAATAGCTAGAATTCTAACATCTCAAGTTCCAACATAGTTGGGCATAATCAAAACGTACGACACTTATTGAAGATTGGATTCCATACAATGGCAGGGCTACTGGGGTACCGCCCGTCACAATACCTGGCCTAGATCAGAGTACCAAGGATCCACCCTGATACCCTGCAACACAAGATCGGAACTATCCCTTACTGGATAATCCTGAATAAGACAACGCTGCAGTTGTTCGCGACCAACCGCCCACACAGCCGATTAAAAAGGGACTTTTAGACAGGGGAAATCTTATCCTACTTGGGTTCTACCCACTTAGCCTTGCTGCACCTCCCCTGTTTTAGCCATTCACGGTTGAAGAGGCATGAGGCTACGATTACTTTTTTAGAACACATATCTTGGAATGCTTATTGTCCTCCACTGACGATGTTCTGAAAGCATTCAATCCATACAAGTTTGTTCCGGGTTCGAACGAAACTGAAGGCACTTTCTCGCTACACTCATTTTGAAATCACTCTCAGAGTTAACGATAATAGTCCTTGCACTCTGAATTCTTCATCTCGATCGAAGGAACTATCTCCGTTAAACTCGTTTTGGAATCACCCTCAAAGTTAACGGCAATAGTCCTTCCACTTTGAATTCTTCATCTTGGTCTTCACTTTAGATTTTACGACTTATCATTTAATTTGGATTGGTTTGGTTTTCGGGTATCTAATTTGGAAATCCGATCCCAGTCTCATCGAAATCCAAAATGCCGTCTTTTAAGGCCAATGTTTAAGTTAAAACATTTTAATTTATATTTAGAATTCAATATGCACATAGAAAGAATAATTCACATTATCACAGATAGATAATCATATTATCACAACTCAACTAAAGCACCTCATATCACATAGCAGTACATATCATATGTTAGAGATATCAAATAATCTAAGGCATTCAGTACCATTCAATCATCCATAAGCAAGATTGATTAGTCACATTGTTTCTAATTAATTTAATTTAATTAAATTATTTACCTCGGTCACTTTTAAATGCTGCTTACTTAACATTAATTAATTACAACCCAATTAATTAATCATCCTTTAATCATCATCTTAATTAATCATCCTTAATTAATTTTTATTTAATTACATTAGTGTAATTAGCCTTTAATTACACAAATTAATTATCCTTTAACCTTTCTCATTAATTATCCTTTAATTACTCTCAATTAATTAATTAACTATAACTAATTACGTTGATCCTTAATTGATTACATCAATTAATTATTCTAAAATCATTTATATTGATTAAATATTTTTTAATTAATCACATTCATTAATTAACCTTAATTAATCACATTAATTAATATATTTTAATCAATTAAGTAATTATCCTTTTAATCAATTACACTAAGTAATTAAACCTTAATTACTTCCATTTAATTACTTCTATTAAGTAATTTTCCTTAGTTAATTACATTCAGTAATTACCCATTATTTACACTCGGTAATTATCCATTAATTACTTACACTAAGTAATTATTAATTACATTAAGTAATCATACTTAATTAATTACATTATGTGATTATCCTTAACTAAATTAACTAATTATCTTAAATTAATTACTTTAATTAACTGTCCTTTATCTAACCACATTTATTAATCAACCTTAATTAATCACGTTAAGTAACTATCATTCAATTAATCATTTTAATTAATTATCCCTTAATTACTTGCATTAATTAGTTAATTCTTAATTACTTTCATTTAGTAATTAGTCTTTTAATTTCTTTCATTAATCAAAACCTTACTTAAATTATTTAAATTTAATTTAATAAAGTGCCTGAAATTATTGTATACCAAAAATCATTATTTAATTAAAGTTTAATACCACATAATTTAAGCACTTCTTAATCACATCATTAAATTTCATTTGAAAACATTTAGGAACTAATTACATAACTAATCTAGTGTATAGTTATATAAACCAAACAATTTAAAACAATTTAACTTTTAAAAATTCAAACTTTGAAAACTTGTCTAAAGAAAACTTGTTTAGTAGATTTACTTTTTATACTTTAAACTTGTTTAAACATTTCCCTTTAAAACTTGAACATTTCATATACCTTTAAACTTGGTTAGTATATATATATGAAATCTTCGCTTTGAGACTTAGTGAAAAAAAATTTACTTTTGCTTCCAAGATGAATTTCATATTTCATTTTAAAACCTAAACATGATTCCTTTTAAATTGAAAAATCCGGTCATGATTTTAAAAAATAAAATTAAAATCTGGTTACTAAAACAAGAATAACCCACCCAAACTAACAAACTCGATCCAAACACAAGAATACCAGAGTGAAAACCTGAGATACACTTGAACTCACTTGCTTCGAGACACACACGCAACATCCCCGAGCTTGACCCGTGAAGAAAGCTTCTTCCCCAAACTTACAAACACAACCAGATACAAGAATATGCTCGTGCACGTGCACGATTCACCGCCACCGTTCTAATCACCTTCGCTGATGCCTATAGGTCAACAACGACCCTTGCCAACATCCCGACCACCCAGCTCCATCTAACTCGTCTAGAAACAAAAATCGAGTAACTCGATCATAACTAAAATCTAAATCATCAGTGGAAAAACGCCTTGCGCCACCAAATATGATCACCAGAAACCTTATCTTTCCATCCAAAGAGACATCACAAACCCAAGCGATGATCCCCCTCGGTCCGATCAATCATGATTCACCATCGATGTTGAACGAAGCTCGACAACTACCTCGGCCCAAACCAGACATCAAACCCTAGTTCGACGTTGCCTGACCACCACAACCACTAATAAATCCCCTGTCCATTTTTCCCATGACATTCGACTCTCAAGCCAGCTCCCACTTCGGTCACATCATGCCTCTCGACGTTGATCGTCAAAAATTGACGATAAACCTAAATCTGATCAACTCAGAATTCCTCAACATATACCAACTTAAAACTCATAAAATGATTATAAAAAATCGTTAAATTTCAATACGAATCTGATGGTAAAATCTAAACATGTTTTCCAGCATTCGAAATTTGACTTGTATTTGATTTTCCTTGTATTTTACTATTTTTGTCTTAATTTCTTAATATAAATTCTTGAAATTATTTTTAAAAACAATGTTACAGTTTTATAATCATTTTCCATTGAGAGATCAAAGCCTAAAATTGAATGTGTAAATATAGTTTGGATTTATTCAGGTGGATTTTGAACCTGTGATACAACAAAGACATATTTATGTTCATATACACAGACAATCATATGTACATACATGCATTCACAGCCAAACATTCATGTAAACATTATATACTATACTACTACAAGATTTCATCACATGCATCAAAATTCATAACCAGATTCAAACTTTTAAAAACAAATGTTTAATCACCAGTTATAAAACAGGGACAGGTTTTATTCATTGATCTGAAGCTTGAATTTGATTTGCACTGATCTTGATGTTGAGTTGCTGGTTGATTTGAATTTGAAACTACTACTTCTTTACTCAGGTTGAAAAATATTTGATAGTTAAATGCTAGTATAATTTCCAGTTTCTCTTCTCAGGATTTTTTTTTATTTTCTTCAGTTTTTGTTTTAAGAAGATAGGAGAAAGTGTGTTGAGAAAAGAAGATAAAAATTTATTTCAACTGAAAACCAAATTTCACTCAACATTTATTTGTTTATAAATAAAAATTAAAAGAGATGATATTTCCATTTTTTATTTTTGAATGTTACAAATGCTTACGCATGTTATATAATCATGCAAATGTTTAATGCTTGTATTATATTCTTACAAATGTCAAAAACTATTTTCAAATACTTTCTTATGTTTTAATATTAGTATATGTTTATATTTTTACACACACACACACACACACACACACACACATATATATATATTTATATATTTATAAACCATTTCATCTCATGTTAAATTTTAAAAAGAGAAAGCATACAAAATAAAAGAAATGAACTTTTTTATCAAATCTTATTTTAAATTTTAAACTTAAGTTATTATACTTGATTTGATAAATATATATGTATAAACTAAATTTATTTCAAGTATAAATTTTAAAAGAAAACATATTAAACTCTTATTATTAAATACTATTTTAAGCTATCATACTTTTTAAAGAAATAAATATATAGATAATATCTTAAGTATTTGAAAATATAGAGTTAACTTTGACTAGCTTTAGAAAATCATTATATTGAAACTATAGCTTCCAAATCACAATATACATACATACATACATATATATATATATTATAGTTTGAAAACATATCTTTTTATTAAATTTAAACCAAAGTTTCCCATTTACAATGTATATATATGGATATATACACTATCATTAGAAAACATTTTTATTAGCTTTGAAAATATTAAAATTTTCCAAATTAAATAATTGTAAAGGAAATTATCAACCAATATTGCCAATTTAAGTTATTATAAATGAAGATTATCAAATTGCTATTGTCAAAATTCCGGAACATCACATTCCTCCCACTTTAAAAGAATTTCGTCCTCGAAATTTAAAAGTAAAGATAATTTAATAATCCAATAAAAACCTATTTTCAAACAATAAAATATACATCATCCACACAAACAACCATAGCAACCAATTTATTTAAACGAACAAATCTAACTATCCTGACATAATTCAGGAAAGGCCTTCCTAATATTATCTAGAGTTTCCCAGGTACAAACCCTGGGATCCTCGCTCCACTAAATCTAATAAGCTTTACCACTAAGATCCTAAGTTCCCTCATCTGATCTACAAACTGAACAGGATGTCTAACCACAGTCAAATCCGGCTCAACTTCCAAATCTTCCTGAACTGCTGGTTTTACAACCAGAGATGCATGCGCTTCCTTAGATGAGATACGGGAAATACTTTATGAAACCCAGCCATCCGGACTGGCAATTCAATCCTATAGGCCAAAGTACCAATCCTTTCGAGAACACGGAAAAGTCCAATATACCTCAGAGCTAGCTTTTCAGTTTTACCAAACCAGATTGCTCCTTTGATCAGAGAAATCGTAACTAAAACCAAATCTCTAACTTCAAATTCCAAATTCCTTCGTCTCTTATCCACATACCTCTCCTGATGATCCTGGGCTGCCTTCATTCTTCTGAATCAACTTAACCTTCGCGGATGCCTCTCGAATCAAGTCTAGACTAAGAATAAGATAATCTTCGGATTCTACTCAACAAGATGGTCCTTCCAAGATCCGGCGAAATCCAAAACACAAGCTCTATTCCACAAACATCAGTAGACTTCGTACTTACTTCTTCGATCCGTAATAACCATGACAGGTGCACTTGTCAACCTCGCCTTATCCTGAAAAGCTTCTTCACACTAGAGGTCCATTTAAACTTTGCTCCCTTCCTAGACAGCTTGGTCAAGTGAGAAGATACCTTAGAATAATCCCGGATAAACTTCCTGAAGTAACCCACTAGTCCAAGAAAACTGCGAACTTCAGAGGAGTCTGAGGTTGCTTCCACTCTTGCACAGCTGCTACCTCTCTTCTTCTGCATAACTCTGATCTAGAGTAAATGAGAATGTAGTCGAAGAACACGAACACTACTTGATCAGCGCATCCTAGAAAAAACGGCTCATCAGATTCATAAAAGAGAAAACACAGAAGTTCTATGAAATCCTGAGCTGCTTCACCAAATCTTCTCCCTAGGAGCCATTCTTCTACTTAGCTCAACCACCAGTATTGCTCCAGGAGCCAAGTCAATATGGAAACTCAATCTCCTGATGTGGGCAAACTCTTCACTTCTTTGAAGACAACTGGAAAAATCTCTGACAACATCAATAGATTCTACCTCCTTATAAGATGCCTCAATCCTATGCAAAAGATTACTCAAGAGAACACTCAAACTATAGCAAGTCACTTTTACGATCCTACCCAGTTAAATTTTCAAAAGATTTAGTTCTCTCTTCACAAATCAGAACAACTTTATGCTTGTCTCTCCAATTCATTTCAAAAATAAGATCAAATCCTTCAATAGCAAACATCTATTCCTGCTGAACCTTCTGAAGAAGTGGGCAAGCTTCCACTAAATGCCTGGGCTGCTAACAGCTGAAACACAAAGACTTCAGACCCATCGAAGAAATGGATCCACTCTGCTGCTTCCGATTTCCATCTATAGGATACTGCTTAGCCAGTTGACCTTCCTGCTGGCACACAAAACACTTTCAAGCTACATTGCTGCCTCCGGGTTTCCCTTACCCTGCTTCTTCCAATTCGGATTGAATTCTCTTTTTGTTCCGGTTGGAAGAATCCCCACTCGGTGCTGCCATAGATGCCAAAGACTTCTCATCCATAGCTCTTCGAACCTCAAGGCCATATCAACTAATTCCTCAAACGAGTTTTTGAGATGGGAAGACATCTTATCAAGAAACTTGGGCCTCAAACCAAACACAAACATCCTGTTGAACTTGGTCTCATCTCCGATGTAGACAAATTCCCTTGCTGAAGATCCAGATAATTCCTATACTGTAGAGTCTTCCCTGCAGTAGGCACAAACTGCTCCTCAAACCCTTTCTTAAACTTTTTCCAAAAGAAAACACCTTCGAGAACATCCATGGTCATTGCATCTCACCACACAGCTGCTCCTTCCTGATGTTGCCAAGATGCCATCACTCGCTTCTACACATCCGACAGATCCAAACGCTTGAAAATCCGCTCATGCAAGAGCAACCAAGCTTACACTCCAAAGATGGACTCCACACCTTTAAAAGGCTTTCCTCCGAGATTTGGTGAAATCCTTATACAATGCTGCAAAGCTTACTCGATGTGATATTGGGTCTACAGCCTCAATAGATGCTCTTCCAACCTTAACACTTGGACTTCTTCCATTAGTGGTAGTCGTGCCACTCACACCACTACCCCTCCTATCTCTAGAACTCAAGATACCAGCCTAACTCATGTGGGTAACCCGGATAGGTAACCCAACAAAGAAGGTAGATATATAGATATATATAAATATAAAAATACAAGTACGCTCTCTTAAGATAGATATCACTTGAAAGCCTAGGTATTCTCTCAACCTAGAGCTCTGATACCACCTGTGACGACCCGACTTTCATTCCACAGAAAGACGCATCATCATTAAGAAAGAAAGAGATAGAAAAGAGAAGAGATAGGAAAGAAAGACCTAAACAATATCAGATACTCACAGCAGAACGAGTAAAATATATTAATCACATAGTTATTACATAATATACAATATCTATCAGAGTTACACAACTCATACATCACATATTTGATTGTCTTGAAGACCTGTCCATCATATAACTCAGAATCCGACATAATTTATCAACATAGTAGAAACACTGTATCTATATACACTGAAGCCTCCTACTCCAAATCTCCTCCAGAATTCGTCAAAGATAACCTAAATCCCTTGGCTACTCGTAAAAATTTGAGTACCCAAGAGTTTAAAAAACAAAAAATAAACTCTGGGTCAGACATGGGTCTGGTGTGAGTAAACGCGTTAAAGTTGTTTAACTTTGAAAATCATTTGAAACCAAAGGTATCTCGTAAGACCACGCCACAAATAAAGATATCAAGTATTTACCTTATGATAACCAAAACATTTGATAGGAAATCCAGTAATATTATAAGTGTCTAGGGTTTTCAAGCACAATACAGAAATAGCTGGAATGCTTACATCTCATATTCCAACATAGTTGGACACAATCAAAACGTACGACCCTTATGTAAGACTGGATTCCATATAATGACAGGGCTACTGGGGTACCGTCCGTCACATTACCTGGTCTAGATCAGAGTACCGAGGATCCACCCTGATCCCCTGCACCACAAGACCGAAACTATCCCTTACTGGATAATCTCGAATAAGACAACCCTACAGTTTTTCACGACTAACCGCCCACGCAGCTGAATAAAAAGGGACCTCTAGATAGGGGAAATCTTATCCTACTTGGGTGCTACCCACTTAGCCTTGCTGCATCTCCCCTCTTTTAGCCATTCCCTTTTGATGAGGCTTGACGCTACGATTACATTTTTAGAACACATATCTTGGAACGCTCATCGTCCTTTACTAATGATGTTCTGAAATCATTCAATCCATACAAGTTCATTCCGGGTTCAAACGAAACCGAAGGCAATATCTCGCTACACTCATTTTGGAATCACCCTCAGAGTTAACGACAATAGTCCTTGCACTCTGAATTCTTCATCTCGATCGAAGGAACTATCTCCGTTAAACTCGTTTTGGAATCACCCTCAGTGTTAACAGCAATAGACCTTCCACTTTGAATTCTTCATCTTGGTCTTTACTTGAGATTTTACGACCTATCTTTTAATTTGGATCGATTTGGTTTTCGGATATCTAATTTGGAAATCCGATCCCAGTCTCATCAAAATCCAAAACCCGTCTTTTAAGGCCAACTTGTTTGAGTTAAAACAGTTTAATTTATACTTAGAATCACATATGCACATAGATAGAATAATTCACATTATCACAGATAGATAATCATATTATCACAATTCAACCAAAGCACCACATATCACAGAGCAGTACATATCATATATCAGAGATATCAAATAATCCAAGGCACTCAATATCATTCAATCATCCGTAAGCAAGATTAATTAGTCACACCATTTCTAATTAATTTAAATAAATTAAATTATTTACCTCAATCGCTTTTAAATCCCGCTTACTTAACATTAATTAATTACAGCCCAATTAATTAATCATCCTTTAATCATCATCTTAACTAATCATCCTTAATTAATTTTTCTTTAATTACATTATGTAATTAGCCTTTAATTACATAAATTAATTATCCTTTAACCCTTCTAATTAATTATCCTTTAATTACTCTCAATTAATTAATTAACTATAAGTAGTTACATTAATCCTTAATTAATTACATCAATTAATTATTCTAAAATCACTTACAATGATTAATTATCTTTTAATTAAACACATTCATTAATTAGCCTTAATTAATCACATTAATTAAGTATCTTTTAATTAATTAATTAATTAATTATCCTTTTAATCAATTACACTAAGTAATTAAACCTTAACTACTTCCATTTAATTACTTCTATTAAGTAATTTTCCTTAATTAATTACATTCGGTAATTACCCATTAATTACACTCAGCAATTATCCATTAATTACTTACATTAAGTAATTATTAATTACATTAAGTAATCATACTTAATTAATTACATTATGTGATTATCCTTAATTAATTAAACTAACAAATTATCTTAAATTAATTAGTTTAACTAATTATCCTTTATCTAATCACATTTATTAATCAACCTTAATTAATCATGTTAAGTGATTATCATTCAATTAGTCACTTTAATTAATTATCCCTTAATTATTTGAATTAATTAGCTAATTCTTAATTACTTACATTCATTAATTAGTCTTTTAATTTCTTTCATTAATCAAGACCTTACTTAAATTATTTAAATCTTAATTTAATAAAGTGCTTGAAAATATTATACACCAAAAATTATTTATTAATTAAGTTTAATGCCACATACTTTAAGCACTTCTTAATCACATCATTAAATTTCATTTGAAAACATTTAGGAACTAATACATAATTAATCTAGTGTATAATTATATAAACCAAACAATTTTAAAACAATTTAACTTTTAAAAATTCAAACTTTGAAAACTTGTTTAAAGAAAACTTGTTTAGTAGATTTACTTTAAAAATTTGGTTATCTTTTCTTTGAAAACTTTTTCATTTAATATGCTTTTTAAACTTTAAACTAGTTTAGACATTTTTCTTTAAAACTTGAACATTTCATATACCGTTAAAATAGGTTAGTATATATTTGAAAACTTCTCTCTGAGACTTAGTTAAAAAAAATACTTTTGCTTCCAAACTGAATTTCATATTTCATTTTAAAACCTGAACATGATTTCTTTTAAATTAAAAAATCTAGTCATGATTTTAAAATAAAATAAAACCTAGATACTAAAACAAGAACAACCCGCCCAAACTAACAAACCCGAGCCAAACACAAGAATACCCGAGCGAAAACCCGGGCTACACTTAAACTCACCTGCTTCGAGACACACACGCAACATCCCCGAGCTTGACCCACGAAGAAACTTCTTCCCCAAACTTATAAACACAACCAGATACGAGAAGATACTCGTGCACGTGCACGATTCACCGCCGCCATTCTGATCACCTTCACCGACGCCTACAGGCCGCTAACGACCCTTGCCAACATCCCGACCACCCAGCTCCATCTAACTCGTCTGGAAACAAAAATCGAGCAACTCGATCATAACTGAAACCTAAATCATCGACAGGAAAACGCCTCGCGCCACCAAATACGATCACTAGAAAAATTATCATTCCACCTAAAGGCACGTCACCAACCCAAGCGATGATCCCCTCGGTCCAATCAATCATGATTCACTATCGACGTCGAACGAAGCTCGACACCTAGCTCGACCAAAACCAGACATTGAACCCTAGTTCGATGTTCCCTGACTACCACAGCCACTAATAAATCCCCTAGCCATTTGTCCCATGACCCACGACTCTCGAGCCACCTCCCACTTCAGTCACGTCACACCACTCGACACTGATCGTAAGAAATTGACGATAAACCTAAATTCGATCAACTCAGAATTTCTCAACATATACCAACTTAAAAATCATAAAATGATTATCAAAAATCATTAAGTTTTAATTCGAATCTGATGGTAAAATCTAAACATGTTTTCCAGACATTCAAAATTTGACTTGTATTTGATTTTCTCTGTATTTTACTATTTTTGACATAATTACTTAACATGTATTCTTGAAATTATTTTTAAAAACAATATTACACTTTTATAATCATTTTCCATTAAGAGATCAAAGCCTAAATTTGAATGTATTAAGAGAGTTTTGATATATTCAGGTGGATTTTGAACCCGTGATACAACATAGACATATCTATATTCATATACACAGACAATCATATATACATACGTGCATTCACAACCAAACATTCATGTAAACATTATATACTGTAATACTACAAGATTTCATCACGTGCATCAAAATTTATAACTAGATTTAAACTTTTAAAATCAAATGTTTACTCACCAGTTATAAAAAAAGAGAATAGGTTTTATTCATTGATCTGAAGCTTGAATTTGATTTGCACTGATCTTGATGTTGAGTTGCTTATTGAGTTGAATTTGAAACTGCTACGTGCTTTACTCAAGTTGAAAAATATTTGATAGTTAAATGCTGGTTGGATATCCAGTTTCTCTTCTCAGGTTTTTTTATTTTCTTTAGTTTTGTTTTAAGAAGATGAGAGAAAGAATGTTGAGAAAAGAAGATAAATTTTTTATATGAACTGAAAACCAAATTCTCTCAACACTCAATAAATAAAATTTAAAAGAGATAATATTTCCATTTGTTATTTTTGCATGTTACTAATGCTTACACATGTTATATAATCATACAAATGTCTAACGCGTGTATTTTATTCTTACAAATGTCAAAAAATACTTTCAAATACTTTCTTATGTTTTTACATTAGTATATGTTTATATTTTTACACACACACACACACACACACACACACACACACACACATATATATATATATATTCACAAACCATTTTATAAATTTTAAAAAGAGAAAGCATATAAAACAAAAGAAATGAACCTTTTTATCAAATCTTATGTTAACTTTAGACTTAAGTTATTATACTTAAATTGATAACCATATATAAACTAAATTTATTTCAAGTATAAATTTTAAAAGAAAACATATTAAACTCTTATTATTAAAAACTATTTTAAGCTATCATACTTTTTAAAGAAATAAATATATAGGTAATATCTTAAGTATTTGAAAATGTAGAAGTTGACCTTGACTAGCTTTGGAAAATTGTTATATTGAAACTATAGCTTCCAAATCACAATATACATACATATATATATTATAGTTTGAAAACATATCTTTTTATTAAATTCAAACCAAAGCTTCCCATTCACAATGTATATATATGGATATATACATTATCATTAGAAAATGTTTTTATTAGCTTTGAAAAGAATAAAATTTTCCATATTAAATAATTATAAAAGGAAATTATCAACCAATATTGCCAATCTAAATTATTATAAATGAAGATTATCAAATTTCTATTGCCAAAATTCCGGGACATCACAGTTAATCTTCACTTGATTATAATTAATAAATCATGTTTGATCCTTAATTAATCATTAATTATCAAAACTAATTTAATTAAAAATTAATTTTCTAATTATTAATTCACTTTCTGAAACATCATTGCTAAGTTTATAAAACATTTTCAAAACACTTTTAAGTATGAAAACTAAATTATCAAAAATCCGATTTTTTTATCGAAACTGGATCCAAAGCGGCTATTGTTACGGATGTAGTAACTTGAGTTTTTTTTCCAATTTACTAGCTTTCCAATTCTCCACTCCTAACTTTGTTTCATTCTAGACCATAAGGAAAAGTTTAGAAACTAAAATAAAGTAAAATTTTAAAGTTTTAAAAACTTAAATACTTTAAAACCACTTTCTTCCAAAGAATCCAAATCTCATTTTAACATCTCAATGTTAACTTATAAACATACCACATCATAACCAAGTTCACATTCACATCATATCCAAACTTACAACGAACATCAAATCCAAAATTTATAAACTATATCATAACCAAAGTTTATAAATTTACAACAATACAAAGATAGACTTCATTTTAAGTCCACTTTTTTCATCTCGAATCATATGCCCACGAATAACCAAACTTATAATAACTCAAACATATTTCACACACATCATAAAGCAATTAATGCAACATAGATCAAGTTAAAAACTTTCAAATTTAAAATTAACTTTTACTCACCCAAAAGTTTGGAAAACCGCACAAAAATCACTCGAAAATAGGTCATTTTATCCTCGATTTGTGATCATGTTACTCTCAAAATTTGGACAAGTCATAAAAATAAAAGTTTTAGGAAATTATTTGCTCTACAAATTAAAAAATGAATCACTTAATTTCTATTTGGTTTGAGGAGATGGTCTAAAGGAGTGGTATTTTCGGCTTTGATAATATGGGTTCGAAAATGAGTCAGAAAGAAATGAAATTTTAATCCAAAAATATTCGAAATTTGAAATTCAAATGAAACTCCCTTGGAATTCTATATGGATTGAAAAATAAAAATATGATTTGGAGTAGTGTGGAGGAAGTTTTGGCCGGATGAAATGTGAGTAAAAATGGAGAAGAAAGAGTTTTAAAACAAGTTTGGAAAATTTAAAACGAATTTAAAATTTCTGATTTCTAAAATCTTAAAAACTAAGATTAGAAGCCAATAAATGGTTTAGAGCTTTAAAATAGAAGATGGAGTTGCCATGGAAAGTAGAAAAGTGAAAATGGATACTAAAAAAATGGAAAAATGAGTTATATATAAAATGAAAAGATGAAATTACCAAATCACCCTTGCCTTTTCCCCTCCACTCACGTACTTTCACATCACCATCCATTCCTCCTCCCATGAAGCTAACGCCTCCACCTTGTACCCCCCTTCCCCCATAATTTGAGCCAACATGCATTGATTCATGTACTTTAGTGTATAAACATGTTTCTCCCTAATGTCACATCAAGCTTTACATTTTTTTCTTTCATTTTTTTGTATTATTAAGTTGATTATGTACACATATGTATATGCATATGTATACATTTCTAACATATTTAAAAATATATATGTTTTAATTATAAACTAATGTTCACAACATTTTCCAACAAACTTTACTTGACGAAAAGTCGAAAATTCAAAAAACGAATTCCCGTCACATTTTCGATCTTTCTTCAAACTAAATATTTTTGTAAACCAATTTGAAAACTATTGCACCATCATTATTTATTATTTATATGGGTTTTATTTCTCACTATAAAACCTGTATATTGAATGTTTAAATTAAATTAAATATTCGCGAATCAAAGTAGTGAAATTCTGGGTCATTTCATTTTTCCACCCTTAAAAGAATTTCGTCCGTGAAATTACACATCAACCTAACCCAGAAAACAGTTAGCACTTATAGAGCAGTTTTTATGATGTGCATGGATCTTTCTAATACAAAAATATTATTTGATCACTACTCGAATGCATAACTACACTTCCATACCAGTATCACTCACTCGATTTCCTAATGCGAACCCCGATCAGGCTCCTTGATTGGGAACCTCTATTCTTCTTACATAACTGTAACTATGATAAAAAACATTTTCCCATACCAAAATTCCTCATCAAGTGCTCGCCGTCAAAAATCAAATCATTGATCATTATCCAGAATGGCGTGAAACACCTCAAAGCCATCTACTCGAATCTTAGATCAAACAATATGGAAACAAGAAATGATCTACTCCAACTTACGCACTTACTTAATTGGTTATCCCTAATACAAATCCTATTTCTACTAAGTTATTTATGAAAACATTTCATAAAACTAAACTTAGGTCTAACTTGTATACTACTCCACTACATCCTGAGAGTATATAACCCTATTTGATAAAACTATTCCATTTTTCATTTATTTCTCTAAGAAAATTCAAGATCAAAATACCTGGTCTTATTTCAAAAAAATTTCGAAACAATATATTTTATTCATAGAATATATATATATATATATATATATATATATATATATATATATATATATATATATCTATGTATATCAAGTAACTCCAAAATGATACTAAGGAACTAGGTGTTACCAAACTGTATTATACATTCCCTTACCAAGAAGGTCAATACTCAAGAGAAGTGTTTACCATCCGAACACATCGCTTCCCCAATTTTAAGTTATTTTCGAGCCACTCGAACTAGTTAACTTAAAAATATTTCTTTTATTTAAAAATCCCATTTTTGAGACAATACATTTATCACCAACTCGCTTTGGGTTCACTCGAGGTTGAACTTGTTTCAATTGTACAATGATAAAGAGAATAATTTACCAAGTGCACCACAACATTCGCCTAAGCAAACATCTGATCGTCACTTCAAAGATTATTCAGGTCATCATAAAACAATTAAGACTTATTCCCCTTAACAAATCTAAAGAAAACATTTCTCACTTAACATTTTCACTCCCAAAATTTTATTCTTGGAACAAAATTGCTTTCAAATAATAATATTATTATCTTTCAAAACCTTGAAACATTTTCCAAAAGCATAGGGATTTAAGTTCTCAAGTTTTGAACTTAAATTCTTTTTAATCCAAGACATATTCCTATAAATTCATTTTTGTTAATTAATTTTATAAAACATTGTCCAGAAATTTATTTCAAATATTCTAGCTTTTAATAACATATTTTATTAAATCAAATTTAACCACACATTATCAATCGAATGCCTTATAGTCAAATTATTAAACTTAGGTGTTCGCTTCAAAGTTATCCCTATTTCTACTTACCTAACCCAAATCCTAAAAAGGGAAGCTAGCTAAACACACTAACAACAGTCAATGCTCGACTGAACAAGATGACAAATAAAATCCTAATTGATAATAATAGAATATTATTATCTCCAAACAACAATACCTCAAAATACCACACTATTTTTGAAATCATTCTTTCAAAATATATTTCTAAGAAAAATTATTTCATTTACCCAATTTCAAAACAATACTATGTCAGTTTGCCATGTTCAAGTGTTTAAGAACCCCTATTGACATCATGGCATCCCAACTCTCGACCAAAGTTCTTAAGCCACTCAATAGATAAATCAACATAATATGAAACATCTTATGTCACCAACAAATATGCACTCTGAAATGTATGCACACATACTCATTCTAATGCCTCACTTACCCGATCTTAAATGAGTTTACCACATCAGGGACAAGGTTCTCGCTGACCCTTGTGCTCTAATACCACGTGTAACGAGCCTTTTCGAACCTCGGAAGTCGATATTAATACATCCACGGTATTCACGTGCCGATCAATGTTAGAAAGACAGATTGTTAGGGGAAGAAAGGAGATTGAAGAAACTAAATAATCACAGAATCTCACAACCCAATAAAATAACATATATTAATCCACATAATATTTTACAAAGTCATTTCAAATGGTACATCAGAGTCATATTAATACAAATTCTATCCTAGGACAGTTATAACAGCCTCCCTACCTAACTAATATAAGATTCATATAATACAGTGGAAACAAGATAATAACTAGCTATCGATGAACCTCCTACTCCAATCTCCTATAAAATGCATCCGTGGTAAAACCTGAACTACTTATAAAAATTTGAGCTCCGAGGGTTTTAAGAAAAGAAAAGAAAACTCTGGGTCAGACATGGGTCTGGTGTGAGTAAACTCAAACAACTGAATTATTATGTTTAAAATCCTTTTAAAATCAAAGGTATCTCGTAAGACCATGCTGCGCATATACACAGATGGGTTTTACCTTATGCTTATCTTTTGAATAGCCATCCCACTAGGAATGCTAACACTACCCTCCAAGTAGTAATGCAGTGCCAGCATTCATCCATACAAGTTGTCCTAGATGATGACAAATTGAAAGCACAACTTCTACTACATCCATTTTGAAATCACCCTCAAGACTAGAAGCAAACAGCCTTTGCACTTCAATGGCTTCGTCTTCCGTTCCATACTCTTCAAAATCTCTTCAGTCCGAAACGCTTGAGTTGGATCGAAGTGGTTTTCGGATAACACATCTGATTCCAGTCTCTTAGAAACAACTTTTGCTAACTTCCGGTAAACTTAACACTAATTCTTTAGGAAATAACAGACAAAAATAAGAGCATTGATCAACTACTAACCGTTAATGGATAGATTTTCTTATCATTTATCCTAGAAGAATGAAATGAGATTCATACCACAGTACAGCATAATCGGGGATGACTATGCCATGTAACTCGTGTATTTCTCCTAGATATTTCCAAAGTTGCATGTAGGTCCAGATTTGATAGTCGGTTATTTAATTATCAAATAAACAATCATTCAAAAACATTGATTTGATTCCATATGGGATCCACTAAACCTTTATTAATTAGTCTTTCATTAATTAAAATACTTTGCAATTCTCGATCAAAAGATCTTTTCTAAAACACTCTTTTTTCCATACCCCTTACATTCCTTTTATACTTTGAAAAACATTTTATATACTTATCTCGACGGTATAAGGATATTTTTCAAACTTTACAAAAGTTTCCTTCTTTCCAAATTTCCTTTGAAAACTTTACTTACTACAAACTGATCCACTTATTCTTTATAAAAGTTCCCTTTTAAAAGCTCATTTCGCATTTAAATACCTTTATAAATTTCCAAAATCAATTTATAAAACACTTTTATAAGTCTACAAGTCAATTTATAAAACCTCTTTACAAACCTCTGAACCATTTATAAAACATTTCCTATTTAAAACTCCTTTGATAAATCATCTTTAATAAAATTCCTTTACAAAATATCTTTTGCAACTCATCCTTTTAAATCGCTTTAAATAAACCTTTTTACTTAGGAAAGCCCATTATTATAAACAAGTTATTATTTATAAATACCTTTATAAAATAATAATATAACTTGAAATTTTTTTATAAATCCTAAACCCCAAAATTGATCAAAGAATTAAATTTAATTCAAACCATACTTTAAAATTTCAAAAAGAGCATAGCAATCCCAACGTTAGTAATTTAAGTTACCATTTAACATCAATTTCACTTCCAAGTCAATTGACCATTTATTTACATAAGCCAACATATATGTAAATGCAATTCATATCCAAATTAGATAATAGCATTTCAATACAACTCAACTAGCATATATATGTCCAAATAGTATAATAGTAGGATGGTGATTTGTCATGCTAAATAAATATCCAACAGTCAAATAATTAACTTATAGAAGAATGAGGATTTATTTTACTAACATATGTCTACACAATCAACAATCAATCTATAGCTGAATGGGGATTTACTCTACTAATATACGTCAACAATAATCAAATCAATTACATTATAGCAGAATGGGAATTTATTCTGCTAATACATGTTTGCACAATCAAATAATCAATTTATAGTGGAACGGGGATTTATTCAGCTATCAAATGTCCACACAATCAAAAATCACATCATTACTCATTCAAAGGCGTTTATCTACTTAATAGTACCAACATTTGAATTCCTTGAGTTCAAAACCATCTCTTAAAAGGAAGTACCTTTAAAATAATTTGACTCTTGGAGACGAAGGATTTAAAACATAATGCATCCTTTAAAATGATTCATTACAAGGTAAACTCTTATAAATCATAATTAATCTTTATTAAATTTGAACTTAATTTAATCATAAATTAATAATTAATTAAACCTTTAACAAATAATTTATTTGTAAATTAAACCCTTAATTAATCCTTTATTGCTTATTAAATTATTTTAAAACCTTTATTAATAATTAACTATTATTTATCTTAATTTATTAATAAGATAATCTTTTAATTAAAACTTAACTAATAAATTAATCCTTACATAAATAATTTATTTTAAATTAAAACATTAATTAACTTTATAATTAAAATATTTAAACACTTGACTAATAAGTTATTAAGTAATTAGCCTTGTATTTAATTAATTAAAAATAAATCCTATACTTACCTCATAATTAATTAAAAATTAATCTTGCATAATCAAAAACTAATTAAAATTAATCTTACTTTTAAAATATAATTAATTAGTAGCTAATCTTCACTTAATTATAATTAATAAACACTGTTAATAATTAATTCATTATTAAATATCAAAACTTAATTGATTAAAAATTAATTTTTAAATTATTAAATCACTTTCTAAAACACCATTATTAAGTCTATAAAACATTTTCAAAACACTTTTAAGCATGGAAACTAAATTTTCAAAAATCTAATTTTTTATCGAAACTGGATCCAAAGCGACTATCGCTACAGATGCAGTAGCTTGAGTTTGTTTTTCCAAGTTACAAACTTTTCAATTCTCCACTTCTAACTTTGTTTCATTTTAAACCATAAGGAAAAGTTTAGAAACTAAAATAAAGTTTACTTTTAAAGTTTTAAAAACTTAAACACTTTAAAACCATTTCCTTCCAAAGAATCCAAATCTCCTTTTAACATTTCAATGTCAACTTATAAACATACCACATCATAACCATGTTCACATTCATATCATATCCAAACTTACAATGAACATCCAATCCAAAGTTTATAAACTATATCATAACCCAAGTTAAGTCCAATTTTTCCATCTCGAATCATCTATATCCACAAATAACCAAACATATAATAACTCAAACATATTTCACGGACATCATAAAGTAATTTATGCGACATATATCAAGTTAAAGACTTTGAAATTTAAAGTTAACATTTACTCACCGAAAGCTTAGAAAAGAACACAAAATTCACTCAAAAATAGGTCATTTCTCCTCGATTTTTGATCGTGTTAGTCTCGAAATTTGGACAAGCCATAAAAAGTTAGGAAATTCCTTTCTCTACAACTTAGCTTAGAGAATCATTAAATTTCTACTTGTTTTGAGGGAGATATGGTCAAAAGAAGAAGTAGTAATTTTCAGCCTTGATAATATGGGTCCCAAAATGAATCAGAAAGAAATGAAATTTTGACCCAAAAATATTCTAAATTTGAAAAATTCGTTCAAACAAAAGTTGTATCCACTAAAATTCTGTATGGTTAAAAAGAAAGAAAGAAAATCGTTATTTGGTGTAGTATGGAGGAAGTTATGGTCGAATGAAGTTTGAGTGAAAATGAAGAAGAAAGAGTTTTAAAACAAGTTTTTAATATTTAATACAAATTTAAAACTTTTGATTTTTAAATCTTAAAAACTAACAAAAGAAGCCATTAGAAGGTTATAGATTTAAAAGATAAGATGGAGTTGCCATGGAATATAGAAAAGTGAAAACGAAAATGAAAAAAAAGGAACAATGAATTACATATAAAATGAAAAGAAGAAATTACCAAAGTGTCCTTGTTCTTTGCCTACCACTCACTTGTTTCCACATCACTATCCATGCCACCTCCCATGAAGCTAATGCCTCCACGTTGTACCTCTGTTGTACTTTGAGCCAACATGCATTAGTGCATGTACTTTTGTGTATAAACATGTTTCTCCCTAATGTCACATCATGCTTTATAGTTTTTTTCATTTTTTTATATTACTAAGGCGAATACATATGCATGTGTATATGCTCATTTATACACCTCTAACATATGTAAAAATGTATGTGTTCTAATTATACACTATTGTTCGTAACATTTTTCGACAAACTTTAGTTGATGAAAAGTTGAAAATTCGAAAAACGAATTCTGGTCACATTTTCGATCTTTCATCAAACTAAATATTTTTGTAAACAAATTTGGAAACTATTTCACCATCATCTTTTATTGATTAAAATGGTTTTATTTTTCATTATAAAATATGTATATTGAATATTTGAAATTAAATAAATATTCGCAAATCAAAGTAGTGAAATTCTGAGTCATTACATTTCCTATTTATTTATAAACACCGTTTATAAATCTATCCCTTTATAATATAAAATAGGATTTTACAAATCTTCACTTTTTTAAAAAAATATCACTTTATACATTTTCACCTTTATAAATTTTCATATTTATAAATAAATCTTAATATATGTATATATTATGTACATAACACTTTATATGAAACGGTTAATAAATATTTATCTTTCTTGTAAAAAACATATCCTTTTTTTATAAAAGACAGACTTATCTTTAGATTTTAAAAATCTTTATCCATGGTCCAAAAATCTTTATTTAAAATATTTTGTATAAATATAAGTTTATAATCTCTAAAAATCATACCTTTAATTTTATTTAAATTAATCTCCTTCTCTTAGTTATTCAAGGATTATTATTAATATGTATATATATTTATATTCGAATCACTAAAAATCTTTTTAAAACTATTTCTTTATTTTATAGTATTTCAAAATGCTAAAAAAATCATGGCCCATTGCTAATATAGCATTAAATAGGGATAAATCATCCTTGACGTCATTTATGGCATGCACATTATCATATATCAAATTATATGAAAAATAAAATCAACAATGTAAGTAGTCCTGTTGGATCCCACCATCCCATCCCTCTACATCACATACAGTACATAACCAAATAATATAAATCAACCGCTTCGAGGCGGGATCATATACAAAGGGTCATCCTCTCTTACACAGGAACGTAATAGGGTCTCATCCACTCCAGGGGCGGGAATATATCCACTCCAATAATATAAAATTGAAAATCGTCTAAATAGTCAATAGGAATCAAAATGAAATATCTGCACATCCAATAAATAATTTTTATTGATTATATAATATTTCTGATTAAGCAAATAGGCGAGATTATCTTACATTGATCCAGTAGTGCCAAAGCGTTTCGTTTTCGAATTAAAATTGAACAGAAATTCAATTTTAATCCAAATCTCTACGGTCTCCAGATCTAACCAATCAAACTCTGTAGCATAGTATTCGTGGATATGATCACACATAACTTGTCGCATTCAATTTGGACCTCATATGAAAATTTTATTGCATTTATAAGATAATGATTTTAAAATTTATTTAATTACATGATTAATTTTCAAATTTCAAACCAAACCAAATCTGGCTGCACGTTCCTTCTCCCTCCATCGCGTTTACTTCTTCCTCTAGGCATCGTGATTTTTTTTGTATGCGAATAAATGATCGCCGCCGCCTCTGCCGTTGCCACGCCGCCTCACCATGCCGCCATCGTCGACCCCTTAGCTATGCTTGCATGGATCGATTCAATCCAAACTCGTACCCAGTTGCCCCACGAACGCGGCTGATTTCCAGCCTCTACACCATATCATATGAAAATCCAACCACTATATAGCCTTGCCTTTTCGAGCTTTCCAAGTTTGTAGTTGAAGTCGTGGCAATTCGGCCTCTAGAGGCTCCATTGATTATCGATCGTTAGATGGAGCTATTGTTTTAATGGAGGATGAAGCCAATTAGGGAAAGGGTTTACAAATGAAAAAAGTTAATGTCCTTATATAGAAAATTTTATCAAACACTATTCAAATGTTAAATTTTTGAACTCCAAACGATGTCGTCTAGCGTTTAGTATGTTATACCCATATTTCGAACGCAATTGAACTAGTATCGACACTCAATTTCATCATATACAGAATATATCTTTCAAAATCAAATTATATTAATTTAAATTCCTTTATTTAATCTCTACGAATTTCGAGCCCGCCCGACCAAATGATACGTCCGATTGCCACGAAATTCGATGGCATACAAAGACTCACTATTATGGATCCAAAGAAACTGGTTTCATTCGAAATCCGAGACAGTTCCTTGGAAGGCTATTTTTACAGGTTAATTAAGACAAGTTATTTCTATATTTAGCATAATCATTGTTAATTCCAATTTAAAAGTTTACTATCTTCATTCTTATTCAAATAAAATTTCAATCAACTTTCGAAATCATTCTTATCATATTAAATTCAAGATTTAATAATTTAAAAAAAAATCTTAGTATTAAATTTAACGGTTTAATTTCAAATAAATCGCTATATTTGAAATCCAAGTTATTTAACTTATAAAATTAACCTTTCAATGTAAAAATCAATTAAGTATTTCAAATTCAAATGACTGAAATTCTGGGTTGTTACATTCTCCCCCCTTAAAAGAATTTCGTACCCGAAATTGCTAAGATAAGAAAAATGCCCCTAACCCATTAACTTTTCAAAACCAGTTAGTTGTAATAGATTTCTAAATTATTTTAAGTACTTCGTTCACCAATATCAACTAATTTCCATCCATCTAACCATTTCAGGTCATAACCCAAAATCATAGTTTAGTTATCAAAAAAAATTCAAAATCCTAAAAAAATTCTAACTCTTAAATTTACGGAAAATTTCGCCAGCGTCTCATTTCGCTGCTCGATCGAATTTTTTTACTATATATATATATATATATGTATGTATATCATAAATATATATCACATCTTCAAGGAATAGGCATCTCGTAAGGAAAAATATAAAAAGATGATATATAAGCCGAGATGTGTACTTTATTTTAGTACTAGCAAGCATATACAACCAATAAAATGTGAAAGCGAACTCCAAATGCAAAGCTTACGCCATCTGCATCTATTAATCACTCAACAACCAATGAGAACAAGTATATAGAAGTAACATCACTATATAATATAGAATATACACTAGCTATATGCAGTTTTAGCAAATGTAATAAGAGAAACCATTAAACAAATAATATCCACCCAATTTATTTACCATCATGTCAATTTGCATTTTCAAGCGTCAACATTATATTTATACACTTTCATTTTTTTTATTAACATTTAGTTTATTTACATTCAATTGATTTACATTTAATTATTAACATTCACTTTTCTTACATTCACTTTAAATTCAATTTATGTTTACAACATTTCATTGCATTCAAAATTCGTTTATGGACCATTTCATACAATTATTACCTTTCAACTTCTCCTTAGTTAAATTGTATTTCATTATTACTTAGCATATTTCTTCTATACTAATATTATTTATGAACCATCCAATACAAAAAATACTTAAATTTATTATAAATATTTTATACTACACTTCTTATATTAATTTTTACTTTAAAACTTAAGTTCATATTATTTTCTATCAAACACTCTAAACATACTCAATTCATTTTATAACCCAAATTGAATTTCATTCTACAACTCAAGTTCATATCCATTTCACTAATTTATTCCATTAGTTCAGTTGATTAATTCATTATAAATCAAATTTAGTTTCAATTAGTTCATTTCATTAACTCAATTTATTTAACTTTAATTAAGTTAACTTTAGTTTCATATCTCAATTCCAAATTTTCTTTTCTTATCTATACCATATCCAATTTATAAGTTCGAAAACTTAATTCACATACTTATCACATCATACTTTAGATTTTAAAATCGAAACCTGTTTTACCAAAACATAACTTCAATGATAGTAACCATCACTTAGAAATTCAGAAATGAACGCTGATGCTGCTGTAGTCATTACCCGAATTATTTTCTAGCGACTGAAGTGAGTTCAATGCTTTCTTTTCTTTTTTAAATTCCATTTAAAATATTTCCAGTTAAAATATTTTCCCAAAATAATACTAATTATTCTTTCAAAACCTTTGAAAAACAAATTTTCAAAATTAATGGAATTTAAATTCTCGAATTTCTTGTTTAAAATCCATTTCCATTTACAAATCATATCTGCATATATACTTATACAATTTCATTTTCTTTCCATTTATAAATCATATTTACAAATCATATGTATATAATCTCACTTCTTGTGTAATATCATTTTACAAATGTTTATCTTCGTTTAGATTATAATAATCTCTCTTTTATTAGAATAGCAAACAATAAAAGATAACAATCTCATATTACCTTCAATAACAACCAAGCATACCATATATAATACATAATTTCTAAATATAAAATATAATTTAGGTAAAATTATTTAATTTAGCAATTCTCAAAATAATACTGTCTTGGTTTTCCTTGTTTAAATGTTTAAAGATCCCTATCCATATCGTGACATTCGACATATCGACCAAAATTCATAAGCCACCTAATAGGTAAATCAATAATACACGCAAACTCAAAATAAGGCATTCCATTACCTTATCTCTCAATAAGTTGCCCTACCAAAGCCAAAATTCTCGCTTAACCTTCAGTTGTAATACCAAATGTGACGAACTGCAAATCCGCACAATTAAAGGTGACAAAAAACCACACACATCCAACCCAAATTGAATATAAAAACTGATGGTTATGAGAAAGAAAGAAGAGAGAAGAATAGAAAAGAAGAAGAAGAGGAAAATAACTAAAACAACACAGAATCTCACAATCGCGGTGGAAAAATATATAATACAATATCAACGATCTTTACAAAAAAACTATAATGTACATACATCAATCATAGTACAACAACAAATTAAAATCATCGGTTTGGACAGTTGTAACAATCTATCCTCACAAATGCTGATAGTATCAACAACAATGCAATGAAAATTAAACATACACCTGAATACTACCTGAAGACTTCTAACTCATCTCCTGAGCTCCATTGCATCCAAAGTAATCAATAAATATACTCTGTCTGACTCGAGCATGAGAATAAAATAACACTCGAGTTAGTATGGATTTTAAAGTTATAGAAAACCTTTGAAAAAAGTATCTCATAAGACCACGTCGCACATAAAAATGGATGGGGTTTTTATCTTATGATAACCAAAGCATTTTATATGAAATTCTCTATATTATAATAGTGTTTAAGAGATAAATACTTATTAATCATAGTAGAAATTCTAGCATTAATTAAATTCCAGCATACTAGCTTCTATAATCAAAACCGTAAAGGCACGTATTGATGATTGGATTCCATACTATGACAAGGTATGGGGCTGCCTTCCGAAGGTACATCTCTAAATAAAATGCACCGGGCCTAATAAGAACATCTTGTACCTCTGCCATACAAGACTGGCCTACCACTTGACTAATAGTACCGAGTATTATCACCCCTTTCATTAATGGGCCCTGAAGCATACAAGAGTAGATAGTAATCGATCTAGATTTGGAATGACCATACCCTAATGGGAGCGACCCATTTGGCCCTGTCGCATGCCTGATTTCTGTTATTTCCCGGTTGATGAGTCTTGAGGCTATGTTTTACCTTTATATAACACTACCAACTTAGAATGGTAATGCTGCCCTCCAGGCAACATTGAAATGCCAGCATTCATCCAACAAATTTGTTCTAGGACTGAATGAAATGCTTGAGAGCTCCATCTTCAATTCCATCATCATCAAAATGTCTTTACTTCAAATTTCTTTAGTTGGATCGAACTAGTTTTTAGATGACATAACTGATCCCAGTCTTTTCAAAACAACATTCGATAATTCCTGAAACTCAACGCCAATTCTTTAGGAAATAAATAGTCAAATATAAGAGCGGAGATCACCTCCTAACCATTATGGATAGATTTCCTTATCATTTGTCCTAGGAGAATGAAACGAGTTTATACGCAAACCATAACATCATCCGAGATGACTGTGCCATATGACTCACGTGTTTCTTCTATATATTTTCAAAGTTACGTTTTGGGTCCAAATTTGATAGTCGGTTATTTAACTATCAACAAACACACATCCAAATCAGGGATTTATTTCCACAGGGAAAAGCAACATTGGTTAAGCACATAAGCAACCACTACTCTTCTTAATAAACCTTTTTATTTATTAAAATTTCTTTGTAAATTACATTTACAAAAATACCTTTACAAAGATGTATCCACAAATCCCTATATTTTCAGTACTTGAAAAATATCCATATACTTATCTCAACGGTATAAGTATATTCACCAAACAATGGAGAAGATTTCCTTTTTATTCAATTTGAAAATCATTTATAACTCCATTATACGTCTACAAAACCATTTATAAAACTCCTTTTATAAATCTATAAACCCATTTCTAAAATCCTTTTATAAATCTAAAACCATTTATAGAACTCTTCTATCTTTTTAACCAATCTTCCTTTACGTTTTCCAAAACATATTATAATATTTCTCTTATAAAAGCCACAATTGTTTATGAAACTCCATTTATAAATCTCGAAAACAATTATGAATAAATTTTTAACATTTACTTTTAAACACTACTATATAATATTAAACATTATAAGTAATAAGTATAAACATTTTAAAATAATAATTATTAAATTTCAAAATATTCTTAAATAAACAATAATAATTCATCTTCAACACCATTATAAATAAAAATAATTAATTTCCAAAACTTTATTTATAAATAATTATGTCAATTTTCAAACCATATTAATATTTTAAATAGTTAACCTTTTCTAGTTATTAAAATATTTATAAACAAATTTAAACAATATTAATATAAATTAACAACCTTCAAAACTATTAGCATACTTCCTTGATAAAAATCCATACTTAAATTTTTAACATAATCATTCCCATATTTGTAAAACTATATCTGCAGATCACTTTCTATTTTATAAAAACTTCCTTTCATAAAATCCCTTTATTTAAGAACACCATTGATAACTCTATTCTTTTATAAATCTCACTTATTTATAAAATCCCATTCAAAACATAATTTTAATCCATTTGAACGTTGCTTCCATATTGATGAATTTCTTTTATAAATCCCTTCTTATTTATAAAATATCATTTAACATCTCTCAATTTACCCCCACCTTCAATTTCCTTCTCAACTATTTTCTACAATAACATTCCACATCTTATAATAAACCCATCGTTTGATTTATTCCTTCAATCTATTAAATAATAATGGTTTCCTTTTTATTTATAAAACACCGTTTATAAATTATCCCTTTCTAATATAATATGATTTCGCATATCTTCACTTTTTTTTGTAAAATATCACTTTATACATTATCACCTTTATAAATTTTTCATATTTATAAATAAATATTATTGTTTGTGTTATCGACAGCTTAACCTGACTATATTGGACTGAATTCACAAGTTAAATTTGACTGCTATCAAGATCAATGACACCAAAGTGATGATTGTAAGGACCAGAAGTCATGTGTAGTTTGTAAAATAAAGTCAGGATTGAATGGAATCGATAGATTTGCAAGACAGAATGTTCAAAGTATGAAATATGTTTCAATGCATAGGAGAAATCCGTATAAATTGGCTCCAACAAGAGCAGTCGGCGTGTTCCAAGGCATGATAGCATTCTTATATAAAACAATCAACGTCTCAAGATTTGCAAGTCCAATGCATATAAAATTTGGAGAGCAAGACATAGGGATCCTAGAGAACTTACCCTAGGGATCACACTTCAAAAGGGCCAAGATGGAGGGATTACTATATATCCCTAAGAAGGGATCGGTAGAAAGTTGCATGCAAGCCATACTGAATCAAAGATCAAGCAATAACTCGAGCTCCACTGATCCAAATGATATGAAATTTGGAAGCTAAACATATTTTTTTATGAGGAAGCCACTATAGAGGGTCTCTCCTAAAAATTCAACCAAAGAAGGGATCGGTACCGATCCCTCCTCTTTGGGAATTGGATCTCGCTTTCCCTCTAGTGGGCCCATATAGTTGTAAGGGTCTTTCGGTTGAGTTTCCAAAGAGATAGTTGGCAAACTTCATCCATAAATACTGGCTTGGTTATTTTTTTTGGGGAATTTTATGCCGCTATTTACTTTATATTCTTGTTAACTAAGGATTTTGATCCTATAACTATTATACTCAGATTATAAAGGAACTAATAAAGCAATCTATTCAAAGTGGACGTAGACAAACAACGTCGAACCATAATAAATCATGTTTGTGTGTTTTTTCTTTCAATTTACTATTATTTCTTCACTATAATCCACTGTTTCCATTTTATTCTTCATTTAATTCTATTTAAACAGTTTCTATTGGGTGTTTGTGCCAATTTCTGGTGCAAACATTTGGTGCTTTCACTAAGAACCTTGATTCTCAACCTTTAGAATCAATTTGTTGCTACTGGATTGCATAAATCCTCCAAAAGAGATCCATAGTTATCTTCATGAAGTTTTCTCTTTCTACTCATATTTGCAAAAATATATGTGAAGTTATTGACAATGGTGAGGAACACTAGATTTACTTCTCAAAACGTGGAAAGAAATGAGAATGCTAAAATCCAACAAGGAGGCCCAAGCAATCAACCAATGGACATGAATGTTGAACCAGTTGAAGTCCAGAATCCCACGGGTTCAATTACAAGAGATAAATTTCATAATCTAATAACAAAGCTAAAGGAGAGCCATCGATAATTAAATCAACAAATTCACACCGATATCAAATTATTGAACCAACTTAATCAGTAGCAATGAGGAAAATCTAGGAGGGACCCCACTCTTTACTCGACATCAGAGAGTTCTAGCTCATCAGAAGAGTATCACATATCCCTCCCCTAACCTTTAAGGCATCAAATGACAGACCATTATGGTCTGCCGAGAAAAATCGGTGTTGATCCCACCCCCAAAAGGAAGGAACCTACCCATGCATACTAGGAATCAAGCTAAAGCAACTGCGATTTGTTTAGATGATGGAGTTCAATTGAATGTTTACTAAATGCTTCCTCGAAATGACAATGAAGTGAATTTATGAGATATACATCGGGAAGATGGTGAACCAAGAAGGCATGGAATAACCCATAGACATCGATCGGACCATTCATGTGATGTGGATTACGACCACCGCTTGGCACCAACTATCCAAACGCCGGACTTATCGACTATGTTCAGATAGTTAGTGAGAGAGAGCCAGGGCTTAACCAACGATGATTGGGGAATCTTGAGAAGCCATACCCTATTCACCAATAATGTTATACATGTGGAGTATCCAAGGAGGTTCAACATGCCGTCGATGTCCGCCTATGTGGGAAAAACCAAACCCTGATAGCACATCATGAGATATGAATGGCTAATGGATTTTGTGCGAGCGGGTGATACAACTAAGTGTATATGCTTTACTATAACTCTGTTTAGAATGGCAACGGTGTGGTTCACTAGGTTACCCCCATGATCAATTTCTAGATTCGATGATTTGGCAACAAGGTTTGTGGAACAATTCCATATGCATGCAACTCACCCCATAGATGTGATGTCCCTATCGAGCGTAATCCAGGCTCCAGGAGAATCGTTGAAAAATTATTTGGAGGGATTCCATATAACTATTACAGAAATTAGTAATATAAACGACCATGCAATATTAATGGCCGTAACGAGAGGGATTGATTTAGAACCTGATTTTTTCGATCGGATAGCAGCAAGCCACGCACAACGTCGGAACGCTTTTACGCAAAGGCAGCTCAGTATTTAAGAATAGAGGAAGTCAAGTCCTTTAGAAAGAAGAATGTCGCGGGACTGAGTGGAGAGGGAGTACAGAGCAATGTTGCAGTAAAGCAGTCTGATGATAGCTTTGGAAAAGTATAAGTGAATGTCCAAAACAAGCCGAATCAGCAAATAAAAGGCGGAGATAGGAGCCGAGAATGAAAGAGAGATTCCGGAAGAGGAAAGCCTGGGTTTCAATGTATGATACTTACACACCGTTGAATATGTCCCTGGAGAATATCTATTTTCCTACCTGTAATACCATGCAACATAGGAAGCCGCCTCCAAAAGAATCAACGGAGAAGCAAAAACAAACTGGAAAATATTGTCTGTTCCACGATTGCTATGGACATGGCATGAATGAATGCAGGAATCTTCAGGATATTATTCAAAAGTTGA
This sequence comes from Allium cepa, assembly GCA_030765085.1. Lineage (NCBI taxonomy): Eukaryota > Viridiplantae > Streptophyta > Magnoliopsida > Asparagales > Amaryllidaceae > Allium > Allium cepa. The sequence continues at coordinate 808,664,613 of CM060928.1, forward strand.
TTTTAGAAAGGAAGGTGTAGCAATTTGTAAAAAACCCGTTGGATAGCAGATATGGTACTTCCAACCCCAACCGAGGACAAGCACCATGCAGGGATGAGGAGCCTGCATGACTAGTGGAAGATTGGTAATAAGTATGATAATCGGAGGACCACACCTAGTAGATAACAGTTGGCATGAAATGGAGAGGTATGCTAGCATGATTAAGCATGTTGATTTTGAATATCGTTCGAATACAGAAGTTGGAACTTCGACAAAACAGCAACGTACAATGACAAATGATATTGTGTTTAGAAAAAGAGATGAAAACAAGGTGGAGACCCCAACGATCGACCCAATGGTCATTTTTTCCATGATCGGACCCGCTTTAGTGAGAAGGATATTAATTGATTTTGAAAGTTTACTAAATATATTTTTCAAAAAATCATATGATCAGATGAAGATAGAATCCAAGGACTTAAAGCTATCTAAAGCCCGTATACGTGGTTTTAACAGTGCTGCAACTGAAGCCATTGGTTATACCTGTAGAGTTGGGAGAAGGTGACTGTAGGAGAGTGCGAATCTTGTCATTCGTTGTTTTGGATGTTGACTCTCCTTACAATATTTTTTTCAGGGTGACCGACCCTTGCCTAATTTCGAGCAGCCATTGGCCTATGGTGTCTGGGTTGAGGTTTTCGACAAATACTGGTGTTGGAGTTGTTCACAGTGATCAGGCGACTAGACGTGCCTATTATGTAGCCAAGATGAGGGATGCTTAACGCAAAGGGAAATTTAAGGTATGGACAAGACTGCCTGCATCCAAGCTACCAAAGATTGACAAGTAGCGCTTGAACCTTGGCTCGGACGCCATATTCGGTTCTATAGAGATATAGATCCGAGAGATGATGAGGATAGAGCCTAAAGGCACCAAGCCTACACCAGCTGAGCTGATGATCGGCATCATAGTTAGCCACGACGACTAGTTACGGGTACTAATGATCGGACAACATCTCAGCCCCTCGGTGATGAAAGAACTTGCTGGATTTCTCCAAGTGAATCTAGACGTGTTTGCTTGGACTCACTCTGACATGGTGGAATATCGTCTGCCATTGCGAGCCACCATTGAATGTTGGCCTAAGGCATGTCCCGATGAAACAAAATAGATGTGTCATGGATATGGAGAGATTTGCTACTCTTATAGAGGAGGTGGATAGACTCAAAGACAACTATTTTATTCACGATGCCCTCTACCCTAAGTGGATATATAATCCTATGCTTGTGAAAATGGCGAATGAGAAATATAGAACATGCATTGATTACTCAAACTTGAACAAGGCGTGTTCGAAAGATGGTTTTCCCCTTCCAAGGACTGACCAGCTAGTGGACTCAACCACATGACATGAATTGCAATCTTTCATGGATGCGATGCACATCAAGAGCATGCTAGTTCCATTACCGATATTGGATTATATTGCTATGTGGTGAAGCTGTTTGGACTAAAGAATGCAGGAACGTCGTACTAGCGCATAGTAAACAAGATGTTTAAAGATCAAATAGGTAATATGATGGAAGTATATGTGGATGATATGATCGTAAAGTCACGACGGTCAAGCGACCACATTAGAAATCTGGAAGAAATGTTTGGTATCCCCTGACATTACAAGATGAAAATTAATCCTTTGATGTGTTCTTTTGGCATAGCATCAGGAAAGTTCTTGCATTTTATTGTTAACGCCTGCAGAATCGAAGATAATCCTGAAAAATTAAAGCTATCCGCGATAGCCAAGCGCCAAAGACTATCAAATAAGTATAGAGTCTGAATGGGAAGGTTGCTGCCGTAAAACGATCTTTTCCAGGGCTATCGATAAATGCATTCCTTTCTTTGACTTGATTAGGAGAGGAAAAAGTTACTTTGAATGGACATATGATTGTAAATACGCATTTCAAGCTTTGGTGAACCACTCAGAGAGACTCTCGTCTTATCAAAGCAAGTGGATCATGAAGATTTATACATCTATTTGGCCATGTTGGTACATGCTATAAGTGCCACATTACTTCGCAAAGAGAATCGAATCCAGAGACCAGTCTATTACATCAGCAAGCGATTGACGGGAGCTGAAAGAAACTATCCAAAAATAGAGAAATTAGCATACTGCTTGTTGATTGCATCACAAAAGCTCCGACCATACTTCCAGGCACACCCGATCAATGTTACACCAACCAGCCATTACGGCAGGTCCTGTAGCGACCTGAGATGTCTAGAAGGTTACTCAAGTGGAATATCATGCTTAGTCAATTCGGTATCACTTATCTCCCTGGAGGGCGATCCAAGGTTAGGCACTAGTAGATTTCATAGCAGAATTTGTTGCATACGATGATTTCCTGGAGGGCAGCGAAATCCCTACCATATGGTGGAAATTGTATACTGATAGAGCATCCAATGATCATTGGTTTAGAGTTGGAATATGCCTGTAACTCTAAAAGATCGGTCGATCTGCTATGCTTTAAAGTTTGATTTCCAAGCGCTAAACAACAAAGCCAAGTATGAGGCTCTGAATGCTGGACTTAAACTCGCCAGAGAACTGGGAATAAAGTCTCTTGAAATCTTTTGTAACTCACAATTGGTACTATACCAAGTCAAGGGAGATTACCAAGCTATGCGACAACGACTTGCTTCATACCTTACCAACTTCAAGAGTTGTTAATTAACTTTGAGTACTATGACATTATGCATATTCCGTAGGATCAAAACAAAGAGGCTGATTCATTGGAAACGTTTGCTAGCACCGTGGATGCACAACAGATGGGCTTGAATATGGTCGAAGTGTTGAATGCCTCGAGTCTAAAAATGATGGAAATCGACCGGGTACCAGACACGGAGCCTAAGAGGGAATCATGGATGACTCCAATTAAAAACTATTTGCTACAGGGAGTCCTACTTATACAAAGGAATAAAAATGACAAGTCCTTCGTAAAGATTCACGATATAACATACAAGAAGGTGTTATGTACAAAAAGAGTTTTTCTATTCCCCTAATTTGGTGTATCGCTCAGGATGAGATAAAATGGGTCCAAAAGGAAGTTCATGATGGGGAATGTAGCGATCACACTGGGGGCAAACTCTAGCAAAGAAAATACTCCATTACGGGTAGTATTGGCTAACCGTCAATTGAGATGTTGTTGACTATGTAAGGCGAGGTGAAAAGTGCCAAATATATGCAAAAGTTCCAAGAGCTCTACCAATGGAAATCACTCAAATGGTTAGCCGATGGCCATTTTCCATTTGGGATATAGATATTATCGGTTCCTTACTGATCGCTAAACGTGGTGCAAAGTACATTATCGCCGTAGTTGATTACTTCATCAAATGGGTCGAAGCAGAACCTTTAGCCACGATTACAACCAAGAAAGTAATCAACTTCATCATCTGAAATATCATCTGCCATTTTGGTATTCCACGAACTATTGTAACATATATTGGTACTAAATACAATAGTGCTGAATTAAAAGACTTTTGTCAAAGGTATCATATTGAAAAGAGGTTTACAACAGTCGCTCACCCTCAAGAGAATGGGCAAGTTGAAGCTGTGAACAAAATTATGAAATCCATTTTAAAGAAGCATTTGGAAAAGGCTAGAGGCAAATGGCTGGATGAATTTCCGACAGCATTATGGGTGTATAGGACCACCCATAAGTCCACAACTGGCCATACTCCATTCCCTCTTACTTAAGGTTCCGAAGCTGCTATTCCTGTTAAGCTCAAAGTTCCTTCTCATCGAGTGACCTACTATGTTCTCAGAATGAATAGAGATCTTCTCTTAGAATCTCTAGACTTTGAAGATGAGAAGCGAGAAGAAGCTAATTTGAGGACAGCTGCACAACGACACCAAATTGCTCGATACTACAACATCAGAGTTCGACCTAAAACCTTTGAAATCGGCGATCTCGTCTTGAAACGGTTTTTTCCTACCTCTTCGCTTATGAACCCTACTTGGGAAAGACCATATGTCAATAAATAAAGGCTTGGAGAGCGAACTTTCAAGCTAGCGATGGTTGATGGCATCACACTTCCAAAGCTTGGAATAGCGAGCATTTATGACGCTGTTTCACTTAGTTTATTTCTTTCTTCGTTCAGTTGTACCTACGTTCAAAATTTGCTTTAGTATTTGATTTTCCAGACATGTAATAAAACGAATTATGTTATTTCCTTCCGTTTAGCAAATAAAGTTTTGAACTTCCTTTACATTTATTTTTGCTGTAGCATTATGTATTAGTTACATTACGAAGCTGATTGATGTCGATATGTCCAAACAGGTTCCTAAAGTTTGGAACTAATCAAATATGCTAGTTCCCAATGGAACTAAACAGGATGAGCATGGTCCGACCGTTCATTTGACAGCTCTCGTTCATAACCTAATGGATGGGATACATAATGAGGAATGGATATGACCCAAACATCTGATGATCAAGTAAATCCCGTCGAATGATGGGTTGAAATAAAACAAAAGCAATCATGACACAATCGATCGCTTGATAAATCAAAACCCGAACCTTGAGGGGCAAATTAGTCAATTAATGAAAGTATGATCCGACTGTTCTTCGAAATAACTCTAAGGCCCCAGAGTGTGGAATAGAGTATAAACATGAATCGGGTGTGAATCGACCACCCATGAACTAACTCTAAGTCCCCAGATTGCGAACTGGAGTACAAACATTAATTAGGTGTGAATCGACCACCTTCTAACCAACTCTTATCCCCAAAGAGTGGTATGAGTATAAACAAATAGATGAGTGCAGTTCGACCACAAATTATTTCATAAAGTCTGACCTGAATCAATAGTAGGAGTATAAACTCGCTAAGGATGGAGTTCAACCATCCAATATCTAACTCTCCTAACCTTGGACTGAGGGAAGGAGTATAATTACTTAAACCGATGAATTAGACGGTGTAACACTAAGGCTCGAGCCTAATTTTTGATGCAACTCAGGGCCACGACCACATGGAAACCTTGGGATAGATTTAGTGGATAGTTATCGGAATCAACAAACAATGAATTACAAGTACATTGAATGGAAGGTAATAGTTCAACTACTTAAATAATAGTTCGCAGGAGAGCTCAATAGAAAACAATTTTTTTTTATTCATATGATAAGCTTCAAAATTATGGTATAAGTTTATTTGAAAATTGAGGGCCGTACCCATACAACCACGACTAACAAAGAAAAGAACTACTATACAAACTATGTGCACAATGAGCTAAAGTGATAGCTATTTCTTTTGTCTTCTCTCCTTTTTGGAGTTCTCGGGAGTGGCGCTATCTGAGCTTCCGCTTGTTCTTTTTGTTGATCCTTTACCACCCTTGGCGGGAGAGCATTCAAAGCTTAGAGGGAGTTCTTTGGGAATCGACCCACTGGGCGGAATGACTTGTAATGGGACGAGATTTGGATCATCAATGTCTACTTCTACGGGCTCAACTTTGGCTTTTATCTTCAACAACTCCTCCTTCTCGATCTTCTATGCTTTAAAGTTTGATTTCCCAGAGATAAACAACGAAGCCGAGTATGAGTCTCTGATTGCTTGACTTAAACTTGCCAGAGAACTGGGAATAAAGTCTCTTGAAATCTTTTGCAATTCACAACTAGTAGTATACCAAGTCAAGGGAGATTACTAAGCTAATGGACAACGACTTGCTCCATACCTTACCAAGTTCAAGAGTTGTTAATTGACTTTGAGTATTTTGACATTATGCATATTCCATAGGATCAAAACAGAGAGGCTGATTCACTTGAAAAGTTTGCTAGCACCGTGGACGCACAACAGATGGGCATGAATATGAACAAAGTATTGAATTCCCCGAGTTTAAAAATGATGGAAATCGACCGTTTACTAGAGACGGAGCCTAAGAGGGAATCATGGATGATTTCAATTAAAAACTATTTGCTACAGGGAGTCCTACCTGTACAAAGGAATGAAAATGACAAGTTCTTCGTAAAGATTCACGATATATCATACAAGAAGGAGTTATGTACAGAAATAGTTTTTCTATTCCTCTAATTCGGTGTATCGCTCAGGATGAGATAAAATGGGTCCTGAAGGAAGTTCATGAAGGGTAATGTAGCGATCACACTGAGGGCAAACTCTAGCAAAGAAAATACTCCATTACGGGTATTATTGGCTAACCGTCAATTGAGATGTTGTTGACTATGCAAGGCGAGGTGAAAAGTGTAAAATATACGCAAAAGTTCCAAGAGCTATATTGATGGAAATCACGCAAATGGTTAGCCCACGGCCGTTTTCCATGTGGGATATAGATATTATCGGTTCCTTATTGATTGCTAAACGTGGTGCAAAGTATGCTCTTGTCGCAGTTGATTACTTCATCAAATGGGTCGAAGCAAAACCTTTAGCCACGATTACAACTATGAAAGTAATCAACTTCATCGTCCGAACATCGTCTGCCATTTTGGTCTTCCACGAACATTTGTAACAGATAATGGTACTCAATTTGATAGTGCTGAACTCAAAGACTTTTATTGAAGGTATCATATTGAAAAGAGATTCATAGCTGTCACTCACCTTTAAGCGAACGAGCAAGTTGAAGTTGTGAACAAAATTATAAAGTCCATTCTAAAGAAGCATTTGGAAAAGGCTAGAGGCAAATGGCTGGATGAATTCCCAGTAGCATTATGGGCATACATGACCACCCATAAGTTCGCGACTGGCCATACTCCATTCGCCCTTACTTAAGGTTCCGAAGCCGTTATTCCTATTAAGCTTGAAGTTCCTTCTCATCGAGTGACCTACTATATTCCCAGAATGAATAGAGATCTTCTCTTTGAATCTCCAGACTTTGAAGATGAGAAGTGAGAAGAAGCTAAATTGAGGGCAGCTGCACACCGATACCGAATCACCCGATACTGCAGCATCAAAGTTCGACCTAGAACCTTTGAAATCAGCGATCTCATCTTGAAATGGATTTTTCCTACCTCATCGCTTATGAACCCTACTTGGGAAAGACCATACGTCATTAAACAAAGGCTTGGAGAGGGAACTTTCAAGCTAGCGATGGTTGATGGCATCATGATACCAAAGGCTTGGAATAGCGAACATTTATGACGCTATTTCGCTTAGTTTGTTTCTTTCTTTGTTCAGTTGTATCACCTTTCGAAATTTGCTTTAGTATTTGATTTTTCAGACATGTAATAAAATGAATTATGCTATTTCCTTCCATTTAGCAAATAAAGTTTCGAACTTCCTTTATATTTGTTTTTGCTATAGCATTATGTATTAGTTACATTACAAAGCTGATTGATGTCGATATGTCCGAACAGGTTCCTAAAGTTTGGAACTAATCAGTTATGCTAGTTCCCAATGGAACTAAACAGGATGAGCATGGTCCGACCGTTCATTTGATAACTCTCTTTCATAACCTAATGGACGGGATACATAATAAGGAATGGATATGACCCGACTATCTGATGATCAAGTAAATCCCATCGAATGATGGGATTGAAATAAAAAAGCAATCATGACACAATCGATCGCTCGCTGAATCAAAACCCAAACCTTGAGGGGAAAATTAGTTAATTATGAAAGTATGATCCAACTGTTCTTTGAAATAACTCTAAGGCCTTAGAGTGTGGACTGGAGTATAAACATGAATCGAGTGTGAATTGACCACCTACGAACTAACTCTATGTCCCCAGATTGCGGATTGGAGTACAAACATAAATCATGTGTGAATCGACCACCTGCTAACCAACTCTTATCCCAAGAGAGTGGATATGAATATAAACAAATAGATTAGCATGGTTCGACCACCCACTATTTCATAAACTCCGGCCTGAAATCAATAGGAGGAGTATAAACTTGCTAAGGATGGAGTTCAACCATCCAGTATCTAACTCCCTTAACCTCAGACTAGGGGAAGGAGTGTAATTACTTAAACTGATGAATTTGACTGCGTAACACTAAGGCTCGAGCCCTATGTTTGATGCAACTCAGGGCCACGACCACATGGAGACCTTAGGATAGATTTAGTGGATTGTTATCGAAATTAACCAACAATGAATTACAAGTACATTGAATGGAAAGTAATATTTCAATGTGACAACCCGTCTTTCAATACCCAGAAAGACTATCATCAATAAGAAAAGAAAGAGATAGAAAAAAAAAGAACAACAATCATCAGAATCTCACATCGGAAACGAACAAAATATAATATTACACATATCCATTACATAGTTTTAAATATCAGAGTACGCAAAATAATACGACTTCATTACATCTGACATTTATAAGAGTCTACCAAACCATACAACCCAAAACACAACATCAAAATGTCACTACAGCGGATAGAGATAGATAAGTACGTCTGGACTCCATCTCCAGCTTCCAAAACATTTGCCAATCCCAACCTAATCACTTGGCTACTCATAAAAATTTGAGTACCCAAGAGTTTATAAAAAACAAAATAAACTCCGGGTCAGACATGGGTCTGGTGTGAGTAAACAAGTTAAAGTTGTTTAACTTAAAAATCATTTTGAAAACAAAAGGTATCATGTGAGACTCCCCACAAATAAACATAGGTAAGTTTTTACCTTACGCTAACCAAAACATTTGATAGGAAATCCAGTGATATTATAATAGGGTCTAGGATTTTCAAGTAAATAGAAAATAGCCGAAATTGTTACATTCATTAAATTCCAGCTACTAGCCACAAAGTGGGTAATACAATCAAAACCGTAGGGTCTCGTAGGGAAACTGGGTTTCATTCAATGGTAGGGCTACCGGGGTACCGCCCGTCACAGTACGGGGCCTAGATCACCGTACCGAGGAGCACTCCCGATCCCCTACAACACAAGGCCAGAACCATCCCTTACTGGATAGTCCCAAACAAGGCAACCCCGCAGTTGTGGCCAACAACCGCCCACACAGCCGAAATAATAAGGGACTTCTAGACAGGGGAAAATCTCGTCCTACTTGGGCATGACCTACTTAACCTTACTGCACCTCCCCTATTTTAGCCATTCGCGGTTGGTGAGGCTTGAGGCTACAATTACCTTTAGAGAACACATCTCTTAGATTTCTCATCGTCCACCTGACGATGTTATGAAAGCATTCAATCCATACAAGTTTGTTCCGGGTTCGAACGAAACCGAAGGCATTATTTCGTTACACTCATTTTGGAATCACCCTCAGAGTTAACGGCAATAACCCTTGCACTTTAAAAACTCCATCTCGATCTTCACTTAGAGATGTCACGACCTAACGTTTAACTTGGATTGATGTGGTTTTCGGAAAATCAAATTTGATTCCCGATTTCGGTCTCATCGAAATCCAAACGTGTCTTAAAGGCCAAGTTGTTTAAAGATTTAAACAATTCAATTCAATTTAAACATAGCATCCACACAGTATTATCCACAAATAATAACCAATATCTATCACAGATATATACAATATCTCATCACAGAATATCTCAACTATCATCAAATAGATATCAACCGAATCCAGATATTCAGTTCAAAACAATCATCCATAAGCAAGCATATCTCTAATTCATATTATAATTAATTTAATTAATTCAAATTAAATTAATTACTTAAGAATTAATCACTTTACCTTGCTTAACCAATCATTAATTAATTAATCACAATCATTTAATTAATTAATCACTTCTTAATTAACCTCATTATCAATTAATTAATCTTTAATTAATTAATAATCCTTTAATTATTAATTAATTACTCTAATTATCCATTATTAAACTTGATTAAAAATTAATCATTCCTTAATTGATTACTAATTACCCTTAATTTACAATTAATTAATCTTAATTAATTTCTTAATTAATTACAAATTTTAAAATAATTTATCTTAATCACTTAATTAATTATAAATTAATTAAACTTAATCATTTAATTAATTAAGCCTTAACCACTAATTAATTAACTATTAATTATGAATTAATTAATGTTTAATTACTTTATTAACTAAATCTAATTAATTAATTAATTCTTAATCACTAATTTAATTAATCACTAATCACTTAATTAATTAATTACTAATCACTTTGTAATTAATCTTAAATTATTTAATTAATTATCTATTAATTATAATTTAATTTAATTCTTAATTATCCATTTATTAATCCAAAATTAATTAATTAAACCTTAACAAATTAATTAATCTAAAATTATTAGTTTATTTAACTTTTAATTACTTTACTAATTAAACTTTAATCCTAAAACTTAATTAATTTTCAAAACAAAATAATTTCATTAATTACTAAAAATTATTACATATTTAAAACATTTCCAATTTTGTTTAAAACTTAATTACATTTTAAAAGTTAAATTTAAATGAATATAAAATCATCTTAAAACTCAACTATCAAAATATAAAATACTTTCAATTAAAATGTTAAACATTTTACAAAGTAGTTTAATAAAATTTTAAAGTTTTAAAACTTAAAACAAATTTAAAAACCTTTCAAAACACTACTAGCTATTGGTACGACCGACCCAAACACGAGATCACTCGAACCCAACTTCTTCTTCCCTTTCTATTTCTTTAGCTAAGCTTCAACCTTAATTCAAACTTCAAAACAAAGAACAAGAAGGAGGCAACACACTTGAACCCAGGCACGAGCAGCTCAACAACTTCCCGTGCACAAACACGAGCCAGAAACCATTCTTCACGATTGACGCTTCGAGTCACCACAACCCCAACATTCACTGACACGAACGATGACATGTGCACGTGCACGTCACGCCAACAACGCCGCCACCACCTGCGACACCTCGCGCAAGCCCCACGTCGACCACAGTCATGTTTCCGACCTTCGTCCATCCCTAACACGAGCTAAATCAAAAAACGAATAACTCGAACCCAAAATCAGAACTGCATCTCGCCAGAAAAATCCTATCATACCACGATACTGACCATCGTTCGCCTCGAAAGCACGGCCGCATCGCCGCAAGGCCTCCACGCTTCTGCTCCTAAAACCTTTCACAACTCGATCCACTCAAACATTTCCAGTTACGAAATTTTCGGACTCAACCAAACAAAGAACAAAAACCCTAATTTCCTAAATTTTTAATTCCATGATGAATGATTTCCTATTCTACTATTTTTCACAGATTAATCCACCTCCATTACAACTTCAATCCAAAGCTCATCCTTTGGAATTTACTCAGTTGCCAGAATTTTGCCCAAAGACCAATTTCGGTCATCAACAAAATGCTTCCCCAAATTCAATTTAAAAATCCTGATTTTTATCTAAAAAATCATGTTTTACCAAGTAGATTCAAGATGTAAAATTGAATCAACAAGTTTCAAAACTTGATTTTATCATATTATTAAAAAATTTCACGGAATCATCCTGACTCAGAAAACATTCAAACCAAATTTATTTGAATAAAGGTTTAAACTTTAATTGGTGATTAAATAAGCATGTTGTGTTTGTAACTCAAGTCTAACAGTGTCTTGTTATGGAAATTTTGAACTTTTTTTTTAAGTTTCTTCTCTGAAATTTGAAAACAAGGAGGAATATCAGACAGTTTTCAGATATACACAATTTAACACTAAATATACACAAAGATTACTCCTATATATATACATGCATGACATCAAATCATCACAAAAATTCACATGCATAATTTATTTACTTAAAAAAAATTTATAAAAATTTACTTACTTGTTTTTCTTTCAAGAAGAGACCAGAATTTGCAAAAATTTAGAAAAGAACTGACTGCAGATCGTAAACTTGAAATTGCTTGATCAAATTGTTTGCTTGATGATGATGCTTTCCACTTTAAATAAATCAGCACTTAAGATGGAATAGCTTTGAATTTGCCTTTCAGAAATTTGATTCTTTTTTTGCAGAAACCTGATTTATTTATAGATTTCTTTTTTTCTATAATTTGTTTGCAGATTTGAAACTTTGAAATGAGGCTGAATGTTTGATTAATTTTGGTTGAAAGAGTAGAAATTTATGAAGTTTAGATTTGTAAATGGAAGAGTAGTTTTTCTTGCTTTAGAAAATGAGAATGGGAAAATTTAGAGGAAGAATATGGAATAGCTTTTTATAGAGATAATTTTGTTTTTATAAAAATTAAAGAAAATAAATTAAAATTATGACATTTGTCATTACACATTGTTATCTTCTTAACACATGTTATTAGTGTGCTTTAAATTTAAACAAGTGTAATCTTCATGCAAAAAGGATTTTTAATGTTTTTTTCAATAAATTTTCTAAATTTAAAATACATTTTTAATTTACATAAATCAATTATTCTTAAAGAAATAAATATAAACCAAATTTTATATTCTAAATAAAATCAAAGAAATATACCTTTAAAATCAAAATATAATTTAAAATATAAATAGCCCTTATTTTGAAATTTCATTTTAACCATTCAAATTCAAATTCAAATTCAAATTGAATTTCAAATTCAATTTAAAAATTAAATTTGATATGAATACAATTTTTAACAAATCCATTTCCATTTGTATTAATTAAAATCAATATACATTTACAACCCATTTATAATAATTGTTTAAAATAACAAATTTATCAATTTAAATTAATTTATTAAAAAGATTATCACATTTAAATTGGGTTTGAAATTCTGGAATATCACATTCCTCCCCTCTTAAAAGAATTTCGTCCCCGAAATTTAAACAAAGGATAATCCAAATTTTTTTATTTTATTTCAACAATTTAAGCATACATAAGAAATCAACAAACAAAACATCCAAACAACAATACATCCAATACAAACATCATTAGCTATCCGGACACATATCCGGATAAGCCTTCCTAAAATTAACCAGAGTCTCCCAGGTACAATCTCTGGGATCCTGCTCCATTGTACTTTAACGAGCTTCACTATCTTACTTCTGAGTTGCCTCTCATCTTGATCAATAATTCGAACAGGATGTCTGACCACTGATAAGTCCGGCTCAACCTCTAAGTCTTACCGCACAGCTGGTTCCAAAATAAGAGATGGATCGTGCACATATTTCCGTAGATGAGATACGTGGAAAACATTGTGAATTCCAGCCATTCAGGCTGGCAATTCAATCCTGTATGCTACAGCACCAATCCTCTCGAGCACTCGGAATGGACCAATGTATCTCGGTGCGAGTTTCCATGTCTTCCCAAACCTTACTGCTCCTTTAATAGGGGAAACTTTGACAAAGACTAAATCACCAATCTCGAACTCCAATTGTCTTTGTCTTTTATCTACATATTTCTTTTGACGATCCTGAGCAGCTCTCATCCTTTTCTTGATAAGCTCAACTTTAGCACATGCTTCACGGATCAGATCTGGTCCAAGCACAAGACGGTCTTTCGATTCTATCCAACAGGCTGGGGATCTACACGGTCTTCCATATAGTGCTTCATAAGGAGCCATCTTGATACTTGCTTGGTAACTGTTATTATAAGAGAATTCCACTAGATGTATATGGTCTTCCCACGATCCACCAAAATCCAATGCACAGGCTCTCAGCATATCTACTAGAATTCGATTTAGCCTCTCCATCTGCCCATCTGTCTGGGGATGATATGTTGTACTCAATCTCAAACTTGTTCCCATAGCTGATTGCAAAGCCTCCCAGAACTTGCTGGTGAAGATAGGATCTCGATCACTTACTATACTAACTGGAACACCATGCAATCTGACTATTTCTCTCAAGAAAATTTCTGCCAGAGAAGCTGCAGTACGGGTTTCCTTAACTGGCATAAAATGGGCGCTCTTCGTTAGACGATCCATAATTACCCATATTCCTTCATTTCCCTTCTTGGTTCTAGGCAATCCGTCGATGAAATACATCGAAATCATCTCCGACTTCCACATCGGGATCTCTAAAGGTTGCAACAAACCAGCTGGCTTCTGCTGATCCCCTTTAACTTGCTGGCAGATAGCACAACAATTAACGTAAGTAGTTATATCTTCCTTCATGCCCTTCCACCAAAAGACTCTCTTCATATCCTTATATATCTTCGAGAATCCTGGATGGATATTTAACCTGGAGCGATGACTCTTTGACTATACTTCCTGTCGCAGACCCCTATCATTCGAAACTCATATCCTTCCGTTGATCCTCAGTGTCCCTTGGTCATCAATCTCAAAACTAGGACACTGACCCTTCCTAACTCTTCTAATAATTCTTTTCAACATTTTATCTGATTCTTGCTTGCTTGAAATTCTTTCCAGAAGAGATGGAACCACTTCCAAAAGAGATAGAACTGCATTTCTGCTAAGTGCGTCTGCCACAACGTTCGCCTTTCCCGGGGTATACAGAATATCCAAATCATACGATGCCGAGAACTAGACTCATCGCTGCTGTCTTAGATTAAGATCTTTTTGAGAGAAAAGATATTTCAATGGTTTGTGATCCGTGAATAACTCGAACTTTTCTCCTAAAAGATAGTGCCTCCATGTCTTTAAAGCAAAAACAATGGCCAACAGCTCTAGATCGTGCGTAGCGTAGTTCTTCTCATGTGGCTTCAATTGCCGACTCGTACACGCAATTACCCTACCATTTTGCGTTAGCACAGCTCCCAATCCAACAATACAGGCATCAGTATACATTTCAAACTTGCTCTACCCATCTGGAATAGCCAATACAGGAGCACTTGTCAACCTTGCCTTCAGATTCTAAAAAGCCTCCTCACATTCAGGTGTCCACTTGAATTTAGCTCCCTTCCTTGTCAGCTTTGTTAGGTGTGAAGAGATCTTGGAATAATCCCTAATAAATTTCCTGTAGCAACCGGCCAATCCCAGAAAACTGCGAACTTCTGTTGGTGTCCGAGGCTGCTTCCATTCCAGAATAGTCTCAATTTTTGTTGGATCTACAGAGATTCCCTCACCAAAAACAATGTGGCCCAAAAATTTTACTTCTGATTTCCAAAAATGGCACTCAGAGAACTTCGCCTTCAGCACATGCCTTCTCAGAGTTTCCAATACCATTCTCAAGTGCTGCTTGTGCTCTTCTTCTGACTTAGAGTAAACCAAGATATCATCAATGAACACCAAAACAAACTTATTCAAAACATCTCTAAAGACTCGGTTCATCAGGTCTACAAAGTAGGCAGGAGCGTTGGTTAACTCGTAAGGCATAACCAACCACTCGTAGAAACAATTAGGTCCCCTAAATGCAGTTAAGGGAATACTGTCCTTAGCTACCCTTAACTGATGGAAATAGATCCAACTGAGAAAAGACTGAAGCTCCATATAGTTGGTCGAAGAGATCATCAATACGAGGAAGCGGATACTTATTCTGGTCACTTTTTTCAATTCACGATAGTCTACACAGAACCTTAGCGACCCATCCGACTTGGTAACAAATACTGCAGCCGAACCCCAACAAGAAAAACTGGGTCTAATCAAAACCTTCTCCAACAGATCTTGAGTTTGCTTCACTAGCTCCTCCCTCTCCCTTGGAGCCATCCTCCTACTAGGTTGAAGTACGGGTACTGCTCCAGGAACCAAATCTATACGAAATTCTATTTCTCGGCGCGGAGGCAAACACTTAACTTCCTCGAATACGTCTGAGAAATCCCGGACTACTTCAATATCTTCAATCCCCTCTTGAGAAGTCTCAACTCTATGTAAAAGACTACTCAAGTGAATTCCAGAGTTATCACACATTACTCTAGCAATCCTATCCAGATCAGTTTCCAACGAAACTGTTCTCTCATCACAATTTAAGACAGCCTTATATTTGTCAAGCCAATCCATCCCCAAAATAAGGTCAAAACCCTTAAAATCCAACACATAAGGGTCACAACAAAAACTATGGGATAGATATGAGATTATCAAATCCTTACAGATCCCATCTAATTTGGTTACCCCTCCTCTAGGATTAGATACATAGATGGGATTGTCTACGGTACTAGCGGTAAGAAAGAAATTCTCTACAGATTCCAAAGAAATAAAACTCAAAGAAGCACCAGAATCAAACAAAACTTTAATATATTTGCCATCTAAAAGCAAGGTACCTTCCAAAACTCCTTTGCCCTTAGACAAGTTTGATGGTGCACCTTCTAAAGCAAATACTTTGTTCTGCTGGACTTTATGAAGGAGCGGGCAATCTTTTATCATATGCCCCGGTTGATGGCAGTTGAAACAAAGAGACTTCTGAACTAAAGCTGAACCCGGTCCACTATAATGTTGCTGCTGTTGCTGTTGCTGAGACCCTTTTCTGGGACACTTATTCGCCAGATGATCCTCTTGCTGACAAATATAGCATTTGCGTGGTCCATTGTTGTTTCTAGACTTCTACTTGTTTTGCCTCTTCCAATTAGGATTGAATTTTCTTTTATTAAGGTTGGAAGAATTTCCTCCTGATGCAGCTACTCGTGCCACTGATCTTTTATTCATCAAGTCTTCATATCTTAACGCCATATCAATTAGCTCCACAAAAGACCCTTTTAAATGTGTTGTCATCCTCTCATGATACTCTGGCCTCAACCCTTGGACAAACATCTCGTTCTTTTTAAGAGGAGTGTCTATAAGTCCTGGACCATAGCAAGATAACTCATTGAATTTAGTCTCGTATTCAGCTATAGTCATGTTTCCTTGTTTTAGATTCAGAAAATCTTGATAAAGACGAGTTCTCCCTGCAGCAGGCATGAACTTCTCCTCAAACAACTCCTTAAACTCTTTCCAAGACATATCGTCCTCCGAGACATTTGCAGTCACTGTATTCCACCAGACTGCAGCACCACCTTGTAATTGCCACGAAGCCATTACTCTCTTCTGCTCATCCGATAATTTCATGCTCTTAAATATTTTCTCACACGAGTGACGCCATGCTTGGACCTCTATTATAGTTTCTGACCCTTGAAATGGTCTTCCTCTAAGATTAACGAAGTCCTTGCATAATGTAGCAAAACTGACTGGAGACGATACTGGATTAATAGCCTCATTATCAGTCTGTTCTCTCGTATTACTAGATGATGCATACCTACAACCCTTCCCCTTCTGCCTCTTGAACTCATTCTGGCTACCTGAACAGGTAACTCAACCAATTTAGATAGGGATATAGTTATAGAAGAAAATTGCAAATACGCACTCTCAGGATAAATACTACTCCAGAGCCTAGGTGTTTCTCAACCTATGCTCTGATACCAACTATGACGACCCGTCTTTCAATACCCAGAAAAACGTATCATCAATAAGAAAAAAAGAGATAGAAAAGAAAAGATAGAAAGAAAAGAACAACAATCATCAGAATCTCACAGCGGAAACGAACAAAATATAATATTACACATATCCATTACATAGTTCTACATATCAGAGTACACAAAATAATACAACTTCATTACATCTGACATTTATAAGAGTCTGCCAACCCATACAACCCAAAACACAACATCAAAATGTCACTACAGCGGATAGAGATAGATAAGTATGTCTGGATTCCAGCTTCAGCTTCCAAAACATTTGCCAATCCCAACCTAATCACTTGGCTACTCAAAAAAATTTGAGTACCCAAGAGTTTATGAAAAACAAAATAAACTCCGGGTCAGACATGGGTCTGGTGTGAGTAAACAAGTTAAAGTTGTTTAACTTAAAAATCATTTTGAAAACAAAAGGTATCACGTAAGACTCCCCACAAATAAACACGGGTGAGTTTTTACCTTACGCTAACCAAAACATTTGATAGCAAATCCAGTGATATTATAATAGGGTCTAGGATTTTCAAGTAAATAGAAAATAGCCGAAATTGTTACATTCATTAAATTCCAGCTACTAGCCACAAAGTGGGTAATACAATCAAAACCGTAGGGTCTCGTAGGGAAACTGGGTTTCCATCAATGGTAGGGCTACCGGGGTACCGCCCGTCACAGTACGGGGCCTAGATCACCGTACCGAGGAGCACTCCCGATCCCCTGCAACACAAGGCCGGAACCATCCCTTACTGGATAGTCCCAAACAAGGCAACCCCGCAGTTGTGGCCAACAACCGCCCACACAGCCGAAATAATAAGAGACTTCTAGACAGGGGAAAATCTCGTCCTACTTGGGCATGACCCACTTAACCTTGCTGCACCTCCCCTGTTTTAGCCATTCCCGGTTGATGTGGCTTGAGGCTACGATTACCTTTAGAGAACACATCTCTTAGAATGCTCATCGTCCACCTGACGATGTTCTGAAAGCATTCAATCCATAAAAGTTCGTTCCGGGTTCGAACGAAAATGAAGGCATTATTTCGTTACACTCAATTTGGAATCACCCTCAGAGTTAACGACAATAACCCTTGCACTCTAAAAACTCCATCTCGATCTTCACTTAGAGATGTCACGACCTAACGTTTAAGTTGGATCGATGTGGTTTTCGGAAAATAAAATTTGATTCCCGATTCCGGTCTCATCGAAATCCAAACGTATCTTAAAGGCCAAGTTGTTTAAAGATTTAAACAATTCAATTCAATTTAAACATAGCATCCACACAGTATTATCCACGGATAATAACCAATATCTATCACAGATATATAAAATATCTCATCACAGAATATCTCAACTATCATCAAACAGATATCAACCAAATCCAGATATTCAATTCAAAACAATCATCCATAAGCAAGCATATCTCTAATTCATATTATAATTAATTTAATTAATTCAAACTAAATTAATCACTTAAGAATTAATCACTTTACCTTGCTTAACCAATCATTAATTAATTAATCACAATCATTTAATTAATTAATCACTTCTTAATTAACCTCATTATCAATTAATTAATCTTTACTTAATTAATAATCCTTTAATTATTAATTAATTAATTACTCTAATTATCCATTATTAAACTTGATTAAAAATTAATCATTCCTTAATTGATTACTAATTACCCTTAATTTACAATTAATTAATCTTAATTAATTTCTTAATTAATTACAAATTTTAAATTAATTTTTCTTAATTACTTAATTAATTATAAATTAATTAAACTTAATCATTTAATTAATTAAGCCTTAACCACTAATTAATTAACTACTAATTATGAATTAATTAATGTTTAATTACTTTATTAATTAACTCTAATCATCAATTAATTAATTCTTAATCACTAATTTAATTAATCACCAGTCACGTAATTAATTAATTACTAATCACTTTGTAATTAATCTTAAATTATTTAATTAATTATCTGTTAATTGTAATTTAATTTAATTCTTAATTATCCATTTATTAATCCATAATTAATTTATTAAACCTTAACAAATTAATTAATCTAAAATTATTAATTTATTTAACTTTTAATTACTTTACTAATTAAACTTTAATCCTAAAACTTAATTAATTTTCAAAACAAAACAATTTCATTAATTACTAAAAATTATTACATATTTAGAACATTTCCAATTTTGTTTAAAACTTAATTACATTTTAAAAGGTAAATTTATAAAATCATCTTAAAACTCAACTATCAAAATATAAAATACTTTCAAATTAAAATGTTAAACATTTTAAAAAGTAGTTTAAATAAAATTTTAAAGTTTTTAAACTTAAAATAAATTTAAAAACCTTTTAAAACACTACTAGCTATGGGTACGACCGACCCAAACACGAGATCACTCGAACCCAACTTCTTCTTCCCTTTCTATTTCTTTAGCTAAGCTTCAACCTAAATTCAAACTTCAAAACAAATAACAGGAAGGAGGCAACACACTTGAACCCAGGTACGAGCAGCTCAACAACTTCCCGTGCACAAACACGAGCCAGAAACTATTCTTCACGATTGACGCTTCGAGTCACCACAACCCAACATTCACTGACACGAACGATGACACATGCACGTACACGTCACGCTAACACCGCCGCCACCACCTGCGACACCTCGCGCAAGCCCACGTCGACCACAGTCACGTCTTCGACCTTCGTCCATCCCCAACACGAGCTAAATGAAAAAAAGAATAACTCGAACCCAAAATCAAAACTGCATCTCACTGGAAAAATCCTATCATCCCACGATTTTGACCATCGTTCGCCTCGAAATCACGTCCGCATCGCCGCAAGGCCTCCACGCTTCTGCTCCCAAAACCGTTCGCAACTCGATCCACTCAAACATTTCTAGTCACGAAATTTTCGGACTCAACCAAACATAGAACAAAAACCCTAATTTTCCTTTTTAATTCCCTAATGAATGATTTCCTATTCTACTATTTTTCATAGATTAATCCATCTCCATTACAACTTCAATCCAAAGCTCATCTTCTGGAATTTACTCAGTCGCCAGAATTTTGCCCAAAGACCAGTTTCGCTCATCAAATTCAATTTAAAAATCCTGATTTTTATCTTAAAAATCATGTTTTACAAAGTAGACTCAAGATATAAAATTGAATCAACAAGTTTCAAAACTTGATTTTATCATATTATTAAAAAAATTCACTGAATCATCCTGACTCAGAAAACATTCAAACCAAATTTATTTGAATAAAGGTTTAAACTTTAATTGGTGATTAAATAAACATGTTGTGTTTGTAACTCAAGTCTAACAGTGTCTTATTATGGAAATTTTGAAATTTTTGTTTAAGTTTCTTCTCTGAAATTTGAAAACATGGTGTTATCCCATTTTTTGGTCAAAACTAGAATATCAACAAACTGGCAAGGAATGATGGATGTCGGGATTGAAAATCGATTGGAAGCGAGGCAAGAGTTCGTTCGGTATTCGAACTCCCCCTGGTTCATTCGGCATTCTCGGATCCGAAGGCTCATTCGGCATTCCCGAATATGAAGGGATCATTCGGCATTCTATAAGCTCCATTCGGTAGTACCCTCACCGAACCACCACCTCTCCACGCCACTGCCGAATCACCCCTGCCTCCATTCCACTGCCGAATCACCCTTGTCTCCACTACCTACCGAACCAACCATACCGAACCAGCTGCCGGACTAACTACTGTCGAACCAACCTCCTCTACCTACCATACTACCGAACCAACCACCGGTCCAGCTCCATCTCCACGCTACCACCGGTCCAACCTACCACCGAACCCCTATCTCCACTACCTGCCGAATCACCCATGTTACCACTCACCGCCGAACCAAGACGCTGCCGAACCAGAATGCTGCAAGGCCAGATTGCATCAGCCCAAGCCCACCAGCAGCTATATACATCCAAGACCTCCGCCCCCAGCCTCACTCTATAAATAAAGGGGCAGGGGTACAACAATGGGGGAGAAGTTTGAGAGCTCAAACCTGGAAGGAACTTTCAAACAACTTTCATACACTTGTACTACAAGCTTTGTACTCGTAATCGGATTGGAAAAGGAGAATAACATATAAAGTGGACGTAGGCACATTTTGGCCGAACCACTATAAATCTGTGTGTCTTTTACAGTTCAGTCCCTGCTTTTTACGTATTTGCATAAACCACCTAAATCATTACGAACAACATAAAATCAACTAAATCATACAACTTGGAGTTGTTTGCCCATCTTTTGTGCAAACGTATTTGGGTTATTTGCTGAGATCTGTGATTTTTGTTTGAATATCGCTGATTTATATTCATACACTGGTGCTTTCACGGTATTGGGTGTTTGTGACCATTTTTTACGCAAACATTTTGGTGCTTTCACTGAGAAGGACCAGCACCCGCTACATCGGATAGAAGTTTGGATTTGGAAGACAATGACTAGGCAAAACAGTAGAAGGCTAAGGGCTGAGAGAAGCCAACAAGGAGGAAGTCAACAAGCATCCTCCGGAGGTGAGGAAGGACCGGCTTCGATCTACATAACCCGGGATGAAATGGAAGCCATAACAAATTCACTGCAAGAGAGGTTGTTGAAAAGTCAACAGGAAATGATGCAAACTTTCTTGGAGCAAATGAGAGCTGCAGGGATGCAGAACTTAGGAACAGCTACAACGGCTGTGGATGCAGGACAAGAAGCCAGGGTTACGGAACCCAATGAAAGACATGATACGGAGCCAGGTGGCAATCAACAAGGGCTTGGGGGCAGGCCCACAGGATTCAACACAGGAGAACCTTTGGAAGGAGTTCAACAGGCTAGAACCAACGTTGCTACTAACGAGCTACACGAAGAGTATGTACCGGAGTTCCCTCGGGGGCAACCTCCGACAGACAACGGTGGATTGGTAGATATAATCAGGAAGACTGTGCGAGGTGGTTTGACCAACGGAGACTTGGAAGGAGTAAACAGGAGTCCGTTCACTCGGGAAATAAGGATGGCTCAGAATCCACCTAAGTTCAAGCTACCTAGCGTGGAGGTATACAATGGCAAGGAAGACCCTACGGATCACTTGATGAGATACACCAGACACATGGAGGTGCTGGGGGCATCAGAGGAGGTGATGGCCCGATGCTTCCCTTTGTACTTGACGGACTTAGCTGCGATGTGGTTCAGGCAGCTGGAAGAAGGATCTATCAGGACTTGGAGGGAATTGGTGGAAAGGTTTTTGGGACAGTTTCGGGTTCATGTCAAGAGACCGAAGAACGTGATGACATTGACATCGGTAAGGCAAAGGATGGATGAATCGCTTAGAGCTTTTCTAACTCGATTCAGTGCCGCAGTTGCTTCGGTGGATCGGCCCGATCCATCGATGGTTTTAATGGCAGCAGTATCAGGAGTCAGGGAGAACTCGGATTTCAAGGTATCTCTGATACGAGATCCCCCACGGAATCTCGACGAATTCTTTCATGAGGCAGAAAGGTTCCTTCGACAAGAAGATGCGAGTACGGATTTAAAATTGAAAAAGGTTAATGCAGTTGAGGTGGGAGGACCATCCAGCAATGGTTCGGATAAAGACAAAGGAAAAAGGAAGTTGGACGGTGATTCTGGAAATGCTAGGAAGCAATGGAAGGATCCAAAGTTTTCCACATACACAGGATTGAACGAGACACTGGAGCGGATATACCTGGATACTCGAAATCGCCTTCACTACCGGAGGCCGGCTAGGAGAGAACCAACAGAACGGGAAAGGACATCGGGAAGGCACTGTCTCTTCCATGATTTGGATGGACACGACACCAACAGCTGCAGGCACTTAAAGGACATAATTGAGGAGCATGTGAGGAATGGACAGCTGCCACAATATGTTGGACCTCGGAATGCAACAGCGAGGCAGGAGCAACCGCCGCCTGCCTCAAGCTACGATGGTGGGAGGCCCAGGAATGATGGTCGGTTGATCGTCCCTTGACCAGGTTAATATGAAATAAGTAGCAAACTATTGGCAAGCAACCAAGTCATTTACACATGTACGGGGACGGAGATGGCCCCTAGGCATGCTCTGAATGATAATAAGCTGCGATGCTATGGTTTTTGAAATTTATCTTTTGCTTTTGGATTGGACACTGCTGTTCTTTTTGGTTTTCGGTTTTGGAGCTTGGATTGAGCTCCTGGTTTTTCTCGCCTTTTGATTTGGATTTTCCTCTGGACGATTATTTTCAACTTTGGATGCTGATTTGGATTTCTAGTTTTCTGGTTTTGGATTTGGATTTTGAATTTGGATTCTGGATTTGGATTTTCGGATTTGGATTCTGGATTTGGATTTTGGATTTGGATTTGGATTTTGGATTGGATTTTGATTGGATTTTTATCTGATTTTTGATAAACGGTCGTCGGGTATGGATTATGCCTGGCAAGGGGTGAGTCGCTTTGCCTGAACGTGGTAAATTGACTCATTCAGGTCGTTGAGTATGGACTATGCTCGGCAAGGGTCCGGAGTGACCAGGATTCGGCCTAGGACTTAGGCCCTATATTATCAATTGTTATTTTCAGGTCGTCGAGTATGGACTATGCTCGGCAAGGGTCCGGAGAGACCAGGATTCGGCTTAGGACTTAAGCCATGGCATTGTACAGTGCCCAGGGACACTGGGCCAAGGTCGTCAAGTGTGGATTACACTTGGCAAGAACTCGGAGAGGTCAGCTCAACGTCCAGGGACACTGGACCAAGATCGTCAAGTGTGAATTGTAGGATCTAGATTAACCCTAGAGGGGGGGGTGAATAGGGTTATAGCAAATTTTCTCGAATTAAACACAGAAATATAATAGCAGAAATAAATATGCTGAAAAGTAAATCACACACAAAATTTACCCAGCTTCGGCAACCCCTGCCTACTGCTGCATTCACAGATTTCTATTAGAATTAAACAGTATCACGCTTACAAACACTCTACTAGACTCGCAGACCCTTTTGCTCCCGCTCACAAACACTCTACTAGACTCGCACACCCTGCTCCCGCCTATAGAGTTTCGCTCACTCGCAAACACTGCTCCCGCCTATAGAGCTTTGCAAACTCGCACGCCCTGCTCACTGAACTAATTCAAAATAGACAATCTGACACTACCTAAACCTAGGTGGTGATTTACTAACTTTTTGATTCGTAAAATAAAAACAATAATTTAAAAACAATAACCCTAAAACAATATTAATAAAGCCTTATAAACAAAAACCCCTCCTTTTTTTTTGAAAGGACCGGCCCACTAATTAGAAACAGCGTCCCCTTTCTCCTTTTTATTTTATCGGCCTGGTTTCCCCTTTTTTTCTTGAGAATAATGCAGGCCGCTGTTTTCTTCCTTCTGAGATTAGGGCTTGTAAAATTGGGGCTTTCGATCTCTCTGCTCTGGAAATTAGGGCTTGAAGTCGCTGGCTTTAATTCGATCGATCCATTGATATTTTGCGTGTCGCCTTGATCGATTTATTCCTTGTTGCTTATGTGGCTGCTTCGATGGAGTTCGTGTTCGAATTGGTATGTTCTTTTTATTGCTTGCAATTGCTTGATTTCTGTATTGCGAACTCTCCCTTATGCCGATGATGATAATTTGGTTTTTATAGGGTTCGATCCCCTGAGTTTTCGTTCGTATATTCATGTTTGAATTTGTCAATGAATTACCTCGGCCACTTGATGATGCTTGAATGTTTGAGATTGATTCTGACTTCTTCAAATCACTTGAACAACACGGTTTCGAATTTATGTGTTGACCACGGCTTTAAATTGATTTCGTGATTTGTGATATTTGACTTTGTCAATTTCGTATATTTTCGATTGTTTACACATGAATTTCCTCGTTGCCACTGCAGAAACTACTGCTTCAACTTGTCACTGCATTTGGTCTGCACTTATGAACTTTGTTGTGTCTTGTTCATTCGGCTGTGCAGTTGCTATGTCTTGTAGCTGAGCATTTGAGTCAGTGCTGTATCGATTTACTTGTGATGTTCTTGTAGTCAAGGCTTTGGTTGTTGCAGTATGTCACTTTGGTTTTTACTTGTGCATTTTGCCTTGAGTACATGTATTCTTGGCACTGCTTCTTTTGTTGTATGTATTGCATCACCACTGCATCATGCTTGGCCTTGACTTGTAGAATTTCACAGTATCTTCACTTTTGCTTTGCATTGACCATGGCTTCTTTGTATGAACTGCTGTGTATTGCTTCACTGCATAGTATATTTGTGTAGTTGGTTCAGTTGCATTTGTCCATTTCCTTACTGTTGCTGTGCACTTCTGTTTTCACTGTCCATATATGTACATTTGTTGTAGCCGTGGTCTTTGCATTGCATATAAACTTGGTTAGCTTGTATAACTGAGCTGCTATTGATCTGGTTCACTTTGATCTTCTTATCTTGATGCTGCAGCTTGGTCTTTGTTGCATTCATGTTGCTCCCCTGACCTTGTATCACTTGATGTCTTGAGCTTGCATGCTTCATTCATTTGTATAGTTCTTGACCATTATCACTGTTGACTGCTGACTTCATTTGGTTGTTGCATTTATGAATTTCATTTTATAATCTGTAGCATGGCACTGTGACTCGAGTTTTCACTGTCATGTTGTTTGCAGCTGTGCTTCATTTGGCACTGTTTACTTGATGCTGCATCACTTATAGCTTTGATCATGTTTCTGTCATGTTTGAACATAGTTGCATTATGTTGGCCGAGCTTTGATCAGTTGCATTGTTCATGTCATGTTCTCTGTTCATTGTTCATTGCACTGTGTTGCATTACAATCATTACTTCCTGTTCCCTTCATGTAGCTTGTTCTTTACTGCCTCTATTATGTATGCATTTGCATACTGCTGTTGTTTGAATATTGTTGGATGCCATCTTCATGTACTCAATATTGTGGCATGTTTGTGGCTGAACTTGTATGCATCATATATGCACTGTGCACTAACTTGAGTCTGGTTCTTCACTTGGAATTGCACTTCCTGTTTGCTGTCATGTTCTTGTGCTCGAGCTCTTTGCATACTTCATGTGTGCATTTGAGTTGTTTGTGTCAGTTGCTTGTAGTCTTCGCCATGTTGCAGTTTGTAGTGTTTGGTTACTGATGCATTTGGTATTGGCACACATGTAAACTTGTGTATCTCTGACCTTTTGGTTATCTTGGTGGCTTGAGCATTTGGTCTGTGTTACATTGTTCCATGTGTCTTGCCTTTGACTGTTTGCAACTTGACACTGTTGTACACTTGCTCTTGTTGGCTGCGCATACGAGTTGGCGAGGCAGTGCACACGTGTATGAATGTACACGTGTGTATTGCAGCCACTTATGGTTACCTGTCCCTGTAATATCTATCAAGTGTATATATCGATGTGCACGGCCTTGTGGCATATACAGTAATACACTGTGTATGTCACAAGTTGTTCGTGTATGATGAATTCAAATTTAAATGATGACGAACAACCCAAATAACTGAGGCAAATATTATTTTCAAAAAACCATATTTTATTTTTGAATTGCAAAAATATTTCTTTTTCAATTTTACTGCGTTAGTTTATATTTTTGCAGATTGCTCAGATGCTGGATTCAAACCGGAATGCAGTTGAAGACAAAATATGAGTGTGAGTGATATGTAGTGAGGTTATCACTGTAAAAATATTTGTGATGTAATCGTGATGTAATCAGAAATGTATATGTATAGTGAGAGCATGAATTTGTACTATTCAAGTTTGTAATAAATATTCGTTTGAATAAAATATTCGTTTGAATTCAAAAACTGTGTAACTTGTTCTGTTTGAATTCAAATTCAAATTCTGTGTAATTTATTTTATTCAACAGATATTTATCTAACCAAATACATACTATACAAAATATTTGTTTGAATAAAATTTCTGTTTGAATTCAAAATCTGTTTAACTTGTTTTGTTTGAATTCAAATTCAAATTCTGTGAGATTTAATTTTATTCAACAAATATTTGTTTAAACTATGAAAAACAAAATAGTACATTACCAAATACATTTATATGAATGTATATATGTTTATTATCATCAAACAAAAATCATATAGCGCAAAGCGCATATTCAACAATCTCCCCCTTTTGATGATAACAAACATATATTTAAGATTTTGAATATATTAAATGTATTTGATAATTTCATTTGCTCCCCCTATTTGAATGCTTCCTTTTTATGTGATACTCCCCCTACATATATGGCTCCCCCTACATATATGCATACAAATAAAAATACGTAAATGAGCCTATATGCAAATTGAAAGTTATTTGACCTTTGCTTGATTCTATTTGACAAAATCTTAACTTTTCTCTCCCCCTTTTGTTATCAGCAAAAGAATAACAGTGTTATATAAATAGGGATGAAGTGATAGACATGAATCAAACATTTAACTCAATTAAATATAAATATCAAATTTCAATAAAACTCAAACAAAAATCATAATTACCCTTGTCAAGCGCATATTCCACTTTCAGAAGTGATGGAGATAGATCATCAAAAATTCATATAGATATGTCTATTTGTGGTATATTTATTTCTGGAAATTTGAATATCTACTAACCATGCATAACCGTTAGGACTTTTAAATGAGATTAGTAGTATTCCTATTTAATTTAAAAAATGAAATCAAGTATCTTCTAACCACGCATGACCGTGAGGACTTTTAAATGGGATTAGAATCAACTTGTCTATTAAATTAATTATTTTTAATATGCGTTCCATACATGCATAACCGTGAGGACTTTTAAATGAGCATGAAAGCACATAATCAAAAATCCAAGTAATTCACCCATGCATGACCGTGAGGACTTTTAAATGAGAGTGAATACTTTGGATATTTATTTTTAGTTGCTGAATATAAGAAATTTGAAGCACAAATAATTTCCTTCACCGATTTAAAGATATTGAAGAACAAATGATTTCCTTTGTAAACTACCACAAATTTACATATTAAATATGATCTTGATGAGTGATGTTCGATAGAAAGATGATAGAAATAGAAATGGTCATGGAATTATTATCCAACAAAAAGTTTTTATAACTCTTGTTATGAAATTCTAAAGAAATTTTTTAATTATACTTTCTCGAGTTATAATATATGATAAATATCAACACTCATCTCTTTTTCAATCACTATTTATCTTTTCGATAATCAAAGGGAGTCAGATTAGTCAAATTTGTCATTTAAAATTAAATTAAAAATTATAAAATCAATTTTTCAAAAATAATTAAGCTGTAAATATGGTCAAACATGATTTCTTGAGAGGAGTTTTATAAGAAAATTTTCTGCTATTTGAAAATTATTTCAAGTGAAAAATATGCAGATATTTTCTTAAAAAAAATGCAGCAAATGAATGTTTCAAAAATAATTAATCACGTTACACTTAGTAATTTTTCTATCAACCATATTACCAGTGTAATCCGCATCTGAATTTAAATTTCACTCAATATTCACTTGTTGAATCAAACCATGAGATGTGCACCAAAAATTTCAAAACATCATTCTTTTGAATTTGAATTTAAGCCGTGTTAACACTCAAACAAATATCATGATGTTAATTTCAGAAACCAGAGGATAAACAATTATTTTCATGAGTAATCATCAGTCAATCAACATCATAATTATTTCAAAAACAATTTCTTAAAATCCTTTTTCTCATGAATTTGAAATCGTGCAAATTTACAAACAGTGATCAAAATGTCAGAACCAATATATCTACGTGTAGCATGAGTAACCAGCATTTGACCGATCAAATTTATGTAAATTAGTTCAAAATTGAAAAACTGATTGGTCATCAATTAAGCACAAATTAATGCCATAAATAAGAACAAGTCAAAAAATCATATCAATTAAGTTCGAATCAGTCAACCATCATAATTACTCCAAGTAATTCTCTTTAAAGATGGTTAGTCAATATTTTAAAAAATCATCTTTTGTTCATCTCAATATTGGCTGAATTAATTCAAAATACGGTGCAGATTATCACAATTAATATATCGTTTAAAACATACCATACCTGTTTTACCTTTACGATATTTTTCGTTGTTGTCCGTTGTGATTCTGTCACGTTTGAACTAGGCTAAGGAACTTTGCTTTGTCGCCCGTTGTGTTTCTGGAACAGCCAAAATCCAGAGAACACTATTGTTGTTCCTTAGCCTGCCACCACACCTACACGATAAAAGATTTTTGTGACCTATTTGTTTTTATAGGTCCATTGTTGTTAGTGGCAGAATATGAAAAATATGTTTTTGGAGACTCAAAACTATTTATACATGTTCCTTTTGGCACCCAAATTTGTTTGACTTTCAAAGATTTTATATTTGTGCCTTTTGGAACCCAAATTGGTATAGTTTTCACGTGTTTGGGTCTATACCAACAATTATTTCGATTATGTCCAAATTCTCTACAAAACGTGCTCATTAAATTGACTTGATTAAATTTTGTGTTCCTATGACTATGATTTTCAACCTGATTTCCAATTATTTCAGATCGAGCAGCACTTTTACCTTTATCATCATCTTGTGATTTTCCAAAACCTAGTCCTTTTCTATTGTTAGCAAAAATTTGATTTCCCAATAGCATGTTGAAAGATTTTTCGCCTCTTGAAAAGTTATTCAAAGATTTCTCAAGATTTTGGACTTTGGTTTTTAATGTTGTATTTTCAGCGACAAGTGAGGTGCATCGATTTATAAAGTCCTTTTTTCTAGTGTCAATGTTTTCTTTAAGACTCAAGTTTTCTTTTTCAAGATTCTCAGAGTTATTCCTAATTTTTGATAGTTCCGAATCTAAAATTTTACATTGGTTACATTCTAGGTTTTGAATATTTTCAAGTTCAGTTTTTAACCTAAAATTTTCACGAGCAAATTCTCTCCTATCAGATTTCAGTTTTTCAATTTTAGATTCAAGAGTATCCACTACCTTAGTAAGATCAGAACACATAAAAACAAGTTCTTTATAAGAAAACTCACCTGCCTCACTAGATTCGTCGGAGGTTGCTTTTGATTCTGATTTTGCCATGCAACACAAGTTAGCCTCCTCTGGGCTGCTATCCGAAGCTTCCTCTCCTTCTTCATCATCCCAAGTCGCTGCAAATACCTTCTTCGCCTTTTTCTTTTCTTTGTTGTTTTTGAGAAGTGGGCATTTTGGTTTGATGTGGCCAGGCTTGTTGCAGTTATAACATGTCAGTTCATTATCGGAATTTTCGGAATCTTTTGACCTATTGCCCTTTGTTTTCTTCTTGCATGGCTTGAATCTAGACCATCTTCTAAGATTATTGACAGCCATTGCAAGCTCTTCAATTGGATCTTCTTCATCGCTTTCTTCTTTACTTTTTAAGGCAATCGTCTTCTTCTTTGGTTCGGAGTTGTTGCGTTCTTCCTTTGCTTTTAACTCAAGCTCATATGTCATCAAGTTGCCAATCAACTCCTCCATGCTTAGTTTGCTCAGATCTTTCGATTCTTGGATTGCTGTGACTTTTGCCTCAAAGTTCATTGGTAAAACTCGTAGTATCTTCCGCACAAGATCTACCTCAGTGAATACCTTCCCAAGCGCTCTAGCATTGTATACCAAGGTTGAAAAACGTCCAAACATATCCTTTATGCTCTCGTCTTTGTCCATTACAAAGTTTTCGTATTCATTGCTGAATAGGGCTAGCCGAGACTTCTTGACTTGAGAAGTTCCTTCATGTGTCACCTCCAAAGTATGCCATATTTCCTGTGCTGTTGTACAATGAGAAATTCTATTAAATTCATTTTTATCAAGAGCACATATCAAAGCATTCATGGCTTTAGCATTTGTCGTTTTCAATTTCTTATCGTTTGCATCCCACCTATCCTTAGGTTTAGGAATCTCAGTACCACCAACGATTATAGTGGGAGGTTTATAGCCAGTTTCAATAATATCCCAAACATCATAATCAACGGAACTAAGATAAATACTCATCCTAACTTTCCAATAAGCATAATCGTTCCCGTTAAACATGGGTGGCCTAGCAATAGATTGCCCCTCAGAAAAAGCATTATTTTGTAGACTCATGACTTTAGAGTTAAAAAATATATACCGGGCTCTGATACCACTTGTAGGATCTAGATTAACCCTATAGGGGGGGTGAATAGGGTTATAGCAAATTTTCTCGAATTAAACACAGAAATATAATAGCAGAAATAAATATGCTGAAAAGTAAATCACACACAAAATTTACCCAGCTTCGGCAACCCCTGCCTACTGCTGCATTCACAGATTTCTATTAGAATTAAACAGTATCACGCTTACAAACACTCTACTAGACTCGCAGACCCTTTTGCTCCCGCTCACAAACACTCTACTAGACTCGCACACCCTGCTCCCGCCTATAGAGTTTCGCTCACTCGCAAACACTGCTCCCGCCTATAGAGCTTTGCAAACTCGCACGCCCTGCTCACTGAACTAATTCAAAATAAACAATCTGACACTACCTAAACCTAGGTGGTGATTTACTACCTTTTTGATTCGTAAAATAAAAACAATAATTTAAAAACAATAACCCTAAAACAATATTAATAAAGCCTTATAAACAAAAACCCCTCCTTTTTTTTTAAAAGGACCGGCCCACTAATTAGAAACAGCGTCCCCTTTCTCCTTTTTATTTTATCGGCCTGGTTTCCCTTTTTTTCTTGAGAATAATGCAGGCCGCTGTTTTCTTCTTTCTGAGATTAGGGCTTGTAAAATTGGGGCTTTCGATCTCTCTGCTCTGGAAATTAGGGCTTGAAGTCGCTGGCTTTAATTCGATCGATCCATTGATATTTTGCGTGTCGCCTTGATCGATTTATTCCTTGTTGCTTATGTGGCTGCTTCGATGGAGTTCGTGTTCGAATTGGTATGTTCTTTTTATTGCTTGCAATTGCTTGATTTCTGTATTGCGAACTCTCCCTTATGCCGATGATGATAATTTGGTTTTTATAGGGTTCGATCCCCTGAGTTTTCGTTCGTATATTCATGTTTGAATTTGTCAATGAATTACCTCGGCCACTTGATGATGCTTGAATGTTTGAGATTGATTCTGACTTCTTCAAATCACTTGAACAACACGGTTTCGAATTTATGTGTTGACCACGGCTTTAAATTGATTTCGTGATTTGTGATATTTGACTTTGTCAATTTCGTATATTTTCGATTGTTTACACATGAATTTCCTCGTTGCCACTGCAGAAACTACTGCTTCAACTTGTCACTGCATTTGGTCTGCACTTATGAACTTTGTTGTGTCTTGTTCATTCGGCTGTGCAGTTGCTATGTCTTGTAGCTGAGCATTTGAGTCAGTGCTGTATCGATTTACTTGTGATGTTCTTGTAGTCAAGGCTTTGGTTGTTGCAGTATGTCACTTTGGTTTTTACTTGTGCATTTTGCCTTGAGTACATGTATTCTTGGCACTGCTTCTTTTGTTGTATGTATTGCATCACCACTGCATCATGCTTGGCCTTGACTTGTAGAATTTCACTGTATCTTCACTTTTGCTTTGCATTGACCATGGCTTCTTTGTATGAACTGCTGTGTATTGCTTCACTGCATAGTATATTTGTGTAGTTGGTTCAGTTGCATTTGTCCATTTCCTTACTGTTGCTGTGCACTTCTGTTTTCACTGTCCATATATGTACATTTGTTGTAGCCGTGGTCTTTGCATTGCATATAAACTTGGTTAGCTTGTATAACTGAGCTGCTATTGATCTGGTTCACTTTGATCTTCTTATCTTGATGCTGCAGCTTGGTCTTTGTTGCATTCATGTTGCTCCCCTGACCTTGTATCACTTGATGTCTTGAGCTTGCATGCTTCATTCATTTGTATAGTTCTTGACCATTATCACTGTTGACTGCTGACTTCATTTGGTTGTTGCATTTATGAATTTCATTTTATAATCTGTAGCATGGCACTGTGACTCGAGTTTTCACTGTCATGTTGTTTGCAGCTGTGCTTCATTTGGCACTGTTTACTTGATGCTGCATCACTTATAGCTTTGATCATGTTTCTGTCATGTTTGAACATAGTTGCATTATGTTGGCTGAGCTTTGATCAGTTGCATTGTTCATGTCATGTTCTCTGTTCATTGTTCATTGCACTGTGTTGCATTACAATCATTACTTCCTGTTCCCTTCATGTAGCTTGTTCTTTACTGCCTCTATTATGTATGCATTTGCATACTGCTGTTGTTTGAATATTGTTGGATGCCATCTTCATGTACTCGATATTGTGGCATGTTTGTGGCTGAACTTGTATGCATCATATATGCACTGTGCACTAACTTGAGTCTGGTTCTTCACTTGGAATTGCACTTCCTGTTTGCTGTCATGTTCTTGTGCTCGAGCTCTTTGCATACTTCATGTGTGCATTTGAGTTGTTTGTGTCAGTTGCTTGTAGTCTTCGCCATGTTGCAGTTTGTAGTGTTTGGTTACTGATGCATTTGGTATTGGCACACATGTAAACTTGTGTATCTCTGACCTTTTGGTTATCTTGGTGGCTTGAGCATTTGGTCTGTGTTACATTGTTCCATGTGTCTTGCCTTTGACTGTTTGCAACTTGACACTGTTGTACACTTGCTCTTGTTGGCTGCGCATACGAGTTGGCGAGGCAGTGCACACGTGTATGAATGTACACGTGTGTATTGCAGCCACTTATGGTTACCTGTCCCTATAATATCTATCAAGTGTATATATCGGTGTGCACGGCCTTGTGGCATATACAGTAATACACTGTGTATGTCACAAGTTGTTCGTGTATGATGAATTCAAATTTAAATGATGACGAACAACCCAAATAACTGAGGCAAATATTATTTTCAAAAAACCATATTTTATTTTTGAATTGCAAAAATATTTCTTTTTCAATTTTACTGCGTTAGTTTATATTTTTGCAGATTGCTCAGATGCTGGATTCAAACCGGAATGCAGTTGAAGACAAAATACGAGTGTGAGTGATATGTAGTGAGGTTATCACTGTAAAAATATTTGTGATGTAATCGTGATGTAATCAGAAATGTATATGTATAGTGAGAGCATGAATTTGTACTATTCAAGTTTGTAATAAATATTCGTTTGAATTCAAAAACTGTGTAACTTATTCTGTTTGAATTCAAATTCAAATTCTGTGTAATTTATTTTATTCAACAGATATTTATCTAACCAAATACATACTATACAAAATATTTGTTTGAATAAAATTTCTGTTTGAATTCAAAATCTGTTTAACTTGTTTTGTTTGAATTCAAATTCAAATTCTGTGAGATTTAATTTTATTCAACAAATATTTATTTAAACTATGAAAAACAAAATAGTACATTACCAAATACATTTATATGAATGTATATATGTTTATTATCATCAAACAAAAATCATATAGCGCAAAGCGCATATTCAACATGAATTGCGCTTGGCAAGAACCCGGAGAGGTTAGCTCAACATCCAGGGACACTGGACCAAGGTCGTCATGTGTGGATTACGCTCGACAAGAACACGAGGAGGCTAGCTTAACGTCTAGGGACACTGGATCACGACCGTCAGGTGTGGATTGCGCTTGGCAAGAGCCTGGAGAGGTTATGGATTTGGATATCGACCCAGAGAGGTCCTGGATTCGGTTATTGGCTATTGGATAAGGATGGTTTGGGGCTCGGTTGTCGAGTTCGGATGGACATGGAATTGGCTCAAGCTTTTGTTATTGGATTTGGAATTGGATATCGACTCGGAGCAGTCAAGGATGATCTACTTTGCCGATATGGCTATGGACCTTGGATATTGGATTCGGAACTATTCAAAACACGCCTTGTTATCACAAGGCATGTTTTGGGGGGCAAAGTGTTATCCCATTTTTTGGTCAAAACTAGAATATCAACAAACTGGCAAGGAATGATGGATGTCGGGATTGAAAATCGATTGGAAGCGAGGCAAGAGTTCGTTCGGTATTCGAACTCCCCCTGGTTCATTCGGCATTCTCGGATCCGAAGGCTCATTCGGCATTCCCGAATATGAAGGGATCATTCGGCATTCTATAAGCTCCATTCGGTAGTACCCTCACCGAACCACCACCTCTCAACGCCACTGCCGAATCACCCCTGCCTCCATTCCACTGCCGAATCACCCTTGTCTCCACTACCTACCGAACCAACCATACCGAACCAGCTGCCGGACTAACTACTGCCGAACCAACCTCCTCTACCTACCATACTACCGAACCAACCACCGGTCCAGCTCCATCTCCACGCTACCACCGGTCCAACCTACCACCGAACCCCTATCTCCACTACCTGCCGAATCACCTATGTTACCACTCACCGTCGAACCAAGACGCTGCCGAACCAGAATGCTGCAAGGCCAGATTGCATCAGCCCAAGCCCACCAGCAGCTATATACATCCAAGATCTCCGCCCCCAGCCTCACTCTATAAATAAAGGGGCAGGGGTACAACAATGGGGGAGAAGTTTGAGAGCTCAAACCTGGAAGGAACTTTCAAACAACTTTCATACACTTGTACTACAAGCTTTGTACTCGTAATCGGATTGGAAAAGGAGAATAACATATAAAGTGGACGTAGGCACATTTTGGCCGAACCACTATAAATCTGTGTGTCTTTTACAGTTCAGTCCCTGCTTTTTACGTATTTGCATAAACCACCTAAATCATTACGAACAACATAAAATCAACTAAATCATACAACTTGGAGTTGTTTGCCCATCTTTTGTGCAAACGTATTTGGGTTATTTGCTGAGATCTGTGATTTGTGTTTGAATATCGCTGATTTATATTCATACACTGGTGCTTTCACGGTATTGGGTGTTTGTGACCATTTTTTACGCAAACACATGGAGGTATATCTGAAAACTTTTTCAGATATACACAGTTTAACACTAAATATACACAAAGATTACTCCTATATATATACATGCATGACATCAAATCGTCACAAAAATTCACATGCACAATTTATTTACTTAAAAAAAATTTATAAAAATATACTCACTTGTTTTTCTTTCAAGCAGAGACCAGAATTTGCAAAAATCTGGAAAAGAACTGACTGCAGATCTTAAACTTGAAATTGCTTGATCAAATTGTTTGCTTGATGATGATGCTTTCCACTTTAAATAAATCAGCACTTAAGATGGAAGAGCTTTGAATTTGCCTTTCAGAAATTTGATTCTTTTTATTTTTCAGAAACCTGATTTATTTACAGATTTCTTTTTTTCTGTAATTTGTTTGCATATTTGAAACTTTGAAATGAGGCTTGAATGTTTGATTAATTTTGGTTGAAAGAGTAGAAATTTATGAAGTTTAGATTTTGTAAATGGAAGAGTAATTTTTCTTGCTTTAGAAAATGAGAATGGGAAAATTTAAAGGAAGAATATGGAATAGCTTTTTATAGAGATAATTTTGTTTTTATAAAAATTAAAGAAAATAAATTAAAATTATGACACTTTTCATTACACATTGTTATCTTCTTAACACATGTTATTAATGTGCTTTAAATTTAAACAAGTGTAATCTTCATGCAAAAAGGATTTTTAATGTTTTTCTTAATAAATTTTCTAAATTTAGAATACATTTTTAATTTATATAAATCAATTCTTTTTAAAGAATTAAATATAAACCAAATTTTATATTCTAAATAAAATCAAAGAAATATACCTTTAAAATCAAAATATAATTTAAAATATAAATAGCCCTTATTTTGAAATTTCTGTTTAACAGTTCAAATTCATATTGAATTTCAAATTCAATTTAAAAATTAAATTTGATATGAATACAATTTTTAACAAATCCATTTCCATTTGTATTAATTAAATCAATATACATTCACAACCCATTTATAATAATTGTTTAAAATAACAAATTTATCAATTTAAATTAATTTACTAAAAAGATTATCACATTTAAATTGGGTTTGAAATTCCGGAATATCACATCAACTACTTAAATAATAGTTCATAGGAGAGCTCAATAGAAAAAAAAACTTTTATTCATATGATAAGCTTCAAAATTGTGGTATAAGTTTATTTAAAAATCGGGGGCCGTATCCATACAACCACGACTAACAAAGAAAAGGACTACTATACAAACTATGTGCACACCGAGCTAAAGTGACAGCTATTTCTTTTGTCTTCTCTCCTTTTTGGATTTCTCGAGAGTAGCACTATTTGAGCTTCCACTTGTTCTTTTCCTTGGTCCTTTACCACCCTTGGCGGAAGCGCATTCGAAGCTTTGAGGGAGTTCTCTAGGAATCGACCCACCGAGTGGAATGACTTGTAATGGGATGATATTTGGATCATCAATGCCCACTTCTGCGGGCTCAACTTAGGCTTTTCTCTTCAGCAACTCCTCCTTATCGATCTGCTCCTTAAAGCTGATCTCGTCAGTGTGTTCTGCGGCACCATTAATCACAACATCATCGAATTCATCCACCTACAGCGGGTCTTCAGCCTTATCATCGTCGAGTGCTCTGATGACTGGAGATCGGGCTCCGAAACATCGGTGGCTATTGGAATCTCTATTGTATCGCTTGTTGCTCCATGGAAGAATCACTTTTAGGAGTTTGGCTAGGACCAAATGACCTACGGATTTATCGAAACAAGAGATGGACCTCAAACTATTAGGCATGAAGAACGAAACCTCACAAAAAGTGAGGAGTAAAGTGGAATACCTGCGTCCAACTAGCTTTCGGTTGTGGCCGTAGTGCCCCTTCCAGAATAGGGCTTAGCATTTTAGATTGGTAACCGGGTTTATCCGGAACGTAGCTCAAATCTTTCCCCTGGCCAAAAGAAACTGATGCTCTAGCCACTTGGAAAGAAGAGGGGCCTTTGGGATCAGATTCTAAGGATTCAGCAATATTTTCCCTTTACCAAAAGGCGCTAAAATGTTGAAATATTGAAAACTCGTGGCGACAAGGTCTAAGGGTTCATTTACACGAAGGATCTCCCGCATTAATTTCTCTTCATCTACTCGGCTTTGCCCAACTCCCTCTTTTTCACCTCAACAATATACCCTCAGGCTTCGACGAGTAACTCAAGATAACCTTTACCAAGAAAGCTCAAGTTATGGTGGATAAGGACTTTAGCGTTTTATTCGATGATTAGGGGATCAAACACGTCCTTAATTTATTTCTTACTGCACCCTCCACCTAGGCTTTAATATGTTCTATCATCTCCTTGTGTCCTGCCTCTGTTCCCTCTTCTTTGAGGGATTCTATTTAGCAATTTTCTCATCAAGTTTGATGTTCAGACTCCTGGCTTCAACGGCCTCTTTGCAATAACTCTATGATTCTTCTTGAGCCTCCATCTTCTCTTCCCTTTCTTTCCTAAGAAGCTTATCAAGCTCCTCAATGCGATGGGCTAAGTTATCTTTCTCCTTTTGCAAGGAAACCTTTTGCAAAGAATCCTCTTCCAGAGCGAGTGCGCTGCGGCGAATAAGGGCAGCATCAAGTTGCTTCTTATGGGTAGCTTCCAAACCACTCACTGCCTTAGACGTTTCCTTGGCACTCTTTTCTGCCTCGGTTAGTTTTATCATCAACTTCGAGATCTCATTATCTAGGTTCTTGATTATATCTTTATGATGGAGTGCCTCTAGCTTGAGACGATCTATTTCATATTATCACTCGATTGACACCTCATATTTCATTTTCGCTAAGTGCTGGAACGATCCATGCGGCACGAAAACATTGTTAACACATGCGAGAGAGCTTGCTTTAGCGTTCCTTGAGATTATTTGAATTGAGGGAAGGAACTTATAATTGTGCATATATTTACATCCATATTTTATCTCTTTTTATTTAAATAATCATCATATTTGGGCATTTTAACATGTTTAAAACCAAAATTCAATTATTTCCAACCATCATATTTTCATCTTCATTCAGGGGCAAAACGGTCATTTTGTGCATGTGTCAATGTAAGAATTTTTACTTGGACATTTTTTTTTGATAATTTTTATAGGAATTTGAATGCACATGGAATAGGCTTATATGAAGATATATGCATGCACAAATGAATACAAAGGAAAGAAGAGGGAAATAATTCAAGCCATGAACATGGACGACCCCACCCACTTACCTAAATGTACAATTTGGAGCTA
This sequence comes from Allium cepa, assembly GCA_030765085.1. Lineage (NCBI taxonomy): Eukaryota > Viridiplantae > Streptophyta > Magnoliopsida > Asparagales > Amaryllidaceae > Allium > Allium cepa. Next base: position 808,703,881 of record CM060928.1, read on the forward strand.
ATGGACAACTAAGTGGATGTTAAAGCTTCATGCAAAACAAATGATGGATTAATTAGTGGATAATGGTTACTTGGTGGCCACACTTCCTAAAGGGCAATTTAGGAAGCTTCCTAAAATAGAATTAGGGTTTTATGCATGTATAAATAGCCCCCTTATGTACATGAAAAGATCATCTTCTACTCTTTCATTTTACTTAGGAAATTAAGAAATCAAGTGTAAGCACAATGTTCTATGAAATAAAAATGGCTTCCAAGCCTCTTTCTTCCCTCTTTTCTACATGCTTTTCTTTGTTTTATTGTTAATTTTTATTTCTATGCTCTCTTTCTCCTCATGTTCATAGGTTAGATTTATATTTATGCAAGTAGTTAGTAGCTAATCTCTTTTGCCTTCTTTACTTATTTTCTATTTTTCTTTTCTTTTTAATGTTGAAACTTACATGTGTTGCTTCAATGCCACAAATGAGTAGCTAAACCCCTTCAATTTATGGGTGATGAAGCTCTCTAACTTTACGTAATTTCAATATTTTTATGATTTATGATCTCTTTGTTTATGCTTCATGAATGTGAATTTTGATGTAAGTTTATACAAGTGGGTTTGATAGCTTATATTGCTTATGCAAATAAGCTATTCTTATTCAACATAAACACAATTTACATCAACATTTGCTAATTAATTTTTGATTATGAAATGAAAGTAAAAATGAAATTTGATGATCTATGTTACTAGTTACAATAGTAAATGGATCATACTTAAAATAGTTTTTGCTTTGGCTTCTTTTTCATGAGAATTATAAGTGGTATAATTGTTGTATTATAGTTTGATGGTTTGAGTTATGTTAACTAATAACATAAACAAACCATACTTATGATAAATGCAATGATTATTTCACTTAATATCAAAGTTAGAGATCATAAATTATGTGTTTGTTGATTTACAAAAATTTGAGAGTGGATTTGCCTCTAAATTGTTCTTTAGTCTAATAATTTTTGAATCGCATTTTCTAGTGTTAGCCTCATTTTATTTCTAGTTAACAAATCCACTTCGACTTTGGTATAATTTGATTGAATAGATTTTTAAAATCATCAATTCCCTACGGATCGACCCGTATTCGTCGCGTGCTACATTCGTACACTGTGAGCTTGCGGTATAAATTTTATTTCTAAATTCGTTTGACGGTTTTCTAAACCGATAGAATTTCCGTCGACGAACAAGTTTTTGGCGCCGTTGCTGGGGATTGCTTTGATTTTTTTTTCTATTCTTCGAATTATTTTTCTTTGATTTTTGTGTGCTTTTATTTTGTGTGTTTGCATTAAAAAAAATTGTGTGTGTTTAAGTTTGTTTTCATTTTTGTTTGTGTGCATTTTGATTTTGTTGTTTGCTAGTTTCCATTTTACATTTGCATATTTCTATTTAAAAAAAAACAAAAAAAGACAACATACATGATTTCAAATAAAACTAGTTTATTGCATTGCTACTTTTATATTTACATTTCAATTTTTTTCCCTTGTTTACATTTTCTGAAAAAAAAGACAGTGTTACTGTTCTGTGCACTGTGCACAAACTTTCCCTGTTCACTTCCTCCATACTTTTCTGCCTCTCTGTGCCTTGCATCAAACTTCATATACATACACTCCTGCCTCCCCCACAACCATCCAACACATCATCATACAATATTGCAATATCATAACAGCTACAACATCATACAAGCAACCCCAAACCTCTGCCATTCCTCTGCAAACTGCTCATCATTCCCACTACCTTACTGTCATCTATCACCACAACCAGACTACACTGCCTAACATACTAAAACTGCACAGCAACCACAAGTGTACCATCTCTGTCATCCCCACCGGTCACTGCTACCACCCCACCCCTTCATCATCTGCCACAACCTTCTTCACCACCATCTCAACATCTCTACCACATACAACCAAACCATTTCACACTGCTCTACACTCTACAAACTTCTCCTCCCACTGCCACACACAGCAATACTATCACCACTCCAAACTACACTGTGCAACCACCAGAAACCCCCTTCTCCATTGACCACAATCAAAAACCACATATCCCCTGCCATAATTTTCAAGCAACCCCATCATACCAAACAACCATCGCCTATCTCCACTACCTATCATACCACTGCTAATCCAAAACTGCAACTGCACATAACACAACTACCAAAACTGCCACCCAACCTGCACACTTCTGTGCAGCGACAAGATACCCCTTCCCCTGTTACAAACCATTCCATAAAACAATTTCAAACGACACTGCACTATAAAAACAGTCATCAGCACAACATCATTCCTGACAACGACATTGCCACTCAAACAATACCGTCCACTGCCTCATTCAAGTACTTCAAACAAACAGCATAACCTCCTTCAACCAATCCCCAATCGCGACTTCAACAGCCAACCTCAAACGACTCGCGACACCCAGTCAACCCCTACTCGCGAATCCCCAATCGGACTCGAACACGACATCAACTAAACCAAAAATCGAAGCAGTTGCCCATTCGCCTCTTTCGCCGTAACCCAAATCGAACACCCAGATCGCATACGACAGCGATACCACCCTGCAACCTGACAGTTCGGCTACAACATCAACTTACCAATTCGTTTCAATCTATAGCGCCGACCTCCACGAAAACCCAACTAAGTTCCACAGCGTCATCACCCGCCTCATCTCCATCAATCAACAACCAACTCAAACTGAAGCAAAGCAAGCCGAAAGCCACCTCCATCGTATCCTCCATCGCGAGTCACTGTTGTTTCTGGAATTTATAATTGGGGATTGAAAGTAAAGTTGAGTTTGGTTGAGAAAATTATTTTGCAGGATTTGTGAATTAGTGAACGTGTAAATTTTGATTTTACAGGGTTTGTTAACTAGAGCCTTGATCGATTGTTTTGAGTATTAACGGGCCGGGTTATAAGTATTGTGGTGTGGGCCTTTGTGAATTTTTCCTTTATCATTTCTTTTTGTTTTGTTGTTTTGTTCAGTTTGATTTTAGTTTTGTTATGTTTCTTTCGAAAAAATAAAATAAAAATGTTTAGGCAGGGCTTTTACGATTGACTACAAATTTCCTTACTTTTAGGTTGTTTTCTTTTGATTTAATTGTTTAGTTTTAGTTTGTGTATGCCCTTCTAAAAATAGTAATAATAATAACTGTGTTGTTTTGCTTTGAAGTGTGTTAAGTTCCACTTATATATTAAAAAAAGTTTCAATTCTTTTTAATTGTTTTACTTTCATTTGTTTTGTTTTTCACTTGTTTTCTTCTTTGATAAACATATATAAAAAAAATTAAAAAAAAACAATTTATTTTAAGTAAAACCCTACTTTTAAGTTTCCTTTCCAAAAAAAAAAAAAAAAAGTTTGTTTAGTGAAGATTTTGAATTTTTGGGGCTTGTGAGTGTTTGATTTTAGTGTGTCTTCTTTTGTTTTTTATTGTTTTGTTTAATTTCTACCCAAAAAAAAAACAATTGTCATAGAAAAACTTGTTTTGTTTTGGTTCTTTTGTTTCAATAGTTTTGATTTTACTTTGTTTAGTTTCTCCTTTGATATACAAAAAAAAAGTTTTGTTTGAAAATCTTTTGTTTTGTTTCCTTTGATTTCAAACAGTTGTGTTATTTTCCTTTGTTTTATTTCGTTCGATATATAAAAATTTTTTTTAAATATATCTTGTTCTTCATTTCAGGTTGCCAAAGCATAAATTCAAAAGGGAAAAGTGTTTGCCAACAAATAAACTGCTTTGCTTTGCTATGAAAAATCGCCGCTAAAAAAAAATATTGCTAAAATAATCTGCACGCTCTGGTATTGTGCTTCCATCTTTATTCGCATTGTTGGTTGCTTGCATTTGCATTAAAAAAAATTTCAAAACCCAAAAAACCAAAAACAAACTTCATTTTAGTTGCATTGTTAATACACGTTTAATTTCTTGTTTTGCATTCATCTCATCTTATTTTCTTTTCTAAGGGCAATACCCCAATTCACATAAGATGAGGGATTTCATCACCCTTTCCTTAGCCCACAAACGCATTTCATCGTAGAATTTGACTAATAATAAAGGTTAGACGTTGGACCTAAGGGTGTCACGAGCTCACTTAGGGCTTAATTGTATCTTCACAATTGTTTTATTTGAACGATTTTATTTCTTGGTGTCTGGGCTACAGCAGAGTAATAACCAGTTATAAAAATTACGGTGATACGTAAATATTATACTGGTTGTTCCTCTGAAGGTACTTAAACCTTCGGCTGCATTGCTATGGTGATTCGTGGTGCACCGATAACTCCTGTCCGTTACCTGGCTGAGAAATATTTTTGTTGATTTAAGACAAAGTGTGATTATACAATTTTGGGTTAGGAGCTACTAAGGACAGAAAATTGTAATTAAGTCCTTTGCATTCATTTAGTTGCATTAGTTCATGCATATTTAAAAAAAAATAAAAAATTCCAAAATCCAAAAAAAGAAATTTGTAAATTTTAACTGATTTTTCATTCAAAAAAAAATCCTTTTCTTTCTTTCCTTTGAAAATATTCAAAAATCCAAAAAAAATATATATAATCTTTTCAAAAAAGAAAAAAAAAATTGAAAAACAAAAATCAGTTTCCATTTCCTTAAGAAAAAATCTATTTGGTAAATATTTGAAAATTCAAAAAACAAAAAAAATACAAAACCAAAAACATATAAAAAAAATTTGGAAAACCAAAAACAAAATAAAAATTAAACTTTTCTTTTGAAAATAAATCTCACTTGTTAAATAGTTTTATCCCTTGTAAAAAAAAATTCAAAAAAAAAACACGTTTTCAAATCTTCTTTCACTCCCTAAACTCAGTTCTAACTCCTTTCTCTTCTCGACTTTCACTTGTGCATGAGTACTTGGACTCGTGACACAACAACGAATCGTTGGACTCGCGACCCTTCTACAAACCATTTAACTCGAACAGACGATCCTCCTGAAATGGCGAACGAAAACGCCCCTCGAACTCTTATGGATAGAATCTTTCCCGATAGAGTTTCTATTCCATCTTGCATCACGTTACCCGCCCCTACGGGTAACCATATCGAAATCCATTCGAACCATATTGCCACGCTTCCAAAATTTGGCAATTTCGAGCACGATGATCCATACATCGTTTTGACTAAATTCGAACAAGTTTGTGCAACCATTAAACTCCAACAACTTTCTGATGACGGAATCAAACTTCGATTAATCCCATTTGCTCTTACGGATTACGCTGAAAGATGGTTGTGCAGCTTACCTTCGAACTCAATTAAAACGTGGGAAGAATTTGTAAAAGCTTTCTTAAAAAAGTTCTACCCCTTGGAAAAAACAAGTAGAATTCGAAACGAAATTGTAAATTTTCATCAATTCAAGGGTGAACCATTTGGAAAATATTTTGAAAGATTCAAAGAGCTTTTGATAAAATGTCCACACCATAACTTTGAAAAATGGACATTTGCCAAATCTTATAGATGGACTCGAAAATAGCTCACGAACCATGCTCAAATCAATGTGCCAAGGCAATTTCTTGCCCAACATCATGACGATGCTTGGCAATTTCTTGAAAACCTCGCTGAAAAGTCGTCCCAATGGGAACGCTCGAACGAAAAATCAATATACTCACGATCGAGTGCACACTCGATAGGATCTTCAGTTGCTTTGGAAGCTAAGATCGATGCAACGATTAAAAAATTTGATAACGTTTTCTCATCGAATCAAACGAATCAAGCTTCCCAACCAATATGTTATAAATGCAACGATCCTAATCATATAGCCGATCAGTGTCCTAATTCCGTCGAACAAATCAATGCTTTCAATAAAACCAAAAACGACCCGTTTTCTCCAACGTACAACCCTGGTTGGAGAAATCATCCGAATTTTGCGTGGAGCCAAAACAATCCCAACACGAATACGATTCGCCCCAATTTTCGAGCATTTCCGAATAATGCTTCGAACCCTCCCTTTCAGCCCAATAATTTTCAACCAAACTTTACGGGCCCGTCTCATAATCAACCACAACAACCAAATTTTCCACCAAATTCTGCTCATCCTCCACAAGACGATAAACGTTTAACTTCGCTTGAGAAAACACTTGAAACGTTGGCTAAGGCAACTACTCAAAGCCATCAATCAAACAGCAATTTGCAAAATTTATTGACTTCATATATGCAAAACACAAACCAATCGATTGCAAAACTCGAAATGCAAATGAGTCAATTAGCCACGTCTGTAAGTGAACGTGAACGTGGAACATTCCCAAGCCAACCCCTTCCAAATCCCAAAAATCAAAACGCAAATTCAAATCAAGCCCACGTTGTTCAAGATAGCAACGTCACCCAGTTGAATGCTATCACAACTCTCCGTTCTGGTAAACAAATCAATAATCAAGTCGTTAATCCAAATGATTTACCGAAAACTTTTCTCGACGCTTCTAAAACAACGACTCAGAACAGAACGTGGAGCCAAAAGTCGAATCGAACAACAATCAAAATTCTTCTTCTTCTACTCGAGTATACCAGCCTACCGAGTATCGTGTTCCATTTCCACATCGACTTCGACCAAAGAAACACTCGGACCAAATGGAAAAGATGATGGAAATTTTTAAACAAGTGAAGGTTAACATCTCGCTTCTTGACATCGTGCAACAAGTCCCCACTTACGCAAAATTTCTTAAGGACTTATGCACCCAAAACCGACATACTCAAGTGCCCAAAAAAGTCTTCTTAGCCGCCAGTTTGAGTGAAGTCTTGTCCCAATCCATGCCCGTTAAATATAAAGATCCTGGCTGCCCTACGATTTCGTGTACAATTGGAGACAATACGATTAACAAATGTTTGATAGACTTAGGCGCGAGTGTCAACTTGATTCCATACTCCGTGTACGAACAATTAGGCTTAGGTGAGCTCAAACCCATGAAAGTTACGCTTCAATTTGCCGATCGTTCCATTAAGAAGCCCGTGGGAGAAATCGAAGACGTACTCATTCGAGTAGGGCAATTTATATTCCCCGTTGACTTTATCGTTCTTGAAACACAACCCGTGACGAATCCCTCGATTCAAATTCCGTTGATTTTCGGCCGACCATTCTTAGCCACCTCAAATGCCTTAATCAATTGTCGTAACGTATCAATGAAAATATCTTTTGGAAAAATGACTTTGGATCTTAATATTTTCAATCATGAAAGCCAATCGAATGAACCTTGTGACCAAACGTTGGAAGTTAGTGTCATTCACGAAAATGTTGAAAACGAAACACTTGATCTTAACGATGAACGTGAGGCCGAGTATGAAAAATTGTTTCACAAAATTCCCAACGATATTGAATACACTCTTCCTTTTGAATCACTTCCAGTTGAGTCCGAATCTCAACCCAATTCTTCGATCGAAAAAACTCCAAAGTTGGACCTCAAACCGCTTCCCGACCACCTTAAGTATGCATACTTAGCTGAAAATGAAACTTGTCCTGTCATCATTTCTAACAATCTTTCTTTTGACCAAGAAGCTTCTCTTCTCTCTATCCTTTCGAAAAATAAGGAAGCAATGGGATGGTCGATTTTCGATATAAAAGGAATTATTCCCACTCTGGTTCAACATCGCATCCATTTAATCGATGATGCCAAGCCTGTTTGTGACGCACAACGAAGGCTTAATCCAAAAATGAAAGATGCGATGCATGATGAAATTCTTAAACTTCTCGACAACAGAATCATTTACCCAATCTCTGATAGTTCACGGGTTAGCCCAATTCACGTTGTACCGAAAATGTCCGGGCTAACCGTTGTCAAGAACGATTCAAAAGAGCTTATTCCAACTCGTACTCAAACGGGTTGGCGTGTTTGCATTGACTATCGAAAACTAAATGCCGCAACACGTAAAGATCACTTTCCTCTTCCTTTCATTGACCAAATGCTCAAACGTTTAGCCGGCCATGAATTTTACTGTTTCCTTGATGGTTATTCTGGCTATAACCAAATTCCAATCGCTCCCGAAGATCAAGAGAAAACAACTTTCACATGTCCATTCGGCACCTTCGCTTATCGACGTATGCCATTTGGACTATGTAACGCTCCTGCGACTTTCCAACGATGCATGGTTGGAATCTTTTCCGACATGATAGAACGCTTTCTAGAAGTTTTCATGGATGATTTCTCAATCTTTGGCGATTCTTTTTCCCAATGATTACATCATCTCGAGTTGGTTCTAAATCGATGTAGAGAAAAACATTTAACTTTGAATTGGGAAAAATGCCACTTTATGGTCAAACAAGGCATACACCTTGGACATATCATCTCAAATAAAGGCATTGAAGTAGACAAAGCAAAAATCGATATCATTGCAAATCTACCGATTCTCAAATCCGTTAAGGACATTTGATCATTTCTAGGACATGCTGGCTTTTACCGTCGTTTTGTGAAAGACTTTAGCAAAATCGCCCGTCCTTTGACGACCCTTCTTGGAAAAGACGTTCCTTTCGATTTTAACTCTGATTGTATCTCTTCTTTTGAACGTCTTAAGAGCGAACTCATTTCTTCCCCAATCATTTGCGCACCCAATTGGGATCTTCCTTTCGAAATAATGTGTGATGCTTCAAACTTTGCCATTGGTGCTGTCTTAGGACAACGCATCAACAAGATCCTTCATGTCATTTACTACGCGAGTATGACTTTGAACGACGCTCAACTCAACTATACAACAACCGAAAAAGAGCTTCTAGCTGTCATTTTTGCGCTTGAAAAGTTTCGACCTTACTTGATAGGTTCACACATTACGGTCTACACTGACCATTCTGTGCTTCGATATCTCTTCGCTAAAAAGGAGCTAAATCCCATTTGATTAGTTGGATCCTTTTACTTCAAGAATTTGACCTTACAATCAAAGCCGAAAAAGGATCCGATAATGTCATAGCCGATCACTTATCTCGTCTTTCGAACGTACCATCTTCCTTCCCGATCAATGAAAACTTCCCCGATGAACAACTTCTTTCGATTTCTATCGATCCATGGTACGCTGATATAGTGAACTACTTAGTCACAAAAGAAACTCCATCATCTTGGTCCAAACAGGACAAATGCAAATTCATGTCCCAAGTGAAATATTTCTATTGGGACGATCCATACTTGTTCAAATATTGTCCCGACCAAATCATCCGACGTTGCATTCCGGATAATGAAATAAGGAGTGTTCTTTCGTTTTGCCATGATCAAGCGTGCGGTGGACATTTCGGTCCTCGAAAAACTGCGGAAAAAGTGCTTCAGTGTGGTTTCTATTGGCCTTCTCTTTTCAAAGACTCCTTTGGATTTTGTAAAATTTGTCATCGATGTCAAATGCTTGGACGAATTTCTCGATGAGATATGATGCCTTTAAACCCCTTCTTACGATCGAAATCTTTGATGTATGGGGTATTGACTTTATGGGACCTTTTCCCAATTCTTTTGGAAACTTGTATATCCTTCTCGCTGTCGATTACGTTTCTAAATGGGTCGAAGCCGTTCCTTGCAAAACCAATGACCATAGAATTGTTGTGAAATTTATCAAAGAAAATATCTTTTCGAGGTTCGGCACACCTCGCACAATAATCAGTGATAACGGAACCCATTTTTGCAACCGTTCTTTTGAAACTTTAATGAAAAAATACTCGATAACCCACAAGTTATCCAATCCGTATCATCCTCAGACTTGTGGCCAAGTTGAAGTTTCAAATCGACAAATAAAACAAATCTTGGAGAAAACTATCAATAAAAATCGAAAAGATTGGTCTCAGAAATTGACCGACGCACTTTGGGCTTACCGTACTGCTTTTAAAACTAACCTTGGGATGTCCCCATTTCGTTTAGTTTACGGTAAAGCTTGCCATTTACCCATTGAAATTGAACACAAAGCGTTGTGGGCAATAAAAAACTTAAACTTTGATCTTGAAAAAGCTAGCGAAAATCGAAAACTACAACTCAACGAACTCGAAGAACTTAGGAATGACGCGTATGAAAACGAGAAAATTTACAAAGAAAGAACCAATGTTTTTCATGACAAGTCAATCCTAAGGAAAACGTTTTCACCTAACCAGAAAGTTCTTTTATATGACTCGAGACTTCATTTATTCCTTGGGAAACTTAAATCAAGGTGGACTGGACCATTTGTGGTACGAACTATTTTTCCACATTGTGCCATAGAAATTGAAAACCCAAAGGATGGATCAATTTTCAAAGTCAATGGTCATCGTTTAAAACCCTTCTTGGAATTGCCCGGTAACCAAGAGGAGGAGCTCATGATCCTTCATGAGCCAAGCTACGTCTAGTAAGAGTGTTAATCCTCTTTTGTAAATATGTACATATTTTTCCCCGTTACACTATTATATCATGCATCGACTGTGGGGACACAGTCAAAATTAAGTGTGGGGGGAGTCTCATTTTCATTTTTTTAGTTTTTCATGGCATTTTTTTAAAATTTTCATTTTCTTCAAAAAAAAAAAATCTTAAAACTCCTAAATCTCAAAAACATTTTTTTTTTTTTTTTACCATTTTGATTTATTTTGAAGAAACACTATGGGATAAGTATAAGTTTTGGTTAATAAATTGAAAATTTTGAAAATTTATTTGTCTTAACAAAAAAATAAAAATAAAGTTTGATTACAAATAACAATGGTTTTACTAGTATATAGGAAGGTTCATCTATGTTAATTATGAAGTATGTTCTAATTGAAAATCTTTGTTTAAAAAGTGGTAAATTTAAAGTAAGGATATAACATTTTTGTCTTCTAAGTTAAATGGTGCTAAGATAGTTTTGCAAAACTCTCTCTCTCATAAAAAAATATATAAAAAAATACAAAAGAATAACATCTAAAGTATTCACTCTCATTTAAAAGTCCTCACGGTTATGCATGGGTGAATTACTTGGAATCTTTGATTATGTGCTTTCATACTCATTTAAAAGTCCTCACGGTTATGTATGTATGGAACACATACCCAAAAAAAAACAGACTTAATAAAAACCACCTACGGTCGATAGGTGTATGCACGAAAGTGTGTGCACTCGCCATGCTCTGTACTCCCCTCACATAAGCCCGAAAGGCAGTGCATGGGTGGTATATCTGGCCTCAGTTTACCTGAGCTAGGTGTGTTATTTTTCTTGCAAATAATGAGAGAGAAAGCAATTGAAATCCAAGCACTATTTTAACTTATTTGATTTAACTTGTTATTGAAAAGAAATGAAAATACCACTTTAATAAACTTTGATAATCAACTAAGGATCCATTTTATAATTACATTATGTTATCAACCGAAACAACTAGCCAAACTATGGTCTATCTGTTATGACAACTTGATTTTCATTGGAAATTTTGACGACTAAAATTTTCAAGACAATGACCAAAACTTGTATTTAACTTATTCGTGTCAATTTAAAAATAAATCCTTCATTTGTAAATATTTTCAAAAACTCGCATTCATCTCTTTGTAAATAAATCTTGCATTTTGTAAATATTTTCATCCTGCATTTGGATTTTGTGGGTAGTATCCGCTGAAAACCCTCACGAGACAACACTCGTCCTACTAGGGACACCCAGAGGTTTAACGGCTAGTTGCATACGCTCAATGCAATCGTGCTCCCTACGAAAATGGATTTATCTTAGTTTTCCTTTATTCGATGATGAATAAAAAGATAAGTGTGGGGGTATTTGATATGCACGTAATTGTGCATATATTTACATCCATATTTTATCTCTTTTTATTTAAATAATCATCATATTTGGGCATTTTAACATGTTTAAAACCAAAATTCAATTATTTCCAACCATCAAATTTTCATCTTCATTCAGGGGCAAAACGGTCATTTTGTGCATGTGTCAATGTAAGAATTTTTACTTGGACATTTTTTTTGATAATTTTTATAGGAATTTGAATGCACATGGAAGAGGCTTATATAAAGATATATGCATGCACAAATGAATACAAAGGAAAGAAGAGGGAAATAATTCAAGCCATGAACATGGAGGACCCCACCCACTTACCTAAATGTACAATTTGGAGCTAATGGACAACTAAGTGGATGTTAAAGCTTCATGCAAAACAAATGATGGATTAATTAGTGGATAATGGTTACTTGGTGGCCACACTTCCTAATGGGCAATTTAGGAAGCTCCCTAAAAATAGAATTAGGGTTTTATGCATGTATAAACAGCCCCCTTATGTACATGAAATGATCATCTTCTACTCTTTCATTTTACTTAGGAAATTAAGAAATCAAGTGTAAGCACAATGTTCTATGAAATAAAAATGGCTTCCAAGCCTCTTTCTTCTCTCTTTTCTACATGCTTTTCTTTGTTTTATTGTTAATTTTATTTCTATGCTCTCTTTCTCCTTATGTTCATAGCTTAGATTTATATTTATGCAAGTAGTTAGTAGCTAATCTCTTTTGCCTTCTTTACTTATTTTCTATTTTTCTTTTCTTTTTAATGTTGAAACTTACATGTGTTGCTTCAATGCCACAAATGAGTAGCTAAACCCCTTCAATTTAGGGGTGATGAAGCTCTCTAACTTTATGTAATTTCAACATTTTTATGATTTATGATCTCTTTGTTTATGCTTCATGAATGTGAATTTTGATGTAAGTTTATACAAGTGGGTTTGATAGCTTATATTGCTTATGCAAATAAACTATTCTTATTCAACATAAACACAATTTACATCAACATTTGCTAATTAATTTTTGATTATGAAATGAAAGTAAAAATGAAATTTGATGATCTATGTTACTAGTTACAATAGTAAATGGATCATACTTAAAATAGTTTTTGCTTTGGCTTCTTTTTCATGAGAATTGTAAGTGGTATAATTGTTGTATTATAGTTTGATGGTTTGAGTTATGTTAACTAATAACATAAACAAACCATACTTATGATAAATGCAATGATTATTTCACTTAATATCAAAGTTAGAGATCATAAATTATGTGTTTGTTGATTTACAAAAATTTGAGAGTGGATTTGCCTCTAAATTGTTCTTTAGTCTAATAATTTTTGAATCGCATTTTCTAGTATTAGCCTCATTTTATTTCAAGTTAACAAATCCTCTTCGACTTTGGTATAATTTGATTGAATAGATTTTTAAAATCATCAATTCCCTGCGGATCGACCCGTATTCGCCGCGTGCTACATTCGTACACCGTGCGCTTGCGGTATAAATTTTATTTCTAAATTCGTTCGACGGTTTTCTAAACCGATAGAATTTCCGTCGACGAACAACTTAAGTCCGTCAAAACATATTTTTAGGAAAGTGGCGTTCTATACGGTCAATTTTTCTATTGTGGAAGTATCAGGAGCATCGGTTGGAAAAGATGGATTGGAAGTGGCAATTTGACACTTGCTCCATCCGCGGTCATAAGATTGCCTGAAGCTAAAAGAACCAGAGCATTGCTTATGTGATACCACAATTTGAGGCCCCTTGAAGGAAGTTTGTTCTTCGCTACAAACAAGAAAATTAAGATGATCTTCCTGGTGGAATGACTAAGACTGGAACTTATGCTTGGAAGAAGAAGATTCTCTTGAGCGACAACTTTTTTCTTGACTGTCGTCTCTTTCCCAATGCTTGCCCTATTCTGAGCCGTGGCTGGATCCATATTGCGTTGAAGAACCCCTTAGGCGATCAAAAGCTTGAGACTGAGACATTCGCCTACAAAAACCAAACGAAAATGTATAAGAAACCATTATACAAATTAAAATTGAAGAGTGTGTAGTAGAGTGCACATGATTGTAAGTGTCCTACTGCCCCCCCCCCCCGAATGGACCAGTAGCTATAGCCTTGCTTATAGGCATTTTCTCTCCTTTGTTAGTAGGAAGAATGCCATCACCATTCCTGAAGGGAGAGTAGAGCTCCTCAATATTGATATTGGGAAGTCATAATGTTATCGGGGATTCGGAGATTTGAAAATCCTTCCATTGAACTTTCATAGTAGTGTTGGGAAGATGACTCCTTGTCAACAGAAGTGATAACAAATTCTGGATCCTTAGAAGTTTTTCTTCAGCGAAGCTTATATGCTAATTTCATCCTTCTCTTAGTTGTCATTTAGGATTGCGTGCCTTTTGATGATTCGACCACAGTTGCCTTGCCTGGGTCTGCATCAGCATTGCCAGGCTCAATGGTTTGGGCACCTCTAATTTCGCCTTCCTCAACGTTATCCTGAGTCCCCTCGATTGGGGGCACGATAGGATTGTTGACTTCCCCTACTTGTTCAATAATGTTTCTTGATGATGCAGCGCTTCTAGGGAGCCCGATGCTACGACCCTCTTCTAGCAGCCCAAATAGAGATAATAGCTCATCAATTACGAGAAGTTTAATGTCCCTGTCCTCGACAGGGATGGCACAAATTATGGAGATCGCTCATAAGAAACTATTGCCCTTTGGATGGGCAGACACATGTGGATATTCAAATTATTAATCGATCCAGAATATGAATTGGATTAGAGAATTTGAAAATAAAGCGAAGAAAAAACTTAGGTCCTTCCAAACATTTCCTTGTAAAGCCAAACAGACAACGAACGTAGAACGATTCGTATTTGAAACGGGTAAGTTTGTTCCAAGCACTAGTTAAGACTTGGCAGTTAGATGAAGGCTAGAGAAAGACATAAATGAACCTTATGACCTCTAGAGTCGGTGGGCGAAACAGAACACTCATGAATAGTAGAAAAGTTTCATAAAGACAAGCGTATGTAACGATCCGTATTTTTGATAATTAAAAATATTAAATTTAACAAGATTTTTGGAATTTAATATTAAGAGAAATTAAAATTTATGATTTATAGATTGAAAAAAAAAATATTCGAATATAATTTAGTATTGTTGATTGAATGAAATTGATAACTGTTTAATGTAATTTCAATTAAAGGTAATAATAAAGGTAATAATGAATAAAATAGATGTTGCATAAAACGAGGAAATTAATGTTATTTTATTGGAATTAGTTTAATATTTGTAAGCAAGTTTATAATTTTGTTATAAACAATAAATGTATTAATATATTCAAATTATTTAAATGTTACAACTATTCATTTCTCATTTTATAATTAAATCTGTTTTGGAATTAATATGGGAATTAATGAAATTAAATGTAATTAAAATTGCAGTTAATATAAGAAAAGATGTTAACTGTAGAGTTTTAAGTGAAATAAAAAAGAAACTGTAACGGCCCAAAAGATTTTTGACCTCGAAAATCGACACTAATACGTTCACTGTATAAAGTGCCGAGCAACCGAGTGCTGAAAATATCAGACTGTTAGGGTTTAGAAGAAAAAGAGATATATGAGCAAATAGAAAATAACAGCCCAAAATCTCACAATCGCAGCGGAACAAAATATAATATACGAATAGCAGCATTTTATACAGGAAAAGCTGTAACTGTCAATATACATACAAGATATCAAAGTACAACAAATATGGACAGTTATAATAACTCGTCCTCAGCTACTGTCTATACAACCCATAATACACAGCGGAATCTAATCAATACCTCTCTGCCATCCAGCTCATCTCCTAAGCTCCAGCATCCTAACCTGAAATTTGTAATACTCAGTCTGACCCAAGCATTACAATAAAGTAACACCCGTGTCAGGCTGAAACCAGCTTGAGTAAAACCAACTTAATTTGAAATACTCAAGTTATAAAAATCTCTTGGAAACCAAGGTAACTCGTATAACTCGACGAGTTTTATCTGATTTTAACCTAAAACTTCCCCAGAAATCCAATGATATTACACTAATGTCTAGGTGTAGCTACTTATTTAAAGAAATCAGATTTACCTAATTTATTCAATCCCAGCCTATTAACTCTATAATCAAACCCATAAAGTTCAATGTGATTATTAAATTGAGATAGTCCCCGATAACATAGGTACCCGATCCCGACTTCTTCGAATCTAAGTGATAAATTTAAAAGGGTAAATTGTTTAAAATAAACAATTTGTTATTTGGTGTGACAATATTTAAATATAGGAATTTCTTATGGATTCTTGTTTCAAGTAAAACGTATTGTTATTTCAATCCAATTATTTTAACTTGTTTGACCCCTCGATAGTACAGATAAGAATAATTGAAACGAATATCAAATGTAGATAAGCAAAGATATGGATCGTTAGCTAATTTAGCGATCAATAACCAATGTCAAGATGATCCACTACTTAAGGGTTTTATTATCTTTACTTAGTCAATTTCATTTATATTTTTACCCAAATTAATTTCAAATTAACCAATTTATTAGCTGAAAATAAATTATAAAATATCAGTAATTACCCACAAGCTTAAGCAAAATAATAATAATATGATTAGTTACCATTAATTATAAAATATTATTTCTCTTTAATTTATGGATTTTAACTGGAAATAGATTTTTAGTGAAGAGAATATAAATTTATATATATATATATAAACTCTAACCCTTCTTTTCTTTCTTTTATTTCCTTTTCCTTATCTTCCCTTTTATTTTTATTTCTTTTCCTCGTTTCCTTTGTTTTTTTTCGTTTCTTTTCTTTTATTCTACCCTTTCTTTTCCTTGTTTCTTTTACTTATCTTTTTATTTTATTTGGGCCCAAAACTCGACCCAAACTTCCCCTTTCTCCTTCTTTTCCCTGTCTTCTTTCTTCTCCATGCTTCTTTGCCTTACATGCTAGTGCACACAACCGTGCACGTGCACATGCCACCGAAGGCCAATCCTATGCCGTCGACCACTCGAGCAAATTCGCTTACATCTCCATGCCCCGCCTGACCCCCGGATCCCACGACCATCTTCTAACTCGCCACTTCGAACATTCACTCAATGCCTGGAACCGCTCCGCCCACACGAAATCACCCTACCTCATCCTCAAGTCACCATTCATCACCAAACTCCACCCAGGGCTTCGCCATTACCATCTCCACCTTTCCCTCCCGGACCGCACCTCTTCGGCGACCCCACGTCTTCGCAGTTCAACCCCGACTGAGCCTTTTCCCAAGAAAACCCTAAATGCTAAACTTCCTCGAATCTCACACCACACCCCATCGGAAGCCAGTGCACCATTTTTCTCGAGTTTCCCCTCCCTCGAGCCTTCTTCTGACCAAACCCCGGCCAACCAAGTTGCTTGCCTCGTCACAATTTGGTTAAAATCCAATTTCCGGCCAAATCCGATTATCTCATCCAATACCCACTTAAAAATCACCAAACTACTTTAAAAATCATTACATCCCATGGCGATCGAATTTATATAAGTAAAAACATGAACCATGATAATCGATTTTCCCAAGATTTGGCTAATCTTACTATAAAAGGCATTTTTATTGATTTACACCTGACACTATTTAATAGTACTGATTTTTTTTCAACGTAGAATCAGAAACAGACAATTTTCATTTTTACCCCATACCTTAAATCAAATTAGATTGAGAGTTAAGGAATTTTGAAACCAAGCATAACAATCTCTTGAATAAACGGAGCAGTGTTCAAGAGAAGATGATGAACAACTTCTGGTTAAGCTTATCATATATTCATGTATAGATATACACACACACACATTTCTGCACAAACATTCATATGAACAACACCTCATATCCAACACACACAGACATAATCATAGTTTATTGTATAAAAATATGTTCTACTCACTCTTTTTAAACTGTGTTGAACTGCTACTAGCTTTGTGGTTTGATTCCCTGAACTTGAGTTGTCTAATCTTACTTAAGTTTGTAAAAGTAGTATGTTTATTTTCTATTTATTTTAGTTGGGTTGAAATGAATACAAATGAGACAAGGTAACCAAGAACAAGGTAGTGATAAATATATTTATAAAGATGGAAATGTGCGGTAGAAGCTAGGCCAAGGTACTATACAGGTTTTCAAATATTTGCGTTTTTATTTTATTTCCTTTTGTTTATTTTGATTTGTACATATGTTGACTTGATTTAACTGAAAGGTGATTTGATATTTATAAAAGCCTTGATTTTGATCTTTGTTTTGACATTGATAAAATGTTTTGTAAGCTTGAAATGCACTTTGTCATAATGATGTCTCCTATATACATACATACACACACACACACACTTATACACACACACACACACATATATGTACATATGTATACCCATTTTTCTGCATTACATAAACTTATACAGATATACAGATTTTTCAAGTATCCTAGCTTTTAGCAATATATGCATATACATGTACCTAAGTATATCATATATTCATTCATGCATTTTCATATTTTGCAATACTATATACATCTTAGCTTATGTATACATATACATATATATATATATATATATATATATATATATTTCTTTTATTTCCTAACATGAAGCTTTTACATGCACATATCTGTATATATTTTATATGCACTATTTTACATAATATATAAGAAAATGTTTGTACTAGCATGTGTTTGTCTTTGTATATATTTTACATTACGCATATTTCAAGTACATCACTTTCCTATGGTCATATATATATATGCTTATATATATGTATATTTATATATTATCAACAATTAAAGTTTGTATATATTTTTCTATATATATTTATAGGCATTTTATCCTTATTTAAATGATGGAGTTTATTATTTATTTTCTATGAGATTTATCATATCTTATAATCCAATATTTAATATAGCTTTTAAATCAATTTACATATATCCCGATATTTTAATTATTAGAAATTTATTTGTTCAACTTATAAAATCAACATTTCAACAATTAAAATCAGTTGATTACCCAATTACAGATGTCAGAAAACCCAGGTCATCACATTCTTCCCCGCTTAGAACGTTTCATCCTCGAAAAGGATAGAAGCAAGAATTATTTCAATTTTGATGCTTATTTTTAGTTAAATCATTCTTTAAGCATTTTAACTTTTACTCTTTTATTTTAAAATTTTAAAACACTGTTAAAACTACATAATATTACCAAACTAGCTTTATATAAAAATACTTTTCATAACTCGATGTCCCAACAAGTCCATCCTTGTTCTTACAGAAATTTAGTCATACGTTGATAAGGCGTAGGACTGAAAATCTATAAGTACTTAGTAGACTCGTTTTTAACACCCAGTGAAAATACTTGAAAAAACTTTATGCGAGAATACTATATAAATCATCACCCTCTCCATGGATCGTAGTTAGCACGATGATTACGTCACCATCCCGTTGAAATCCATAGAAAACTGTAGGCATCAGCACCCCTTGCTTTCGCATGAAAACTGCAACATATCGCAGTTACACCCAAGGATACGTTGCTATCGCAGCTAAAACCAAGTAACTGTAGGCATCAGCGCCCTCGACTTACGCTTCCAAATGAAACTTCACCACATAGATCATAGACTACACCAATCGAGTCCCAATGTAGCCTGTAGGCACTCAACGCCACACGACTTCCGCTATGGAATCACATAGATCACAATCTACTGATGTTACATCACTATCCCAACGAAATAAAACGTAGATTTTAGGAAATCACCACCACTCGACTTATGCTATGGAACACAGTAGATCGCAGTTACACCAGAGTTACATTGCCGTCACAGCACCTATAGGCATCAGCGCCCTCGAATTTCTCTACCCAACCACAATCCACCGGAACTACAGTTTTGTCCGGACGTCTTCTAGGATCAAAATTCAGAATCCCTCTTAGAGTCTCAAAGTAGAACCAACCAGTGGATCTCCTTCTAACACTAAATGGGAGCGCCTTTTTCCCCATAGCATTCTCAAAACATTTCATACTATACACATATAGTACCTTTCAAATCATATTCTTTATATGTATCACATATGAATTTCAAAATCAATATCCCAAAATCAATAGTTCTCAAACTTGGCTTTCCAAATTCCCATAATTTTCCTTTTGCAAAAGCAAAAGCCTTTCAAAATCAATGAGTTCCAAAAACCCTTTCAGTTTCATTCTCGCAAAATCATTCTTACATATATATATATATATATATATATATATATATTTATTCTTTCAACTTGAAATATTTCTGGATCACTTCATACTTATATAAATTCCATTTTATATTTCAAATATCTTTCAAAGATCATTTCTTTTGGTTATAGATTCAGCAAGGCGAGTTTTTAATATATAAAAAATATATGTGACTTTATTTATGCCAAATCAAATATTCAAGTTCGATTTCCTTTACAAAGTCATTTGTACATTACTTACTCTTTATAAAGTGAGTTTCAGTTTTTGTACTATCCAATCTCCATTTCAAAATCATCATAATTACTTAAAATATACTCTTTTATTTCAAAAGCATTCTTTGCCTTAATATCCGATTTTGGGTCAAATTTCAAATTTTTGCTTCAATTTTCATTTGGGTTAATACTTCAATTTAACCCAATTAGTATTTAAATCCATGGTTTAAATATAAACAATTTCCATTCTGACCAGTTTGAATTTAGAATATAGCTTGAATAATTTAAAATAGTTACATGGTTGTGAAATAGTTAGATAGTTGTAAAATAGTTAGTATAAGATAGTTTGAGTTCTTTTAAAGAAAATTTTGTATAGTAAACAGCTTGGAAAAATCCAAATAATATGAATGTTTAAGAAAATTGATTTTAGACAGTTTATATTAAATTGGTTTTATTTAAAAGATAGTTTTAGAGTCAACCTAATTCAGTTTCCAAACTACACTTCAACCAATTTCAATTTCCCTTTCCATTTAAATTGATTCAATCCAGATTCCAATTCGAATTAGCTTCGATTACCATTCTAATTCAAATCAATTCCCAATTGAATTTAAACTTATTCAACTTCAATTACAATTTCAATTAATTCAATTCAATTTCACCCTTGAATTAATTTCAATTCCATTCTCAAATTTTAACCATCTTGATTTATATAAATTCGGGTTTGGTTTCCAAAATGTTGTTTTAATCACTTAAATCAAATTAACCTTTAATATTTAATTTAACAATCTAAATCTTTTATAATTAAATCATGAGCCAAATTTCCGTATATTCTTTTAAATTACTTCTACTTAAACTTATGTGAGGTTCGAGTAAGAGTTCAAATCTTTTAAATAAATCGATTTTAGGAATTCAATTTGTTTCTCAATTATAACTACAAAATTTTAATCTCATTTCTTTAAGCAGTTTCAGTTGACAAATTCATTTTTACATTTCAAACTTAAGTCCAAAATGATCCTATTTATATAAATTCAATTTTATTTCAAAAAAAAACCCAAAATCATTTAACTAGTTTCAAAATAAAGTTTTATTTCCATTTATTTTCAGTAATGGATATAAATTATCTCAATCCCCTTCTTAGTTCATTCAAAATAATCCAACTTACAGTTTCATATATGTTGTTAATAACAAACAGGATGATAGCAGGATATTTTCAAGTAAATAAACCTTCAAATTATCTAAAGCCCTAATCAATAGCATACATTATCATTTTCCAGAATTCAAAACCTGTTTTTATTTCAAAAGCTGTTTGAAATTATCCATACATAATCTCGTATCAAGTCCACACTTTTCTTTCTAATTTAATCCATTTAACTTCACTAAGTTAAATCTTAATCCCATCTTGAAATTCCCCAATTCCAGATTAACTTCAAAACTTATTTAACTTACTCTAAGTTAAATTCCAATCCATTTAATCCATTTAAGCCAATTCAATTTAAATTTCCCATCCCAAATTTAAATTCTTATTAATATCACTTCCCAATTATAAGTTCAAAAACTTATTTCTCTTTGGGTAATACATCTCATTCCTGGGGGATTTTAGAACTTAAACACCCAATTATTTTTTTCAAATCACTTTGAAATCATATACATTCACATATATGCGTATTTATTTCATTTGCATACCAAGACACACTTTTAAATTTTAAACCATCCTTGGTTTCAATCCAAACAAATTCCTTCTAAACTTTCAAGACAACTCTTGTTATGAAACAAAGATTCCCATATCAAGATATATTCTAATAATATTACTTATTATTTCCTTAAACACTTTGAAACAATCCTAAAATTATTTTGGCTTAGATTTATAACTCCAATTTTAAGTCCTTTTCAATTTATAAGTCATGATTATATAAAATTTTACTTTCTTAAAACTCTTCACTCTGATTCTTCATTGTTTACTCGGAAATAAACATCTTTTATTAAGGTACATCAACCAATTTATGATAATAATCAATAATATCATATCTAGAAACCAAACACACCATATATTCCATCATAATTCATTGGAAAAATATAATAAGGGTAAATTATTCCAAATACTTTAAAAATTCGTTTGAATATTTCGAGATTTAAATTTAGGTTTGAATCCATTTTTAGCTTAACTTACTTGGATAATTTATTCTTACCTAAATTTCAATTTGGTTATATGTGTTTTACCACTGAAATCTTATAATCTTATTTAATTTTAAGAACAACAACCATTTTCCTGAATATACTATAATAGTTAGAAATATTGTTTCTTTATATATCAAAAATGTTTAAAAATCATTTTCAAAATCATTTTATAAGAAAATAACAAGTACGCCCTCATATATAATATACTCAACTCATTCTAGAGTACTACTGACCCTATCTCTAATGAGTAACCCCACCAGAGCTATGATTCTTGCTTAACATTCAGCTCTGATACCAAATGTAATGGCCCAAAAGATTTTCAACCCCGAAAATCGACATTAAACGTTCACTGTATAGAGTGTCGAGAAATTGATTGCTGGATACATCAGACTGTTAAGGTTTAGAAGAAAACGAGATAGAAGAAGAAACAGAAAATAACAGCCAAAAATCTCACAATCGCAGCAGAAAAAATATAATATACAAATAGTAGCATTTTATACAAGAAAAGCTGTAGCTGTCAATATACATACAAGATATCGGAGTACAACAAATATGGACAGTTATAACAAATTGTCCTCAGCTTTTGTCTATACAGCCCATAATATACAGCGGAATCTAAACAATACGTCTCTTCCATCCAGCTCATCTCCTGAGCTCCAATATCCTAACCTAAAAATCTGTAATGCTCGGTCTGACCCAAGAATTAAAATAAGTAGCATCCGAGTCAGGCTGGAAAGCAGCATGAATAAAACCAACTTAAGTTGAAATACACTAGTTATAAAAATCTCTTTAAAACCAAGGCAACTCATACAACTCGATGAGTTTTGTCTGATTTTAACCAAAAATTTCCCAAAAAATCCAATGATATTACACTAATGTCTAGGTGTAGTTACTTATTTAAAGAAATCAGAATTACCTAATTTATTCAAACCCAGCCTATTAACTCTATAATCAAACCCATAAATTTCGATGTGATTACTAAATTGAGACGATCCCGGATAACATAGATACCGACCCCGATCTCGATTTCTTCGAATCCAAGTGATACATTTAAAAGGGTAAATTGTTTAAAATTAAAAATTTGTTATTTGATGTGATGATATTTAAATAGGGGAATTTCTTGTGGATTCTTGTTTCAAGTAAAACATATTGTTATTTCAATCCAATTATTTTAACTTGTTCGACCCCTCGATAGTACAGATAAGAATAATTGAAACGAATATCAAATGTAGATAAACAAAGATATAGATCGTTAGCTAATTTAGCGATCAATAACCAATGTCAAGATGATCTACTCCTTAGGGTTTTTATTGTCATTACTTAGTCGATTTCATTTGTATTTTTATCCAAATTAATTTCAAATTAACCAATTTATTAGCTGAAAATAAATCATAAAATATCACTAATTACCCCAAGCTTAAGTCAAATAATAATAATGATTAATTACCATTAGACTATAAAATATCATTTCTCTTTAATTTATGAATTTTAAATGGAAATAGATTTTTAGTGAAGAGAATATAAATGAATATATATATATATATATATATATGTGTGTGTGTGTGTGTGTGTGTGTATGTATGAATGTACGTACGTACGTACGTATGTACGTATGTATGTGTGTGTATATATGTATATGTATGTATGAACTCCAACCCTTCTTTTCTTTCTTTCTTTTATTTCCTTTTCCTTACTTCACTTTTACTTTTATTTCCTTCTTTCATTTCCTTTTCTTTCTTTCTTTCATTTTTTTCTTTTATTCTACCCTTCCTTTTTCTTATTTCTTTTACTTGTCCTTTTATTTTATTTGGGCCCACACCTCGGCCCAAACTTCCCCTTTCTCCTTCTTTTCCCTACCTTCTTTCTTCTCCATGCTTCTTTGCCTTACACGCTAGTGCACACAACCGTGCACATGCACATGCCACAAAAGGCCAATCCTTGGCCGCCGACCGCTCGAGCAAGTTTGCTTACACCTCCACGCCCGCCTGACCCCCTAGATCCCACGACCGTCTTCTAACTCGCCACTTCGAACATTCACCTAATGCCTGGAATCACTCCGCCTACACAGAATCATCATGCCTCATCCTCACAAGTCACCGCTCATCACCAAACTCCACCCACGGCTTCACCACGACCATCTCCAACTTTCCCTCCTGGACCGCACCTCTCCGACGAACCAACATCTTCGCAGTTCAACCCCAAATAAGCCTTTTCCCAAACATACCCTAAACCCTAAACTTCCTCGAATCCCACACCACACCCCATCGGAGGCCACTACACCATGTTTCTCGAGTTTCCCCTCCCCCAAGCCTTCTTCTGACCAAACCCAAGCCACCCAAAGTGGCTTGCCTTGCCGCAATTTGCTCGAAATCCAAGTTCCAGCCAACTCCAATTATCTCATCCAATACCCACTTAAAAATCACCAAACCTACTTTAAAAATCATCGCTTCTAATGGCGATCGAATTTATATAAGTAAACACATGAATCATGATAACCGATTTCCCCTAGATTTGGTTAATCTTACCGCAAAAGGCATTTTTAATAATTTACACCAGACACTATTTAATAGAACTAATTTTTTTAAAGTAGAGTCGAAAATAGATAGTTTTCCATTTTACCCCATACTTTAAATCAAATTAGATTGAGAGTTAAGGAATTTTGAAACCAAGCATAACACTCTCTTGAATAAACAGAGTAGTGTTCAGAAGAAGTTAATGAACAGCTTCTGGCTACAATTTATCATATATTCATGTATAGATATATACACACACACACATTTCTGCACAAGCATTCATATGAATAGCACCTCAGATCCTACGCACACAGACATAATCATAGTTTATAGTATAAAAATATATTTTACTCACTGTTTTTAAACTGTGTTGAACTACTGCTAGCTTTGTGGTTTGATTCCCTGAACTTGAGTTGTCTGATCTTACCAGTCTGTTCTTTTTCAGTTTATTTTAGTTGGGTTCGAATGAATACAAATGAGACAAGGTAACCAAGAACAAGGCAGTGATACGTATATTTGTAAAGAATGGAAGTATGTGGTAGAAGCTAGGCGAGGTACTGTATAGGTTTTCAAATATTCACATTTTTATTTTATTTCCTTTTGTTTATTTTGATTTGTATATATGTTGACCTGATTTAACCAAAAGGTGATTTGATATTTTATAGAAGCCTTGATTTTGATCTTTGTTTTGACAATGATAAAATGTTTTGTAAGCTTGAAATGCAATTTTCCATAACGATGTCTCCTATATGTATGTATGTATGTATGTTTGTATGTATGTACGTATGTATGTATGTATGTTTGTATGTATACCCATTTTTATGCATTGCATAAACATATATAGATATATAGATTATTTTTCAAGTACCCTAGCTTTTGGCCATATATGCATATACATGTACCTAAGTATATCATATATTCATTCATGAATTTTCATATTTCCCAATACTATATACATCATAGCTTATGTATATACATACGTATATTTATTTTATTTCCCAACATGAAGCTTTTACATGCACACATATATATATATATATATATTATATGCACTATTTTACATAATATATTCGCAAATGTTTGTACTAGCATGTGTTTGTCCTTGTATATAATTTTACATTACACATATTTCTAGTACATCACTTTCTTATGGACACACACACACACACACACACACACATATATATATATATGCTTATATATATTTATATTTATCAACGATTATAGTTTGTATATATTTTTCTATATATATTTATAGGGATTTTATCCTAATTTAAATGATGGAGTTTACTATTTATTTTCTATGACACTTATCATATCTAGAGATTTTATAATCCAATATTTAATATAGCTTTTAAATCAATTTACATATATCTCGATATTTTAATGTCAGAAATTTATCTGTTTGACTTATAAAATCAACATTTCAATAATTAAAATCCGTTATTTACCCAGTTACACATGTCAAAAAACCCGAATCGTCATAGAAAATTATGTTAATAAATAGATCATACAAGGAACCGTTGATTTAATATAAGAACCTGTAAGTCAAAATAATAGAGTTTATTAAAATATAAAATATAATAAATTGGGGTTTTTGTTACTTTTATAATTTGATGTTGTAATTACTTTAATATGTAAACCTCGAAATTAACATAGAAAATTGAATTTCAAAAGATCACTAAATTTCTAGGTAATCAAGAATGATAAAATGGTTAACTTTTAAATTTGAATTTAAAAGTGATTAAATTGATTTTGAAATAATAATTCATTCAATTAACCTGTAAAATTAGTCTTTTGGGCACTATCTCGAATTTCAACGAAACTATTTTCATCGGCTCTGTAATATTGAATTATTATAGGACTACAAGTTTAGTAGCGATCGAACTTATCGTTTGATCGTGCGAGCTCAAAACCCATAGAATTCAATTAAAGGAATTTAAATGAATATAAATTGATTTTAAGAGCTAAATCCTATGTATGATAGAATCAGGATTTGGAACTAAATTAATTGAGTATAAAATTATTAAAACATATGTTTTGTTATTTAGGATGACCTATTTTTATTTCAGGAATGAAACGTGTTTTTGAATATTTGTTATGCTTTGCTCCAATCGATATGTTCCATTCGTTCGTATCCATCTTTTTCTATATATATGTTGTTTTTATTCTAATTTCTGTACGTACTTTTTATTCTCATCTGCTCCTTCCTAATGGCATATATCTCAAAACCCTAAATTACAATTCCAAATCAAATTGTAAAATCCAAACTGCTCAAATCCAATATAATATATCATCCTGAAGCTCTCGACAAATGTAATCTATGTCTATAATTCTTTTTCGATTAGAGGCTCTATTTTTCCAAAATTGGGTGAAACGGTCACGACAGTTTGTTCTAGGGTTTGGGTTTAACGCTGGACTTGCAATGATTCGTCGATCAGGAAGTATTGCATCATAGAGAGCATCAAGTGCGGTCAATCTAGTGGTGTTAATCATTGCATTGGCGCATAGATTCGCCAGAATTGACGAAGAAGCAGCATGACGGTGGAAGCTTTTTCCGGCGAGTTGGAGGGTCGCACGACCATGCTCAGGCGAGGCCTAGGGAGGCCAAGGCAGCGCGATGGTCGGATCTGGGGGGCGACGCTTGCGGTGGCAGCAATAGGTGGTGGAAGATGGCAATTGTGGGTTGTAGTGTGTGCATTTCAGTAGGGGTCGAAAGGTTCGCAAATTACAGTTTTGCCCTTTGATTTTTTAATTAAAATTTAAATTGCAAAACTTCTAACATTCATAACTTTTGCATACGAACTTGGATTCGCACGTGGTTTTTTCTGTTGGGATCGTATTAAAATTTCGAAAAACATAAAAAAGGTTTGGATGGATTTAGAGACTGTTTAAATTTTGGGATTTTAGTGGATTTTTGATGGACTCGAAATCAAAGGTGAGAGATTTAACGCACTCACGCTATATTAAATCTTCTTATGTTAGTTGAATTAAATTTATAAAGTGATAAGGATTTTATTAGTTGTTGTTTGGTAGTTTAAATTGACATTTTAATTGAAATTGAATTAAATTGACATTTAAATTAATATTGAATTTAATTGCTAGTTAACACTAACAATTGATAATTAGTAACTGTTGTGATATATTTGTTTATTTGGACGTTATTTGTTATTGTATGCCTATTGATTGATGATGGATGTATGGTCGTTTATTTATTTGATATATTCCTGTTATTACCTATTTATTTATTGACATCATTTATATTATCATTTAAACCATTGGAAATGAATTAAGAAATAGGTTGAAATAATATATACTTATGCATTTTGATTTGGATTGAAATGATATATATAAATCCCTAAAATTAAAATTAAAATAACTGATTACTTTCCATTGGGTAGAAAATTAGATAGGGACATCAGATTGGTTAAATTCAATGGTTTTAGAATCTTGATTTTTGAATTTTGATTAAATGATATTGTTTTAAAGGAAATAAATTTTGGATTTATCTGAATTGAAATATTTCTAATTAAAGATTTGAAATGTTGAAATTGAAGTTGGTTAAAAAGAAAATTGTTTTAAAGAATTAAAATTGAAATGTGAAATATAATTCATACATGACTTTAATTTTGGAAATTTAATTATTTTAATGTTTGAATCAATAAGGTTTAATTTGATTGTACTGATTTAAATCGGTAAATTGAAATTAGACTTGAAATTGATAAATTGAAATGATTTTAAATAAAAATTGGATCGAAATTTAATTATTGAATTGTTGAATAGAATTTGAAGTTAAAAATGAACATTACGAAAATTGAAGTTAAGTTGAATTGAAATCAAGTTGATTTGAAACTAAATTGAAATTGTATCAATTGAATTGAAAGTTTGAAAATTGAGCTTTGTTGATTTCAAATTTGGACATGGGCCCAGATTTGTTGAAATGGAAAGAAACAGTTGATTTGATATTATTTTCATAATAAATTGTTTCAATTTAAATTATTTTAAAATCATTTTTTTATTACTCAAATTATTCTGATTTTCCAAACAATTTTACTATATAAACAGTTTTCAATACTCAAACCATTTTATATTAAACTGTTTTAAATCTCTAAACTATTTATAACTATTCAAAATATTTTCTAAAATTTCAAACTATGCGAAGTTGGAATGTTTATGTTTAAATCGTTAATTTAAATGTGAGTGTGGTTAAATGAGGTTATAACCTAAGTTGGAATTTGAAATAAAATAATATTTTCAAGTGGGAATGACATATGTCGTAAATATGATGATTTTGAAATGAAGGATATTTTGAAGTGATATTTTGATATCAAATGTGAATCGGTTATGAAATGTGAAAGAACCAAGCGATGTGAAAAATGACGTTTGGTTGTTAAAGATACTAGGGCCTCTTATTGGTGTACTTTCTTTCAATATTGGAACCACTATAACAACGGTGTATGTAGTGGATGATCCAGAATGAAGTGGTTGGATTTGGTGAACGTTTGCTGTATTTGAAGAAAGAGAATGATGATGCATGTCCCTGGCGCTTGCGCCAATATGAGACTAAAACATGACGGCTTGTCTAGGCTAAGTGGGCTAACTAACCCTAGCAGAAACACCTCATCGTATTGCTATATTGATTTTAACTTGATCGGTGCACCTTGATTTTATTTTGGGGGTGTTGGACGTAGTGGAAGTCGTGGCTACGATGCGTTACCGCTAGCCCTACGACCCGAACTGGTGGTATCCTACCTTGGGCATTACCTCACAAGCCTTGTCATAATTTTATCCTTATACGCGCCTATTACGATTTTTTTTCAGTATGGTACTTATAGGGGACTCACTGGCTATCGACGTTACTGGTTGTGTTAGAGGACCTGCATAGACTACTTACATAAAAATGTGTTAAGAGGTATTATTGTAAAGCCTTAACGCTAAGAAAAATATTATTTTATTGATAGACACGATATATATAGCGTATCTTACTACATATAGAGAGTTTAACGGATCCTTACGAGATGGAAAATCCTGTATCTCTTATGTTGTTGCACTCACGTTGTACACTTGATAGGAGATGGAAAATCCTGTAGAGATCTCTGAAGCTAAAACACTCATATTTACATGTTCTTGATTTAACTTACATTAGAACTTTTAGTTCTAACTCGAGTGTTTTATCTTTTCATTACGCTTGGGTCAGCCTAAGTATTACAATATTTGAAGACATTGCTCCCTAAAGATGAAGATGGAGTTATTTACTATTTTTATTCCACTACATTATTTTGGTATGTTTGTTGATTATACTCTAGTTATATTGTAAAAAGTGTAATCAAATGTATATTGTAAAATAGCTTCATGAACTGTTTATTTGATTATTATATTTGTGTCATTCCGCGGCGAGATTCTATGTTTTGTTTCCTTCTTTTCTCTTATTTTATTATTAAATCTTATTGACAATCCCCCTTTTTGAATGGGTTGATTTTGGTATGTGTGGTTTATTATCGATTTAAGCCATCCAAAAAGGTAGATTGTCACAGTTGGTATCAGAGCTTTGGTTTAGTGATACTTTAGCCTGTTGGAGAACTCTTAAAAGATAGGGTTATTAATACCCTGGAATGAGTTCTATTGTGTGTGTGTGTATATGGGAGACAACATATTTATTACTACTAAAAAAATGTTTTGTATTGTATTAATTTGTTCAATTGAGTATTTATGAATTTCAATTGGTACATAGGACGTTATGGCATCGATAGGGATTTCTAAACACTTGGACAGGGCAAACTGACATAATATTGTTTTAATAGGTAAATGATATAATTTAACCTAATATTATATTTCATATTTAAAAGACTAATTTTTCACAAATTGATTTTTGTTATTTTGGTGTGTTATTTATAAGGAAATGATAATATTTTTTATTATCATTTATTGTTGATTAGTCAAGGTTCTTAAAAAACTATTATCTATTATATGTTATAAGAAAATGTAATTATATAAATATGGTTTACAAATTATGATTTACCAATAAAATGAATTTTAATTGAAAATTTAGGAACTTAAGTTCTGGTGTTTTGGAAATTGGTTTTTAAAATTTTTGGAAACAATAATATTAATATTATTTGAAAAAAATTCCAAATAATTTTTTTAAATATGATTGAAAAGAAATGTTTTTAAGAAATAAGTTCTATACTCCCCCTTTATGTCATTGGAAAATAACTTCAGTAATGATCGTCACATTATCGATGTTCATTTCGAGTTTCAAAGTGGAAAGACCACTATTGTAGTTTTACTACACATTTGTTTTGATGAACAAATTTTGATTTAAATTTGCTAAGTATGATTTCGTATACAAGGGATATAAGTATATATTATCTCAGATGATTTAAAATGAAACCTTGTAATTAGTTCTTAAGTTTTCTTTTAATTAGTGATTTTCAATTATTGAGATGAAATGGAATTTTCTAACAATTTAATAAGTTCGAAACTTCCAAATTGAAATCTAAAAATAAAGCTAGCTAAGTATTTAGTAAAAATATAAAAATTGAAGTTTTATAACTTGTAAACTATAAGATAATGGAATATCAAACAAGTAAAAACTTGAGCAATATAGTGATTCAAAAGTGAAATTATGGCTATAAATAAAAGAACTAAGATGTACAAGAAATTTTATAAATTTAAGTTAATGTTTGAAATGCTTAATAATTAAATTGAATAATAAAAAAAAGTGAATATTATCTAAGTAAAGGATTGTAAACTTAGGAAAATGTCAAAATGATTCATAAATATTTTTTAATATTAAATGATACTATATATAAAGAAATGAATGTGAATTAAAAAGAATAGAGAAAGAAATGATTTATTTATGAATATTAATATTAAATGGAAATCAAGTATATAAGTAAATAATAAATATGAATTAAACTACAATGAAATGTATGTAATACTATAACAATGTGTTCAATGATGATTCTAAATGTCGAATGGGAAATAATTTATGTAAGTAAATGAATGTAAATTAATAAGAGATAACCTTGTACGAATGAAATAAAATAAGTGAAAAGTGAATAATGTGTGAAAGAACCCACTAAAATAATATTTAAATCCTATGTTGTTTGGCTATGGGAAGTTTGGGAAATGGTACTTCAAACTATTTAAGGTTGTATAAATAATCTATTAAATTATTTAAGCTTATTGAGCGTAAAGTACACTTGGTAGTGTTAGTCCTTGATAATGGTTTTGATGACAACAACCTTAGAATAAGATTATAAAATATAAATACTAACATTATTGTTTAGCTATATATGTATATGCAGGATTTAACCATGCAGGTACCAAGAATGAAGACTGCACAGTATAGAGATTCAATTTATCAAGATTGAAGACTAATGAGTATCAAGATTATGAAGAGTTCAAGATTTCAAGTAATTTAATTAGGAAATTTTGTTAAAACTTCAACAAAAGCACTGGCATCTTAAAATCCAGTTTATTCGTGGAGTGGAATCCACTACGAACCTCTTAAAGGGATGGAACCTAAGTAGGATGGAACCTACGAAAAATATAGTGGAATATTGTTTTATATCCACTAACTTTTATTCAAAATGATTTACAAAAATTATCTTGTTTTCAAAATGATTTTAAAATCTTCCATTTAAAAATATCAAAAACATCTATCCTGGTTTTAAATATTTTTAGCCTCAAAAATAATCTTTATTTTAAAAATCAAATTATCTTTGGTTTTTAAACTATCTTTTAATTATAATATATTCATTTAACTTTTGTTATTTATACTTAGATTTAAATATAAAATTATAGTAAAATTTTATATATGCCAAAATATTGTTCTCTATATTTACTTACGTATTTAACTATAGTTAAGAATATTTATAAAGTTTAAAATAGTTTAATATATGATAGAAGTTATTTTCAAAGAAAAACAAATCACCAAAAATTCCTTTGGCATGTCGACATCCTCAAGTACCCCATGTCGACATGGTTGCAGTTTATTTCAAAATTTTGAATTTCAAAGGAAGTGTCTATTCGTCATATCCTTTCACGAATGGACATGGATGTTGTTCTATTATAAATAGGGGTGGTTTTGAATGAATTTTCAATTATATTTTTCTGGTTTTCACTCTTCTTCTTCTTCCACATTTCTTTATACATATTCTTACCATTATTCTACCGAAATCAAACTTGAATCTAACTATATCATTTCTGCTTTGATTCTCTATCACTATCTCAACAAGATCTCACTGCTATTCAGAGTTATAGACTTCTTTGTAATCAATTTAGCGAGAAAATGTGTGATTGTAGCCTTGGAAATCAATCAAGCGAGAAAAGGTGTGATTGTGGCCTTGGAAATCAATCAAGTTAGAAAAGGTGTGATTGTAGCCTAGGAAATCAATTGGGTGAACTTGTTGCCCCTGAAATCAAGTATCTCTACTCAGAGGATAGTGAATCTGGAGTGGTGTACCTCATGGCCTTGAAATCGAGGGTGTAATTGTACAATTTCTTTTGAAAGGAAATCCTTACTTGTGTGCGGGGCTGGATGAAGGGTAACTTCGAACCAGTGTAAAATCCGGTGTGTTCTTTCTTGTATTGCTTTTACTTTATTTATGCATCTGTGTTTGTTTCTGTGATCATATCTGTGTGTGAATATTGTATACTTTTTTGTTCAAATTAACAAAAACTCAAAAAGATTTAGTAATTTCTTAAAACACTATTCACCCCCCTCTAGTGTTAATTCTAGCCTTAAGATCCGTATTCAGCAATTTCTCACATTTGGTATCAGAGCAAGGTTTTTAAAGTTTCATAATCTGATTTTTGTTTTTCAAAATGGCTTTGTTTAAATTTTTTGTTAATACTAGTTTATAAATATTCAGATCATCATTATCTCATAAGTTTGCATATAATCAATATTCGAATTCAAGTTATCTACTAAGATTGTTTGATGTGCAGGAAACATATTTTATGGGGGTTGAGGAATCAATCCACAACGGACAGATTGTGCAAATCAAAAAGAATAAATGGATACTTGATAGTGGATGCTCTAGACACATGACTGGTAATCCAAATATGCTGAATGATATAATATACAAAGACGGAGGACTGGTTAATTTCGGAGACAACTCAAAAGGATTTGTGATTGGTATCGGCAAAGTCAGTAACTCTGAAACTCCTATTATTACTAAGTTTTGCTAGTTAAAAATCTGAAACATAATCTGCTAAGTATTAGTCAATTTGCGATAAAGGATATAAAATTAAATTTGACAAAGATAAATGTCACGTTGAAGATAATAATTCAACCATAATATTTAAGGGAATTAGGAAAAAGAATATTTATATTCTTAGCATGAAAGTTTCAAGTGATAACCTATATCTTTTGGCACATAGAAGTGACCCTTGGATTTGGCATAAGAGATTTGGGCATTTGAATTTCAAACTCTTATCTAGACTGTCAAACCATGATCTAGTAAGAGGTCTCCCTAAAATGAATTTTAAAGTAGATAGTCTATATGATGCATGTCAGTTAGGAAAACTTAGAAAAAGTTCCTTTAAATTAAAAGATATGATTTCAATTTCAAAACCTCTTGAATTACTTCACCTTGATTTATTTGGTCCATCTCAAATTCTGTCAATAAATCATAGTGAATATGTTTTTGTAATTATAGATGATTATTCTAGATTTACTTGGACAATATTTTTGAAACAGAAAAGTGATACTTTTAAATGTTTTCAGAATTTTACAAAAAGTATTCAAAATCAACTTTCTCTAAAATTATAACCATTCGTAGTGATCACGGTGGCGAATTTGAAAATGAAAATTTTGAGGAATTCTGCAATAAAAAGGAAATAACTCACAATTTTTCATTTCCAGGAACTCCATAACAAAACGGGGTAGTAGAACGTGAAAATAGGACGATTCAAGAGTGTGCGAGAGCTATGCTTTCAGATAGTAAATTACCAAAGTATTTTTGGGCAGAAGCAGTTGCTGTTATATTTTAAATAGAATTTTAATTAGACCTTTAACTGATAAGACACCTTATGAACTTCTTCACAGAAAGAAACCTAAGGTATCTTATTTTATAATTTTAGGAAGTAAATGTTTTATTTTAAATACAAAAGATAACTTAGACAAATTTGATCCTAAATCCAACAAAGTATCTTTATCGGATATTCTAATAGAAGTAAAGCTTACAGAGTGTTTAATTTAAGAACTAACACCATTAAAGAAACAACGCAAGTTTCATTCGATGAAAATCTCGAAAATTTTAAAGATACAAATGATGAAGAGGATTTAATCACTAAAAATCAAGAGTCAACTGAAACTAATAATGAAATTAATCATCCCAAAAAAAGGACTAAAATATTAAAAAGATCATCCTATAGAAAATATACTGGGAGATATGCAATCTGTTGTTAAAACTAGAAATCAACTAAGTAAAATGAGCAATGTGGCCTTTATATCAACTATTGAACCCAAAAATCCAAAAGAAGCATCAACTGATGATTCATGGATTTTGGCTATGTAAGACAAACTAAATCAATTTACTATAAATGATGTTTGGAAACTTGTTCCTAGACCTGAAAATAAAACTATAATTGGAACTAAATGGGTTTATAAAAATAAAATGAATGAACTAGGAGAGGTTGTTAGAAATAAAGCCCGGTTAGTCACTCAAGGTTATTGTCAAGGAGAAGGAATAGATTTTGATGAAACCTTTGCTCCCGTAGCAAGATTAGAAGCCATTAGGATTCTACTTGCTTTCGCAAATCATAATAATTTCAAATTATATCAAATGGATGTTAAAAGTGCCTTTTTAAATGGATTTATAAAAGAGGAAGTATATGTTGAACAACCACCACTTTTTGAAAATGAAAAATTACCAAATCTTGTTTACAAACTTAAGAAAGCTCTATATGATCTAAAACAAGCTCCTAGAGTCTGGTATGATAGACTAAGATCTTACTTATTACAATCAAATTTTGAAATTGGTAAAGTAGATAATACTCTTTTTATTAAAAGAAGTAAAAATGATATTCAACTAGTACAAGTCTACGTAGACGATATTATTTTTGGATCAGCTAATTTTGAAATGAATAAAGAATTTTCTGAAATAATGACAAAAGATTTTGAGATGAGTCATATGGATGAATTAAACTTCTTTCTAGGATTACAAATGAAACAATTAGATAATGGTATCTTTATTACTCAAGAAAAATATGCTAAAGACGTAGTTAGTAAATTTGGTTTGTCTACTGCAAGTGGAAAACCCACTCCCATGGCAACCAATGAGTACCTAAGTAAAGAAGATCTCTCGAAAGATGTAGATCAAAAATTATATAGAGTAATGATTGTATCACTACTCTATATCACTACTAATAGACCTGATATCATGCATAGTATTTATCTCTGTATAAGATATCAATCCTAACCTAAGGAGACCCACTTAAAAGCCGTAAAAAGTATCATAAGATATGTTAAACACACCTCTGATTATGGCTTATTGTACCTTAAAAATGATTCTTGTGACTTAATATCTTACTGTGATGCTGATTATGCTGGTTGTAAATCAGACCAAAAAAGTACAAGTGGAACTTGTCACTTTTTGGGGCATTCCCAGATTTTCTGGTTTAGTAAAAAGCAAAACACAGTTTCTTTATTAACAACCGAAACAGAGTATATTTCTGCTGCTTTAGCATGTTCTCAAGTAATATACATGCAACAAACTTTAAAAGATTTCGGTTTAAATATCTCAAAATCACCAATATATTGTGACAATACTAGTGCAATAAATTTATCCAAAAATATTGTTCATCATGCTCGAACTAAATGTATTGATATCAGACACCATTTTCTCAGTGATAATATAAGAATGGAAGTAATTACTCTTTACTATATCAATTCTGAGAACCAAATTGCTGATATTTTAACAAAACCATTAAATGAATATATACTTACTAAAATAAGAAGAGAATTAGGTATTTGTTCAATAACTGAAATATAAAATATAAATAACAAAGTATAATGAAAAATTAAATCAAAATAAATCAAATAGTAAAAATTTCAAGCACCATGTCGACGTCCCCCTATACCCATGTCGACATATAACGATCTTTTAGTTTTGAAATTTTTCCCACCAAAATTCAAATAAGTGGTTATATATTATTCTTATTTTCGAAATTTTTATCATTCTTTCTATTTCCTTTCTGTTCTACCTTCTGAAATCAATAAAACTATGGCCTCCTCTTCCAAATCAAACAAAAATTCAACCTTTTCGTTCCCTTTTCCTTCTTCTGAACCTTTTCAATGAACTATGCTTGCAAGAGTAATGAAAATGGAGGATTCTTTGAAGGATACACTACAACTAAAGACTGAA
The DNA here is from genome assembly GCA_030765085.1 of Allium cepa. Taxonomy (NCBI): domain Eukaryota; kingdom Viridiplantae; phylum Streptophyta; class Magnoliopsida; order Asparagales; family Amaryllidaceae; genus Allium; species Allium cepa. Next base: position 808,741,088 of record CM060928.1, read on the forward strand.
ATTCAAGTGGTGCAACTTAGAATGGCCAAAGAACAAGAACGACGAGGCAAAATCCTTAGAAATTTGCAAAAATTTCTAATGGACAATCGCGCTAATCCGATCTTGATTGATGAAGAGTCTTCAGGAGATCAAGTGCAAGTGGACAGCGAGGAAGAAGAATAATTCATGGAAGAAGAGCATGCTGAAGATGACGACAAAGTCGTTTGCATTGGCGAAATGTGCTTTGACAAAGATGGAAATCTTGTCGAATAACATGTAAATTTCTGTTTCCACTATCCAAATTGTTCGGTTTATAGATCTCCCATTTTTAAAAAACACGCATTAGTTTCTTTTCGTTCTTTCTTATTGTTGTATGTTTTTATTTACGATCTCTACGCAAATACACATATAACCATATAATTAATAAATAATTTGTGTGCTTATATTTGATTTCTCGTTATTATAAGTATTATCATAGATTCTTAGGAAAGTTAGTGGTTTAGGACTAAATTTTAGTTTTAGAATTATGTGTTGATTATTTATGAGAACACTATCATTATAATCACATAATATTAGATTAAGGGGAGTTATATAGTTTCGAGCTAGTTTTTGTTGATGACAAAGGGGGAGAAGTATAAAATCGGCTAGTTAGGCATATATTAAGGGGAGTTATTAGTTTTAAGAGGAGTTATTAGGATGGAAGTAATATTTTATAAACAAAGGTTGTCATCATCAAAAGGGGGGAGACTGTTAGTCCTTGAGATGATGGTTTTGATGACAACAACCTTAGAATAAGACTATAAAATATAAATACTAACATTATAGTTTAGATATACATGCATATGCAGGATTTAACCATGCAGGTCAAAAAAATGAAGACTGTACGGTATAGAGATTCAAGATATCAAGATTGAAGACTCATAAGTATCAAGATTATCAACAGTTCAAGATTTCAAGTAATTTAGTCAGGAAATTTTGTTGAAACTCGTAGAAAAGCACTGGCATCTTAAAATCCAATTAATTCGTGGAATGGAATCCACTTCGAGCCTGTTAAAGAGATGGAACCCTAATTTCGATGGAACCTATGAAAAATCTAGTGGAACATTGTTTTGTATCCACTAACTTTTATTCAAAATGATTTACAACAATTATCTTGTTTTCAAAATGATTTCAAAATCTTCCTTTTAAAAAGATCAAAAACATCTATCCTGGTTTTAAATATTTTTAGCCTAAAAAATAATCTTTATTTTCAAAATCAAATTATCTTTGGTTTTTAAACTATCTTTTAATTATAATATATTCATTTAACTTTTATTATTTATACTTAGATTTAAATATAAAATTATAGTAAAATTTTATAAATACCAAAATATTGTTCTCTATATTTACTTATGTATTTTAACTATAGTCAAGAATATTTATAAAGTTTAAAATAGTTTTAACATAAGATAGAAGTTATTTTCAAAGAAAAATAAATCACCAAAAATTCCTTTGGCATGTCGACATCCTCAAGTATCCCATGTCGACATGGTAGCAGTTTATTTCAAAATTTTGAATTTCAAAGGAAGTGTCTATTCGTCATATCCTTTCACGAATGGACATGGATGTTGTTCTACTATAAATAGGGGTGGTTTTGAATGAATTTTCAATCATATTTTTCTGGTTTTCACTCTTCTTCTTCTTCCATATTTCTTTATACATATTCTTACCATTACTCTGCCGAAATCAACTTTGAATCTAAATAGATCATTTCTGGTTTGATTCTCTATCACTATCTCAACAAGATCTCAGTGCTATTCAGAGTTATAGACTTCTTTTTAATCAGTTTAGTGAGAAAAGGTGTGAATGTAGCCTTGGAAATCAATCAAGCGAGAAAAGGTGTGATTGTGGCCTTGGAAATCAATCAGGTTAGAAAAGGTGTGGTCGTAGCCTAGGAAATCAATTGGGTGAACTTATTGCCCCTGAAATCAAGTATCTCTGCCCAGAGGATTGTGAATCTGGAGTGGTGTACCTCGTGGCCTTGAACTCGAGGGTGTAATTGTACAATTTCTTTTGAAAGGAAATCTGTACTTGTGTGCGGGACTGGATGTAGGTTAACTCCGAACCAGTATAAAATCCAGTATGTTCTTTCCTTTATTGCTTTTACTTTATTTCTTCTTCTGTGTTTGTTTTTGCGATCATATCTATGTCTGAATATTGTATACTTTTGTGTTCAAATTAACAAAAACTCAAAAAGATTTAGTAATTCCTTAAAACACTATTCACCCCTCCCTCTAGCGTTAATCATAGGCTTAAGATCCGTATTCCGCAATTTCTCATAGGTAGTCTATTTATCACTCTTGTATGATGAAAAGTTTCTTAACCTAGACAAATCATTAGTTTTGATTGCTATGGATGTGTAATGGATTCTTTTGTTGCATATAATGGTTGTATTGCTTTTGGTTTGCATATGATTATTATATACTGTATGTTGCTTGTACTATTAGTTGAAATAGCTAATATATTACTCTTTTACATAGTTTTAAATTTTTAGATTATGTAAGTGAAATATAGGTTTATGGAAGCAATAACAGTTGCTTTTGGTTTCATAAATAAAGATTGTTTGCCCAAAAAATGCACACATTTTTGGATTACGGTTTTGGAATGATATTTTATTGTTTTTCCCATAGTTTGGGATGTTTATTATTGAAATATTAATATATATATATAGTAATTATTGATAGTATTATTTTTCCAGACCTATCCACGCAAAGGAGACTCGGCCGAATTTTTTTGTAAATTTAGGACGTAGAATTTTTTTGTAGAAGTTGAGTTATTTCAAATTTTTGTTAAACTTAAATATGTAAGTTAAATTGTTGTAAATTGACTATTTTGATTAAAATATACTAAATTTCTTGATTCCTTCTTGTTACTTTTCGAGGACGAAAGTTTTGAGTGGGGGAGGTTGTATTGACCCATATTTTTGATAATTAAAACTATTAAATTTAATAAGATTTTTGGAATTTAAAATTGTAAGAAATCAAAATTTATGATTTATAAATGGATAAAAATTATTAGAATATAATTTAATAATGTTGCTGGAATGAGATTGACAACTGTTTAATGTAATTTCAATTAATGGTAATAATAAAGGTTAATAACGAATAAAATAAATGTTATATAAAACAGGAAAATCAATGTTATTTAATTGGTATTAGTTTTAATATTTATAAGTAAATTTATAATCTTTGTTGTAAACCATAAATGTATTAATGTGTTTAAATAATTTAATTGTAACAACTATTCATTCTCATCTTATTATTAAATCTGTTTTAGAAAAAATTTCGGGATCGATGAAATTAAATGTAATTAAATATTGCAATAATATAAGAAAAGATGTTAATTGTAGAGTTTGAGTGAAATAAAATGGAAACTTATGTTAATAAATAGATTACATAAGGTACCGTTGATTTAAAATAAGAACCTGTAAGTCAAAATAATAGAATTTAGTGAAATTTAAAATATAATAAACTAGAGTTTTATTACTGTTGTAATTTAATGTTGTAATTAATTTAATACGTAATCCTTGAAATTGACATGGAAAATTGAATTTCAAAAGATCATTAAATTTCTATGTAATCAAGAATGATAAAATGGTTGACTTTTAAATTTGAATTTAAAAGTGATTAAATTGATTTTAAAATAATAATTTGTTTAATTAACGTGTAAAATTAGCCTTTTAGTCACTGTCTCGGATTTTGACGAAATCAGTTTCGTCGGATCCGTAATAGTGAATTATTATAGGATTTCAAGCTTCGTAGCGACCGGACTTACCATTTGATCCTGCGAGCTCGAAACATGTAGAAATTAATTGAAGAAATTTAAATGAATATAAATTGATTTTAAGAGAGAACTTCTATATATGATAGAATTAGGATTTGAAACTAGTTTTATTGAGTATAAAAATATTAAAAACTTATATTTCGAAATATAGGATGATTTATTTTCATTTCGGGAACGAGACGGGCTTTTCGGGTCTTTTTTATCGCTTTGGCCCAATTGATCTTATCCATCCATTCTTTTCCATCTCTACCTTTATATATGTTTTTATAAACCCTAGTAGCTTCTATTTTAATTTCTATACGTATTTCTAATTCTCATCTGCTCCTTCCCAATGGCAGATATCTCAAAACCCTTAATTACAATTCCAAATCAAATCGAAAAATCCAAACTGCTCTAATCCTGTCATATAATATATCACCATGAAGCTCTTGACAACCTAATCTACGTCTGCAATTCGTTTTTCGATTGGAGGCACTATTTTTCCAGAATTGGGCGAAATAGTCATGGTCATTCATTCTAGGGTTTGGTTTAACGGTGGATTTGCAATGATTCATCGACCGAGAGGTACTACGTCATAGAGGGTGTTAAGGGGGTGTCAATAGTGGAGTCGAACATTGCATCGGTACCTAGATTCCACTGAATTGACGAAGAAGGAGGCATGGTGGTGGGGGCTTATTTCGGCGAGTTGGAGGGTCGCGCGTCCATGCTCAGGCGTGGCCCGGGGAGGCCAAGGTGGCGCGATGGTCAATCTGGGTAGTGACACTTGTGGTGGCAGTAGTAGGCGATGGAAGATGGCAGCGATAGGTGGTAACATGTGCGTTGCATGTCTGTTAGGTTTTGAGAGGTTCGCAAATAATAGTTTTACGCTTTGACTTTTTTAAGTTTAAATTTAAAAACTTCTAACATTCATAACTTTTCCATACGAACTCGGATTCGCACGCGGTTCCTTCCATTGGGATCGTATCACAATTTCGGAAAATAGGAATTAGGTTTGGTTGAATTTAGAGACTGTTCAAATTTTAGGCTTTTAATGGATTTTTGAAGGACCTGAAATCAATGTAAGTGATTTAACCCACTCACGCAATATTAAATCTTCTTATGTTAATTGAATTAAACTATGAAGTGATAAGAAATTTATTAGTTGTTGTTTGGTTTTTTAAATTGACATTTTAATTGAAACTGAATTTTACATTGAATTAAATTGACATTTAAATTAATATTGCATTTAATTTCTAGTTAACATTGACAATTGATAATCGGTAACTATTGTGATATATTGGTTGATTTGGATGTTAATTGTTATTGTAAGCCTATTAATTGATGATGGATGTATGGTTGTTTTTTTATTTATTTGGCATATTCCTAGTATTACCTATTATTTATTGACATCATTTATATTATCATTTGAACCATTGGAAATGAATTAAGAAATAGGTTAAAATTATATATACCTATGACACTTTGATTTGGATTGAAATTATATATATCCATCCCTGAAATTAAAATTGAAATAACTGATTACTTAGCGATATGGTATAAAATTATATATGGACACCGGATTGGTTAAATTCAATGGTTTTAAAATCTTGATTTTTGAAATTTGATTAAATGATATTGTTTTAAAGGAAATAGATTATGGATTTGTATGAATTGAATTATTTCTAATTCAAACTCTAAAATGTTGAAATTGAAGTTGGTTAAAAGGTAACTGTTTTAGGAATTGAAATGTGAAGTATAATTGATATATGACTTCAATTTTGGATTTTAATTATTTTAAAGTTGAACCATAAATTGAACAATGAGATTTAATTTGATTTAAGTGATTTAAATCATTAAATTGAAATTGGAATCATTGAATCGAATCGTTGAATCGAATTTGAAGTTGAAAAATAATGTTTCTAAAATTGATGTTAATTTGAATTGAAATCAATTTATTTGAAACTAAATCAAAATTGAGTCAATTAAATTGAAGAATGAAAATTGAGCTTTGTTGATTTCAAATTTGGACATAGGCCAAGATTTGTTGAAATAGAAAGAAATAGTTGATTTGATATTATTTTGAAAATAAATTATTTTAATATAAACTGTTTTAAAAATCATTTTTTAATACTCAAATTATTCTAATTTTCCAAACTATTTTACTATATAAACCATTTTCAATACTCAAACCATTTTATATTAAACTGTTTTAAATCTCGAAACTATTTAAACTATTTATAAATATTCTATTTATAACTATTCAAACTCTTTTCTAAAATTTCAAACTGTACAAAGTTGAAATGTTTATATTTAAATTGTTGATTTAAATGGAGTGTGGTTAAATGAGGTTATAACCTAAGTTGGAATTTGAAGTGATATTTTCAAGTGGAAATGACATATGTAGTAAATATGATGCTTTTAAAATAAAGGATATTTTAATGTGATTATGATATTTTGATATCAAATATGAATCGGTTTCAAAATGTAAAAGAACCAACCGGTGTGAAAAATGACGTTTGGTTGTTAAAGAGACCGAGTCCTCTTATTGGCATACTCTCTATCTATATTGAAACCACTTTAACAACTATGTACTTGGTGGATTATCCAGAATGAAGTGGTTGGATTTGGTGAACGTATGCTGGATTTGAAGAAAGAGAACAATGATGGATGACCCCTACACTTGTGCCAATTTGAAATGACTAAAATAGGACAACTTGTCTGGGCCAAGTGGGCTAGCTACCCCTAGCGGACACACCTCTTTGTATAGCTATATTGATTTTGACTTAATCGGTGCACTTTGATTTGATTTTGGGGGTGTTGGACGTGGTGAGTGGTCATGGGCACAATGAGTTACCACCAACCCAGTGATCCGAACTAGTAATATCCGACCTTGGGCATTGCCCCACGTGCCTAATCATACTTTTGTCCTTATACGCACCCACTACGATTTTGTTTCAGTATGATACCCATAGGGGACCCACTGGCTACCGACGTTATTGATTGTGTTATACGACATACATATACTACCTTCTTAAAAATGGGTTAAGAGGGATTAATGTAAAGCCTTAACGCTAAAAAAAATATTTATTTTATTGATAGACACAACATATATAGCATATCTTACTACATATAGATAGTTTAACGGATCCTTAGGAGACATCTCTTAGGTTATCACACCCATGTTCTACACTTAATAGGAGATGGAAAATCCTGTAAACATCTCTGAAGCTATTACACTCATATTTACTTGTTGATTTTACTTACATTAGAACTTTTAGTTTTGACTTGAGTGTTTTGACTCTTCATTACGCTTGGGTCTGCCTGAGCATCACAGTATTTGAAGACACGATTCCCTAAAGATAAAATGGAGTAATTAACTATTATTATTTCACTAAATTATTTTGGTATGTTTGTGGATTGTATTCTGATTATGTTGTAAAAAGTGTTATCAAATGTATATTGTAAAACAGCTTCATGAACTTTTTATTTGATTGTATATTTTTGTCATTCTGCTGCAAGATTTTGTGTTTTGTTTTCTTCTTTTCCCTTATTTTCTTATTAAATCCCATTGACAATCCTCCCTTTTGAATGGTAAGAGTTGGGCATGTATGGATTATTGTCGATTTAAACCACACAAAAAGGTGGGTCGTCACAGTGTAGCTTTTCGGATGAAATTGAGTGGGAGCTATTCCGAGATATATTAACATTTCTCGAATAAAATAATTAAGGGTGGCATGAATCCTGCCCAACACATTAATTTATTGCATATTATATACCCCTCCATGGCAAGTGAGATCTATCATTCATCGAAGGAGCCAGGACATCTTCAAATGGAACCCGTGTTTGGAACATAGCCTACAAAGGGCAGCCTCACCAATTTTGGAGGCTTAAGAATCTACTGGGTAATCTAAGAGAATGATGCTTTCTACAGTGTCGGGTGCAGGACTTGCATCCTTCGTCGGGAGGGCGGGAACATCAGAAAAAAGGATGGCTAATGGGCCAGAAACTTCCTTTTTTTTAGTCTAATGACTAGGAGAAAGCTTGTCAGATATAGTCGTCGAACTCGACTTTGCTTCAAGATTGCTATGCTGCGAGGCTGGTCCAGAAGTCATTGCCCCTAAATTCTCTAGGTGTTTGTAGTCCATGTTAACTATATTCACTAAGCAATCGAGATTAGAAAGTTTTTCATGTTCCCCATGCTAATTGTGAGCTAGTGCGGTGTAATGTGGTGTATAACAGAAATAAATAGCTTTAAATAAGAAAACAAAGTTAAATGACGAGACTTTGGATTCCGACCAGGGCGATCATCATCGATGACCGTTTCAACTGGTAAAGAGATTGATCATTGTAAAAGCTTTGGGATCGACTATTGGCATATCAAAGCGGTGGCAGGTTCATGTGTTAAGTTTTATTTCATGTTGAAAGTTCCAAGGATTTGATTGTTCAATCTCAAGTTCAATAGTGAATATGTAAGTCTTGTTGCTCATCATCACCATATGTTCAAGTTTATTGAGGTGGATTAGTAGTAATTACTTAAACAAGTAAGTTTGGACTAGGTTTCAAGTTCAAAGAACCACTATGCTAATCCCCATATATTGATCCCTACCCTGAAGCATTACGACCGATCCCTCTCTCCAAACATAGGACGTCGATGCTTTTCCTTCTACAACTATACCAAATCCTAATCCTACTGATCCCTACTTCTCTTTCACAAATAATAATAATCCCTCTACTTCTTCATCTTCCAACAAACTTTCAACACCAATCCTCCCATGTAGGTCCACTCAACCGATCCCTCCAACTATGTTGTTTTAACCATCCTTCCACCAAACTTCCATACCGACCCCTCTCCCGCGTCATCAAACGAGGGATCGTTATATCTACGCCATACAACATATCCCAAGTGATCCCTCCTCTTCTCTCCTTTCTTCTTCCTCCTTGCTCATTCTATCGAGCCTAGTCACACTCCACAACTCACCTCCTCTAGGCCACTTCAACCACCATTCTATATTTCCATCAAACGCCATCATGATTGCCAATGGCATAGAATACGTTATCCCATCATAAAATCAAAAAGTATAAGTTAAAACTTACCTGTGTGAGTATATGGGTTAGAGTATTGGCGAGTATTTGGAGATATTCGAAGTGGAAGGTGAAAGAGGCGAGTTTAAGGGACAAGTTAGATTGTAGAAGTATTTCACGCTAAAGGTTGGACGGTTCGGTTTTGTGAATGGAGCAAGAGGGTTCAGTGCAAAGGAAAATGTTTGGAAAATAAGGCAAGTGGAGTTAGAAAGGTAGAATGATAGCTTATATAAAGGAAGAGGTTTCGGCATGAAAAATAAGGGAAGATGGATCGACAGGCAAGGTGGAGGATCATCATGGAATAAATGAAAAGGGGGTTTGATGCAAACTTCCTACATGAAGAAAAGGGAAAGGGTTCAGGATAGAACATGTCGACCCATGCAAGCATGAGGAAAAGGAAGAAAGGGTTCGACTAAGCATATGCCGATCCATATAAAAAAATAGAGAGCGTGGGATTGACCATGGGTATGTACTTAATTAAGTATAGGCATGGAAATTATAAAAAGCATGTACTTACAAAATGTAGCGAAACTGGTGAGGATCCATGAACGTACAAGCCAATGACAAGAATGCATAACGTGCACGTGTATGACCTAAGTATTTAAGTTTTGAAATCCGCAGAAATTGAAATCAAACCTAAACCTCTTGAGTTCAAGGCTAAACTAGATAACCAAAGCTTGTTAGTCTTGTGGAACCGGACTTACATACATCAACTGATGGAATATAACCCTGGATTTATGCTAATGGAAACCGACCAAACGTCGTGACACGAATGAGAAATAAAGCACCATGGAAAAATAATTTGGCAGATGGACAACAACTATGCAGAAAACTGGACGGATTTCATTTCGACGATTCTAGTTTGCTTCATTTCAAAGCACATCATATTCATCACAAGATGTAATTTAGGAGGCATGTGTTATCCAGCGTTTTAACCCGACTATGTTGTACCGACTGCACAAGTCAGATTCAAGTGCAATCAAGGTCGATGACTTCAGAGTGATGATTGTGGGGCCCATAAGTCAGCCACAGATAGTAATATAAAGTCTGAGTTGAATGGGATCGATAAATGTGCAACATAGAATGTTCGAAGTGTGGAATATGCTCTAATGCATAGAAGGGATCGGTATAAATTGGACCCAACCAAAGGGATCGACATGTTTCAAGGCATGAGAGCATTCTTGTAGAAAATAATCAATATCCCACGATCTACAAGTCCAGCGCATATAAAATTTAGAGAGCAAGACATAGGGACCCTAGGGAAATACCCTAGGGATCGCACCTAAAAAGGACCAAGTTTGAGGGATCGATATACAACCTTAAGAAGGAATCGGCAAAAAGTTGCGTGCAAGCCATGGTGAATCAAAGTCAAGCAATAACTCGAGCTCCACCGATCCAAATGACATGAAATTTGAAGGCTGGATATATTTCTACATGAGGAAGCTACCATAGGGACCGTTCCCCAAAATTCAACCAAAGAAGGGATCGGTACCAATCCCTTCTCTTTGGGAATTAGGCTTTGCGATCCTCTAGTGGGCCATGTGGTTGTAATGGTCTTTCGGTCGAGTTTCTAGAGAGAAAGCTGGCAACGTCCATCTATAAATACCAGCTTTATTGTTAATTTTGGAGACTTTTATGCTACTCTTTACATTATATTCTTGTTAACTAAGGATTTTGGTCCTATCCCTCTTGTACTCAGATTATAAAGAAATTAATAACGCAATCTATTCAAAGCGGACGTAGGCAAAGAATGTCGAACTACTATAAATCATGTGTGTGTATTTTTTCTTCATTATCATCCACTGTTTCCATTTTATCCTTCATTTAATTCTCTTCAAAAAGTTTCTATTGAGTGTTTGCTCCAATTTCTAGAGCAAACAATTTGTATATATTTTATGCATATCACTTTAGATAAAATGGTTAATAAATATTTATATCAAATATTTCTATCTTTTTTTTAAAAATCATATCCATTTATCATAAAAGACGGATTTATTTTTAAGATTTTAAAAATCTTTATCGAAAGTTCAAAAATCTCTATTTAATATAGAACTATAATTTATAGCCTCTAAAAATCATAACTTTAATGTTATTTAAATCAAACTCCTTCTCTTGGCAATTCAAGGATTATTATTATTATTATTATTATTATTATTATTGTATATATTGTCGAAAATCACTAAAAATCTTTTGAAAAACTAGTTCTTTATATTATAGTATTTCAAAATGCTAAAAATTATGACCCGGTGCTGCTATAGCATTAAATAGGGAAAAAAAATCATCCATGTCATCACTTACGGCATCCAATATTATCATATATCAAATTATATGAAAAATAAAATTAACAATGTGAGGAATCCTGCTAGATCCCCCCAACCTACCCCCCTTCCCCTCCCGTACCACATACAGTATATAACCAAATGATATAAATCAAATGCTTTTAGGCGAGATCATATACAAAGGGTCATTTATGCTTACATGGGAATGTAATAGGGTCTCATCTGCTCTAAGGGCGGGAATATATCCAATCCAATAATATAAAATAGTAAATCATCCAAATAGTCAATAACAATCAACAATAAAGTATCCACACATCTTGTAAATAATTTATATTGATTATATAATATTTCTGATTAACCAAAAGGTGAGATTAACTCATATTGATTCCAGTAGTCGCCAAAGCATTCCATTTTGAATTAAAATTAAACGAACGTTCAATTCTAACCTAAATTTCTATGATCTCCAAATCTAACCAATCCAACTCCATAGCGTAGAATTCATCATATGATCGCAAGCAACTTATCGCGTTCAATTTGGACCTTATATGAAAAGATTATTGCATTTATAAGATAACGATTTTAAATTTTATTTAATTACACGATTAATTTTTAAATTTGAAACCAAATCAAATCTGGCTGCATGTTTCTTCTCCCTCCATAATGCTTACTTCTTTATCCAGGTATCATGAATTCCCTTCTTCTTTTTTCATACACGAAGAAACAGTCGGGGCCGCTATCGTTGCCACGTTGGCTCGCCATGCTACCATTCACCATTGTCGACCCCCGCCCATACCTGCACCGCTCGAATTGACCCTAACCCGAACCAAATTTCGCCAAGAATATGGCTGATTTTCGACATCCACACCACACTATACGGCAATCCAACCATTGAATAGCCTTGCCTTTTCGAGCTTTCCAAGTTTGTAGTTGAAGTCATTGGCCAATTTGGCCTCTAGAGGCTCTGTTGATTGTTAATCATTTGATGGAGCTATTGTTTTAATGGTAGTTGAAGCCAATTAGGGCTAGGGTTTACAAAAGTAGAAAGTTAATGTCCTTGTATAGTAAATTTTACCAAACATTATTCACATATTAAAATTTTGAACTCCAAACAAAGCTTGCCGCATGACGTTCTGTATGTTAACCCCATTCCGGATGCAATGGTGTAACATCCCGCTATTTCAAACCATTCGCATCCACACATATTGGACTTAAATTTCTCAAATTATCAAATTATTAATTTAAATTTAGCAAAACTCAGCATATACAGAAATATATATATATATATATATATATATATATATCATAGAATCACAGATGCAGTAATATAACAATAAGCAGCGGAAAGGATAAATAGTAGTACATGAAGCTACTATATAAACAATAGAGTTTGAAATAAAATACAATAGAATATCTCAAATGCAATGTAGTCTCGAATACAAACAGATGATAACTCTGAACAAAACAACTTGATAGCTGAACAGATAAAGATGGATCTCCAAGTGAAGCTCCAATTCCAAAGGTGAGTCTCAAACGCTGTGACACTCAGTCTGACCCTAGCTTAAAGCAAAACACAAAACACTCGAGTCAGGATTAACATTCTTATATTAATAAATTCTATTCAAGTGAAATGTCAACTAAAATACAAGTAACTTAGAGGATGTTTGGGATTTCTATCCTCTAAGGATTCGTGGAACTATCTTCTATGTAGTAATATATGTTATTATAATATGTCTATAGTAAAGTAAAAGTATCAAAATAGCGTTAAGGCGTTACCCATATCCCCCTAAACATATTTTATATATTCCCATAGTCAATACAGTACCGCAACTCCCCTGTAACTTGAGGGCTATCAGAGAGCACTCCATAGGTATAGTACAAAACAAACTTGTAGAAGGCGCGATAGGGCATGCGACAAGGCACTAGAGGCAATGCCAGGGTAGATATACCGTTTTCGGATCCGGACTGGTGGTAACGCATAGCAGCTACAGCCGCCCACCTCATGATACACTCCCAAATCAAAGGGTGCACCCAATCAAATCACAAAAGCAATAGAATGCTATCGAGAAATGTGCCCGATCGGAGGAATAACCTCAATTGACCCGGCATGGCTCCTGTTTTAGCCGCATCAAGCTGACTCACGGGAGACAGGGCTTTGTAAATATCATATAGAATCGTCACCAAACCATCGTACTTCATTCTGGAATCTCCACCATGTACATAGTTGTTAAAGTGGTTTTCGGTATTGGCAGAGAGTATGACAATATCCGATCCCAGTCTCTTTAACAACCAAACATTATTATAACACCGTGGTCATTTCAAAATATCATACCTCGAAATCATGTCAATATGATATCATTTTTCACTTTAAATAGATATCCATTTCCAAAAATCATAGCACTTTCAAAGTTATAACACTTTCGAGATTAGAAACATGAAATTATAACACTTTGGAAAATAATTACACTTGATAACATAATACTTTTAAATTCATAACTTTGAAATCATAACTTCCACCAATTAAACGGTCTAGATTTCAATAATAGTAAAATAGTTTATAAAATAAAATAGTTTGTATAAAATAGTTGTAAGTTAAAATAGTTTGTATCAAAATAATTAGTATATTAAAATAGTTTATATTAAAATAATTTATGAGGTAAAATATTTATATATATATATATATATTAAATATTTCATATAGTAAAATAATTCCCTCAAATTTCATAAATCGATTCAAATCAATTCGAATTCCAAAAATTCAAATTTAATTCAAGCTCAATTCATCAATTCAATTCAATTCAGTTTCTAAATATACCATTTCAAATTACATCGATTTCAAATAGAGATTAAACCACAAAATAAACCATTTCAATTTCAATATATTTCAAAGCTTTAATATTCAACATTTCAAAATAAAATTTGATAATTTCATATATATCACAATTTAACTTCATTATTATTTATTTTTGAAATATTCAGTTAATAAATCCAATATCATTTAAATTAAACCTCAAATTACAATAAACTACATATTTCCGTCAGTTTATCTAAACTTGAAATATTCATTAAATCGCCATAAACAAAAATCAAGTTATAAAATCTTATCCTTTAAAAATATGAAATTCAATAAGTTTCAAATCGATTTAATTAAATAAAATTCTTAACTAAATACAATTTCAAATAAATTTAAATTTATCTTTCTCATCTTAACTTATAAAAATCATTATAAAAAATCTATTTTAAAATAAAATTTTAAACAAATACTTAAACATATTTTGTACAACTAAATCAAACTTTATTAAATTAAATCTTATTATTAAACTTATTTAATTTTAAACTAGTTTATATATTTTAAAATAGTAAAATTATAAGTAAATTCTACAATTTTAAAAATTCAACTAACTTATAATTTTAAAATTTAAAAGCATATAATTTTAAAAAATCTAAAATTTAAACCTTTATAAAAATACATTTAGATAATATCTTAAAATCCATATTTATTAAACCATATATTTCTTTCCAAAACCATAGAAATCATTTTCAAAATATTTATATATAGACGAATGGTATCTGTACATAATTTTCTATCTTACGGTCAGGTGATATGTTTATCATTTCAATCCGTAATTTAAATATATATGGGTATATATCATTTCAACCCTCAATCCCAAATCCAATTCAAATGAAAATCGCTTGGGTTTATCATTTCAACCCATAACGATTTTCTCCTATTCTATAGATCGTTTGGGTATGTATCATTTCAACCAATAAGGAATTCTATACTAATAGGGAACTTGTAGAGTGATAACAGATATAATAATAATATATCAGGCATACATCATCAATATAAATGACAAATAATAGTGTCAGATGTCATAGGTGAACTGATATAGATAATAGCATATATAAAGCAATGTAAATAACTAACAGTAGCATATTTCAATTATCGTTTCAACTGAAATCAAATTTAATATATATAAGAACGTTAATCGTGAGTGATTTCTCACCTTCTAGGCTAGAGATGATAGATAATGAAATTGAGTTACGAAGTGCAGCACGACTTCCAAAGCAAAGCAAGATTGAATGAATTAGACGAACAAAGCTGGTAATAAGGGATCGATGAAACAATTAGAACCAATTGATATAATTTGAACTAAATATATATATAAACTATTATTATTAAAATTAATATTTTTCTTAAAACCAGTATTCAAATTAAATTACATATTTAGATTGACACATATATATATATATATATATATATATATATATCACATGTAACGTACCAAAACAACTACTAATGTATATACAATAGCTTATATATATAAAATAAACTTTTATAAATTTTTATATTGAAACTCAACATGCAAAAACTAATAAAACTAATAATCTGATATACCATATATAAACATGCCATTTATAAACTGTATGAACTCTATAACTTTAAAACTTTATAACATTATATATTTTGTATATCTATATATGTGATAACAGCTTTATATAAAATCTTATACAACTTATACACTGAAACAGTTAATATATACGAAAGCTTATAACTGTATAAACATATATTTTATATAGCTATTAAAACTTGTACAGTTTAGTATGGTATATATATAACCAGACTTCATAATATAGCCTACATACTACAGACTATTATATACTATGTATACTAATATATATGCTTTATTGCGAACTTCCAAAAATCAGAAAATATACACACATATAATTACTTATAACAAATCTATGTATTAAATATAATAGAAAGCAGGCAAAGTAAACCATCTCAGATTTATATATATAACAGGTATATGTATGACCTGTAACAAAATATATATACACTTCCAACAAATACATAGCAATAGCAAATCTCATGACAATAAAACTGTAGAGTAGAATATAAATATATGAACAAAGTATGGAAGCCACAGACATTTATAAGTATAGAGTTACAAATATTAAACAGCAAACAACTTCACAATATATATAATTGTATATACAACCTTGTACATATATATATTGCATTTTTAATACTTTAAGGTGACAGTTTACTAAATCATACATATGTAAAATGTTATATATAACACACTTACATATTATCAAACCGATTTGTACCATACAAAAAAATATACAGTAAACACATACATATAACACTATATATATGTATATGTATATGTATATGTATACCAAAAGAAAAGAGGAAGGCTCCGCACAACGAGATAGAAGGGAGCATATTAGCCATTGGCTACAGAGGCACGATAATCAGTCAAGGAGGAGATGCAGTCGATATGCACTGTAGGTTCTTATCTGATGCAGCCCAGCCTGATTCAAGTCGTACCAATTCTTTAGGTCGCTCCAATGCAGTACAAATTGAAGAGATTTTAGGTCGGTTGCGACCTAGTGAAGATTCACGAGTTAACGAGGGTCGGTTGCGACATAGGAGAGATTCGCAAGTTAACAAGCAACATTCTTTAGGTCGGTTGCGACCTAGTAGAGATTCGCGACCTAGCAAAGAGCGCTCGCGAGTTAACGAGATAGGTCGCTTAAGCGAACTACGACCTGGCAATGGAAACAAGTTAAGTTTAGGTCGCGAACGACCTAACTCTCATATGCCGCTTCTTTAGGTCGTGAACGACCTAATATTAAGACGCAAATTTCTCCACCCCAGCCAAGTCATAAGTCGGTCCCTCTCAAGTGCCGCCTTAGATCGTTCAAGTGATAGGTCGCGTGAAGATTTTCATGAAGCTTTGTTCTTAGGTCCCTGCTATTTTAGGCTGTGAGTCGTTATGTGTATATGTTGAGTCGTTTGATGTATTTTCTTTTTAAGTCGTGTGTTGCTTGTATATGTTGTTAAGTCGTTGTACTCAGGTCGATTACTATGTGTGATGAAACCAGTGTGTTAGGTCGGTGCCGACCCATGTTAGGCGTAGGTCGCTTAAACGACCTATGTTAGGTCGTGCACTATTGTTAAGTCGTGAGTGTGTGGTGTTGCAATAAGTTGAGTCGCATATTGATAGGTCGCTAGCGACCTAAGTTGAGTCGTGTATTGTTCGAGTTGTAACGCCTATAAATAGGCAAGGTGAGTCATTTGTAATGGTTGTTGATTTTTGAAACTTTGTTTGAGTGCTTTGTGCCTCTTTGAAATTGGTAGTTGAGTGTGATCTCCTATCTCCATTTTCGGTTATTCGAGTGTGCTCGAATCAACGATTGTTGAAGCCAATTCACGGTATCAAATGCGCTTGATCAACATTTGAAGAATTGTAGATCTTCTTTCACGGTATCGTGTGCGATCAACGTGTCGAAGATAGCTAGAATTCGGTATCTTTGTGATCAACGAATTTGGGCATTTCAGTATCTTCAATCCACCGTTTGCTACTTTTATCGTTTCATCTATTTTTCCGTATTTCCGCTGCGTCATTTTTGGTATCGGAGCTAGACTTAGCCAATCATAGCTAAGCCAAGTCTTGGAGCCAAGGAGTTTGAAGTTGAAGTTGTGCATAGCTTTGTTTAGAAGTGTAGGCCGAGCATCACTTTGTTTTCAAGCCGAGAATTGAAGTGTAGGTCCGAGAGTTGAAGTTTATTTTGAAGTTTTTGAAGTTGTGTTTGATTGTTTGATTTGACAATGCCTCCGAGGAGAGCTAACCGCCATCAGAATGTTGAAGCGTTGTATAGAAGAGAAGAAGCCGAGCAAATGGAACAACGTATCAATGAGAAATTTGATGAAGGCATTGGGAAGTTAGAGAAACTGATGATTGACATGAATGAAGGTCAGAGAAGAAGGTCGCCAATCTCGAACCATGGAGGAAACCGAGTTTCTCCATCGGTTACGGAAGCGAGGAGGGTGTCACCATAATCTTTTAGAGAAAGAAGAGAAACGTCAATTTCATCGAGAAGAGATCACCATGAATATAGACATGAAGAGAGAAGAACTCCACGTGAGTTTGAAGATGAGCCATATCGAGATGAAGAGAGACATAGTAGAAGAGACATGCGTGATCGAAGGGATGTTGTGGGTCGAGATCGATATAGACATACATTGGATTTTAATGAAGAGAGTGATAGAGCTAGCATTTATTATCGAGATCGAGACCAAGTTCGAAACTCGTACCGGGATGTAGAAGATGACCGACGATGGGAGTCGGGTATGAAGATGGAAATTCCAGAATTCAAGGGTGGAATGGTTGCAGAAGAATTTTTGGATTGGTTGTCTAATGTTGAAGAGGTCTTTGATTTAAAGGAGGTTCCCGAGAATCGAAGAGTGAAGTTGGTTGCTGCTCGTTTGAGAGGTAGAGCTATGGCGTGGTGGTAGCAAACCAAACTTACACGAGAACAGATGTGGAAGTCGAAGATTGAATCATGGGAGAAGATGAAGAAATTGATGAAAGCTACATTTTTACCTTACAATTATCAATCACTTATTTATCAAAGGTTGCAGAATCTGAGGCAAGGGACGAAGACTGTTAATGATTATGCTGATGAATTTTATCAACTGATTGCTCGAAATGATATTATGGAGACGGAGGAACAATTGACTGCTAGGTTTGTTGGAGGGTTGAGGATGCAGATTCAAGATATGGTGAATATGTTTGATCCTAGAACTGTAGCAGAAGCACATCAGAAAGCGTTGGCTTGGGAGAAGTAGGGAAGACGAGGAGGTGGTGTGTTTCCAAGTTCCAATACTAAGAACAAAGGTGCTAGTGGGAGTTCCAATGTTTCTAAAGCTGTCAGTAAACCAGTCGTGAATGAAGTCACGAAGGCGAAGGTCAACAACAGTTTCAAGTGTTATAATTGCCAGGAAGTGGGTCATAAGAGTAATGAATGTCCGAAGCCAAAGAAACGAACTATGATTGCTGAAGTTGAAGGCGAAGATGTTGGTGAAACTTATTCTAGTCCAGCTGAGGAGGAAGAACGGGATGTTGCGTCGAGAGATGAAGGATGTAATCTGATGATAAGGAGGTCTTGTTTTACACCGAAGCAGGAAGAAGAAGCTAGTTGGTTGAGGAGTAACATCTTTCAGTCAACATGCACTATTCTGGGGAAGGTGTGTAAATTTGTGATTTACGCGGGAAGTTGTGACAATATCATTTCTACTGAAGCTGTGAGAAAGTTGAAGTTAAAAACGGAGAAGCATCCAAATCCTTACAAGTTAGCATGGTTGAGAAAAGGAGGAGAAGTGAAGGTGGACAGGCGAGTTCAAGTTCTATTTTCTATTAGGAAGAAGTATAAAGACGAGATCTGGTGTGATGTTGTGGAAATGGATGTTTGTCACTTGCTTTTGGGAAGTCCATGGCAGTATGATCGAGCAGTGCAGCATGACAGTCGAACCAATAGCTACAGTTTTATGTTTGAAGGTGTTAAGATCATTTTAGTTCCAAAGAAGAGACAGCAAGGAGAGAGCAAATCAGAAGAGATTGAGGAACTGAAGACTTTTCGGACTTTGAAGGAATTCATCGAAGAAGTAGAGGAGAGTCCAGAGGTGTTTTTGTTGATTGGACATGAAGCCACTGAATCTGTTAAAGTTCCAGAGGAAGTAAAGCCGGTATTGGAAGAATTCAGAGATGTGTTTCCTGAGGAGTTACCAACGGAGTTACCACCGTTGAGGGATATTCAGCATCAGATTGATCTTGTACCAGGGGCAGTATTACCACACAGGCCACATTACAGGATGAGTCCTAAGGAGCATGAGGAACTGAGAAGGCAGGTGGAGGAGTTGTTAGAACAGGGGCGTGTTCAGGAGAGCTTGAGTCCTTGTGCAGTGTCAGCCTTATTGGTACCAAAGAAGGATGGTTCGTGGAGAATGTGTACGGACAGTCGGGCTCTAAACAAGATCACTGTGAGATACAGATTTCCTATGACGAGGTTTGATGATTTGATTGACCAGTTGAGTGGAGCTGTTGTGTTCTCAAAGATTGACTTGAAGAGTGGATACCATCAGATTCGTATTAGACCGGGTGATGAGTGGAAGACTGCTTTTAAAACCAGGGAAGAACTATACGAATGGTTGGTTATGCCGTTTGGCTTGTCAAATGCTCCTAGTACTTTTATGAGGGTGATGAACCAGATTTTCAGACCATTCATTGGGAAGTTTGTAGTAGTTTACTTTGACGATATTTTGATCTATAGTGGGAGTATGGAAGAGCATGTCCAACATTTGCGTGAAATACTGTTGATTCTACGACAGGAGAAATTTTATGCTGCAACGAAGAAGTGTGTGTTCATGACGCACAGTGTTTTGTTTCTGGGATATGTTCTGTCAAAGGAAGGCATTCAAGTGGATGAAAGTAAAGTGGAAGCTGTCAGGAGTTGGCCGAACCCAAAGACGATTACTGAAGTGAGAAGTTTTCATGGATTGGTATCTTTTTATTGAAGATTCATTCCACATTTTAGCAGTGTGATGGCACCTGTGACCGATTGCATGAAAGGGAAGAAGTTTGCGTGGTCAGAGGAAGCAGGGATTGCTTTTGAGAAAATCAAGACACTTTTAACGCCAGCGCCAATTCTAGTTTTACCGGATTTTCAGTTGTTGTTTGAATTGCACACTGATGCTTCGAAAGTTGGGATTGGTGGAGTTTTGAGTCAGAAAGGAAGACCAGTTGCTTATTTCAGTGAGAAGTTGTCTAGAGCTAAGTTGAGATATAACACTTATGATGTGGAGTTTTACGCGATTGGTCAAGCTGTGAAACATTGGAGACATTATCTTTTTCAGAAGGAGTATGTTCTTTATATGGATCATGAAGCTTTGAAGCATTTGCAAGGGCAGGACAAAATTTCAGCTAGGCACGCTTCATGGGTCGCGTATCTACAGCGGTTTACTTTTGCTGTCAAGCACAAATCAGGGGTGACGAATCGTGTAGCTGATGCTTTGAGCAGGAGGAATCATTTATTGACTACAATGAAAGTTGAAGTGACGGGGTTTGAAGTACTTCCAGAGTTGTTTAAGGGAGATCCTTACTTTGCGAAGATTGTTGAGAAAGTCAAGGATGGGAGTTTTGATGAGTTCATGTTAGTGGATGGTTTTCTTTTCAAAGGAAATCAATTATGTATACCAGATTGCAGTTTACGGATGAAGATTGTGAAAGAATTTCATGAAGAAGGACACGTGGGTAGAGATCGTACATTGCAGTTGATTTCCCAATCTTATTTTTGGTCGTCAATGAAAAGAGAAGTTGAAAAGTTTGTGCTTAGATGTCATGTTTGTCAAGTTTCGAAAGGAACAGCTACAAATGCGGGATTGTATATGCCTTTACCTGTTCCTACAAAACCATGGGTAGATATAAGCATGGATTTCGTGTTGGGTTTGCCGAGGACTCAACGGGGAAATGACTCTATCTATGTTGTGGTGGACCGTTTCTTGAAGATGGTACATTTTGTTGCTTGTAAGAAGACGGCAGATGCAGTTCATGTGGCACA
Source organism: Allium cepa (assembly GCA_030765085.1). NCBI lineage: Eukaryota > Viridiplantae > Streptophyta > Magnoliopsida > Asparagales > Amaryllidaceae > Allium > Allium cepa. The sequence goes on from CM060928.1 coordinate 808,762,636, forward strand.
GTTGTTCTTTAGAGAGATCTATCGCTTGCATGGTTTACTAGAATCTATTGTTTCAGACAAGGATAGCATATTTCTGAGTCATTTTTGGCTGAGCTTGTGGAAGATGGTGGGAACAAAGCTGAATTTCAGTAGTGCTTATCATCCGCAAACTGATGGACAGACGGAGGTTGTGAACAGATCGTTGGGAAACTTATTGCGGTGTCTTGTGAAGGATAATCTGAAGAGCTGGGATGTGAAGTTATGTCAAGCAGAGTTTGCTCATAATAATGCAGTGAATCGTAGTACGGGTTTCTGTCCATTTCAGATTGTATACTCAAGCTTGCCAAAGGGGCCGTTTGATTTGACGATAGTGCCACAACCGAAGGGGACAGTTAAGCGAGCTGCTGATTTCGTTGATGGGTTAACCGAATGCCATAGAATCGTTCAGGAACGATTGGAGAAGACAAATGAGAAGTATAAACGATCTGCGGATCTGAAGCGAAGAAGTGTTGAATTTAATGAAGGAGATTTAGTATATGTTGTGCTAACGAAGGATCGTTTTCCAGTGGGAGCGTACAATAAACTTAAAGCTCGAAAGATTGGTCCTGTAAAGATTGTGAAACGGATCAACGAAAACGCTTACAGGTTGAAGCTGCCGGAGGATGTGTACACTTCTGGCGTGTTTAATGTTAAATATCTTATACCTTATTATGGAGATGAACAATCCAATGGGGAATAACTTTTAAATTTGAGGACGAATTTTTCCCAACCTGGGGAGGATGATGCAGCCCAGCCTGATTCAAGTCGCTCCAATTCTTTAGGTCGCTCCAATGCAGTACAAATTGAAGAGATTTTAGGTCAGTTGCGACCTAGTGAAGATTCGCGAGTTAACGAGGGTCGGTTGCGACCTAGGAGAGATTCGCGAGTTAACGAGCAACATTCTTTAGGTCGGTTGCGACCTAGTGGAGATTCACGACCTAGCAAAGAGCGCTCGCGAGTTAACGAGATAGGTCGCTTAAGCGAGCTACGACCTGGCAATGGAAACAAGTTAAGTTTAGGTCGCGAACGACCTAACTCTCATATGCCGCTTCTTTAGGTCGTGAATGACCTAATATTAAGACGCAAATTTCTCCACCCCAGCCAAGTCATAAGTCGGTCCCTCTCAAGTGCCGCCTTAGGTCGTTCAAGTGATAGGTCGCGTGAAGATTGCCATGAAGCTTTGTTCTTAGGTCGCTGCTATTTTAGGCTGTGAGTCGTTATGTGTATATGTTGAGTCGTTTGATGTATTTTCTTTTTAAGTCGTGTGTTGCTTATATATGTTGTTAAGTCGTTGTACTCAGGTCGATTGCTATGTGTGATGAAACCAGTGTGTTAGGTCGGTGCCGACCCATGTTAGGTCGTAGGTCGCTTAAACGACCTATGTTAGGTCGCGCACTATTGTTAAGTCGTAAGTGTGTGGTTTTGTAATAAGTTGAGTCGCATATTGATAGGTCGCTAGCGACCTAAGTTTGGTCGTGTATTGTTCAAGTGGTAACGCCTATAAATAGGCAAGGTGAGTCATTTGTAACGGTTGTTGATTTTTGAATGAAACTTTGTTTGAGTGCTTTGTGCCTCTTTGAAATTGGTAGTTGAGTGTGATCTCCTATCTCCACTTTCGGTTATTCGAGTGTGCTCGAATCAACGATTGTTGAAGCCAATTCACGGTATCAAGTGCGCTTGATCAACATTTGAAGAATTGTAGATCTTCTTTCACGGTATCGTGCGCGATCAACGTGTCGAAGATAGCTAGAATTCGGTATCTTTGTGATCAACGAATTTGGGCATTTCAGTATCTTCAATTCACCGTTTGCTACTTTTATCGTTTCATCTATTTTTTCGTATTTCCGCTGCGTCACTGTCCATAAGGAAGGTAGAGACTTGGGGTTGACCTACGAATGGAGTGAAAGGAGAGAGCGAAACAAGGCACAAAGAGGTGGTCAGGGGAAAAGCGAAGATGGGTTTGAGGTTTGCTAAGGTGGATGTGGGTCTGGAGATGTAGGCTAGGTGCGGGCTGCTCTGTGTGTGCCTAGGAGGAGGAGCTCGATGGTAAGGCTGTGAATATTGGCCGAGCTTTGGCTGAAACAAGGGGTCCGGGTCAAAGGCCGATGGTAAGGAAGCATACAACAGTAATGGCGACCATGGTTAGCCACCAGACTTTAGTGGAAAGAGGAACCGTGACCAACAAGAAAATGATGAAGTAACAGGAGGATTTACAATAGCCAAAGGGAATTGAAAGTAATTTGTGGAAGAAACAAGATGAAATGAACGGGGAGTTTGTAGAAGAAGCAAGATGAAATGAAACCATGCTAAAAACAACAAATGAAACAAAAAGACAAGAATAAAAATAGTCACAAGTATTACAGAAAATAAATGAAAAGCAGTGAATCGAACGACATGTCATAATGACCCTAGGAATTTAGACCATAAAAATTTAAATTTCAGAATATAAAGAGCAATTGGTTATTAACTATAATAGGTGGGCAAATAAAAAGACATAGAGAGTTTAAATGACTTAATTTTGGAACCGATACCGTGAATCATTCCGTCGATTTCGCCGTTCACCGGACGTCGCGGCACACGAATGAATATACTGCAGAGAAGCAAGATAAGACGATCAAAGCGGTACATAGATATCAGTGATAGGATCATCCGATCAAAATTCGATATTTGTACAGAAAAATGCTGCTAATCTGTCGAAAATAAGTTAAACGGGGCAATAGCAGTCCAAATTTGAAGAAATGAAATACGACGTCTCACTCAGAAGATGATTTACAAATTTATTGGATAAAGATATTTAGGTTTGGAAAGTATTTTATTATCATCAAATATTAACTGATTTAAACTTAAATAAAATTACACTAGAAAATAAACTTTCGTATTATTAATTGAAAATTTATCATTTGCTATGTTTAATTAGACGTATCCCAAATATCAAATTTTTATTTCAAAATTTAATTGCTTAAAATTTCTTAAAGGTTCAATTAAATACGTTATAAAAATTATTAAAATTTATGGGTCGTTACAAATGGAACTAGTATCGAGACCAAATTTCATCATATATAGAAGATAGCTTTTCAAAATCAAATTATATTAGTTTAAATTCCTTTATTTAATCTCTACGTGTTTCGAGCTCGCACGACCAAACAGTACGTTCGATCGCCACGAGATTCAATGGCATATAACAACCCACTATCATGGATCCAATGAAAATTGTTTCGTCGAAACCCGAGACAGTGCCCGGGAAGGCTTTTTTTACACGTTAAGTAAGACGAGTTATTTTCGAAATCGGTTTGATCACTTTCAATTCCAATTTAAAAGTTTACTATCTTCATTCATATTTAAATAAAATTTAAATCAACTTTTGAAACCATTCTTATTCATAAACAAGATTTAATTATTAAAAAAAATTGAGTATTAAATCTAACATTTTAATTATCGAATAAATTGCTATATTTGAAACCCAAGTTATTTAACTTATAAAATTAACCTTTTAATATTAAAAATCAATTAATTATTCCAAATTCAAATAATTGAAATTCTGGGTCGTTACATTTACTTTCTGCACAACCACTAAAATTTATACTATCAATTGACTTCTTCTCTATCCTCGTATCCCTTGGGACATATTAAATGTCCTACCAACAAAATCACCTAGAGTTATGGGAATCAAATATCAATTACACACTGTATAATTTGATAATTCCAACAGCTAATTAGAAAATATGCAAATAATATGAGTATGGATTACACAACATGATATAATAAAGGTGCATATGATATATAATTAAGTAAAATTAAAAAGCAATCTTAATGTATCACAAAATAAAAAGTTTGAACATATGTAATTATTTTCCCACTAAATTGAATTTTAGTGTAGTGATTTAACTGTAATTAGTTCTCCAATTAGTTTAAATTCAAGTTAAATGAAACTAATAACTATTTATTCTCATTGTCAATTGCATGGTATTATCATTTAATACAAACCTTTATATTTGAAGTTAGTTTACTTATAAAGGTTTTTCTTATTAACATCTCTAATCCAATATTACCGATAATAAACAAGAGTAAAATTTAGAACAACATAACTTCTAACTAACTTTGTAGAAAATAACAGATAATTACCTAATCTACAAGATCTTTAAAAATTGAATAAAGATCAACCTTAGATCTAATAAATTATGTAGAACTGAAGATTATTTGATGTCTATGTAGTAATAAACTAGTTATAACATAAAAAACAATTATAGAAAAAAATTCATGTTCTTACTCAATGAACAAAAATAAAATGAAATTTGATATAGATATAAACTTTAAGAGTACAAAATAGTTTAACTTTACCTATAACAGATTTTGAAAACAATAAAAGATTTTGTGGTGTCCACTTATTTATAAATAAAGTAATCCCTTATTAAAAAAGAAACGGACTCATGATGTAACGAACTAAAACAAAAATTAGAAGTAAACTCAACTTGTGGCAAAAAAAACCAAAGAAAAGATTTGAAATCAATAATTTAGAAAAAAAGCAACAAATTCAACATCCAACTAAATGAAAAGAAATATAACAAAGTAAAATTCAAATTTATTAGCTTATCTTAATGAAATCAAAGCAACAAGTTGAAAACTAAACTAAATGAAGAGATAAATAAAATATTAAACATTTTAATTGATCTCATTCAAATCAGAGGTTTCTCTGAAGGTCATTAAATAATGTTCCAACAAAAACATGACAATGAAAGTAAGGTAAGCACTCAATCACTATAAAATATGTATATATTCACAAGTAATTTAAGATAAAGGAAAAGTGAATAATTATTAGCGAATTAAATTGAATTCTAATCAAAATAAAAGAAATAAAAATCAATCAAAGTTTTTTGCAAAAAATTAATTTGGTTTAGAGAAAGAATATCGAACACTTTAGTGAAACTATTGAACGTAAGTAATAGATTACAAAATTTCTTGTATAAAAAATGAAGAGAACAATAAAGAACTATTGTTAGAATATAAATAAAAATCAAATATAGAATTATTGTATGAGGAAATAAGAATATTACAAGGGAATACATATGAAATAAAGAGATATATGGTATAAAAATAAGATTTTATTCTCAGAACAACATTTATAAATCCAGTAACCTACTACAAATAACCAAACTCATAATCTTATAAATCGAAACAAAAATCATAGGATGGCACAATTTAGGCATACAACCCAAAGGAAAGATTAGCAATTTTTAATAAAAGTAATAAATTCAACATCGAATTAAATGAAAAGACAAATAATAGAACACAATTCAAACCTTTAAATCAAGCTAGATCGGTCTAGCTAGCCAAAATTTTTTTTGGGGGTTTTGGATCTGTAACATTGAAAGCAAGGTAGAAATACAATGCAATACATCAACAAAATCAAAAATAATTTAAGATTATTACAAAGTTAAGAACTATTGGTGAATTGAATCAAATTCTAGTCAGAATAAGTATAAAAGACCTATCAAAATTTTTTTATCGGAGTTACCATGAAAATAAAATCAAAATCTCTTACCTGCAATCAAGAAAGATGACTGGAGTAACTTTTTTGGAAGAATGATATCTCCTTCCTGATTTTTCTGACCATGATTTATAAAAAATGACCATTTCTGATCAATGTCTTATTTTAAATACTATTTCTTTTAGTTCCAACATCAAGCCAACTCTAATTTATATTAATCGACATAAAATCAAACAAAAAATAATTTCACATCCAAAAGCATGAAGCATACCATATAACATGGAAGAGCAAATTCAATGATTACAGCCAAAAGATCAAATATTCCACTTGGATTCAAAGGGAAAGAACATAGGCTATGGAAGTATTTATGAATTTCAAATTTTATTTTAGAGAATAAGTTGAGAAAAAGAAAGTAAGAAGAGAAAATGAACATGGAATATTTATGGATAGTTGAAATAAAAAATGATTTATTTTAGATAAGAAGTTGAGAAAATTTATGTTGGATGAGAAAACGAGTGTGGAACATTTTGGGATAGTTGAAATAGAAAATGAAAGTGCATATATTTAACATATAATGGAAATTTAATTTGAAGCTTGGAATGGTAAGTAATTATTAAAGGAGTAAGTTGGGATTACGGGTAATAATGAAAGGGAAGCAAGAATATATATATATAGTCTCGTATTCTCTTTTTTACATAATATAATTGATAAGAATTGATTTGGATATGATCTAAAGATGAAACTGATTACATAGGATGAAATGAAATTAACCTAACCAAAATGAACACATCACATTAGAGTGTCTAATAAGTGTTCTCACACATCGAAGATAAACTATGAGTTTCTTATCCTTGTCAAGAATAGATAATCCTCAGTTGTTAATTAAGCCATTAGGACTATTGAATCTATGATATGGTGTGATGCGCAAATTTGAATAGGTTCCAAGTACATTATCAAAATATGATTTTAAAAGTTGTACTCAAAGAGATATGATCCATTGGTCGCAAATATTTTTTTAAGAGAATGACAAATGCAATTGGAATATAGTGAGCCACATTGATGAGAGTAATATGGTAAATTTTCAATTGTCGAAATTAGCGTAAAAGATTTATAATTTAATGTGCTCGACTTAGTTTGTATTTACTCATAAAATTATTGCTTAGTATGACTTTGTATCGACATGTATATGTTGAAATGGAAAATTCTAAATAATGATTTAGAATAAACTATTTGCACATAACAACCAAAGTGTCTTGAAGTTAGTGGGAGCGATATTTGAATTTGTAAGTTTTTGGATATGGTCTAAGAATAGATATAAAAGTGTCATTTAATAGGCATCATTTAACAAGTTTTTAGATAGAAATATAAAATAATTTGATTGTTAATCAAAATGCAAAAGAAGCGTGTACTCATAAGAAAGAACGTTAAAAGGCACATAGATATTTTTAAACCATAAGTAAACAATACACTGTAGATTGTTAACGATGTACTCGTGTCAAATTCAACTTTAGTTATTTTTATACTTGACATTGGATTTGTAATTGATGTCTTTTATAGTAAGCATTGGAGATAATAGGAATGTCCCAAATGATATGCAAGGAGACTGTATTAAAATGTTTGATACAAAACATATAAGATGGATTCCTTATGTATGGGTAATAGGAATTATCATACATGTCACGTTATCTATGATATCATGATTTGTTCAGGTATTTGATACATGAAAAAATATAAAACCCAAACAAATATCTCCAAATGGTTATTTGAGATGTTCTCACATATTTTTGAAATATAAGTGAGTTATCTATAGAAACAACGAACTCCTTATGAGGAATGTTTGGACTCAAACTTTTGTAAGTGATATTGAGTATATTATGCCAATAATAAATTCAAGTTAAAATATTTAAATTAGACATGTTCCAAATGAAAGACGATGGATAATTCAATAAAAAAGGCTAAGTACATCGCCTTGGATAGCACCGTAATAAAACAACATATATAAATATAAATGCACAAATTTAAAACTGAGTCGATGGTAATTCCAAATGTTGAGAATCCCATAACATTGTTATATGATAACAATGTTACGGTATAGTTCATAACAGAACTTAAAGCTCGTTATAACATATAATATCATAATCTCATAATGGAACGATAACATATAATATCAAAAGGTAGACAAACTTTCACTTTAAGATAGATAGCATTCAAGGATACTATTCTAAATATTATCATTAGCCTAGACAGTTATAACGACAAGCCCTTACAAATGCTAATATGTATAATATATTAATGTAGTGGAAATAAGAATACTACGACATGGGAACCATCCAGCTCATCTTCTTAGGCTCCAAATAAACATCAATGAAAACCCGTCTTTCTCAGACTACTCGAAAGAGCATGTGAGAAATTTAGGGAAAACAAAACCATGCATCAGACATGAGTTTGATATGAGACACTTAAGGAATATACGTATAGCATATAATGGTACTTTTGAGGACAGACTGTTACAACTGTCCAAGCCGATTATATTATTTAGAATTATTGCTCTGAAATGCTACGTATGTTGAAGTGATAGTTTGTGCTTTCTGTTGATATTATATGTTAACATTCCGATGTGAGATTCTTATTTTGTGTTCCTTCTTTCTTTTTCTGTTTCTTTTTCCTTTTGTTTTACCCTAAAAAAATTTCTTTTTGACACTTGGGTGTTTGGAACATGAATAATGTGGATGTATTAGTGTCGACATTTGAGGATCGAAAAGGAGGGTCATTACAATGCTATAGCGTATGTAAAAAAAATTTGAACAACTTCTGATGAGCATAAAGTTGTTTATCGATAAAACGATTCTTGATTACATTATCGATATTTCTTTTGAAGTGACTAATTTGTAAACATTTCTCTAAAATAAGTTTATCATCATTAGTTATGATTTAAAAGGGGATTAGCAAGGTTATTAAATCATTTTAATAACATTTGATCGGAGTTTCAAATATTTGAATGATCTAGATATTTAAATAAAAAGTGTTCGAAATTCTAGGTCGTTACAATTAGATTTAATTAAATGATATTTCTTTAGGATAAAATGGAATATTAACCCATGATGGGTTAGTATTTTTGGCTGTAACTAGGGTGATAAGGGGTGGCTCAAATAGGTTAGAGATGTTAGAATTGGATGGCTTATATAGTGAGGATTGGTATGAGATATGATCCATTATTTTCTCTCTTCCATCCACAATTTAAACACCTCTAACCCTAGTTGAAAATGTTCTTTTTGGTAGCCATTATTCCCATATAATGTTGGATAACTTCATCCCAAGGAGCTCAAGTAAATCCAACTCAAATCAATTCAAAAGAGGAGTGCTATTTGATAATCAAAGTTCTACGGTTCAAGGATTAAAGGTCTGCCTAATCAAAAAGCTTTCAAAGGAGAGAGAGTTCATAATTACAGGTTATGCTTCAAGACATTGGTTTTAGGTATGTTTTACTGTATTATGTAGTTTAAAATTTCTTGATAATAGTTTATTATTGATGTATATTGTTATTATATTGTTAGTTAAGTGACGATTCTTATATGTATCAATGTTGTCACATACTAGATTGGTTATATGTATGTAACTTTAAAAAAAAACCATTTTCACATATAAATCAAATATGCAAAGACGAATATTTTAATAACAATAATTGTTAATTTATGAATTAATATATACATATAAATATATCATTTATTAATACATATATGATGTGTATTTAATTATAACATAATTTCATGGTAATAATTGAACAAATATTTTTATACACGTATATATAGTAATTATAATTTTGACAGTTGTAAAATATTGTTAATAATTATTTGCTATTATTTAATATTATTAAATCAACATACTATATAAATGATTCATATAAAATAAAATATAATTTGGAAATTAACTTTTAAATTTTATAAAATTATTGAGAACTAAAAATCGTTTTTCTATTTTTAAAAATTATTACGACATAAGGTTTAGAAACAATTACTTAATCCAAAATAAATTTTAATCAAGAAAAATTATGAATTTTTTTCAAACATTAAAATGTCATATTAGATTTTCAAAAAATTTGAAATTTAACTAAAATGCCGTGAAAATATTATTTACTAATTTTAATTGATTTTCAATTAATAAATCAATTTATATATATTTTAACATAATAAAATTTTATTGTGTTGTGCATACAATATAAAACCGTTTAAAAAAATGTTTTTTAGTTAACATATATATAAATATATATGTTTAGATATAATAAATATGCCTATGAATAAATATACACACATTTATATACATATATATCTATATTATTTCAAGATTTTTTATATTATATACATATATATTATTTTAATATTTACTATAATAATGCACCATATATATAAATTATTAATACTTTACATATATGTGTATATATATGAATTTTACATAAACATATACATATACATATACATACACATATACATATACATATATGTTTAAATATTTTCATTCTTATAACATTATTTAAATAAAATTAATATATATATGTATGTATATGTAAATTTATAATATTTAGATAAATAATCAGTTCAAAGGCATACATATATTAAACAATGTACAATACATATTGGATGAGCAATCGTGTCTGTTGCGATGTAAATCCCAACATCTGTACATGAGCATGTTATATGTTCCACGAATTATCATGTTACATATGCTCACATATACATATATGTATATGATACATATACTTACATTTATATGTATAAATTATAAATAAAACGAAATTGTATATGATACTTTGTTTTGCCTGCAAAATTCTATTTAATTTATCGATTTAAATAAAGTAAGAGATTTCATTTAAATACAATTTAGAAATGTTTTAAATAAATTAGACTTCATGGGCCAATATAGATCCAATTAGGGAAAAAATTAATTCATCCATTGCTTCCACCATGGGCTTACCTATTTCCAACATGAGCCACAGGAAGCCAAGGGATAGTTTGTAGTAAGGAATTGTTACAACTGCCACCAGCCAAGTCCTATGGTTAGAGATTGTCCGATGCTTCAGAAAAGGCAACAACCTAGGGTTTTCGCACTTACTATAAAACCTCCCGCTTTTACAGCTGCAAAGGGGAAGCAAGTTCTTTAAGGTACATTATCTATTTATGGTATTCTTATTCATTTTTTTTGATACTAGTGCTTCACATAGTTTTATATCTCATAGCCTTGTTGATAGACTGAAACTAAAATAGTATGGCTTATGACTCTATTTGTGTGTTTAACACCATGGGAGGCTCAACCAAGCTTGGTATGATATGTTTAGGAATTCCAGTTACTTATCATGACCTACTTCTTCCATGTGATATGTATGTTCCTTGTTTTCTAGTATTTGATGTGTTACTTGGGATGAATTGGTTGTCTTAGAATTATGCAGTCTTGGATTGTACTAAGTGAAATATAGCATATAAGAGAGAAGATGGAAGTTTTGGCAGTGTCTTGTGAAGGGCCTAACTTGTTAATGAGTAGTTTTCTTTGTTCTCTTTGTGTGGCTGAAGTGGAGTTAGGATCGATTTTTGTTGTTTACGTGTTTGCGGATGTGTATGAGGAAGTTACTTGTTACCCACTCACCATGAGATTAAATTTCATATTAATTTTGTTCGAGATGCTAAACCTATTGTATTGCCTGTACATAGGCCGTAACCAAAGGAGAAGTTAGAGTTGGCTAACCAGGTCAGCGATTTGTTACATAAAGGCTTGATCCTACCTAGTTGATCGAATTAGGGAGTGCCATTGTCTTTGCTACGAAGGTGGACGGTTCCTTAAGACTTTATGTGGATTAACGTGAGCTTAATAAATGGACTATTAGGAACTAGTATCGTTTTCCTAGGATATATGAATTTTTCAATTAGCTTCATAGTGCTCGAGTATTTTCTCAACTACATTTTGCCATAGGGTTTCATCAATTGAGGGTAGTAAAGGAGAGCATATCTTTAACGACTTTTCGATCCCATAAGTTTTATGAAAGGTTGGTTATACGGTTCGGCCTAACCAACACTCCAACATATATTGTAGAGTGGATGAATAAGGTATGTAGGGATGTGTTGAATAAATTGGTGCTTGTTTTTATTGATGATATTCTGGTCTACTCTAAGACCGAGGAGGAGAATACTCACCATTTGAGGATTGTACTTGAAAAATTGGCAGAGCATGTATTGAAAGCTAACTACTTAAAGTGTCACTTTTGGTGGTCTGAAGTTAGGTTTTTAGGACATGCTATCTCTAGGGAGGGTATTACTGTTGCTCCAGCGAAGCTTATAGCTGTTCATGAATGGAAGAGGCCGGAAAGCATAACTGAAATTTGGACTTCTTAGGATTGGAAGGTTATTATCAGAGGTTTGTTCAAGATTTCTCTAAGATTGTTTCACACTTAACTAATTTTACGAAGAAAGATGTCAAATTTGTTTAGATCGGTAAATGTGAACAAGCATTCAAAGAGTTGAAAGCAAAGTTGTCTAGTGCTCCTGTTTTTACCATCTCGGACGGAGGTGGGGGTTTAACTGTTTATACATATGCTTGTAGGTTAGGTTTAGGTGCAGTGTTGATACAACATGGATGGGTTATTGCTTATTCCAGTAGACAATTCAAGCCGAATGAATTGAGGTATCCGACCTATGACTTGGAGTTGTCAGCAGTTGCATTTGCATTGAAAATGTGGAGGCATCACTTACTTGGTGAGAAGTTCAAGTTATACACGGATCATAAATCCTTGAAGTATCTTTTCACCGAGAAAGACTTCAGCATGAGACAACAATGATGGTTAGAGTTTCTGACAGCTTATGATCTTGATATTTTTTTATACGCTATTGATCAACAATGGAATTTTCTATCGGTCGAGAAAGCTACCATTAAAAATTGTGTTAAAAATAACAGCAAGTGCACGCGTACAATTTCAGTATGGGACAAGTATGGGTCGATTCGCACTGAATTGAAGTGATTTTTAAATTCTACTCAATCAAATTAACCCAAATTTGCAAGTTGGTTTTTAAACTAAGAAAGATAGCAAAAAATTAAACTAGACAAAAGTGAATACAAATATGAGAATAAATGACAATTTAGAGGAAAATCTACTCTCATACTCTCACATAAATCAACACAAAAACAATTTATGATCTCTCCTTTAATCTAAGTAGAATAAGTGATGCATTTAACATAAGCATAGCCTAATTGTGTTATTAATTAACGCACTTAAACCATCAAACTCTAATGCAACCTCTAACCCACTTACTAACTTTAATGGAAATGTCATGAAATTAAAAGTAGAATCTATTTTAAGCATGGCTTTTTACTATTTAATTAGTAACATAAACCATCATATTTTGATTCTAACCATATTTTCATTACCATAATCATATGTAGATGAAGAGGTAATTAGTGATTCATATAACTAAGCATAACCTATTTGTTTTGAACAACATAGGCTACAAACTCAATACTAAACACAAAATCACACAAACATAAATATGTCATTAAGCACAAAAGGAGATTATAAATTAGTGAATATGTTGAATCTACATGATTAAGAGAGCTTGATTACCCCTCGAAGGGGCATAGCTTATCATATTTGTTATTATTTCAATATTTGTAGACTGCAACATAAACATAAACAAGTGGAAAATGAGAGCCAATTAAAATAAAATAAAAGCTAACCTACTTGCATAAAATAATGTGATCTACACTACTAACATAAAAGAAACAACAAAGAAAAGAACATTTATTAAAATTGCATAAATATAAATAGCATATGCAAAGACTAAGAAGCCATTAAAGAAAGAGGTTTTATGTTTACATGCTACAGCTAAACTAAAGAGAAGGTGGTAATAGCTCTCTACATGAAACGTAAGGGGTATTTATACCTGGCCAAAACCCTAATCCATATTTTAAGGAACTACCCAAAATGCCCCTTAGGAAGTACGGCCTTCAAGTTTTTATTAGCAAGTAATTAATCCTACATTAAGTGTACATGTGTATTAATCCCTACTAACATGTGCACTAGCTCTTAGTAGTGGATCATGGTAAGTTTGTAGGTAGGGGCCTCCATGATTACATGAATTCATTTGTTTCCATCTTTGTTTGCCTTTTAACTCTTGTGCATGCATATTTCAATGAAGGCTTCTTCCATTTCCCATCCAAATTCTTACAAATAAAAATAAAACGTGCAAATAAAATATTCTCAAAATTAGTACATGCACAAAATTACCTTTTTGCCCCTAAATGAAGATGAATAAATGATGTTTTGAAAAGAATTTAAATTTTGGTTTAAACATGTAAAATACCCTAATATGATCATTTATTGGATAAAAGTAGATTAAATATGGAAGTAAAATATGCACTTTTACGTGCACATTAAATTCCCTATACTTATCTTTTTATTCGTTCTCGAATAAACTAAAACTAAGATAAATCCATTTAGGAAACACGACTGCGTTGAGCGTATGCAACAAGATGTTAAACCTCTAGGTGTCCCTAACAGGATGAGTGTTGTCTTGTAAGGGTTTTCAACGGATACTACGCTCAAAATCCAAATGCAACATGAAAAATTCCTAAATGCAAGATTTATTTACAAAGATACGAATACAGGTTTTTATTGAAAATATTTACAAATGAAGAATTTACTTTTAAATTGACGTGAATAGGTTAAATATAAGTTCTGGTCATTATCAAGAAATTAAGTCATTTTATTCATCAAAACATCCATCAAAAATTAAGGTAACATTACAATAAGACTCGAGTTTGGCTAGTTGTGTCCATTGATAACATAGTGCAACTATGAAATGGATCCTTTGTTGATTATCAAAGTTTTTCAAAGTGGTATTTTCATTTATTTTGAATAACAAATCTAGTCAAATAAGTGAAAATAGTGTTTGGATTTCAATTGCTTGCTCTCTCTCTATTTTTGAAAAGTATTAACATTATTATTATTTACACACCTAACTCAGATAAACTGAGGCCTGATATACTGATCATACACTGTCTTTCGGAGTTATGTGAGAAAAGTACAAAGCATGGAAAATGTACACACTTGCGTATGAACACATTACTCTAGGTGGTTATTCTTCTTAAATTTATTTACATACACCTAAATCAGATGAACTGAGGATAGATATACCAATCCTGCACTGCCCATCGGGCTTTTGTGAGACGGGCACAGAGCATGGCGAGTGTACACACTTGCGTGTGAATACATGATTCTAGGTGTTTCTTATTTTCACAAAAACCATTTTTTGATGTTTTTTCTTTTATGTTTTTTTTATGAACAGAGAGTTTTGCGAAATCATCTTAGCACCACTTAACTTAGAAGATCAAAAACATTATCGCGTTTACTTTAAATCAACCCCTCTTTTAAAAAAAAATTACACTTAGGGTATGCTTCATAATTATTATCCATGAATCTTCCTATATACAAGTTAAACCATTGTTACTTGTAATCAAACTTATTTTTATTTTTGTTGAGACAAATAAATTTTCAAAAATTTCAATTTCATAACCAAATACCTGTATTTATTCTATAGCATTTCTTCAAAAATAAATCAATATGCTAAAAAAATTGTTTTGGGATTTTTTTTTTATTTTTGAGTTTTGGAAAGAAAATGGAAAAATTAAACCATGAAAAATAAAAAATGAAACATAAGACCACTCCCTTCCCCATAATTGATTTTGACTGTGCCCCCATAGTTAACCCAAGTGGAAGAAGATACATAAAAATAAAAATATGATCTATATTTATATGAAAATGAAACGATTATTATTCACACGACATCATAAAATATATCGTTAAAGAGCAAATGAAATGGTCTTCCACATGCCAATTCATTTGTCTTGTCAAGTATGAAAGACATATCTTAAGCACAGAAAACTAAACCATAAAAGATTTCAAATTTGAATGTTGAGTTGGAAAAAGGAATGTCGTTTTATTAAAATTCATATGAGTTGCTTTATTTTCGATGATTGTTTGGGTAGATAGAACATTGGTTGAAGTTCAAGTTTATTTTCACCAATTTAAACTTCAAACTCATCATTGACAAATTCTTCAAAATTACTGATTTAAAATCAAATGGTGATTTAAATCTATCCCTTTAGAATTCAACAACTCATCTTCGAAATGTCCAAAAAAGTTGTGTTCACTAAATTCATCTTCCTTTGTTGAATTGTCTGCAACTTCATTGCATGTATCACTTTCAAAATCTAAAGTTGTTGCACTTACTATTTCAAAATCAAAAAAGGAATAACGAATTTTAAATTTGGTTCCACACTCAAAAGAATTGAAATCCAACTCAATTTCCGCATTTTCAACAGCTTCATTATTGTAACGACCCAGAACTTCTGTCATTTGAAATTCGCATATTTAATTAATTTTAAATATTCATAAATGAATTTTATAAGATGAGTGGATTTAAATTTTGAATATGAGGATTTAATTGGATAATTAAATCGATAATTTAATATTTGAAATTACAGAAATAATTGCAAATTGGGTTTAATGTGATAAAAATTGATTGTAAAGTTGTATTAAATCATATTGGAGTTAGAATGATGTTATAGAACTTTTAAATTTTAATATAAAGTTAAATTGTAGAAATTGAATATTTTAAAATTTAACTGACGAGTAAAAATAGCCATTTTTCAAACAGTCTCGGATTTCGACGAAACCAGTTTTATCGGATCCGTAATGTTATATTATTATATGGTTTCAAATTTCGTGTCAATCGGATTTACGGTTTGTCAGGGGAACGCTAAAACGCGTAGAAATCGATTCGAGTGAATTTTGAATTTAAATAGTCAATTCAAAAAACTTACCTTCCAAATTTGATCGAATTGGCTCCCGATATGTATTCCATTGCGTTCGGAATGGGGGTAAAACATTATAAACGTCAGGCGGCATGCTTCATTTGGAGTTCGGAAAAATTTCGGGTGAATAGTGTCGCGTAAATTTCTATATAAGGACCTCACTATTTTCTAAATTGCAAAATATTAGGGTTTCTAACCCTAGCCGCCAGCCTATATTCAATGGCTGATAGTTTTCGTTTCTTCTCCTCTTAATCTCTTCCAATCCGTGAACAATTAAGAAAAACTTCCAACTACAACATTGAAGAGCCAAGTGAGATCTTCAGATCTATATGGTGATGATGAATTTTCGAGCAAGGATGTGCAGGAAATCGAGCTGGAGGGCAGCGTGTTCGCACGCATTTTTCCATGCGAGATGGAGGCCAAGCTCATCACGGTTGCGGCCGAAGGTGGGTCTCGAGTTGGGCTTCGCAATGGTAGTCTCTGATCGTCTTCAAGTTAGTCGAGGCGCGTGCGATAATTAGTTGAAATTGGCGGCTATGGGTTCAAAGTCGAACGTGATAACCTGGGTTTCACGTTTGGGAAGAAGGAGGATACGTGCGGCCTTGATCTGATGAACAAAAATTGAACGGCTCAGATGCAAGTGAGGGTTTTATAAAAGAAATTTGTAAATTATTAAATATTTAAATTCGTTTAAACTTTAAAACGTCATAACTTGTTCATACGAGGTCGGAATTTGACGAAACAACTAGCGTTGGAATCGTATTGTCGAACACTTCGCAATGGACCTGGATTGGAATTAATTGGAGATAGTGAAAATTTTGGGTAAAATTAAACGGTCGTTTAATTTTATTCGAAATAAAACACTGCAACTGTATTTGAAACAAGGTGAGAACTTCCCACTCAATCGAAACTGTTTCGATTTAAATTTTAAATAGTTAGATCTAAAATTGCTTGATTGTGTGATTGAATGATAAATTACTATCTGTAGTATTGAAATAGACCCTATACGCCGTATATTAAGCGGATCTTATTTATTAAACACATATACCATGATATTCCACCTTGATGTGGAATTGGTATTATATATGTACTTGGAGTTGATTTTCCCGTATTATATAGCGGATGAGACCCTATTGCGCCGCATAATAGCGGATAATATTTTATAAATCCCATATATCTTGATATTCCGTATTGGAACGGGATTGGTATTGTGCTAACATCTGTGGATGCAGGGAAACAGGTTGGAGGGATCCAACTGGATTCCTCAACAGTATTGATTTATTTACAGATATTTGTGATATATTCTGTTATCGTATGGTATAGATGTTTTGGATGTCGTGATTGTTATATTTAGTGCTGTTGCAGCATTGGGCCTATTTTGGAAAAATTTAAAGGATTTTTAAAGTGATGATTTTCAAATTTAAAAGGATTTTTAAAGTGATTTTTTGAAAGTACACGTTTTATTAAATTTTGGAATTAATTCATTTTAAATAAATAAACGTTAAATGTTTATGTTATAAAAGATTTGATTTTTGTGAAATTTACCGAAATATGATTTTTGAAATAAGTAGTTGATTATTTTATAAAATAATCTAAATGGGGATTATTGAATTATTATAAATGGTTTATATAAAAGATTTATAAAATTGATATTTATAAATTAAAAATATTTGAATTATAAAACGAGTTTTTTTAGTGTTAAAATGAAATATAAATGGATTTCGTAAGTAAATGAAATTTATAGATTTATAAATTGAGAAGTTATAAAATGAATAGATTTTGTAAAATAAAAGAATTATAAGTAATTTGCTTATAATTTGGATTTTGGCGTGTAAATGCGATATGGATAAAATTTGTTAATAAAGTGATTTTATAAGTTGAAGTTTTTATAAAATATATAAATGTGAATTTATAAACGTTGTTTTATAAATCCGAAATCGACTTATTTTGATAAATCAATTATTTTAGATTATGAAAGGAGATTATCCACGATTTTGGACAGTGGATAATCCTTTAAAATAAATTGTGTAGAAATAATGAATTTGTTTAACGAAGTATATCCACAATTTTGGACAGTGGATAATCCTTTGAAATAAATTGTGTAGAAATGATGAATTTGGTTAACGAAGTATATTCACGATTTTGGACAATGAATAATATATTAAAGAAATGTTTTGGGGAAGTGGTATTTTAAATAGAATTAAAAAGATTTATTGATGTTTTAAAATGTATTAAGTGTCGAAACCATAGATTTCAACCTTCGTTGTTGAAATAGACGTTTTCGAGGAATAAAAGAAAATGGTGGACTATAACACTGTTGTTATAGTAAATGATTTTCGAAAGGAAATGTTTTTGTATAGTATTGGGATTTATATATCTATCTAAATTTCGAATCCCTATACTAGTGATTTTGGGTTGTCGTAACGATGTTTTACGCAACATTCGTTTGGACCCAAATAAATGTGTCTAAGGGAATGTTTTCCTTAAATAATAAAATATATACTTAATGTTGTTTTAAGCATATTGAATATTTTCTAAGTATTGAAAATAAATAGATTTGTGAATTACTTATTGTTAAATAAGTATTTGGAAATGTTTTCCAATGTAGAAATTGAAATGGTTTAGAGAATATATCTTTTTAAAGATAGATTGAAGTGAATATCTGGCTAGTTATTTAATTTATGGAAGATTAATAAAAAGGGCCTAGTGATTGTTATGGTGCTGGATATTTGTTTGCTGGCCTTGATAGTTAAATAACCGACTATCAATATTTACCTTTAAATGGGTATTTGTTGTGATTTGCTTGAATTAAAATGCTACACTTATTTGTAAAATAAGCGCTCGTTATTTGGTTTAGCCGAAAGAGGACCTTTGTGTCATAAATCTCATTCCGAATAAGTGATATGTCGTAATGGATAGCATTTGAAGACCGGTGTTGAAGACCAGATATTTTTGAAAACGGAAGGATTACCGTCGAATGACTCTGCATCGGCTGATCTCCAATATAGAGGTTTTATCACCCTTTGTGATAGGAAGTCCAGTCGTGATTAGTGAATATCCGGATTGCAAGGACTTCTTTGGAAGTGCCTTTGGTTCTGTTCGATCCCGGAATGGACTTGTATGGATGTGGGTCTGACGTTACAATTTGAGATGTAAAGCTGTTTCTATCAAATATATTTCTGTTGGTGGTGGAGAATTTATTCTCTTAGCTTAACACCCTTCTCTGAGACGTACGAGCTCAGAGGTTATGTAGTTGATGGTTGCTAGTGATACATTCCCAATTTGGTAATGTGGCACACGAAGTGCTGTTGAACATTTGTTGATCAAAGCGTAGCTTTGATGAAAAGCGTAGCTTTGTGGGCGAGACTTCGTCGGACCACACACCCCAGTAATGGTCAAAACAGGAAAGATGCGACAAGGTTATTAGGGGATAGCGCCCCCTTAGTGTATGTCATTTCCTTCTGGATAGAGGTGGTATTATGGTATGGAGCCCTGATACTTAACCTATGTTGTTGCTGCAAACTTATTATTTTGTGGTTGTTGGTGAATCCCAGGATTTAGGTCGGTTACGACCGGGGGATGGCATATTCGTGTCAGTAGTTACCCAGCAAGGGGTAACCCGGCCTTGTGTTGGCAGAGATCCGGTTAGGTTCCCGGGGCGTCCTTCCAGAGGTGTACCTATGTGACAATGGGAAGTTCCTTGGCCTGACCATTTGTTGGAAATCCAAACTCTAATACGAAACACTGTGCGGTTTTAGTTGTAGAACCTGCTATTTACTTATGGTGGTCACCACTATTTAGATGGTAGCTTTAGTAGGCATACGATAATGGTTGTATGTTGGCTAGGATTTATATTATACTTTTGAAATGTTTTCCTACACCTTGCACTTATAATAATAATATTGAAAAGAAATTTGCGTATCAAGCATATTTGACTATCATAAGGAGAAATCTCCTCCAATTCTGCGTTTGCATTGTGTGTGTGTGGCAGGAGGCCTTATGGTAGTTATATTTTCTAAAAGCACTGCGAATCTAATTTAAAATATTTCTTTGTTTATTTTTAAAGATATAACTATTTTAAGTTCTCATACCAGTCCCATGAATGACCTGGAGTTTATTGTTTCCTTCCTAAACTCTGGGTGCCCACCAATTTTCTACACGGGCAGTCGACAGTCAGGTTATTCTGGAATTCAGGAGTTGCTGTAGAGATCTGGAGGCAAGTGGATGGCGTGGTATATCAATTAGTATATAGTATTTCTTTTCCGCTGTTTGTTGTTGTAAACTCTGATAATGTAATGTAATGTGATGTAATGTAATAAACGATATAGTCTTTTGATTTAAAGATTATTCATTTATCTATTAAATGTTGTTCCGTTGCGATTGTGAGATTCCGTTATTGTTTCTATTTTCTTTTTCTTTCTTTCTTCTTCTATCTTCTACCACTTCTTTAACCCTAACGGTACGGTTTTTCGGCCTTTGATTTCTCGGCAATTGATACAGTGGACGTATTAATGTCGACCTTCGTGGTCAAAAATCGCAAACGTTACATCTGGTATCAGAGCATATGGTTAAGTGACAGCCTTGGCTCTGTTGGGAATTACTCATTAGAGATAGAGTCAGTAGTACTCTAGAATGAGTTTGAGTGTAATAATAGCTATGAGCGCGTATTTGTTAGTGAATAAAAAAATTGTTTTGTATTGTGTTGACTTATCAGTTGATTGTTTATGGATTCTGATCGGCGCAGTCTAGCTAACTGTTTCGATAGGGGTTTCTAAACTCTTAAACGAGATAAACCGACATAGTATCATTTTAAGTTGGGTAAATGAAATAATTTTACCTTGATTATACTTTACATGTAAAGGAATAATTTTCCCAGAAATATTAAAGTGTGTATAAAATTGATGGTTTGGTTGTTGAAATGTAAGAATATATATAAGTTAATTGAAAGATGTTTGAATAAGTTAAATGAAACATATTGTAAAAGAATAAATTGTATAAGCGAAGAATTATAAGTATGGAATTATAATTAATATGACTTACAATTGTGAAATGATCTTATATAAGTAAAGAGAAAATAGTGAAATTATATAAGTAAAAGATTTATAAATGTGATTTGTGAATAAAAAGAATTTTTTTTGAAAGAATATTAAGCACTGAATTCACTACTGTCACTGGGAAATAGTAAGGGTAATGACTGCAGCATCATCAGTATCATTTTCGAGTTTCTGTGTGATGGATTTGCTAACATAGTAAATTGAAAATTGAAGTTTAGTTGTGATAAACAAATTTAGATTAAAATCCAAGTTGTAATTGTTGAATGTAAGTGAAACCAAATAACAAAATGGTTAAATGAATTAGCAATTGAATTAATGAATGAATTGAATGTAAATCAATTGAATGTAAATAAATCGATATGAAATAATGGATGTAAGTGTTAATTCATAAAAGCTAATTAAATGTGTTGAACTAAATTGAATGTAAAGTAAAGAAAATTGAATGAATTTGGTTGTATTAGATATATATTATTTTTATATTGTTGTTAGTTGATTGTATAGAAATCCATATGAAGTGGAATTTATGAAATTGAAAGCTAAAGTAATTGAAATCAAATTGGAACTTAAGTGAATCTTAAATAGAATTTAATTTGATTCGGAAGTGAACCAACTTGAATATGAATTAGTGAATGTAAACTAATTGAATATGAATAAATGAATGTTAGTAAAAACATCCAATGATAATGAATCAATTGTGAATAAATTGAAAAAAAACGAATTCATTGGATATAATGAGAAGTGAATTTATATTAATTTGGTTATTGATTAATTGGATAGATATTGGATGTAGTTGGATGATAGTTGTTTGGTGGTTGCATTTATTGCTTTTTGTTACATTTGCTATATTGGAATATATAGTTGTTGATATATGTTGTATATTGATATTATTTTCTATATACATGTTTCTCATTGTTGTGGAGTATTTAGTAGGTGCGGATTGCGCTTGCTTCGCATTTGTAGCTCGCTTTCACGCTATATTAGCCGTATGTGCTTGCTAATAATATATAAGGTACATATCTCGGATTACATATCGTACTTTTACACTTTTTTCCCTGCGGGATGCCTCATTACTTTGATCAGATGTATATTTGTGATATATATATTGCCATTTTTTTTTCGGATCGAGCCGCGCAAAGGAGACTATGGAGAAATTTTTTGAAAATTTAAGGCGTTAGAAAAAATTTGGGAAAATTGGAAAATTTTAAAAACTAAGTTTTGATTCGAAGTTAAAAGTCAAACGATATAGTTGGTTTGAAAAGATAACTAAGTATGATTTGAAAACTTAGTAAAGTTATTATAAGAAGTTTAACTATGGATTTTAGAAAAGTTAAACACTTAAGTGAATTTTAAATTTAATTTGAACAAATGGATGTTTGAAAAGTTAATGGATTCTGTAATTTTTTCTTACTTGGTAATTTCGAGGACGAAATTATTTTAAGTGGGGAAGTTTGTAACGACCCAGAACTTCTGTCATTTGAAATTCGTATATTTAATTAATTTTAAATATTCACGAATGAATTTTATAAGCTAAGTGGATTTAAATTTTGAATATGAGGATTTAATTGGATAATTAAATCGATAATTTAATATTTGAAATTACAGAAATAATTGGAAATTGGGTTTATTCTGATAAAAATTGATTTGTAAAGTTGTATTAAATCATATTGGAGTTAGAATGATGTTATAGAACTTTTAAAATTTAATTTAAAGTTAAATTGGTGAAATTGAATATTTTAATATTTAATTGACGAGTAAAAATAGCCATTTTCAAACAGTCTCGGATTTCAACGAAACCAGTTTCATCGGATCTGTAATATTATATTATTGTATGGTTTCAAATTTCGTGTCAATCGGATTTACGGTTTGTCCGGGGCAAGCTAAAACATGTAGAAATCGATTCGAGTGAATTTTGAATTTAAATAGTCAATTCAAAAAACTTATCTTCCAAATTTGATCGAATTGGCTCCCAGTATATATTCCATTACGTTCGAAATGGGGGTAAAACATTATAAATGCCAAGCGGCATGCTTCGTTTGGAGTTCGGAAAAATTTCGGGTGAATAATGTCGCGTAAATTTCTATATAAGGACCTCACTATTTTCTAAATTGCAAAATATTAGGATTTCTAACCCTAGCTGCCGGCCAATATTCAATGGCCGATAGTTTTCGTTTCTTCTCCTCTTAATCTCTTCCAATCCGTGAACAATTAAGAAAAACTTCCAACTACAACATTGAAGAGCCAAGTGAGATCTTCAGATCTATACGGTGATGATGAATTTTCGAGCAAGGATGTAGCGGGAAGTCGAGCTGGAAGGCAGCGCGTTCGCACGCGTTTTTCCATGCGAGATGGAGGCCGAGCTCATCACGGTTGCGGCCGAAGGTGGGTCTCGAGTTGGGCTTCGCAATGGTAGTCTCTGATCGTCTTCAAGTTAGTCGAGGCGTGTGCGATAATTAGTTGAAATTGGCGGCTATGGGTTCAAAGTCGAACGTGATAACCTGGGTTTCACGTTTGGGAAGAAGGAGGATACGTGCGGCCTTGATCTGATAAACAAAAATTGAACGGCTCAGATGCAAGTGAGGGTTTTATAAAAGAAATTTGTAAATTATTAAATATTTAAATTCGTTTAAACTTTAAAACGTCATAACCTGTTCATACGTGGTCGGAATTTGACGAAACGACTTGCGTTGGAATCGTACTGTCGAATACTACGCAATGGAGATGGATTGGAATTAATTGGATCTAGTGAAAATTTTGGGTGAAATTAAACGGTCTTTTAATTTTATTCGAAATAAAACACTGCAACTGTATTTGAAACAAGGTGAGAACTTCTCACTCAATCAAAACTGTTTCAATTTAAATTTTAAATAGTTAGATTTAAAATTGCTTGATTGTGTGATTGAATGATAAATTGCTATCTGTAGTATTGAAATAGAACATGTACGTCGTATATTAAGCGGATGTTATTTATTAAACACATATACCACGATATTCCACCTTGATGTGGAATTGGTATTATATATGTACTTGGAGTTGATTTTCCCGCATTATATAGCGGATGAGACCCTATTGCGCCACATAATAGCGGAAAGTATTTTATAAATCCCATATACCTCGATATTCCGTATTGAAACGGGATTGGTGTTGTGCTAACATATGTGAATGCAGGGAAACAGGTTTGAGGAATCCAACTGGATTCCTCAACAGTATTGATTTATTTACAGATATTTGTGATATGTTCTATTATCCTATGATATATGAAGTTTTGGATACTGTGATTGTTATATTTAGTGTTGTTGCAGCATTTGGCCTATTTTGGAAAAATTAAAAGGATTTTTAAAGTGATGATTTTCAAATTTAAAAGGATTTTTAAAGTGATTTTTTGAAAGTACACGTTTTATCAAATTTTGGAATTAATTCATTTTAAATAAATAAATGTTAAATGTTTATGTTATAAAAGATTTGATTTTTGTGAAATTTTCCGAAATATGATTTTTGAAATAAGAGGTTGATTATTTTATTAAATAATTTAAATGGGGATTATTGAATTATTGTAAATAGTTTATATAAAAGATCTATAAAATTGATATTTATAAATTAAAAATATTGGAATTATAAACGAGTTTTTTTAGTGTTAAAATGAAATATAAATGGATTTCGTAAGTAAATGAAATTTATATATTTATAAATTGAGAAGTTATAAAATGAATAGATTTTGTAAAATAAAATTATAAGTAATTTGCTTATAATTTGGATTTTGGCGTGTAAATGGGATATGGATAGAATTTGTTAATAAAGTGATTTTATAAGTTGAAGTTTTTATAAAATATATAAATGTGAATTTATAAACGTTGTTTTATAAATCCGAAATCGACTTATTTTGATAAGTTAATTCTTTTAGATTATGAAAGGAGATTATCCACGATTTTGGACAGTGGATAATCCTTTAAAATAAATTGTGTAGAAATGATGAATTTGGTTAACGAAGTATGTCCACGATTTTGGGCAGTGGATAATCCTTTAAAATCAATTGTGTAGAAATGATGAATTTGGTTAACGAAATATTCGACAATGAATAATATATTAAAGAAATGTTTTAGGGAAGTGATATTTTAAATAGAATTAAAATGATTTAAAGATGTTTTAAAATGTATTAAGTGTCGAAACCATAGATTTCAACATTCATTGTTGAAATAGACGTTTTCGAGTAATAAAAGGAAATGGTGGACTATAACACTGTTGTTATAGTAAATGATTTTCGAAAGGAAATGTTTTTGTATAGTATTGGGATTTATATATCTATCTAAATTTCGAATCCATATACTAGTGATTTTGGGTTGTCGTAACGATGTTTTACGCAACATTCGTTTGGACCCAAATAAATGTGTCTAAGAGAATGTTTTCCTTAAAGAATAAAATATATACTTAATGTGGTTTTAATTATATTGAATATTTTCTAAGTATTGAAAATAAATAGATTTGTGAATTACTTATTGTTAAATAAGTATTTGAAAATGTTTTCCAATGTAGAAATTGAAATGGTTTAGAGAATATATCTTTTTAAAGATAGATTGAAGTGAATATCTGGCAAGTTATTTAATTTATGGAAGATTAATAGAAAGGGCCTAGTGATTGTTATAGTGCTGGATATTTGTTTGCTGGCCTGGATAGTTAAATAACCGACTATCAATATTTACCTTTAAATGTGTATTTGTTGTGATTTGCTTGAATTTAAATGCTACACTTATTTTTAAAACATGCGCTCGTTATTCGGTTTAGCCGGGAGAGGACCTTTGTGTCATAAATCCCATTCCGAATAAGTGATATGTCGTAATGGATAGCATTTGAAGACCGGTGTTGAAGACCGGATATTTTTGAAAACGGAAGGATTACCGTCGAATGACTCTGCATCGGCTGATCTCCGACATAGAGGTTTTATCACCCTTTGTGATAGGAAGTCCGGTCGTGATTAGTGAATATCCGGATTGCAAGGACTTCTTTGGAAGTGCCTTCGGTTCTGTTCGATCCTAGAACGGACTTATATGGATGTGTGTCTGACGTTACAATTTGAGATGTAAAGCTGGTTTCTATCAAATATATTTCTGTTGGTGGCGTAGAATTTATTCTCTTAGCTTAACACCCTTCTTTGAGACGTACGAGCTTAGAGGTTATGTAGTTGATGGTTACTAGTGATACATTCCCAATTTGGTAATGTGGCATATGAAGTGCTGTTGAGCATTTGTTGATCAAAGCGTGGCTTTTATGAAAAGCGTAGCTTTGTGGGCGAGACTTTGTCGGACCTCACACCCCGGTAATGGTCAGAACAGGAAAGATGCGGCAAGGTTATTAGGGGATAGCGCCCCCTTAGTGTATGTCATTTCCTTCTGGAAAGAGGTGGTATTATGGTATGGAGCCTTGATACTTAACCTATGTTGTTGCTGCAAACTTATTATTTTATGGTTGTTGGTGAATCCTGGGATTTAGGTCGGTTACGACCGGAGGATGGCATATTCGTGTCAGTAGTACCCAGCAAGGGGTAACCTGGCCTTGTGGTGATAGATCAGGTTAGGTTCTCGGGGGGTCCTTCCAGAGGCGTACCTATATGGCAATGGGAAGTTCCTTGGCCCGACCATTTGTTGGAAATCCAAACTCCAATACGAAACCCTGTACGGTTTTAGTTGTAGAACCTGCCATTTACTTACGGTGGTCACCACTGTTTAGATGGTAGCTATAGTAGGCATACGATAATGGTCGTATGTTGGCTAAGATTTATATTATACTTTCAAAATGTTTTCCTACACCTTGCACTTATAATAATAATATTGAAAAGAAATTTTCATATCAAGCATATTTGACTATCATAAGGGGAAATCTCCTCCAATTCTGCGTTTGCATTGTGTGTGTGGCAGGAGGCCTTATGATAGTTACATTTTCTAAATGCATTGCGAATCTAATTTAAAATATTTATTTGTTTGTTTTTAAAGATATAACTGTTTTAAGTTCTCACACCAGTCCCATGACTGACCTGGAGTTTATTGTTTCCTTCCTAGACTCGGGGTGCCCACTAATTTTCTACACGGGCAGTCAAGAGTCAGGTTATTCTGGAATTCAGGAGTTGCTGTAGAGATCTGGAGGCAAGCTGGATGGCGTGGTGTATCAATTAGTATATAGTATTTCTTTTCCACTATTTGTTGTTGTAAACTCTGATAATGTAATGTAATGTGATGTAATGTAATAACTGATATAGTCTTTTGATTTAAAGATTATTCATTTATCTATTATATGTTGTTCCGCTGCGATTGTGAGATTCTGTTATTGTTTCTTTTTTCTTTTTCTTTCTTCTTCTAGCTTCTACCTCTTCTTTAACCCTAACGGTACGGTTTTTCGGCCTTCGATTTCTCGAAAGTTGATACAGTGGACATATTAATGTCAACCTTCGTGGTCGAAAATCGCAAACGTTACAATTATGTTTGTCATTTTTAATTTCAAAAGTTGTTATTTGAAAATCATCAATTTGGTAAAAGGTGGATTATTATTTGACTCGTCACATGTTGGGATTTGATATTTTTTTCTCACATTGCTTCATGCATGTTTCAAACAACAAATCCATATGATTTTTGTGAATTTCGTCCATTTGCTTAACAAAATCAAATTTATAGTTCTTAATTTGAGAATTTTCAATTTGAAATTGTTGAGAACAAAAATTATCCATTGCACTATAATTGAAATTATTCTCATTGCCAAAATCATTTAAAAAGTGGTTCACGTTTCCATTTGGACTTTGAAATTCATTTTGGAGTTCGAAGTTTTATTGGTATGAGTTATAATCGAAATCATCTGAATTTTGAAGTGAATTCAAATTTTAATTATTTTTAAAACTTTGATTTGAATTATTGCACAAACATGAATTACACAAATCATTTATCCTTTGATTATTTTACGCAGAGTTCAAGTAAAGATTCAGTTCTCTTTTCAAAAGTTGAGGGTTGGTAATCATTTTGAGAACTTTGTGGTGAAAAATTTGAATTGTTTGTGTAATAGTTGTAATTAAAATATCCATAAGAATTTGATGTGAAATTACATGGATTATGTTGATTTTCACAATTGTTGTAAAATTCTCCCGAATAGGGAAATTCGGACATTTTCAAAATTATTTTTTTCTTTTTTTATAAAGGAAAAATATTTACTAAAAGAAATTTATTTTTAAAAAGGGAAATTTGATTTTTTTTTTTTTGGGATTTTGGATTTTCAAATTTTTTTCTTTTATATTTTTTGCTTTTTTAAAAGATTTTTCTAATTTTGATTGAAAATTTTCAATGGAAAATATTTAAAAAGATTTTTTTGTATTAAAAAATTAAGTTAAGGAAAATTTACAAATTTTTTAGTTTTCAATTTTGATTTTTTTTTCCTTTTTTTTAAATATGCAAGAACTAATGTAACTAAATAAACGCAAGGACTTAATTACAAATTTTCTATCCCTAATAGCTACTAACCCAAAATTGTATAATCACACTTTGTCTAAATCCAACAAAATATTTCTTAACCAGATAAGTGACAGGAGTTATAGGTGCACCACAGAATAGTGTAGCAATGCAGCCGAAGGTTTAAGTTCCTTCAGAGAAACAATCAATATATTATTTAAGAATCACCGTAATATTTACATATGATTATGGCTCTACTGTAGCCTAGACACC
The DNA here is from genome assembly GCA_030765085.1 of Allium cepa. Classification (NCBI taxonomy): domain Eukaryota; kingdom Viridiplantae; phylum Streptophyta; class Magnoliopsida; order Asparagales; family Amaryllidaceae; genus Allium; species Allium cepa. The sequence goes on from CM060928.1 coordinate 808,791,735, forward strand.
AAGAAAAAAAACTGTTCAAAGAAGACAACTTGTCAGGATACAATTAAGCCCTAGGAGATCTCGTGACTCCCTTAAGTCTGAAGTCTAACCGTTATTATTAGCAAATTCTAAGATAAAATGCAATTTGTGGGCCAAGGAAGGGGTGAGGAAATCTCCCACCTTATGTGGATTTGGGCATTGCCCTTAAAAAGGAAAATAAGATGACATGAATGTAAAACAAATTAAACGTGAATTGACGATGCAAATACGATGAAATTTGTTTTTGTTTTTATTTTTGAATTTTTTTTTAAAATGCAAGTAACCAACAATGCAAATCAAATCAAGTTATAAATCATACATTTCAGATCTCAAAACCAATAAGTTTAAATAAATTCTTAATTAAATTAAATTACTAACCAATTTAAGTTTCATGTCTATTTTACTTTATTCTTCACAACCTCTATTATTAATGTTATAAAAATCTATTTTATAATATTAATTTAAATAAAATTTTAAACATACTATATAGTAATTAAATTAATTTTTATTAAATTAAATCTTATTATTAAATTTATTTTACATTCAATCTAATTTTATATATTTTTAAATTAATAAAATTTATAAGTAAAACTAAAGTTTAATATTTTTCAAAATTAACTTAAAAATTAAAATTTCAAAAACATATTATTTTAAAAATCTAAATTTTATACATGTATAAAAATAGCATTTATATATTATATTTTAAAAATCAATATTCGATAAATCCATATATTTCCTTTCAAACTTTGGGAATCGTTTTCAAAATATAGACCAACGGTGTCCGTATATAATTTTCTACCCTATGGTCAAGTGATATGGATATTTATCATTTCAATCCGCAATTTTAGTATTTACGGGTGTATATCATTTCAACCTGCAATCCCAAAAATTTCAAAATCAATGAAAATCGCTTGGGTTTATCATTTCAACCCATAATGATTTTCCCTTAATCTATAAGATCGTTCGAGTATGTATCTTTTCAACCCTTAGGGAATTCTAAACTAACAGGGAACTTATAGAGTGGGAACAAATATGATAATAATATAACATATCAACACAGGCATATATCATCGGTAACAAGTTAAATATAATATGTATACAACAGGATATGTTGTCATACATCATAGGTGAACAATGGCATATCATGCTTAACAATTAAATAACAAGCAATTCAAATTTAATAGCATTTTCCAATTGCTATTTCTTGTGAATTAAATTTACTAAATATAAGAATGTTAGTCATGAGTGATTTCTCACCTTTTGACGCTAGAGAAACAAGAAAATGATACAGACATCCACACGGATACGTACACGAACTAATGGAACAGCGACATGTATGAATTGCTGCGACAAATCGATATCGGAAAAGTAAGTCAAGACAGACCAGAGATTGATGAAACAAATTAATATATATAGTTAAAGTCTAAAATTTTAAAACATGTATTAAAAATAAAATCTTTTTTTTCTTCTGAAATCATTATTTCTTAAACACATTGAATAAAAATCAATACATACATATATATATATATATTAAAATCATGATATTCATATATGCACTTAAAATCAAAATATTTATGTGCGTATATATGATATATCATAAAACACATATGTATATAGGTGAACACAAATAACAATCAAACAATCATCTTATTGTATATTTTTCCTCAAAAATCATATATTATAAAACCCTTCGTATAGTAAACGTAATATATATACCTTAAAATCATTGTTATTCTCAACCTATATGTAAACACAATGCAACTTACTTTAAGATATATATATACACACACACACACACACACTCTAAAATAGATGCAGTATATATCTTTATACAAGCAATAATACAGATATGGGTATGTGCAAACAGGATATGGCTAGAAGAATGGAATAAAAGCTGGAAGCACATGAATGCAAACTTATAAACTCGCTACATACATATATATATATATATAACAGTACTTTTAGACAAGGAAGGATTTACATAAATATAGACTTAGAAATTGTAGATCATTTTTTATAACTTGACGCTTATAAAAATAAAAATAAAGAAAAGACTAAAACCAAATCACAAGCTCATATGTGCTTATATATATATATATAAACTAAAGTATAAACCAATATGTGTAACAAAATCAACTACACTCCAACATATACAAAGCTGCAAAAAAAAAAATATGTAAACAAAAGAGATCGTAATATGCCTAGCTTATTTATATTATGTATATATAAAAAAAATATAATACAAAGGAGACGCACATGCATTGATCGGTGGAGTTAGGTGGTTGTGTAGCTGTATTGGTGGAGGGGCTCTAGTTGTTCGTGCAGTGGGCGGAAAAAGGGTAGCTCGGCCATAGAGAGAGGAGAGTCAGCTGTTGCATGGATGGGTGGGCACTGTTACGGTGGCCGTAGGTGGAAGGGAATGGGTTAGTCACGGCTGACAAGTGGTGGAGGTGGCAGGCAAGCATAGGTGAAATGGATCAGGTGGTGGGAGGAAACGAGGCTTCCATGGACATAGGAAGGTAGAAGATGTATCGGCTATAGGTGAAGCCGTGGAGCCATGGGGCTAGTGACTGGGGAGGAGGCTCGAGGCTGTGGGTTAGACATAGGGAAGTAGCGATGTGGAAGGGGACGGGTTGGGGAAAAGATGTAGGAGTTCAGTCTGCCATGGAGATGTGAGCAGCCTCTGACTTAAACAAATATAAGTTTTAGGAAATATTATTTTATTACTGAGAGTAGAAAGAATATGAAAGGTAGCGCAACAATGAATCCGCGAACTAGAATATATTTCAAACCAGTGGAATGATAAAAGTCATGTCAGTTGAATTCTAGAATTATTAATATCAAGAGGCTATTTAATTTCAACAGGTAGACAAATAAAAGGCCACGGGAAGTCAAAAGATTCAAAAACAGCTACCGATATGGTTAACTGTTTTGTCGATTTCACCATGTACCAGACTCCAAAACACACAAATGAATATACTACGGAGATCAGCACGACGAGATGAACAGAATGGTACACAGATATCAGTGATACGACCATCCTACCAAAAGTTGATATTCACTGCCCAAAATGATGCTAAACCATCGAAAATAGATAAATGGGACTATAGCAGTCAAAATTTGATGAAATGAAATATGACGTCTCACTCAGAAAATGATTTACATTTTACTGTATAAAAATATTCAGATTTCGAAAATATTTTATTATCATTAAATTTACTGATTTTTTAATTGAAAATCACACAACGGAACTTATTTTCATATTTTCAATGAAAATTTTCCATTTTCTATGTTTAAATAGATGCATACCAAATATCAAATTTTCATTGTAAAATTTAATTGTTTAATTTCAAACAAAATTTTAGTTAATTACATTAATAAAACCGTTAAAATATCCAGGTCGTTACACTCTCTCCCACTCAAAACTTTTCGTCCCCAAAAAGGAACGAGATAGGAGAATAGTAGTAACAAGAAAGGAAAATAGATTCGAAATATATAGCACTAGATACAAAAATTAATTTAAAACCATATAAATTTCATTAGTCTTTCAATTGATTTATATTCAATAAATTTGGTTTCAATCCATTTTTAATAAATAATATTCATATATATTTATATTTTGTTGATTTTCAATTCAAGCTAATTTCATTCAATTTGATTTGTTTCAATTTATTAATATTTTTTACAAATATTTCTTTCAAAACAAAATTTATTTGATTTTACTCATTTATTTAACCCTTCAACTTTACTTAAGACAATCCCTCCCCAATACCCAATTTTAACTATTCTAAGTTCATATTTATTTATTTATTTAAATAATATTCCCTATTATTCAATTTATTCCGCTTAACAAATTCTGTAATATATTTTAAGTGTATAACTTTTATCATAACTACTCACTTTTTATTTATAAATTCCCTTAACAAGATTTCATTTTTGGACAAACTTATTTCTTACATCATGTTGTATATAATTCAATTACATTCAAAGTTTTCCATGTAAATTTTATTAATGATTCCGTGTAATCAAATACTATACAAATTTTTCTTTAATTTCAACATTTTATTAGGCAAAAAAAATTTGGTTTGGAACATTTTATTTCTTAAATTTTCTCTTGCATAACCTTCGATTTTAACATTTTTAACTTTTGAATAATTCAGGTAAGTTATATATATTAAAAATGCAATTGAGTATTATACAAATTATTTTACTCTAGTTTAACTATTTCAAGTTATTTAAAATTCCAATTTAAATTTTAAACACTTCAAATATTTCAAAAATTTTGATTTATTTCTATAATTAAAAACCCTAACTTAACACAAAATTTAAGAATTAAATTTTTGGTTTCACATCAAATCATTTTTTAAATAAGTATTTACATACATATACATATACATATATATATATATATTATTAATCAAATCCTACTCAAGAAATTCAAATCAAATCTATCTTCAAAACAAAAGTGCAGCAAAGCTACTAAGCGGTCTCTCCACTTTGAGACTCGAAAATGGATGTCATTGATGTTGCAGTCATCACCGAAATTATTTTCCAGCGACAAAAGAGGAAAGTATTGACTTACTTTTTAAAATTCTTTTGAAACAATTTCCATTTCAAAATACTTTCATATGATATATTTTCCAAAACTTTAAAAACCAGATTTTTTTTTGAATAGTAACAGAAATTAAATTCTCAAATCTTTGATTTAAATTCATTTCATTTGCAAATCAGATTTAAAATTTCAACTTCTTATAACATACAATAATAGTTAATGGTTCAGAATGTTGACAAAATAATAAATGATTATCTAGTATTATCATTTCTAACAACCAATTCATAATTATCAAATTTCAAAAAATTATACTTCTATATATAATATATAATCATACATAAAATTATTTCATTTACCAATTTTGAAAATAATATTATATCAATTTTCTCTTTTCAAGTGTTTTGGAATATTTATCGATAACGTTGGCCAGAAGAACCGATCAATCCCCAAATCAAACTTAACAATTCAGATAACACAATATAAATATTTTATATTGGTTACAAATACACTCCCTCATACAATGGTTCAAGAACAGATCTAGAATGTGACGACCCATGAATTTCAACGGTTTATTTAACATAATTAACTAAAATTTTAAATAATTGAATTTGGCAACGAAAATTTGATATTTGGCATGCGTCAATTAAAACATAGAAAATGGTAAATTTTCATTGGAAAATATGAAAGTTGGTTTTCTTTATGTAGTTTTCAATTTCCATTTAAATCAGTTAGAATTGTTGTAAATAAAATATTTTCGAAACCTGAATATTTTTATATACTAAAAATGTAAACTATTTTCTAAGTGAGAGATCATCTTTCGTTTCTTCACATTTGGACTTTTCTAGCCCTGTTTATCTTATTTTCGGTAAATTAGCAACAATTTTGGCACCGAAATTCGAGTTTTGATAGGATGGTCGTATCGCTAATATTTGTGTACCATTCTGTTCATCACGCCATGCTGATCTCTACAGTATATTCATTTATGCATTTCGATGTCCGGTACGCGGCAAAATCTATGTAACGATCAATCGTATCGGTAACCATTCTGAACCTTTTGGCTTTCCCTTGTGTCCATTCAACTGTCCAACCGTGAGAAAATAAATAGACGTCAGACTTTAATATCCTCGAATTCAATAGATAGCTGTCACTATTCCCACTATTTTATATTTATTTCGGTTCGTTCTCTGGCATTCCTTTCTCTTACTTGTTTTTGGTTTTCTAAAAAATAATATATTGTATCAAAGGAAAGCTTATATATATGTTTTAGCATCCCTTTTTTGAGCTTGTCCATTTCCTATCACCTCTCCCTCTTTTCCATCTGACATTGCTTGAGAAAAATTAAACAAAGAAATTTATATATATTCTCAAAGATAATGCTAACTACTTTTCCTCCTGACATTTCAAATCATATATAATGACATATATTTATATGAAATTGCTATTTGAATAAGCTTTCTCTTCTCATGTCCTCTCTTCATACCAAATTGTTATTCGAATCTCCAACCATGTCATCTCGTCTCCCATCACCTCAATGTCGCCACGCGTCCCACTCCACACAACCAAGTCAACAGCCTCCACATCTAAACAAACCCTTCGGCCACCACAATACCAACCCGCCACCGTTGCAAGCATGACCATATCGACCCCTCTTTGTCGAACCCAATCTCCGCTCATGCAGCAACCACATGTCAAGCCACAACTGATCCTTCCCGCCTCCCTGAATAGTGCCGAACACCACCAGCCTCCATAGCTGGGCGAACCACCATTTATTATCGAAGCTGTACGCCTTCCCTGACTCACAGCCACCTACGCCTAAGCTCTCCAACCGTCCTCCACCATAGCAGCCGTACACTTCATCTCAAAGCTTCCATCCTTTGCTTCGTTGTTGTAAATCGTATATATATGTTAAGCTCATATATATATATATATATATATATATATATATTGTTGCTTGAAATCTTGTTATGTTCTGACTTGAACCTGTGTAACCTTCTTTTATCCAAAGAAAGTTTATATATGGGGTAAGTTTACAAGTAGCATTTGCTTTTTGTTTATATATATATATATATATATATATATATATATATTATAATAATAAAGTAAATATGTTGTTTTCAGAGAAGGAAAGGTTATATATATAATATAGGTTGATATCTTTTAATATATATATATATATATATATATATATTTGTTATTAAATGTTGATTTTTTTTAAAAGTGTATATATATATATATATATAAATATGTGTGTGGTTATTAATGAGGTACGAGATCTATTTACATAAATTCTTATATAAGTTGTTATAATATGTAGTTATAAGTGGAGAATATATATATATGTATGAGTTTATGTAATTTGTATGTGATTTGCTATCTACATATATAAGTGTATATATGATTGGTTTGAGTTTATTTATATACTATAATAAAGTAAGTTTATATTGGTTCTATAATATTGATTTTAAATATAATATGTATATAAGTCCCTATATTCATCTATACATAAGCATATACATAAGTGATTTCATGTACAACTTATGGCTAATATGTGTTTTAAACTTTATATTGGTTTTTGAGAAAATATATAACGATATATTATACATTTTTTTGTTTTGGTTATATCAAGCTAATTTGATTTGTTCTCATTGATTCCTATTTATCAGCTTTGTCTGTCAAATCTGTACCCAGCTTAACTTCCCTTTAAGATTTGTTTTTTGGATTGATCAATTTTTGAGTTCATGATTTATTTCATGTACTTGTCCTGTTCTCTCTCTAGCCTCGAAAAATGAGCAATCACTCACGATTAACATTTTTATAGTTAGTAAATTTGATTTCACTTGAAACGATAATTAAAATATGCTGTTAAATTTGAATTGCTAGTTATTTAATTGTTAAATATGTTATGCCATTATCTACAATTGTGCGCCTATGATATATGACACCATATCATGCTATATATATTTTATTTTATTTATCACTGATGATATATGCATGTTATCGATATGTTATATTTTATCATATTTGTTCCCACTCTTCGAGTTCCCTGTTAATTTAGAATTCTCTATGGGTTAAAACGATACATACCCGAACGATATTCTAAAATAGGGAAAAATCGTTATGGGTTGAAATGATAAACCCAAGCCATTTTCATTTATTTTAAAATTTTGGGATTGCGGGTTGAAATGATATACACCCGTAAATATTTAATTTGCGAATTGAATGATAAATATCCATATCACTTGACCATAAGGTAGAAAATTATATACGGACACCATTGGTCTATATTTTGAAAAAGATTTCCAAAATTTAGAAGGAAATATATGGGTTTTTATAAACATTATTTTTCTTTTTTTATATATGTATAAAAATTTAGATTTTAAAATAATATGTATTGGAAATTTTAATTTACAAGTTAGTTTGGAAATTTGGAAATTATAAAGTTTAAGGTTTTCTCATAATTTTATTACTTTAAAAGTGTATGGAATAAGATTTAATACAAAATACATTTAATAATAATATTTAATTTAATACAATTGAATTTAATTAGCATATAATATAATATTTATTTAAAATTTATATTAATATTTTTAAATAGATTTTAATAACTTTAATAATAGAGGTTGGAAGATAAATAAAAATTGACTTGAAATATAAATTGGTTAATAATTGGATTTAAATGAGAATTTGTTCGAACTTATTTATTTTGAGATTTGAAAGGTATGATTTATAACTTGATTTGATGAAAAGTGATTAAATGAATATTCTCAACTTTAAATAAAATTGGGACTGAATATTTATTATTGATTTAATTTATAAATTGGGATTTTATTTAATTGTTTTTAAAATGATTAAGTGAATATTTTCCAATTTAAATAAAATTAAAATCGAGATATAAATGAAAATTATATTGTAAATGTTTGAATATTTAAACTTTGAATATTATTAGAATTGAAGTGATCGTTCAAACCTGGATCTGAAATCGATAAAGATTGAAATGATTTATTGAGAATTCGAATTCAATCTTTAACCTTTTAAATTGAAAGTGTTGAATAGGGATTTATTTAAATTGAATTTTGGAATTTAAGATGATTTGAGTCGATTTGTGAAAATTTGAGGAAACCATTTTATTATACAAAGTATTTTTAATATATATAAACCATTTTAATATATAAATTGTTTTAATATATAAACTATTTTAATTTATAACTATTGTGATATATATAATATTTTCAATATCTAAAGTGTTAGGATTTCAGAGTGTAATGATTTCAAATTGTTATGTTTTCGAAAGTGTTATAAATTTGAAAGTGTTACGATTCTGGAAACGAATATTATTTAAAGTGAATAATGATATCAAATTGATATGGTTTCGAAATGAATATATTATTTTGATATGAAGTATGAACTATTTGAAATGAAATGACCACGGTGTGAAATAAGCATTTGGTTGTTAAAGAAACTAGGATTGGATATTGTCACACTCTCTGCCAATACCGAAAACCACTTTAACCACTGTGTATGTGGTGGAGATTTCAGAACGAAGTAGGATGGTTTGGCGATGATTCTATATGGTATTTACGTAGCCTTGAATCTCGTGAGTCAGCTTGATGTGGCTAAAACAGAAGCTATACCGGGCCAAGTGAGGCCATTCCCCCTGTCGGACACAATTCTTCGATACCATTCTATGCTTTTGTGAATTGATTGGGTGCACCTTTGATTTGAGAGTGTGTCACGAGGTGGGTGATAGTAGTTGCTATTTGTTACCACCAGTCCGGGAGTGCAAACGGTATATCTAACCTGGCATTGCCTCGTCTGCCTTGTCACATGCCTTATCGTGCCTTCTTCGAGTTTGGTTTGTACCATACCTATGGAGTGCCCTCTGATAGCCCTCTAGTTTACGGAGTAATTACGGTACTGTATAGACTATGGGAATGTATAAAAATGGGTTAAGAGAGATATGGGTAATGCCTTAACGCTATTTTAATAGTTTACATTACTATAAACATATTATAATTTGCACTACATAGTAGATAGTTCCATGGATCCTTAGAGGATGGAAATCCCAAACATCCTCTAAGTTACTTGTATTTCAGTTGACGTTTCACTTGAGTTGAATTTACTGATATGAGAATGTTAATCCTGACTCACGTGTGTTGTGTTTTGGTTTATGCTCGGATCAGACTGAATGTCACAGCATTTGAGACTCACCTTTGGAACTTTAGAGCTTTGCTTGAAGATCCATCTATATTTATTCAGCTTTCAGCTATCCAATTGCTTTGTTCAGACTTGTCATCTGTTTGTATTCGAGACTACATTGTACTGGAGATATTCTATTATATTTTATTTCAAACTGTATTGTTTTTTATAGTAGCTTCGTGAACTACTATTATCTATTCCGCTGCTTATTGTTATATTACTTTGTGTCTATGATTCTGTGATTGATTTATTTACTATATATGCTGAGTTTTTCCAAATAAAAATTAACAATCTTATATTTTAAGCAATTTAAGCCCGAGATATGCGGATGCGAATGGTCCAAAATACTTGGTCGTTACATAGAACAAGGTTAGAGGTCTAATTTAGAGACACCTATTCAAGAGAATTCTGAGTACGAAGATAGACTCGAAGAGAATATAAGATAATTAAATTACGAAAGAAGAAACGGATAGACCTATTTTTATCGTGGTAAATTTAACCCGATCGATCGATGTCGAAATTCAATTTCCTGCTTGAAGGGAAGAGAATTGACCTTGCCAAAACATCAAGATAATCCCTGATTATCAGGGTGGAGTCAGATCACTAGGCTAAGAATCAAATGAGAAGATAAAAACTGCCTGCAAAATATGAAGAAATCGACATTGGATCACAAGGAAGTTAGCCAGGTAGTCTACTAAAGAATGGTTTGGGCTTAGCAAGAGATAATAGCATCAAAACCGAGGACATAGAAATCGCTGGTGAATCAATGCTGTCGTAAAGGAGTTTCACCCCATTACAAATCATATTTAGGTTGGAGGGACCGCCGATGGGATTAGTCACACAAAGGATGAAGTGGACAATTAAAGTTGGAGCTATAGGATGCTTCAGTATCAAAAGAACGCGAACACGAGAAGACAAGAATGAAATTTTCATAACGAAGAGGAAAGTTCCAATATTGAAAGGAAATCTGAATCAAAGGGGATAAATTCAAGCTTGAACAAAGGTGATTCGGTAATTTAATTTTTACTCCATATGCTAAGTTTTGCCCAAACTAGAGCTCTGATACCAACTATAATGACCCGGTATTTCGAACCATTCGCATCTGCAAATGTCAGACTTGAATTGCTCAAAACGACATATTGTTATTTTATATTTGGCAAAACTTAGCATATACAATAAGTTAATTAATCATAAAATCACAGACATAGAGTATTACAACAATAAGCAGCGGAATAGATAAATAGTAGCTCATGAAGCTACTAAAAACATAAGAGTCTGAAAAAATACAATAAAATCTCAAATAAAAATGAATCTCAAATACATAAGCAACCAACGGGTCTGAACATAAATGGCCAGAATAAACTGAAATAAATGTCTAAACATAAATGGCCAGAATAAACTGAAATAAATGAAAGCTGGATAGATAGATGGATCCCTAAGCGAAGCTCCAACTCTAAAGGTGAGTCTCAAATGCGATGACACTCAGTTTAATCCGAGTATAAAGAAAAACACAAAACACTTGAGTCAAAATTAACATTCTTATATCATGAGTTTAACTCAAGTGAAATATCAATTGAAATAAAAGTAACTTAAAGGATGTTTGGGATTTCCATCCTCTAAGGATCCGTGTAACTATCTACCATGTAGTAATATACGCTATTATAATATATCTATAGTAAAGTACTAAAATAGCATTAAGGCGTTACCCATATCACCCTTAAACTATTTTATCTGTTGCCATAGTCTATACAATGTCGTACGCTCCACCAAACTGGTGGTTTACCCAGAGGACACCACATAGGTACGTACAAAACAAACTCATAGAAGGCGCAATAGGGCATGCGACAAGGCACTCGAGGCAATGCCAGGGTAGATATACCATTTGCATTCTCGGACTGGTGGTAATGCAAAGCAGCTACAACCGCCCACCTTGTGACATACTCCCAAATCAAACTTGCACCCAATCAAATCAAAAAAGCAATAGAATGTTATCCATGAAATTTGCCCGATAGGGGGAATGACCTCCCTTGGCCTGGTTAGCTCCTGTTTTAGCCACATCAAGCTGACTCACGGGAGTCAAGCATGTGCTATAACTTCATATAGAATCGTCGCCAAACCATCCTACTTCGTTTTGGAATCTCCACCACGTATATAGTTGTTAAAGTGGTTTTCGGTATTGGTAGAGAGTATGACAATATTTGATCCCGGTCTCTTTAACAACTAAACGCTTATTTCACACCGTGGTCATTTCATTTCAAATAGTTTATACTTCATATCAAAGTATCATATTCATTTCAAAACCATACCAATTCGATATCATTTTCACTTAAATAATTTTCATTTCCAAAATCGTAACACTTTTTAAAAATTATATCACTTCCGAAATCATAACACTTTTGAAATCATATCACTTTTGAAATCATAACATTTTTGAAATCATAGCACTTCCAACTTAAACAGTTTAGACATTGCAAATAGTATCTATATTAAATAGTTATAAATTAAAATAGTTTATATTTTAAAATAATTTATATATTAAAATAGTTTATAGATTAAAATAATTTATATATTAAAAATATATTATATAATAAAATTAGTTTCCTCTAATTCGACAAATCGATTCAAATCAACATAAATTCGAAAATTCAATTTAAATCAATCCCAGTTCAATGCTTTCCATTAAAAAGGTTAACCATTCAAATTCTTAGTAAACCATTTCAATTTATATCGATTTCAAATCCAGGTTTTGAACTATCACTTCAATTTTAATAAGATTCAAAGTTTAAATATTCAAACATTTACAATATAGGTTTCCTTTATATTTCAACATTCAACTTTAATTTTATTCAAATTAGGAAATACTCACTTAATAACAATTAAATAAAATCTCAATTTACAAATTTAAATCAATATTCTATTCGTTCTTAATTTTTATTTAAAGTTTAGATTATTTATTTAATCGCTTTTCAGCAAGTCAAGTTATACCTTTCAAATCTCAAAATCTGTATGTTTAACTAAATTCTTATTTAAATACAATTATTAACCAATTTAAGTTTTAAGTCAATCAAAGTTTATTGTTCCCAACCTCTATTATTAATGTTATAAAAATCTATTTTAAAATATTAATATAAATTTAAATAAATGCTTAAACATACTATACGTCAATTAAATTAAATTTTATTAAATTAGATCTTATTATTAAATTTATTTTACAATAAATCTAATTTTTTATATTTTTAAAATAATAAAATTTATAAGTAAAATCTAAAGTTTTATATTTTTCAAAACTAATTTATAAATTAAAATTTCAAAAACATATTATTTTGAAAATATAAATTTTATACATACATAAAAATAGCATTTATATATTATATTTTAGAAATCAATATTCAATAAAACCAATATATTTCCTTTCAAACGTTAAAAATCACTTTTCAAATATAGACTAACAGTGTCTGTATATAATTTTCTATCCTACGGTCAAGTGATATGAATATTTATTATTCCAATCCGCAATAATTTAATATTTATGGTGTATATCATTTCAACCTGTAATCCTAAAAATTTGAAAATCAATGAAAATTGCTTGGGTTTATCATTTTAACACATAACGATTTTCTCTTAATCCATAAGACCATTCAAGCATGTATCGTTTCAACCCATAGGGAATTCTAATTAACAGAGAACTTGCAGAGTGGGAACAAATATTATAATAATATAACATATCAACACATGCATATAACATTAGTAACAAATTAAATATAATATTAAAACAACTGGATATGGTGTCATATATCATAGGTGTACAATGGCATATCATACTTAACAGTTAAATAACAAATAATTCAAATTTAACAGCATATTCCAATTGTCATTCTTATGAATTAAATTTACTAAATATAAGAATGTTAATCGTGAGTGATTGATTAACTTTTGAGGCTAGAGAAACAAGAAGATGATACAGACACGCTCATGGATATGGATACGAAATAGCGGAACAACGACAAGTATGAATTGCTGCGACAAATCGACATTAGGAAAGTAAGTCAAGACAGACTAGAGATTAATGAAACAAATATATATATATATATATATATATATATATATATATATATATATATATATATTAAAGTCTAAAATTTCAAAACATGTATTTAAAATAAAATCATACATACATACATACATACATACATACATACATACATACATACATATATATATATATATATATATATTAAAATCAAGATATACATAAATACATTTAAAATCAAAATATCTATGTGTATATAAATGACATATCATAAAACACACATATATGTGGGTGAACACATATAACAATCAAACTCTCGTCTTATTGTATATTTGTCCTCAAAAAACATATATTATAAAACCCTTCATATAGTAAACGTAATATATATACCTTAAAATCATTATTATTCTCGACCTATATATAAACACTATGCAACTTATTTTGAGATACACACACTAAAACAGAAGCAACATATATCTTTATACAAGCAATAATACAAATATGGGCACGTGCAAATAGTACATGGCTGGAAGAATGGAATAAAAGCTGGAAGCACATGAATGCAAACTTATATCTATAAAATAATAAAATCGCTCTTCATATATATATATATATATATATATATATATATATATATATATATATATATATATATATAACAGTACTTTCAGATAAGGAAAACTATACATAAATATAAACTGAGAAATTGTAAATCAACTTTTGTTTTAAACTTGACGCTTATAAACCTTAAAAAAAAGGAAAGTGTACAACAAAATCACAAACACATATATGTTTATATATATAAACTAACCGTATAAATCAATATGTGTAACGAAATCATTTACACTCTAACATATACAAAACTGTAAAAAAAATATGTAAACAAACGAGATCCTAGTATACCCAGCTTATTTATATTATGTATATATAAAAATTTCTTTTATAATATAAAGGAGTTACACGTGCATTGATCGGTGGAGTTAGCTGGTTGTGCAGCTGTCTTGGTGGAGGGACTCTAGTCGTTCATGCAGTGGGAGGAAGGGGGCAGCTCGGCCATGGAGAGAGGAGAGTCAGCTATTGCGTGGATGGCTGGGCACTATTACGATGGCCAAAGGTGGAAGGGAACAGGTTATTCGCGGTTGACAAGTGGTGGAGGTGGTTGGCTAGCACAGGTGAAATGGATCAGGTGGTGGGAGGATATAGGGCTTGCATGGACATGGGAAGGTGGAAAATGTATCGGCTATAGGTGAATTAGTGGGGCCATGTGGCGAGTGACTGGGGAGGAGGCTCAAGGCTGTGCGTTAGACGTAGGGAAGTAGCGATGTGGAAAGGGACGGGTTGAGGAAAAGATGCAGGTGTTCGGTCTGCCATGGAGACGTGAGCAGCCTTTGATTCAAACATATATAAGTTTTGAGAAGTATTATTTTATTATTGAGAGTAGAAAGGTAGAGCAACAATGAATCCACAAACTAGAATATATTTTAAACCAGTGGAATGATAAAGTCGTGTCAGTTGAATTCTGGAATAATTAATGTGAAGAGGCTGTTTAGTTGCAATAGGTAGACAAATGAAGGAGCACGGTAAGTCAAAAGGTTCAAAAATGGTTACTAATATGGTTAACTGTTTTGTCGATTTTGCCGTGTACCGGACGCCGAAACACACAAATGAATATACTATGGAGATCAGCATGACGAGACCAACAGAATAGTACACAGATATCAGTGATACGACCATCCTATCAAAAGTACATATTCAGGGCTATAGCATTCCAAATTTGATGAAACGGAATATGATTCAAAAAATGATTTACATTTTATTGTATAAAAATATTCAGATTTAGAAAATATATTAATTTCATTAAATTAAATTATTTTTAAATTGAAAATCACACAACAGAACTTACTTTCATATTTTCCATAGAAATTTTTCCGTTTCTATGTTTAAATAGACGTGTACCAAATATCAAATTTTCATTGTAAAATTTAATTTTTTTAATTTCAATCAAAATTTCAGTTCATTACATTAATAAAACCATTGAAATATCCGGGTCGTTACAAGCAATAGGAGTAACAGTGAAGTATGGGAATGTGACGACAGGGAGAAGGGCAGTGGTAAACAGAAAAGGGTGGAGATGGAGTGGAGGTCAGTGAAGTTGTGTGAAGTGAAGGAGCTTGATGGGTTGAAGTGATGATGCACTTTGAATGAAGTGTTGGCAGTGGAGGGCAGGAAAGAGTTGGTTGATAGCAAGGCAGTAAAGTGATTGTGAGGAGGATGTGCGCTGAGGTAGTTGAAATGGTTGTACAGAGGATTTTAAAGTGGTGCACTGTGCACAGTTTTTTTTAGAAAAAGAAAAATGTAAATGTAAATTAATAAAACAATTTTTTTGTTTGAATTTGTGTATGTTTTTTAAATAGAGATGCAAATAGAAAAACAACAAGCACACAAATCAAATGAAAGCAAAAATCACACAAACACACAAAACAAAACATTTAAAAAAAAATGCAACTCAATACAAAAAATGAAAAAGCAATAAAATCAAATAAAATATAATTCGAGGAGTAAAATTAAAATCACGTCTATTCCCTGGCAACGACACCAAAAATTTGTTGATTAATGGCAGAATTTCCTATCAATTTAGAAAACCACCGTTAAAAATAATGTCAAAAATAACCGCAAACGCACAACATACAACTTTAATATGTGGTGGGTACGGGCCGATCTACAGGGTATTGAAGTGATTTTAAAATTCTACTCAATCAAACTAACCCAAATTTGCACGTTTTTTTAAAACTAAGAAAAATAGAAAAAATTAAACTAGACAAAAGTGAATACAAATATGAAATTAAATGATAATTTCGAGGAAAATCCACTCTCATACTCTCATATATATCAACATAAAAACAATTTATGATCTATCATTTAATCTAAGTAGAATTATTGATGCATTTATTATAAGCATGACCTAATTGTGTTATCAATTAACACACTTAAACCATCAAACTTTAACACAACCTCTAACCCACTTACTAACTTAATGGAAATGTCATGAAATTAAAAGTAGAATCTAATTTAAGCATGGCTTATTTACTATTAATTAGTAACATAAACCATCAAATTTTGATTCTAATCATATTTTCATTACCATAATCATATGTAGATGAAGAGGTAATTAGTGATTCATATGACTAAGCATAATCTATTTGAACAACATAGGATATCAAACTCAATATTAAACACAAAATCACCCAAACATCAATATATCATTAAGCACAAATGGAGATCATAAATTAGCAACTATGTTAAATCTGCATGATTATAAGGGCTTCATTGCCCCTTAATTGAAGGGTGTTAGCTTCTCATAATTGTTTTCATTTCAACATATGTAGATTGCAACATAAACAAGAGAAAAATGAGAGCTAATTAAAATAAACTAAAAGCTAATCTACTTGCGTAAAATAAAGAGATCTACACTACTAACATAAAAGAAACAACAAAGAAAAGAATATGTATTAAAATTGCATAAAAATAAATAGTATAAGAAAAGGCTTTCCATTAAAGAAAGCGGGTTTATGTTTACATGCCACAACTAAACTAAAGAGAAGGTGGTAAGAGCTCTCTACATGAAACAAAAGGGATATTTATGCATGGCTAAAACCCTAATCCATATTTTAGGGGACTACCCAAAATGCCCCTTACGAAGTGTGGCATCCAAGTTTTCATTAGCAAGTAATTAATCCTTCATTAAGTGTGCATGTGATTTTAATCCCCACTAACATATGCATTAGCTCTTAATAGTGGATCATGGTATGTGGGTTCCTCCATGATTACATGAATTCATTTATTTCCATATTTATTTGCCTTTTAAGTCTTGTGCATGCATATTCCCATGAAGGCTTCTTCCATTTTCCATCCAAATTCCTACAAATAAAAATAAAATTGGCAAATAAATATTCTCAAAATTAATAAATGCACCAAATTATCAATTTTCCTCTGAATAAAGATGAATAAATGATATTTTATAAACAATTTATATTTTGGTTTACATGTAAAATACCTAATATACTCATTTATTGCATAAAAGTAGATTAAACATGGAAGTAAAAATACACACTTTACGTGCGCATCATACACCCGGAAAGCGAATGTTGTAGTTGATGCACTTAGTAGGAGATATGCAGTTATGGAAAATGTAGAAGTGCGCCTAACCCTTATTAGTCATATTGAAGGTAGCCGGCTGAGCGATCTTCATATTGCAAGGATAGCTAAAGAGGTAAGTAGGAATAAGACACCGAAGAGATGGCTGGGACTTAAGGTTCATGACCATGGTATATTGAGGATGAATGGGAGAATATATGTCTAGATATTGATGGGATTAAACAAGAGGTATTGACAGAGAGTCATCATTCGTGACTTATGATACATTCTAGAGTTACAATGATGTATCAAGATATGAAGAAGACTTTATGATGGGAAGGTATGAAGAGGGACATTTCAATATTTGTGAGTAGGTGAAAAAGTCAAAGGCAGCCATCAAAAGGTAGCTGGACTGCTTCATCCACTTAAGGTTCCAAAGTGGAAGTGGGAGTAGATATCTATGGAATTTATAGATGGGCTACCTAGGTCGAGGAAAGGTAATAAAGGCATTTGGGTTATGGTCGATCGACTAACTAAGAGTGCACACTTCTTACCAACGAAGACAACAAGGACGACATTTAGTTTAGCTAAGTTTTCATGTTATGGAGATTGTTAGGCTTCATGGAGTTCCTAGTCATATCATAAGCAATAGAGATCTTATATTCACTAACCAGTTCTAGAAAGGGTTACGTGATGCCTGAGGAATGGAGCTGAGTTTGAGTACATCTTACCATCCATAAACCGATGGGCAAACGTAGAGGGTTAACCATGTATTGGAGGATTTCCTTAAGGCTTGTATCTTATACTTTGGTGGTTCTTGGGAAGAGCACTTAGCTCTTGTTGAGTTTTCATATAATAACAGTTACTAAGCTAGCATTGGGATGACACCTTTTGAAGCATTGTATAGCAGATCTTGTAAATCTCCATTGTGTTGGGTAGGACCTAGATATCGCTTAGTATTTAGGATAGATATGGCTAGGGAGGCGATTGATAAAGTAGCAAAGATTCTGAAGTGCATAAAGAGAGCACAGAATAGGCAGAAGAGTTATGCAGATTAGAGGAGCATGGATTTGGAATTCCCGGATGAAGACCTTGTGCTCATAAAGGTTTCGCTAATGAGGAATGTTATTCAGTTTAGGAAGGATGGAAGTTGGTTCCTTGCTATATTTGACCACTTGCAATACTGGATAGGATAGGTACACTTTCTTATAGGGTCGAGTTATCGATTAGGCTATCGGGTGTGCATAATATGTTTCATGTATCGCATTTGCGTAAATATGTGCATGATCCTTCTTTGATGGTGGAAGCATCGTAACAAGAAGACTTATAGATTGAGCCTAACTTAACTATACCAAGGCAACCTATTTGCATTATTGATCGAGATAAGAAGCAATTAAGGACGAAGGTTGTAAAGTTAGTTAAAGTGCAGTGAGCAATAATGCTAAGGATTGCATATGGGAAACTTAGGATAGTGTGAGGGAGTCCTACCAGCAGTTGCTTTTGGATTAGTAGTTTCTTATTATATTATAGATTTTGTAGTGTACTCACCACCTGATGTGGAGTCACCTAGTAAGCATTTTGGATTGCATGTAGATTTAGCAGTACTCTATATATGTACTTGTTTCTTATGTTCTTCTTTGATTGGTTGTTCTCGTTTAATTTTGAGGACAAAATGTCTTAAGTGGGAGAGAGTGTAGCGACCCTAATTTCAAACACTTCATCTTTGAATATAAAAACATTTGAAATAAGGTTAATTTTTATAAAAGTGATTTTATATCCTTGTTAAACTCCTTTGAATTAATAACAAATGATAGGAAATTTATCGTTTATCGATAAACAGATTTTTATTCAATATAAGTTGTCCAAAATTTGTGTACATGTCTAATAACAAACAAAGTCACTAATAGAAAATAACATTTATTTAATAAATATTGTTAACTAGTCTACTCTTAAGAGCTTCTATAAGTTCAAAGGAAGTAGATATTTTCTTGGCTTGTTAGATAGAAATTAAGTCACATGGTGGGGGAGTGTGCTTTGGCCGGCTAAGGGAGTTGAGGGAGGTTATGGTAACTTCTTCAACGCCTATATAACTCCACTAAAGGGTTCAAAAACCCTTTTCACAATATTATACACAAAAAATGCTCTTCATTCTCTTAGTCTCTTATATTTTAACTTTCTCAAACACAAATCAAATCAGCCCAAACTAGCACCAAAACTCTTGCTATAAGCCTTAAAAAACATAGCAACAAGTATTATCAACTTGAAGTTTAAATGAGTGGATCATATAAGCCCCAAATCCCCTAGGCCGTGCGCAAAAGTAAGAAAATTCTTGCCTAAACTATGATCGAGTATGAAGGGTGGGAAGAATTTTGGAGTTGTTTTAGTTGAGGAAGAAAGTGGTGGCAAGGTAGAGGCTTGTGCTTAGTTGTAAGGTTGTAAAAGGTTGTACAAACTCACCATTTGAATGTATAAGAAGTGTATAGCATGCTTGTTTAAATTACTAGTAAAGTGTGTAACTATATATTGTTATAACTTTTGATATTCTTGCTTTGGAAAGCGAACGGCCTATGTAAATTTTGTATTTGAACTTCTATGACTTTCTTTGACTTGGTACATGGCCATGACATGATTCACGTAGGTTTGGTCAGACTGTGACTGAATGGAACTTTAATATAGAATGGTTTCTATAAAGAGTAGTCGCTACAGAAGCAAATGCCTTACTTTGTTGAATTTCTATAATATTTTGAAAAGATATCCCTAGGGATTTCCTAGCATGATTGTGATGTATATCGAGTATATTATTTATTGCAAAAGGATTGGACCTTAAAAAGATTGTTATCATATTTATAAGTGGCCAAACTTCTAGATGTTGAAATTGCCCATTTCATAGCCAACTACAGCACATAATAGTTGTACTCCTGTAGTAGCTCTGCCTTTTTGCAACATTCATGAAATATTATAGGCTGTTATTTGAACTTGCTTTAAAAGGACTTTTAATTAAAGTATTTTTCAACAATCTCCTTAGAAGTATTTAATAACTTTTGTTAGAGTATTTTAAAAGTTGAAATTTAAATATATTTTTAATAACTAATTATGAGTTATTAAAGTAGAAGGTTTATTTTAATAAATGAAAACATGCTTTTTGAAATTTTTAAATAAATTATAAAGAAGTTTTTTTAAGTAATATTTTAAATAAATGTTTCAACATAATTCTAAGAGTTTTATTTATATATTAGTTTTTAGAAAACTAATTAAATCTTTTGTTAAAGTATTAAAATTCTTATGTAACATTTTCTTTTAAATTATTTTTTAGAAATTTATTAATTATATTTAAATTAGTATACACGCATATATGTAATTTTTAAAAGGCTTTTAAATTATAAATAAATGTTCTAAAAGGGGATTATGAGCCACTTAAGTAACTTAACCGTTGTAACAACCCTGTATTTTGTGATTATTTCTATTTGTATATTTTAATTATTTTAAATTGAATTGCTGATTTAAAATGTTTATTATATTTATTAAAATGAATAAATTTTATTATTTTAAATATAAATGTTTACTTTTATGTGAATTATAATTTCAAACCTGAATAAATAGAATATTTTCCAAAAAGTGGATTTTTGGTCAATCTGGTCAAACTTTGACTTTTAAATTTAAAATTTAAATATTTGAATTTTTGAATTTTATCTTTTATTATGAAAATAGATTAAATTTTAAGAATACTGCTTTTCGTTTCGTTGAAATCCGATTTTGTATTGTAAAAGTTATGCTTTTTACAATATTGAATGTAAATTGATTTATTTAATAAAATTGTCTATTTTAATTTATATAAATAATATTTTTATTTGTTAAATCATGTTCTAATATGCGTTATATGACATGTTAGGTATATATTTTATTTTAAAACATGTTTAAAAGTGATGTTATAATTTTTCCAAAACTTACTGTATTTATTTTCAATTTTTATAACCTAGTTTCTATTTTTAAGCTATTTTCTTAATTTATTTATATTTATCTAAAATTCATTTATTTATTTTTATTTATACATTATTTTGTTTTTTTTATTTATATTCATTTTTCATTTGTTTTAAAATGCAAAAATAATAAAGGAAATTTGAAGAGTTTTGAAACCTTTCACTTACCCATGACTTTTGGTATGCATTTGCCTTTTCAATTCCAAATAACACTTGCCATCAGACCATATCTTTTCTTCAGCCGTATTTTTTTTATTTTCACACAAATAAAAGTTTTTCAACCCTAATGCTTTCGGCCATCATCATCTGAACAAAGTTTAGTAACGTTTTTTTTCTTAGTTTCTTCTTTGTTTATTATTTATCTTACCTATGCTTTCACCTATATGCTCGGCCACTTGCTCCTTCATAACCATAGACACCTCCACCACCACCACTATCGGCTACCATCTGCTACAGTCCTACTATCCATTCATGTTTGTGCACCCTCTTGATTGAAAACTCCACAAAAATTAGCAATCACCGCTTGAAACATGCATAGCCGACCACCTTCATGACTTCACCACTCCACAACACCCCCTTGGCCACCTCTTGCATCACTTCCACTAGCCACTTACTGACCAAAGACCACTGCCACATCATCCCCTGACCCTATCAGGCCTGGCCGAGCCAATACAAGCCATGGCCGTGACTTGTTGTATGCACAAAATCCACCTTTGTTGCCTTGGCTTGTGTTGTGCATGCATAACAACTTCCACCCCTTCACTCCCTCATTTTGGCCAACCATATTGAACCATACCTAATCCAAATTCACACCATTGGTCGTGCATTTTTAACCTATGGCCGAACATAGCGTAGGTAAAAAAAAGTGCAAGTGATTTGGTTCTTTGTTGTGGAATTATTTCTAGTGTTATTTAATATTATTTGTGTTGTATATTCATGTGCTATATATTGTTTTTGTTTGATATGTAAAAGACAATTATTTTGGCTCTTCCCTCACTTGAATTCGTAGTCATGCCCTTGTGCTTTCGGGTGTTTGTTTGTGTGTCTGAATCTGTTATCTCTAGCTTGTAGAAGTGAGTATTTCTCACCAGACATTTTGTACTTATATAACTAGTGAAATGATGACATTTGAATCTGTAAACCATACTATCATGTTATAATTGTCTATGCTGTGATCATATGATTTTCACCCCTATTATACACCTGACATATCATCTGTTACTGTTATATAATGCTATTCTGTTTATTTATATCAGTTTATCA
The DNA here is from genome assembly GCA_030765085.1 of Allium cepa. Classification (NCBI taxonomy): domain Eukaryota; kingdom Viridiplantae; phylum Streptophyta; class Magnoliopsida; order Asparagales; family Amaryllidaceae; genus Allium; species Allium cepa. The sequence goes on from CM060928.1 coordinate 808,814,905, forward strand.
CACTGTAAGTTCCCTGTAGAATAGAATCACTATGGGTTGAAATGATACATATGCGAATGGACTTTAGAATAGGAAAAATCGTTATGGGCCGAAATGATAGGCCTGAACGACTTTTATTTGTTTATTTTAATTGGGATTGCGGGTTTGAAATAATAGAATCCAGATTTTTCCTTTGTAAATTACGGATTGAAATGATATATTATCCGTCTCATTTGATCTAGGCTAGAAAATTATATACAGACCCATGGTTAATATATATATTTCTAAAATTTTGAAAGTATTTTAGAAATGTAAATATTATGATATTTTGATTTAAATTTAAATTAAAAATGATTTTTAAAAGTATTATTGATTTTCTACAAATTTATAAGTGAAATAAATTAATGGTAATGTAGAAACTTGAAATATAAGTTACTTTAGGAATTTATGATTTTATTTTTAAATGGAGTTTAAATTAAGTAAGAAAGTATGATAAATAGATTTAAATTTGAATTTAAAATGATTTTATAAAGTTTTATTTATTTTTCTAATGAATTAGAAATAGTTAAATAAATGAATGAGAAAAATGAAATTTGAATTATAACTTAACTTGTAAAATGGGAAATGTATTTTTAAAATAAAGGTTAAATTATGAAAAAAAAATGGAATTTAAATTTAACTTATAAAATGGTAAATTTAAAGAATAAGTAAATGAAAATGTTATGAAATGGTATATTGACTTTAATAAGTGAATTATTAAAATTTGATACTAAATTGTGAAAATTCACTTCATAATATCATGACTTAAAAGGGTATTTAAATGATCATTTTTAGAAGTGTGAAAATATGATTTTTATAAGTAAAAATTTGTTTAAATAAAAATTTAATTAACAGCATTTTTGAAATGTTATCATTTCTGAAGTAAAAGATATTACAACATTTTGTAAATGTTGCAATTGATATAAATGAACTAAAAGACTAAATTGAACTAAGGGCTATTATAGAACTTTGTAAGTGTTGTAGTTGTAGAAACTAAACAAAAACCTATAATAGCGTATCTGTAAATGCTATCTTTGTTAAAATGATTTGCTTTCAAATGTAAATTTACCGTAGCATTTTCTAAATGCTGTGAAAGTTGAAATTTCACTGTTTTAATAAATTGAAGTAAATAAATGAATTCTGAAAATGGTAAACTTTTGAGAATTGTATATTTGATTATTAAATATAATAACTTCACTTTTAAATGATTTAAATGGAATATTTAAATGATTTAAATTGAATTTTTAATTGGTTAAATGGAATATTTAATTGATTTAATTGAATATTTAATTGTTTAATTGGAATATTTAATTAGTTTAATTGGAATATTTAATTGGTTTAATTGGAATATTTAACTGGTTTAATTGGAGTATTCGCTTTGATATATAAACCATTTTGAAATGTGATTTGAAATGGTATTTAAATTTGTTATCCCACTTTTTGGTCAAAGCTGGAATATCAACAATTTGGCAAGGGATGATGGATATCAGGATTGGAGATCGATTGGAAACCAGGTTGCAATCGATGTCGTTAAAATTTGGCCGAGCTCCGATCAGGACGGAATCGATTGGAGATGATGAGGACTAGGAGAGGCTATGTTTCAAATTTCAGGTTAATCGAAGTTCGTATGAAGGAGAAATGATCGATGCAAGGTAGGAAGAGCTTGGTGTTCGTATCCATCGACGCACAGGGATGGTTCCTATCGATACATTTCGTATTGATCAGGTAGTTGGTGTTTCGTATCGATCGGCTTCGTATCGATCAGCAGAAGTTCGACTCGATGGGGTTCGCATCGATCAGGTTTTGGTTCAACTCGATGGTTTCGTATCGGTCAGGATGGAAAGAAGCAGCATGTCTCGAATTGATGCTCTCGTATCGATAGGAGAAGGATTTGGCACTTTCGTATCCATCAGGTAAATCTTTCTTCGTATCCATCAGGTAAAGGCTTGTTCGTGTCCATCAGGTAAAACCTTGTTCGTATCCATCAGGTAAGGACTCGTTCGTATCCATCCCAAGGATGAGGGTCGTGTCCATTTTCATGACCACTTCGTATCGATCCCCCCATACTCATTTCGTATCCATCAGCACATATGGAAGCGGTACGAAATGTACTCCTGGAATTGATACGAAGAAAGACACGAGTAGATGAATGCGAAGGAACGATGTTATGAATATGAACAAGCACAAAATGCAGATGCGAACAAGGAAGATCCACGAATCCAGGGAAGAAGCGTTCAACTCGGCACGCAAAGTGGATCAACCCAGTCAACACGCCACAGAGATCGAATCGATCCAGGAGATTAGCGCCACGTCATCGCACGTGCGTGCTTCTGATCGAGTCGAATAGGATGGATTCGAACTAGTGGATACGAACGCAACAGCACTCGCGCAAATGCAATTCGTATCATATCTCCTAAACCGCTAATCCAAATGCAACGAAATTTTCACAGAAGCTTCCATACAAGGCAAATATTGCTCCTGCTAAGTTTCAGCTCGATTGGATCATTTTTTGATGGATAAGAAATCACTTTGTATCGATCTCAGATCGAGTCGAAACTTGGTGGGGTCGGTCGCGTGGGCCTACTCACGTGCCAGAAAAAATCTCCCGAAGTTTGAGCGCGATCTGAGCCTCCTATGCCTATAAATAGCACCCTGAAGCCTACAGAAAGGGGACCTTTTGGCGATTGGACGTCCAGACTCTGCCGGATTCATTTCTACATTTCAATATAACTATTGTACTCAAAATTCATCATTGCTACTGCTGTAATCATCTGTAACCAGCAAGGATAATCAATAAAGGATAAAACTTTGGAGTGGACGTAGGCCGGAGATAGCCGAACCACTATAAATCTTGTGTCTCTATTCAATATTTCTGGATTATTGTTTGCTGTTTGCTGTGATCCGTGATTTGTGTTTGGAATATTGCTGAATTGTATTCATACTTTGGTGCTTTCACGATACTTGGGGTTTGTGACCATTTTTGGCGCAAACACTTTGGTGCTTTCATTGAGCAGGACTAGCACCCACTACATCGGATTGAAGTTTGGATTTGAAAAGAGTAAAGAGTTTAGATTTGAAAAACAATGACTCACCAGACAAGCAAGAGACAAAGAGCTGAGAGAAGCCAACAAGAAGGAAGTCAACAAGCATCCTCCGGAGCTGGGGAAGGACAGGCTTCGATTTACATAACCAGGGATGAAATGGAGGCTATGGCCAATTCATTGCAGGAGAGATTGTTAAAAAGTCAACAGGAAATGATGCAGACTTTCTTTGAGCAGATGAGAGCTGTAGGGACGCAGAACTTAGAAACAGCTACAGCGGCTATGGATGTGGAACAAGGAGCTAGGGTTTTGGAACCTAATGGAGAATGAAATACAGAGCTAGGAGGCGATCAACAGGGACATGGGGGCAGGCCCGCAGGATCCAACACAGGAGGACCTTTGGAAGGAGTTCAATAGGCTAGAGCCAACGTTGCTGCTAATGAACCACATGAAGAATATGTGTCGGAGTTCCCTCGGGGGCATGGGGGGCAACCCCTGACAGACAATGCTGGATTGGTAGAGATAATCAGGAAAACTATGCGTGGAGGTTTGACCAATGGAGATTTGGAAGGAGTGAACAAGAGTCCGTTCGCTCGGGAAATCAGGATAGCTCAGAATCCACCTAAGTTCAAGCTACCTAGCGTGGAAGTATATGATGGCAAGGCTGATCCGACTGATCACTTGATGAGGTATACTAGACACATGGAAGTGTTGGGGGCATCGGAAGAGGTGATGGCTCGATGCTTCCCTTTGTATTTGGCGGACTTAGCTGCAATGTGGTTTAGGCAGTTGGAGGAAGGATCTATCAGGACTTGGAGGGAATTGGTGGATAGGTTTTGGGACAGTTTCGGGTCCATATCAAGAGACCAAAGAACGTGATGATGCTAACGTCGGTGAAACAAAGGACGGATGAATCACTTAGAGCTTTTCTAACTCGATTCAATGCGGCAGTTGCTTCGGTGGATCAGCCGGATCCATCGATGGTTTTAATGGCGGCAGTGTCAGGAGTCAGGGAGGATTCGGATTTCAAGGTTTCTTTGATACGAGACCCGCCACTGGATCTCGGGGAATTCTTTCACGAAGCTGAGATATTCCTTCGACAAGAGGATGCATGTGCAGATTTAAAGTTGAAGGAGGTGAATGCAACTGAGGGTGGAGGACCATCCAGCAAAGGTTCGGATAAAGATAAAGGAAAAAGGAAGTTGGACGATGATTCTGGAAAAGCTAGGAAGCGATGGAAGGATCCAAAGTTTTCTACATACACAAGATTGAACGAGACACTGGAGCGGATATACTTGGATACCCGAAATCGCCTTCCTTATCGAAGGCTAGCTAGGAGAGAGCCTTCTGAATGAGAGAGGACATCAGGAAGGCACTGCCTATTCCATGATTTGGATGGGCACGACACCAACAGCTGCAGGCACTTAAAGGACAAAATCGAGGAGCATGTAAGGAATGGACAGTTGCGACAATATGTCGGAACTCGAAATGCAGCGGTGGAGCAGGAGCAGGAGCAGCCACCACCTACCTCGAACAACGATGGCACGAGGTCCAGGGATGATGGTCGATTGATTATCCATTGACCAGGATAATATGAAATAAGTAACAAGCTACTAGCAAACGGCAAAGTCATTTACACATGTATGAGGATGGAGATAGCCCCTAGGCATGCTCTGAATGATGATAAACCGCGATGCTATGGTTTGTGAAATTTGTCTTTTGCTTTTGGATTGGACACTGATTTTTCTGGTTTGGTTTTGGAGTTTGGATTGAACTCCTGGTTTTGCTTGCTTTCTGATTTGGATTTTCGCTTGGATGATTGTTTTCTGTTTTGGATGCTGGTTTGGATTTCTGATTTTTTGATTTGATTTGGATTTTGGATTGGATTGTGGATTGAATTTTGATTGGATTTTTATCTGGTTTTTGATAAAAGGTCATCGGGTACGGATTATGCCTGGCAAGGGGTGAGTCTCTTTGGCCGAACGTGGTAAATTGACTCATTCAGGTCGCTGAGTATGGACTATGCTCAGCAAGGGTCCGGAGTGACCAGGATTCGGCCTAGGACATAGGCCCCATATTATCGATTATTGTTTCAGGTCGTCGAGTATGGAAAATGCTCGACAAGGGTCCGGAGTGACCAGGATTCGACTTAGAACTTAAGCCATGGCATTGTAGAACGTCCAGGGACACTGGACCACGGTCGTCAAGTGTGGATTACGCTTGGAAAGAACTCGGTGAGGTTAGCTCAATGTCCAGGGACACTGGACCGCGGTAGTCAGGTGTGGATTACGCTTGGCAAGAGCCCTGAGAGGTTATGGATTTGGATATCGACCCGGAGAGGTCCTGGATTCGGTTATTGGCTATTGGATAGGGATGGATTAGGACTCGGTTGTCTAGTTCGAATGAACATGGAATTGGCTATGGACTTCGGATATCGGATTCGGAACTATTCAAAACACGCCTTCTTAACACAAGGCATGTTTTGGGGGGCAAATGTTATCCCACTTTTTGGTCAAAGCTGGAATATCAACAAATTGGCAAGGGATGATGGATATCAGGATTGGAGATCGATTGGAAACCAGGTTGCAATCGATTGCGTTAAAATTTGGCCGAGCTTCGATTAGGACGGAATCGATTGGAGATGATGATGAGGACAAAAAGAGGCTATGTTTCAAATTTCAGATTAATCGGAGTTCATATGAAGAAGATATGATCGGTGCAAGGTAGGAAGAGCATGCTGTTCGTATCCATCGGCGCACAGGGATGGTTCATATCGATACATTTCGTATCGATCAGGTAGTTGGTGTTTTGTATCGATCATCTTCGTATCGATCAGCAGAAGTTCGACTCGATGGGGTTCGCATCGATCAGGTTTTGGTTCGACTCGATGGTTTCGTATCGGTCAGGATGGAAAGAAGCAGCATGTCTCGAATCGATACTCTCGTATCGATAGCAGAAGGATTTGGCACTTTCGTATCCATCAGGTAAAGCTTTCTTCGTATCCATCAGGTAAAGGCTTGTTCGTGTCCATCAGGTAAAACCTTGTTCGTATCCATCAGGTAAGGTCTCGTTCGTATCCATCCCAAGGATGAGGTTCGTGTCCATTTTCATGACCACTTCATATCGATCCCCCCATACTCATTTCGTATCCATCAGCACATATGGAAGCGGTACGAAATGTACTTCTGGAGTCGATACGAAGAAAGACACGAGTAGATGGATGCGAACGAACGATGTTATGAATATGAACAAGCACGAAATGCAGATGCGAACAAGGAAGATCCACGAATCCAGGGAAGAAGCGTTCAACTCGACGTGCAAAGTGGATCAACCTAGTCAACACGCCACAGAGATCGGATCGATCCAGGAAATTAGCGCCACGTCATCGCGCGCGTGCTTCTGATCGAGTCGAATAGGATGGATTCGAACTAGTGGATACGAACACAACAGCACTCGCGCAAATGTAATTCGTATCGATCATATCTCCCAAAACGCTGATCCAAATGCAACGAAATTTTCACAGAAGCTTCAATACAAGGCAAAGATTGCTCCTGCCAAGTTTCAGCTCGATTGGATCATTTTTTGATGGATACGAAATCACTTCGTATCAATCTCAGATCGAGTCGAATCTTGGTGGGGTCGGTCGCGTGGGCCCACTCACGTGCCAGAAAAAATCTCCCGAAGTTTGAGCGCGATCTAAGCCTCCTACGCCTATAAATAGCACCCTGAAGCCTACAGAAAGGGGACCTTTTGGCGATTGGACATCCAAACTCTGCCGGATTCATTTCTACATTTCAATATAACTATTGTACTCGAAATTCATCATTGCTACTGCTGTAATCATCTGTAACCGGCAAGGATAATCAATAAAGGATAAAACTTTGGAGTGGACGTAGGCCGGAGATAGCCAAACCACTATAAATCTTGTGTCTCTATTCATTATTTCTGGATTATTGTTTGCTGTTTGCTGTGATCTGTGATTTATGTTTAGAATATTGCTAAATTATATTCATACTTTGGTGCTTTCATGATACTTGGGGTTTGTGATCATTTTTGGCGCAAACAAAACTAAACAAAAATGAATGTGGTTTTGGAAAGATATGATATTTTGGTATTTTGAAATGAAGTTGAAATGATATTGAATTTTGAAATGATATTTGATTTTTGAAGTATAAATACCATTTTGGACTTTTAACCACGAGATGTATTTAATTTATGGTTTAACTGATCCTTAAAGGATGGGCGATCCCAAGCATCCTTTAAATTATTGTGCATTACTATTACAGTTCACTTGAGTTGGTTTACATTATATAAGTATGTATGTCCTTACTCGAGTGTTTTGTGTTTTACTTTACGCTCGGGTCAGCCTGAGTATTTACAGCTTAGCTTTGGATTTCTTTTCTGGAGCTAGGAATCGCTGGAGATTTTGCTTGTCTAGTTATCCATTCCCTTTCAGTTTCATTTGTTATATTTCAATTATGGTATTTATAAACTTCTATGTATTTGAGATATCTATTGGATATGTTTTCCAGACTGATATTATGTATTTGTTTTGATATTTTGTTATAGTAGCTTCATGAACTACTATGGTATTTTAATTTGCGCTGCGAGTTATTCTGATATATCAGTTTCTGTGATTCTATAATTGTTTTTCATTTACTCCAAATTTATGTTAAAGTGCGGTATTTTGAGCAATTTAAGTCCGACGTGTGTGGATGCGAATGGTTGAAAATATCGGGTTGTTACATTTGGTATCAAAGCTTTGGTTTTAGACAAACCATAGCCTATGGGGCAAAAACTCATTAGAGATAGGGCAGAAATACCCTAGAATGAGTGAAATCAATCTCAGAATCATTTCCTTGTGAGAGGATGCAAATGATTTCCAAATGATTTTAAAGGATTTTCAAAGATTACATTGGTATAAAAAAAATTCTTATTTTTAAATCAAGATTTTTTAAAATTTGCCTCTTCGGTATCCACCTTGTTAGAAATCTCTTGGTTAGGATTCTTATCGATCAGGATTCCCTGAACTTTGAAATGCTCCCACTGGTTCTGAAATCCAGTCTTGTCTTCCCTATTTTTAACCTTTTGATTTTGGAACATTCCATGACTCCGCTTTGGAATGGCCTCTCTAAAGATCGGTGAATCCGCAAATCTTTGAATGATTTGTAAAGGGAGGAAACTCCATTACAATTAGCATTGATTCATCGAAGATTTCTTTATCCTCGGTTTACGATGCTATCTATCTCCTGCTCTACCCGGATTCTATCTCTGGAGATCGAATGTCGATTTGCCTTAGATTTCCACATTGGTTATATTCCTGAAGTCACGGCTGACCGGTTAAGTTCGTCCGCGATTTATATAGGCTTATCATCTCCTATTTGGTAATTAAATTACCTTATCTTCGTTCGAGCTTATCTTCAAACCAGAATTTTTGATTAGAGTTCCTCTAAATTTGAATCTCTGCTTGTTTGAAATTCATTCTTGAATCATCCCTTGGAAATTTTGTGTTTGATTGTATTTTGAAATTGTGCATACATCGAAATTATTGTTTTGTTAAGGATGACCCTATTTTGTATATAAAGGTGAAATGTTTTCGATAAGGATTATATACCTCTTAAAAAATGAGAATTTGAAGTTCCGAAAGCATTTGAAAATTTGAAAATTTATAAGAAATTTGACTTATATAAAAATGATTTTTAACTGAAGGGTTTTGAATTTGAATTTCGAGGAATCGAACTCCGGTGTTTTGAAATCTGTTTTAAGATTTTGAAAAACATGTAATAATAATATGATTTTAAGACATTTTCTAAGTAAGAAATGTTTCAAATGTATTCGAATGAATTCCAATGATTTCAAAAGAGACTTCAAAGAAGTTTCAAGAAAATAAAAGTCCAGAACCCACTTTTGTCGTTGGAAAATGATTTCGTGATGAATGCATGCATCATCGACATTGATTTTCGAGTTTCTGAGCGTGGGAGAGGCCACTCTAGTAGCTTTGGTATGCGAGTGATTTTGTGAAGCCAATTTGATTTCAAATTTTGAAGTATGATTTGATATTCGAAAGATATATGTGTGTATACATATATATGAAATAATATAAAGTAAACCGGTGTTCAGTCCTCGAGTTTTAGATTGTTTTGGTATAACCTTATCTATTGAAATTGATTTACTGATTTGTTGGTGTTTTCCAACTTTTGAATTTTAAATACGATTTCTTTGACTATATTTTAAAGTTCGAGCACTTCCAAATCAAAGTTTAATTTTCAAAGCCAAGTAATCCTGGAAAAATATAAATCATTCGATTAGGTAAATGAGTTGAAACTGTTTTGTTAAGTAAATGAATAAGACTGTTTTGAATTATACTGATATGGAATTTAGTTTGGGACGTTTTCAATAAAAATTTAGTTTTAAATAGTTTGAAAAAGGTAAATTGATCATTTGAATAGAAATAAATAGTTTAAATGTGTTAAAGGAATTAAAATTGGAAATCGTTTTGGGTATAATTGATTTTGAGGAAGATATTTGGTTTTGAAAATAGATTGGATAGTAAAACCCAGTATTTATATGATGGTTTTTGAAAAGAATTTGTTTGACCTAAATTTTGTCTACTTGGAAACCACGATTATTTTCCAAATCTATTGTTTTAAGAAACTTTGAAACTGAATATATAATTTGAAAGAAATGATTTGGTGAAATCATATATGATTTTGAAACTAAATTGATATTGAAATAGATTGAAATTTGATAACCATGTGTTACCAAATACTTGACTTGGAAGTTATCGAACTTATAAAAAATGGATTTGTATAAGTATGAAGTTTATTTGAAAACTGTTGATTTGAAAATATACTCAACTTGTAAAGTGAAATCTTATGTAATCAAAGTCTATATAAGTGTGATTTGATATGCTATTGATTTTGGAAGTATTCGATTTAAAATGAAATCTTATATATAATGGACTTTATATAAGTATGATATTTGAAAGTGATTTGAAAAGGTACTATATGATACATATTTTCGAAGTAAAGATATGGAAAGTGCCTTCTACTTGATATCCGCTTTATGGCCACACTGTGGATTCATTCTATCGATATTATTCTCTCTGATTTGGGTTTTCCGAATATGATACTCGAGTGTCCATCGACTTCCATGGCGATCTCCATGGTTTTTCTTTTGAGCGCGACTGCATAGCGTAATTCGTAGGGGCTGCGAGAGCCTACGGGTACGGATGTTCCCTAGATGATCCAGGTGTAACCATTGTGTATCTGTGATCTATTGAGTCGATTGATAGCGTAATCCGTAGGGGCTGCGAGAGCCTAGGGGTACGGATGTTTCCTGGGGGATCCATACGTAATCATTGTGTATCTGCGGTACTACCAGTCTTCATGGCGTAATCGCAGGGCTGTGTTAGTCAGCCTACGGGTACGGATGCTTCCTAGGGGATCTAGGCATAACCATTGTGTATCCCCGATCCTTGATCGACATGTTTTGGTTTGGTTGTTTTTTTTGGATTGTACTTTCCATATCTGTTTTTAAAAGGTTTTTCAAGTATTATCACTGGGTGTTGAAACAAGTCTACTAAGTACTTGGAGAATTTTAGCTTCGCGCCGGATCAACGCATGGCCAGAGTCTGCAGGAACGAAATTAAACTTGTTAAGACATCGAGTTATAAAAGTATTTTGGTAACGAATTATTTAAAGGATATTTTGATCATTTATTTTATTTGTCTAAATAATTTAAAATGGTTTAAATATTGTTTACTTCGAACTATCAAATTTGAATCAAATGACTATTCATCATATTATAAAATACTTAAAAGGTTGTAAATAATTTTTTTTAAATTGAAATGTATATGGTTTTAAATTATGGTTCATCCTTGTCTTTCAACGTACTTTCCCCTCTAGCTATTTCTATCTTCTTCCTCTTCGAGGGTCCTTTCTATATTATGGAAAGAGTTGGTTCTTTGGCTTATCGTTTAGATTTGCCCAAGAAACTTTCTGGAGTGCAAGATGTATTCCACGCCTCACATCTCCTCTATTATCTTCTTGACCCATCTCTTTTTATTCAGCCAATTGCTCTTGATATTTTGGATATTTATCCTTATCCGACTGTCGAGAGGAAGCCACTTCGTATTGTCGATAGAGGTACGAAGCAGCTAAGAAAGAAATTTGTTAGTCCGATCAAAGTACTGTGAAGTACTGATGATTAGGATTGTACCTGGGAAACGGAAGAAAGCATTCGTGCTTCGAATCCGGAATTGTTCATTTCAGGTACTATTTTTTTTTCTATCTTGCCTTTCTTTATTTTCCTTGTTCGTTCTTCTCGAGGATGAAAAGATTTGAGTGGGGGAGAGTGTAACAACCCTGTATTATTTGATTATTTTTATTTGTATATTTTAATTATTTTAAATTGAACTATTGATTTAAAAAATTTATTATATTTATTAAAATGAATAAATTTTATTATTTTAAATATAAATGTTGATGTTTATATGAATTATAATTTCAAACCTGCATAAATAGAATATTTTCCAGAAAAGTGGATTTTTGGTCAATCTGGTCAAATTTTGACTTTTAAATTTAAAAATTAAATATTTTAATTTTTGAATTTTATATTTTATTATTAAAATAGATTAAATTTTAAGAATAATGCTTTTCGTTTCGTTGAAATCCGATTTATATTGTGAAAGTTATGTTTTTTACAATATTGCATGAAAATTGATTTATTTAATAAAATTGTCTATTTTAGTTTATATAAATAATATTTTTATTTGTTAAATCATGTTCTAATATGTGTTATATGACATGTTAGGTATATATTTTATTTTAAAACATTTTTGAAAGTGATGTTATAATTTTTCCAAAACTTATTGTATTTATTTTTAATTTTTATAACCTAGTTTCTATTTTTAAGCTATTTTCTTAATTTATTTATATTTATCTAAAATTTATTTATTTATTTTTATTCATACATTATTTTGTTTTGTTTTTATTATATTTATATTTATTTTTCATTTGTTTAAAAATGCAAAAAGAATAAAGGAAATTGAATAGTTTTGAAACCATTCACTTACCCATGACTTTTGGTAAGCATTTGCCTTTTCAATTCCAAATAACACTTGCCATCAATTTGAGCCGTCCCTATCTTTTCTTCAGCCGTATTTTTTTTATTTTCACACGATTTAAAGTTTCTCAACCCTAATACTTTCGGCCATCATCATCTGAACAAAGTTTGGTAATGTTTTTTCTTTCTTTTTTTCCCTTACTTTCTTCTTTGTTTATTATTTATCTTGCCTGTGCTTTCACCTAGTTCGGCCACTTACTCCTCCATCACCATAGCCACACTCCTTCGTCCCACTGTCCAGTCATTGTCGTGCACCATCTTGATTGAAAACTCCACAAAAATTAGCATCACCACTTGAAACATGCATAGCCGATCAACTTCATTACTTCACCACTCCACAACACCCCCTTGGCCACCTCTTACATTACTTCCACCAGCCACTTACTGACCAAAGACCATTACCACATCAACCCCTAATCCCACAAGGCCTGGCCGAGCCAGTACAAGCCATGGCCGTGACTTGTTGTATGCTCAAATCCACCTTTGTTGCCTTGGCTTGTGTTGTGCATGCATAACAATGTCCACCCCTTCACTTCCTCATTTGGCCGACCACATTGAACCATACCTGATCCAAATTCACACCATTGGCCGTTCATTTTTAACATATGGTCGAGCATAGGGTAGGTGAAAGCACGTGCAAGTGATTTGGTTCTTTGTTTTGCAATTATTTCTAGTGTTGTTTAATATTATTTGTGTTGTATATTCATGTGCTATATATTGTTTTTGTTTGATATGTACAAGACAATTATTTTGGATCTTCCCTCACTTGAATCCGTAGTCGTGCCTTCGTGCTTTCTGGGTATTTGTTTGTGTGTCTGAATCTGTTATCTCCAGCTTGTAGAAGTGAGTATTTCTCACCAGACATTTTGTACTTATATAACCAGTAAACTGATAGCATTTGAATCTGTAAACCATATTATCATGTTATAATTGTCTATTCTATGATCATATGATGTTCATCCATGTTTATACACCTGACATATCATCTTTTACTATTATACAGTACTATTCTGTTTATTTATATCAGTTTATCACACTGCAAGTTCCCTGTAGAATAGAATCACTATGGGTTGAAATGATACATACCCGAATGGACTTTAGAATAGGAAAAATTATTAAGGGCTGAAATTATAGGCCTGAATGATTTTTATTTATTTTATTTTGCTTGAGATTGCGGGTTTGAATTAATAGAACCTAGATTTTTCCTTTGTAAATTGCGGATTGAAATGATATATTAGCCGTCTCATTTGACCTAGGCTAGAAAATTATGTACAGACCCGTGGTTAATATATATATTTCTAAAATTTTGAAAGTATTTTAAAAATGTAAATATTATGATATTTTGATTTAAATTTAAATTAAAAATGATTTTTAAAAGTATTATTGATTTTCTTCAAATTTATAAGTGAAATAAATTAATAGTAAAGTAGAAATTTGAAATATAAGTTACTTTTGGAATTTATGATTTATTTTTAAATGGAGTTTAAATTGAGTAAGAAAGTATGATAAATATATTAAAATTTGAATTTAAAATGATTTTATAAAGTTTTATTTATTTTTCTAATGAATTAAAAATAGTTAAATAAATGAATGAGAAAAATGAAATTTGAATTATAACTTAACTTGTAAAATGGGAAATGTATTTTAAAAATAAAGGTTAAATTATGAAAATAAAAATGGAATTTAAATTTAACTTATAAAATGGTAAATTTAAAGAATAAGTAAATGAAAATGTTATGAAATGGTATATTGATTTTAATAAGTGAACTGTTAAAATTTGATATTAAATCGTGAAATTTCACTTTATAAAATCATGACTTAAAATGGTATTTAAATGATCATTTTTAAAAATGTGAAAATATGATTTTTATAAGTTAAAATTATTTAAATAAAAATTTAATTGTTTATGAAATGTTATTGAAAACTTGGAATTTAATTAGCAGCATTTCTAAAATGTTATCATTTCTGAAGTAAAAGATATAATAGCATTTTGTAAATGCTGTAACTGATATAAATGAACTAAAAGGCTAAATTGAACTAAGCGCAATTATAGCACTTTGTAAGTGCTGTAGTTGTCGAAAGTAAACTAAAACCTATTATACCATATTTGTAAATGCTATCTTTGTTGAAATGATTTGTTTTCAAATGTAAATTTACCATAGCATTTTATAAATGCTGTGAAAATTGAAATTTCACTGTTTTAATAAATTGAAGTAAATAAATGAATTCTGAAAATGGTAAAATTTTGAGAATTGTATATTTGATTATTAAATATAATAACTTCACTTTTAAATGATTTAAATGGAATGTATAAATGATTTAAATGGAATATTTAAATGATTTAAATGGAATATTTAATTGGTTTAAATGGAATATTTAATTGGTTTAAGTGGAATATTTAAATGATTTAATTGGAATATTTAATTGGTTTAATTGGAATATTTAATTGGTTTAATTGGAATATTTAACTGGTTTAATTGGAATACTTGCTTTGATATATAAACCATTTTGAAATGTGATTTGAAATGGTATTTAAATTAAATAAAAATGAATGTGGTTTTGGAAAGATATGATATTTTGAAATGAATTTGAAATGATATTGAATTTTGAAATGATATTTGATTTTTGAAGTATAAAATACCATTTTGGAATTTTAACCACGAGATGTATTTAATTTATGGTTTAACTGATCCTTAAAGGATGGGCGATCCCTAGCATCCTTTAAGTTATTGTGCATTACTACTACAGTTCACTTGAGTTGGTTTACATTATATAAGTATGTATGTCCTAACTCGAGTGTTTTGTGTTTTACTTTACGCTCGGGTCAGCTTGAGTATTTACAGCTTAGCTTTGGATTTCTTTTCTAGAGCTAGGAATCGTTGGAGATTTTGCTTGTCTAGTTATCTATTCCCTTTCAGTTACAGTTGTTCTATTTCAGTTCTGGTATTTATAAACTTCTATGTATTGAGATATCTATTAGATATGTTTTCCAGACTGATATTATGTATTTGTTTTGAGATTTTGTTATAGTAGTTTTATGAACTACTATGGTATTTTAATTTCCGCTGCAGGTTATTCTGATATATCTTTGTCTGTGATTCTGTGATTGTTTTTCATTTGCTCCAAATTTATATTACAATGCGGTATTTTGAGAAATTCAAGTCCGACGTATGTTGATGCGAATGGCTGAAAATATCGGGTTGTTACATTTGGTATCAGAGCTTTGATTTTAGGCAAACATAGCCTGTGGAGTAAAAACTCATTAGAGATAGGGTAGAAGTACCCTAGAATGAGTGAAATCAATCTCAGAATCATTTCCTTGTGAGACAACGCATTTTCGAAGTATAAAATGATTTCCAAATGAATATAAAGGATTTTCAAAGATTATATTGGTATAAAAAAATTTCTTATTTTTAAATCAAGATTTTCTAAACTTCGTCCCTACAGTATCCACCTTGTTAGAAATCTCTTGGTTAGGATTCTTATCGATTAGGATTCCTTGAACTTTGGAATGCTCCTCTAGTTCTGAAATCCAGTCTTGCCTTCCCTATTTTTATCCTTTTGATTTTGGAATATTCCGTAACTCCACTTTGGAATGACCTCTCTAAAGATCATTGATTCCACAAATCTTTGAATGATTTGTAAAGGGGTGAAACTCCTTTACAATTAGCATTAATTCACCGGAGATTTTTGTATCCTCGGTTTACGATGCTATCTATCTCCTGCTCTACCCGAATTCTATCTCTGGCGATCGAATGTCGATTTGCCTTAGATTTCCGCATTGGTTATATTCCTCAGGTCACGGTTGACCGGTTAAGGTCGCCCGTGATTTATATAGGCTCATCATCTCCTATTTGGTAATTAAATTATTTTATCTTCGTTCGAGCTTATCGTCAAACCAAATTTTTTGATTAGAGTTCCTCTAAATTTGAATCTCTGTTTGTTTGAAATCCATCCTTGAATCATCCCATGGAAATTTTGTGTTTGATTGTATTCTGAAATTGTGCATACATCGAAATTATTATTTTGATAAGGATGGCCCTATTTTGTATTTAAAAATGAAATGCTTTCGATAATGATTATATATTTCTTAAAAAATGAGAATTTGACGTTTCGAAAGGATTTGAAATTTTGAAAATTTATAAGAAATTTGACTTATATAAAAATGATTTACAACTGAAAGGTTTTGAATTTGAATTTCGAGGAATCGAACTCCAGTGTTTTGAAATCGGTTTTAAGATTTTGAAAATATATAATAATAATATGATTTTAAGATATTTTATGAATAAGAAATGTTTCAAATGTATTCGAATGAATTCCAATGATTTCGAAAGAGATTTCAAAGAATTTTCAAGAAAATAAAAGTCCAGAACCCGCTTATGTCGTTGGAAAATGATTTCGGTGATGAATGCATGCATCATCAACATTGATTTACGAGTTTCTGAGCGTGGGAGAGGTCACTCTTGTAGCTTTGGTATGCGAGTGATTTTGTGAAACCAATTTTGATTTCAGATTATGAAGTATGGTTTGATATTCGAAAGATATATGTGTGTATGTATATATATATATATATTTGAAATAATATAATGTAATCCGGTGTTCAGTCCTCGAGTTTCAGATTGTTTTGGTATAACCTTATCTATTGAAATTAATTTACTGATTTGTTGGTGATTTCCAACTTTTGGATTTTAAATATGATTTCTTCGACTATATTTTAAAGTTCGAGCACTTCGAAATCAAAGTTTAATTTTCAAAGCTAAGTAATCCTGGAAAAATCTGAATAATTCGATTAGGTAAATGAGTTGAAACAGTTTTGTTAAGTAAATGAATAAGACTATTTTGAATTATACTGATATGGAATTTAGTTTGGAATGTTTTGAATAAAAATTTAGTTTTAAATAGTTTGAAAAAGGTAAATTGATCTTTAGAATAGAAATAAACTTTAAAGGTGTTAAAGGTGTTAAACTTGGAAATCATTTTGGGTATAATTGATTTTGAGAAAGATATTTGGTTTTGAAAATAGGTTGGTTAGTAAAACCCAATATTTATATGATGGTTTTTGAAATGAATTTGTTTGACCTAAATTTTGTCTACTTGAAAACCAGGTTTATTTTCTAAATCTATTGTTTTAAGAAACTTTGAAACTGAATATATATAATTTGGAAGAAATCATTTGGTGAAATTGTATATGATTTTGAAACTGAATTGATATTGAAATAGATTGAAATTTGAGAACCATGTGTTACTAAATACTTGGCTTGGAAGTTATCGAACTTATATAAAATGGATTTGTATAAGTATGAAGTTTATTTGAAAACTGTTGATTTGAAAAGATGCTCAATTTGTAAAGTGAAATCTTATGTAATCAAAGTCTATATAAGTGTGATTTGATTTACTATTGATTTTGGAAGTATTCGATTTAAAATGAAATCTTATATATAATGGACTTTATATAAGTATGATATTTGAAAGTGATTTGAAAAGGTACTATATGATACATATTTTTGAAGTAAAGATATGGAAAGTTCCTTCTGCTTGATATTCGCTTTGTGGCCACACTGTAGATTCATTATATCGATATTATTCTCTTTGATTTGGGATTTTCGGATATGATACTCGAGTGTCCATCGACTTCCATAGCGATCTCCGTGGTTTTTCTTTTGAGCACGACTGCATAGCATAATTCGTAGGGGCTGCAAGAGTCTACGGGTACGGATGTTTCCTGTAGGATCCAAGCGTAACCATTGTGCATCTGCGATCTATTAGGTCGCTTGGTAGTGTAATCTGCAGGGGCTGCGAGAGCCTAAGGGTACGGATGTTTCCTGGGGGATCCGGGCATAATCGCTGTGTATCTGCGGTACTACCAGTCTTCATGGTGTAATCGCAGCGTTGCAGTAGTCAGTCTAGGGGTACGGATGTTTCCTAGGGGATCCAGGCGTAACCATTGTGTATCCGTGATCCATGATCGACATGTTTTGATTTGGTTGTTTTATTTGGATTGTACTTTCCATATCTATTTTTAAAAGGTTTTTCAAGTATTTTCACTGGGTATTGAAACAAGTCTACTAAGTACCTGGAGAATTCTATCTTCGCGCCTGAACAACGCATGGCCAGAGTCTGCAGGATTGAAAGTAAACTTGTTAAGACATCGAGTTATAAAAGTATTTTGATAAAGTATTATATAAATGATATTTTGGTCATCTATTTTATTTTTCTAAATAATTTAAAATGTTTTAAATATTGTTTACTTCGAACTATCTAATTTGAATCAAATGACTATTCATCATATTATAAAATATTTAAAAGTTTGTAAAATTTTTTTTTTAAATTGAAATGTATATGGTTTTAAATTATGGTTCATCCTTGTCTTTCAACCTACTTTCCCTTCTAGCTATTTCTATCTTCTTCCCCTTTGAGGGTCCTTTCTGTATGATGGAAAGAGTTGGTTCTTTGGCTTATAATTTGGATTTGCCCAAGAAACTTTCTAGAGTGCATGATGTGTTCCACGCCTCACATCTCCGCTATTATCTTCTTGACCCATCTCTTTTTGTTCAGTCAACTGCTCTTGATAGTTTGGATATTAAGCCTAATCTGACTGTCGAGAGGAAGCCACTTCGTAATGTCTACAGAGGTACGAAGCAGCTAAGAAAGAAATTTGTTAGTCTGATCAAAGTACAGTGAAGTACGAATGATTGGGATTGTACCTGGGAAACGGAGGAGAGCATTCATGCTTCGAATCCGGAATTGTTTGTTTCAGGTACTATTTTGTTTTTCTATCTTGCTTTTCTTTATTTTCCTTGTTCATTCTTTTCGAGGACGAAAAGATTTGAGCGGGGGAGAGCGTAACAACCCTGTATTTTGTGATTATTTATATTTGTATATTTTAATATTTTAAATTGAACTGATGATTTAAAAACTTTATTATATTTAATAAATTTATAAATTTTATTATTTTAAATATAAATGTTGATTTTTATGTGAATTATAATTTCAAACCTGAATAAATAGAATATTTTCCAGAAAAGCAACTAAACATGAAACAGATGTTAGAAATTCATATCTAACAACAATGAAAACTATAGACATAGATGTGAGTTCAAGAACTCAGCTTTAAACTTAAAAACAATGAATGAGAAGTTCTAAAATAAAGGAAAGATCAACCACTCTTTACTTCAACCCAAGAAGCTCGAATCTATGCTCATAAGCAATTATTTCCTAATTAGGGTTTAGGAATTTCTGAAAATTGAAGAGAGAATGAGATGGGGAAGATGAAGATGATACTTACCTAAGCTTCTCTTCGATTTTAAACCAAGAACTTGAATTTCATAAGAGAACTAGGGCTTAGAAATTTCTATTTCCTTTTCTCTTCCCCCATTTTTCTTTTAGCTTTAGAGTGTTAGGAAACGAAAATGAATGAATAGGAGAGGAGTGGAGTGGTTAGGTTATTGTATTTGGTTAGTAGGCTGAAACCCAAACCCAAAGCCCAATAGAAAAATTCTACTCAACTCCAAACATATCGATGTTTATACTCAAAAAGGTCGCAAACACCATTTTGAACTCAATGGAAGTAGTCTCAAGTCCTAATTTGGCTTTTTGCAAAAAGTAGGTTTTCGGACTTTAATCTAACTAACAATGCTATGTTTAAATAAATCATTTAAATATACAATTGGAAAATATGCGGGTTGTTACAGACTCCCCTCCTTAAAAAAATTGCGTCCTCACGATTCTTAAGAAGAAAACAAAGAGTAACAACGATAAAAGCATATCAACACAAAAAAAAAATTTGAAATAAGAAGTTCACCTTAAATGGCACAAGAGAGTAAGTCTAGATGTATTCGCTCAATGAATTCTCTGGATTCCCAAAAGCAATCCATAGGATTTGTGGATTATTTCGAAGGCGTTTAACCTTCGAAGCAATGATACGAATAGGATGTTGCCCATAAGTCAAATTAGACGAAATTTCAATTTTCCCAATAACATCGGGCTCAAGAATAGAATCGGAATCCCTAAGGCATTTCCGTAGTTGAGAGACATGGAAAATGTCGTGAATAGCAGAAAATTGAGCCGGTAATTAAAGGCAATAAGCCACGGAACCAATACGTTCGGTAATGGGAAATGGGCCAATATATCGAGGCTGCTAATTTTCTCGATCGATTGAAATGCACAACACCCCTCACAGGTGAAGTACAAATGAACATCAAAATTCTAAGAGCAGAAACAATGGCCGTGAGCACAAGATCATGAGTGGCATATCTAGTCTCAGTAGGCTTTAATTGTATAGAAGTATAAGCGATAACACGTTCCCTTTACATGAGAATGTCACCTAAACCAATACGACTAGCGTTGGTACAAATAGTAAAGTCTTGATCCCCTTTGGGAATCTTAGGAATAGAAGCATCGAAAAAGAGTTCTTTTAATTGATCATCTTTCCCGAAAAGCTTAAACTTTCAAAATTACAACTAACTTTATGTAATCATCTTTTTAGAAAAAATTACTTATTCCAAGTCAGTTTACTGTGTATGAATGTCTCATCAAAGCGTTTAGGATATTCCTATCGATAACGTTGATTAGGCGCATCGACCAGAATTCTCAAAGCACTTAATGGGCAATACAACACGAAATCATCTTCTATATGATAAATATGTCTCTTAAAAACTTCAAGAATATTCTTTGCTTATTTTAAGAACAAAATCCAATTATACTAATAAATATCTTGTTAAAAAGATTTGCAAATTTTAAATTTCTCTTCTCATCCATAATCAATGAAAACAAGGCAGACTCATCGAGATATTCGTAGAATACTCGATTCATAAGATAGATGAAATAAGCTGGATGGTTCATCAAACCAAATGGCATCACAAGCCATTCATAAGAATGATAATGAGTGCGGAATGCAGTTAGTGGAATGCTCTCATCTGCAACTCAAAGCTAATGAAACTGGTGGCAAAGTCGAACTAAAAAGACCTTAGCACCACTCAATAGATTGCTTAGATGATAATCTAAGATAAGCTCAAAGACACCGGGAAATTCACGAACTACTTGAATGAGGGAAACAAAATTTACTCATCGTATGGGTCCATAGAATAAATGATGCCACCAAATTGGAATCGAAATCATTAAGAAATATTGAAAACCTGCTTAACGGATTGAGAATGTAGAAGTTGGATAGTCCTCTCAGGACATAGGATATGGGCTTCATAATGATTAAGCCAATTCTTTCCCAAAAATTAATTCTGAAGCCTAAGTAGCATATAACATGCAAATCGGATCGGAAAGCACAATTACATAAAATAATCTCGAAATCTTTACAAAGTAAACTGAGTATTATGGATCCACCAACCGGATTGGCAATTTTCAGTGAAATCATCAAGCATATAACATTTAAAAACAAAGCGTCAATAAGTTCTTTTGATATAAAAGAGTGAGATGCACTAGTATCAAAATGAACTCTAATAGGAAGATCATGAAATAAAATAATGCCATCAACTGAATGAAAAATACCTTGACTAAGAGAATGGTTACTAGAAGCTTGCATAACATTCGGCTCTCCCTCTTTCTTGCTTTGAAGTATGGAGCATGAAGTTATAGGATGACCCGAACTTTTTCAATAGTGACAATTAAGGGACTTTGGGCACTTATTCTCATAGTGGTCCTTAGAACCACAATTCTAGCCTTCTCCATGACTAGAGGTAGGAGTCTTTGCTACCAAAGTTGCTTTCTTCCCTTTTTATTAGGATTAGGTTTGAATTTATCATCGGGATGCCTTTTCTTGTTGTTGTTGAAATTTTATTTGGCATTGACAACTTCAACATCACTTTCTTTATCGGCCTCTTCAAGTCGAAGAGCGATATCTATAAGCTGATCGAATGGAACTTCTAGTTTTAGAAGTAAAGGCTTTTTGAGAATCTTATTCAACCCATAGATAGACTCTGATTTTCTTAAATGGGGTATTAATATACTCGACCCCGTATTTAGAGAGAGATTCAAAAGATGCGACGTAATCCGTCGCAGAAGATTCACCTTGAACAAGGTAAATAAAGCATCCGACCAAAGCTACTTTTTCAACTTCCGGCAGAAACTTTAACTCGAATCTTTCTCGGAATTGCTCCCAAGTAAGATCCGTTTCAATAATTTTCAAAATCAAAAGCTCATACCAATCTAATGCTCTCTCTCGGAGCATGCTAGAAGCCACTTGTACTTGAAGTAGATTCACAAGATTTATGCGAGAAAAGTTCGGTCGCATGTTCTAAGCCAAGCTTGGATTTCTATAACGCTTTCAGAACACTTGAATGGCCTTCCACCCAAATGGTATAATCTCTACACAAGCGTGCAAACCCCGATTTAGGATGAATAGGCTCTGGAATGGGTCCGGTAGCGTGAGCATTCTTTAAAAGATCTAAAAGCTGCCGGACAGACATAAATACTTCATCCTGAGGAGTAGCACTGGATTGACCGGTGCGAGGCCTAACCATTTCTCTTCTTTAAGAAAGAAAGAAATAAGAGGAAAACGTTATTCTGAAAATGAATATCAAACAATCATGATTGATAAAACAAGGTATCATAAAAGAAATTAGGATAGAATGGGTCCTAAAACTCGGATAAATCCTAAGGCACGATTCCTAAGAGACGCTTAGGATGATGATCCTTGCTATAAAATTCTATATTTTTTTGAAGTTTGGCTCTGATACCAAGCTGTGACGCCCCAGCTCTATATTCACACTAGCCAAGAACACTATGGGGTAATACCGTCGATTAGCATGAAGAATAAGGCTGTTGAGGAGCGACCATCCGTGTAATTGCTTTGTGCGAGTACCGATATGCTAGATAGTATTACATGCATTTCATTTCAAGAGAAAATCCGACATATCAAATACAAACTCAAAGCTTCTACACAGTGGCTATGAGGTCTTCGGAAACAAATATAAAATCAATATAACACAAATTAGTCATAGATATTCATATCACTAAGGCAGAAACAGATATGAATATAACATATAAAAGTGTGCATCAAAGTAGTGGTCATATAAGATCCACTACATCACAAAAGAATAGGTACAAGCGCTAGACAAAAGAAAATGTATACATCAAAGAATCTCTATCTCGAATGTATAAAAACAAAAACTACAAAGCTAAGTAGTTAGCCAAAAGTCGGATGACAGACCCAAATAAGAAGTCAAGCAGAAGCACCTGAAATCTCCCGGTCTGACCCGAGTATTATTTAATAAGAAAATAATAAACGAATCAGTTTAGTTATAAATATCAGATAAAACGAAATAGGATACTAGATATGACAAAAATGTATGACAACAATAATATCATACTATGACAAGTATACATCAGATAACGACAAAAATCATACTATATCTCAAATACTCTCAAACACCAAAAAGAATATCATATTCTTTAAATTATTCACCAAAACGCAACTATTGATGGAGCTTATCAATGCATATCATAAGAATTGGTGAAACACAAATTCTAGAAATCATCAATTAGAAATTCAGAAATCACAAAGGGGGAAGGCCTATCACAATCGGGAGCATGAAAACTCACCAACACGTTTATCACAAGCGGAAAGCTATTCCATGGGTCATGGGTAAAGTCCCCCACACGGACTAATGAGCGGAACATCGACGCACCCAAAAAGATGCGCCTCATGGGCAACTCTGTCATGGTACAGTCCCCCATACGGACAAATGAGCCGAACATCGATGCATTCTAAAAGATATGCCTCGTGGACAAACTCTGTCGTGGTGCAGTCCCCCACGCGGACGAATAAGTCAGACATCGACGCGCCCTAAAAGATACGCTTCATGCACAGACTCTATCGTGGTACAGTCCCCCACGCGAACGAATAAGTCGAACATCGACGCACCCTAAAAGATACGCCTCATGCACAGGCTTGATCTTGGTACAGTCCCCCACACGGACGAATGAACCGATTGCTCCACGAACAGTCAAAAGACCATGAGTTGCTACCCCACACAATTTAGCCGAAACTCCACTGAATGATCATCATAGATCAACAAATGTAAATTGCACTAAGCTAGTAAATGTATGAGTTTAGTTTCATGTCCCATAATCATTGGCTTAACTTAAGTATTTATGAACATATTATAGATTTCCACTTGAAAATTGTCACGAGATTTCAATCGAACAAGTCCAAAAATTAACTGACGAAGTAAATGCAAGCGTTTCATACCACTTGGTCTGCTAAGTCGTTTAATTAGATTTCTCATACGAATGAGGTAAAGGTTTGTATATACTAATAGATTTTAAAACGGTTTTAAAAACGAGCATTGTATTAAAAATAAAGTTGAAATCATTTTTATGAAAGAGTTTGAATATTTACTACTAGTATAGAAACCATTGTATTTTAAAGTGACAAATCAGAGAAATGATTGTAGAAACAATCAATCACCAAAAATTGACATACGATGACGTGAATCAAAACCATAGAATACGATATCAAATCCATCAAACAGATATTTCCAAAAATCCATAAAAAGAAGTCATCAAAGTCAATATTAACCACTAACCAAATCAACAAAAAATCGATTCAAAATTGGAAATCCACTCAAAAACAGCCAAAATAGACGAAATTGGCAGTTCCAGACGTCTGATAGGTATTTCCAGACGTCTGCCCTAGGTTTTGGAAAATATATGTTTTTTCTCCTTTCCCTTTTTTAATTCCAGAACCATTTCAGTCGTCTGGATTTTTCAACCAGGCATCTAGATTTGGTTTCAAACGTCTGGATTTTTGTTTCAGACGTTTGGATTTTTGTTCCAAGCGTCTAGATTTTAGCTATGCCCTTTTTATTTATTTCCAGAACCCTTTTAGACGTCTGAATTTTTCAACCAGACGTCTTGATTTCGTTTCATACGTCTGCATTTTGTTTCAGATGTCTGAATTTTTCTGTTAGGCAAAAAAACAGCCTAGCCCAAAATGGGCAAATCTAAACCGAAATGCGATTGAATGAGCGATGGATGCTAGGAATTTATGCCAATCGACAACCCAGCACTATAGGCTCTTTGATACACCCTGAATAACTTGTTCAAACATCTAAGATAGCGTCTTTAAAGATTTTGACTTCAAAATACCAAAAATTGGAAAATTCACTAAATCAATTCAAATCAAAAGCAATTGATCATGAAATAGATGTTAGGAATTCATACCTAACAACAATGAAATCTATAGACATAGATGTGAGTTCAAGAACTCACCTTTAAACTCAAAAACATCGAATGAGAAGCTTTAAAACAAAATAAAGATCAACCACTCTTCACTTCAACCCAAGAAGCTCGAATCTAAGCTCATAAGCAATTATTTCCTAAGTTAGGGTTTAGGAATTTTAGAAAATTGAAGAGAGAATGAGATGGAGAAGATGAAGAGGATGCTTACCTAAGCTTCTCTTTGATTTTAAAGCAAGAACTTGAATTTCCTAAGAGAACTAGGGCTTAGGAATTTCTATTTTCTTTTCTCTTCCCCTATTTTTTTAGCTTGCGAGTGTTAGGAAATGAGAATGAATGAAGAGGAGAGGAGAGGAGTGGCGTGGTTAGGTTATTGTGTTGGGTTAGTGGGTTGAAACCCAAAGCACAATAGAAAAATAGCAAAATTCTACTCAACTATAAACATATCGATGTTTATATTCAAAAAGGTTGCAAATGCCATTTTGAATTCAATGGAAGTAGTCTCGAGTCCTAATTTGACTGTTTGCAAAAAGTAGCACTTCAGACTTTAATCTGACTAATGATGCTATATTTAAATAAATCATTTAAATATAGAATCGTAAAATATATCGGTTGTTATAGACTCCTCTCCTTAAAGAAATTGCGTCCTTGCAATTCTTAAGAAGAAAACAAAGAGTAACAACCATAAAATCATATCAAAATAAAAGAAAATTTGAAATAAGAAGTTTACCTTAAATAGCACGAGAGAGTAAGTATGGATGTATTCGCTCGATGAATTCTTTGGATTCCCAAAAGTAATCCTTAGGATTTGCAGACCATAGAACCGGAACATATTTACTCGAAGGCGTTTAACCTTCGAAAAAATGATACAAATAGGATGTTGCCCATTAGTCAAATTAGACGAAACTTCAATTTCTCCAATAACAACAAGCTCAAGAATGGAATCAGAATCCATAAGGCATTTCCGTAGTTAAGAGACGTGGAAAACGTCATGAATAGCAGAAAATTGAGCCGGTAATAAAAGGCGATAAGCCACTAAACCAATCCATTCGGTGATGGGAAATGAGCCAATATATTGAGGCTGCTAATTTTATCGATCTACTGAAATGCACAACATCCGTCATAGGTGAAACACAAATGAACATCAAAATTCTAAAAGTGAAAATATTGGCCATGAGCACTAGATATTGAGTGGCGTATCCAGTCTCGATAGGATTTAATTGTATAGAAGTATAAGCGATAACGCGTTCCATTTGCATGAGAACGTCACCCAAACCAATAAGACTAGCATTGGTACAAACAGTGAAGTCTTGGTTCCCTTCGAGAATCACAGAAATAGAAGCATCGAAAAAGAGTTCTTTTAATCGATCCTCTTTCTCGAAAAGTTTAGACTTTCAAAATTACAATAAACTTTATGTAATCATCTTTTTAGAAAAAATTACTAATTCCAAGTCAATTTACCATGTATGACTGTCTCATCAAAGCGTTTAGAATATTCCTATCGATAATGTTGATTAGACGCATCGACCAGAATTCTTAAAGCACTCAATGGACAATACAATACAAAATCATCTTCTATATGATAAATATGTCTCTCAAAAATGTTACGAATATTCTTTGCTTGTTTTAAGAACAAAATCCAATTATACTTATAAATATCTTATTAAAAAGATTTGCAAATTTTAAATTGCAGTTTTCATCCACAATCAATGAATATAAGGTGGACTCATCGAGTTATTCATAGAATACTGGATTCGTATGATAGATGAAATAAGCTGGATGGTCTATCAAACCAAATGGCATAACAAGCCATTCACAAGAATGATAATGAGTGTGGAATGCAGTTAGTGGAACTTATCATCCGTAACTCATAGCTAATCAAAACTGGTGGCAAAGTCGAACTGAAAAGACGTTAGCACCACTCAATAGATTGCTTAGATGATAATACTAAGACAAGCTCAACGATACCGGGAAATTCACGAACTACTTGAATAAGGGAAACAAAATTTCCTCATCGTGTGGGTCCAAAGAATAAAATGATGCCACCGAATTGGAATCGAAATCATTAAGAGAAATTAAAAACTTGCTTAACAGATTGAGAATGTCGAAGATGGATAGTCCTCTCGGGACATAGGATATGGGCATCATAATGATTAAGCCAATCCTTTCCCAAAAATTAATACCGAAGCTTAAGCAGCACATAACATGCAAATCGGATTGTAAAGCACAATTACATAAAATAATCTCGACATCTTTACAAAGTGAACTGAGTGTTGGGGATCCACCAACCGGATTTGTAATTTTCAGTGAAGTCATCAAGCATATAACATTTATAAATGCAAAGCATCAACAAGTTCTTTTGATATAAAAGAGTGAGATGCACCAATATCAAAACGAACTCGAATAGGAAGATCACGAAATAAAATAATGTCATCAAGGACTGAATGAAAAATACCTTGACTAAGAGAATGGTTACTAGAAGCTTGCACAACATTCAGCTCTCCCTCTTTCTTCCTTTGAAGTATGGTACATGAAGTATAGGATGACCCAAACTTTTGCCATAGCGACAAGTAAGGGACTTTGGACACTTATTTGCATAGTGGTCCTTAGAACCACAATTGTAGCATTCTCCACGAATAGAGGTAGGAGTCTTGGCTACTGAAGTATCATGCTTCCCTTTTTATTGGGATTAGGTTTTACCTTATTATCGGGATGCCTCTTCCTTTTGTTGTTGAAGTTCTGTTTGGCACCCACAACTTCAACATCACTTTCTTTATCGGCCTCTTCAAGTCGAAGAGCGATATCTATAAGCTGATGGAATGGAACTTCTAGTTTTAAAAGTAAAGGCTTTTTGAGATTCTTATTCAACCCGTAGATAAACCTCTGATTTTTCTTCAATGGGGTATTAATATACTCGACCCCATGTTTAGAAATAGATTCAAAAAATGCGACGTAATTCGTCATAGAAGATTCACCTTGAACAAGGTCAATAAAGCACTAGACCAAAGTTACTTTTTCATCTTCCGACACAAACTTTAACTCGAACATTTCCCATAATTGCTCCCAAGTAAGATCCGCTTCAACAAATTTCTGTAATCAAAAGCTCTTACCAATCTAATGCTCTCTCCTGGAGCATGCTAAAGCCACTTTGACTCGATGTTGATTCACAAGATTCATGGGAGAAAAGATGTGGTCGCATTTTCTAAGCCAAGCTTGGATTTCTATAATACTTTTGGAACCCTTGAATGGACTTCCACCCAAATCAGTGTAATCTCTGCATAAGTGTGCAAACCAGATTTAGGATGCGTAGGCTCTGGAATGGGTCTGACAGCTTGAGCATTCTTTATAAGATCTAAAACCCTTCTGGGGAGACATAAATAGTCCATCCTGAGGAGTAGCACTAGATTGATCGGTGCTAGGATGGCCGGATCTAACCATTTCTCTTCTTTAAGAAAGAAAGAAAGAAGGGGAAAAAGGTTATTTCCAAAATGAATATCAAACAATCATGATTGATAAAATAAGGTAGCATAAAAGAAATTAGGATAGAACGAGTCCTAAGACTCGGATAAATCCTAAGGCACGATTCTTAAGAGACACTTAGGAAGATGATCCTTGATACAAAATTCTATATTTTTTCGAAGTTTGGATCTAATACCAAGTTGTGACGCCCCACCTCTATACTCACACTAGCGAAGGACACTACGGCGTAATGCCATCGACTAGCATGAAGAATAAGGTTGTTGAGGAGCGACCATCCGTGTAATTGCTTTGTGTGAGTACCGATATGTCAGATAGTATTACATGCATTTTGTTTCAAGAGGAAATCTTACATATCAAATATAAACTCAAAGCTTCTACACAGTGGCTATGAGGTCTTCAGAAACAAATATAAAATCAATATAACACAAATCAGTCACAGATATTCATATCAATAAGGTGGAAACATATATGAATATAACACATCAAAGTGTACATCAAAGTAGTGGTCATATAAGATCCACTACATCACAAAAGAATAGGTACAAGTGCTAGACAAAAGAATATGTATACTTTTATGCCAAAATTGGTCACAAACACCCAATCGTCGATGAAAGCACCAGTTCACAGTCACATATCTCAGATGACTAGTATGCAGAGACTAAACAATGAAGAACACTCAGAAAATTCAAAAGAAAGCAATAAACAACAAAGAATTTATAGTGGTTCGGCGATCTGGCCTACGTCCACTCTGAAGCTGATGACTTTATTGATATTCGCTTGATGATTACAATCGATTACAGCGGATTGCAACAAATTATAGCTCTGAAATTAGAGTATAATAACAGTGATGAGGTGCAAAGTTGAATCCGACAGAGTCTGGACGTTCGAGAGTTGAAAGATCCTTCTTTTGTAGGCCCTGGGGCTCTATTTATAGGCGTAGGAGGGTAATATCTCGCTCAAACTTCGGGAGACTCCTTCTGGCACATGAGTGGGCCCGGGCAATCGATCCCGTGAAGTTTTGACTCGATTTGTGATCGATACGAACGTAATTCATATCGATAAAGTTTTTTTCCCAATAGAGTCGAAACTTGGTGTGAGCATTCTTTAACTTGTACGTATGCCCCTGTGAAAATTTCATAGCATTTGGACTTGTGGATCTCGAGTTATGATCGATACGAGTTGAAGTTTCTCTTTAAGCTGTTTGGCTCGAATCGATGGATTCGCATTGATCTATTCGATTCGATCAGGGCACGTGCCCAGGTGATGACGTGGTGCACTCTCCTTGGATCGGTCCAACTTTTATGCCGCGTTGACTGATTCGTTCCCAAAGATCTCGCCTCATTCGTATCGAAGGCCGTTGCATAGCTCGAATCGATGGAGATGGTCCAGTTTGCATCAATGAAGGGGGTGTAGTTCGCATCGATGGAGGTAGCTCTGTTCGCATCCATCAAGCCAGCTCTTGTTCGTATCGATCATAGCTGCTTCAACTTGATGGATACGAACAAGCAATATCATGATGGGTTCAAACAGATGGCGACATTGCTTAGCTTGATGGATACGAATAGTGATCACTCAATGGATATGAAGTAGGGACTGTTTGATCGATGCAAACTATGGTCACCTAATGGATACGAACTAAAGTTAATTGATGGATTCGAACATGGCTTTCCAGCTGATGGATACGAAATGGCGTGCCCCGATGGATACGAACAGATTTTCTCCGATGGATGCGAAATAGGCAATAATTGATCGATACAAAGTGAGACCAGCTGATGGATACGAAACTGACCGATGCGAAATAATGGGTTGTGACTTTGGTCAATTCGAAATGATGGGTTCGAATTGAGGCTTATTGATGGATACGAAATAGGGTAATTTCCTCCAATTCGCATCGATCATAACTTGAGCATACGAACTCGGATTGACTTGAAATTTGGATTGACATCTATATATATGTGTGTGTGTGTGTGTGTGTGTGACAGAGTTAAAACAAGGTACAATAGAAGTCTCTAATACATAGAAGTCTCAATACAATAGTCAAATACAAGATCATATATATCATTGGAGTTTACTGAATAACTGCAAGCTGAATAGTTAGATGAATCTCCAAGTGAAACTCTAACTTCAAAGGTGAGTCGTGAATGTTGTGATACTCAGTCTAACCCGAGCGTAAAGCAAAACACAAAACACTCAAGTCAGGATTAACATTCTTATATCAATTAATCCAACTCAAGTGAAATATCAACCGAAACACAAGTAACTTAAAGGATGTTTGGGCATCCCATCCTCTAAGGATTCGAGGAACTATCTACTATGTAGTAAAATACGCCATTATAATATGTCTATATAAAAGTAAACTATTAAAATAGCGTTAAGGCATTGCCCATATCCCCCTTAACACATTTTTATGTATTCCTATAGTCTATACAGTACCGTAACTTCCCATAAACTAGGCTTATCAGAGGGCACTCCATAGGTATGGTACAAAAAATACTCGTAGTGGTCTCGATAAGGTAGGTGACACGGCACAACTAGGCAATGCCAGGGTAGATATACCAATTACACTTCCGGGCTGGTGGTAACGCATAGCTGCATCTAGTGCCTACCTCGATCCACACTCCCAAATCAAAGGTGCGCAGCAAATCAATCACAATGTAATATAATGGCAATCGAAGAAATGTGTCCGATTGAATGAGCTACCTCACTTGTCTCGTCGATTTCTCCTGTTTTAGCCACCTTAACCTAACTTATGGGAGTCAGGTCCACGTACATACCACATATAGGATCGTTGCCACCATCCTACTTCATTTTGTAATCTTCACCGCGTACACAATTGTTAAAGTGGTTTTCGGCATTGGCCGAGAATATGACAATAACCGATCCCGGTCTCTTTAACGACAAACAGTATTATAACCCTGTGGTCATTTCAAAACATCATACTTCAAAACAAAAATATCATTTCCATTTCAAAACCATATTAATACTATATTATTTTTCACTTCAATTATATATCCATTTTCAAAATCATAGCACTTTCAAAGTTGTAACACTTTCGAAATTATGAAGCTTAGAAATTATAACACTTTGGAAATCATAACACTTGATAACATAATACTTTGAAGTTCATAACTTTGAAATCATAACTTCCCACTTGAACACTTTAGATATTAATAATAGTACATAAAAAATAGTTGTAAAATAAAATAGTTTACAAAATAAAATAGTCTATAAACAAAATAGTTATAAATTAAATAGTTTATATTTTAAAATAATTAGTATATTACAATAGTTTATATTAAAAATAATTTGAATTAAAATAGTTATATATATTAGAATAGTTTATATTAAAATAATTTATATTAAATAATTTATAAAGTAAAAATATTTATATACATAATAAAATACTTTATAATAAAATAGCTTCCTTGAACTTCACAAATCAATTCAAATCAAGGGAGTTCCAAAATTCAAATTTAATTCAATCTCAATTCATCAATTTCAATTCAATTTAGTTTCTCAATAAACCATTTCAAATTTTATCGATTTCAACTACAGATTTGAACCACAAAATAAACCATTTCAATTTCAATATAGTTCAAAGCTATATATATTCAATATTTCTAAATTGATAATTTCGTATATAACTTAATTTAACTTCATTATTATTTCGTTTTGAAATATTCACTTAATAAATCCAATATCATTTAAATAAACCTCAAATTACAAATAAATTAAATATTTCCTTCAAATTATCTAAACTTGAAATATTCATTTAATCACCTAAAATAAAACCAAGTTATAAAATCATATCCTTTAAAAATCTCAAATTCAATAAGTTTCAAATCGATTTAATTAAATAAAATTCTTAATTAAATACAATTTCAAATAAATTCAAATTTATCTTCCTAACCTGAACTTATAAAAATCATTATAAAATCTATTTTGAAATATAAATCTAAATAAATACTTAAACATATTAACTAATTAAATCAACTTTATTAAATTACATATTATTATTAAACTTATTTTATAAAAAAATTAATTTATACATATTTTAAAATAGTAAAATTATAAGTAAATTCTTAAAATTTATAATTTCAAAACAAACTTATAATTTTAAAATTTTCAAAACATATAATTTAGAAGTCAAGAATTTAACTATGTTAAAATAACATTTATATATATTATTAAAAATCTATATTTATATAAAACCATATATATATATATATATATCTTTTTAAATCTTGGAAATCATTTTAAAATATATATATAGACCAACGGTGTCTGTATATAATTTTCTATCCTATGGTCGAGTGATATAGATATTTATAATTTCAAACCGTAATTTAAATATATACGGGTATGTATATCATTTCAGCCCGCAATCCTAAATTTAATTCAATGAAAATCGCTTGGGTTTATCGTTACAACCCATAACAATTTTCTCCTATTCTACAAGATCATTCAGGTATGTATCATTTCAACCCATAGAGAATTCTATGCTAACAGGGAACTTGAAGAGTGATAATAGATAAGAATATAACTGGCATATATCATCAATATAAATAACAAATAATAGTGTCAGATGTCCCAAGCGAACAGATACAGATAATAGCATATATAGCAATGTAAATTACTAATAGCAGCATATTTTAATTGTCATTTCAGTTGAGATCAAATTTAATAAATATAAGAACGTTAATCAAGAGTGATTGTTCACCTTTCGAGGCTAGAGAGAATAGACAATCAAATGGGTTACGAATCCAAGCACGAGTTTCGAAGCAAAGCACGTTGGACTCTAGTTCGACGAACAAGATGATAAAAGGAATCGATGAAACACATCAATCGGTTCTTGACATAACTAAAATATATGTGATTATTTTCAAAAAAATCAATATTTAACTTTATCACCTATAAATAAAATGTTTATGAAAAATTCAAAATCATTATTTCTTAAACACCCCAAATCAAAATATCTACATATATTTTACATTTTGAAATCTATATACATTTAAAATCAATCATCAATATATATATATAGTATTTAAAAAAATCAAATATCATATTATATTGTGAAGCACATTTAAATAGAAGCATGCAGCTGCGCAGAATATAGAATGCATAGACTCTATATAAAATTAACATAATATATATACAACCCGAAGTAGGATAAATATACATATTAGCCTACATTAGCTCATGCGTATAGGTTCTTCAAAGCAACTAATTCTTATATATATATATATTGCCAAAAATATCAAAGCTTTCATATTATAACATATATACAAACTATAGCCGAAACAATACTTACATAAAAAAACATTACATACTTAAATTCAAAATCTACACACACACACACACACACACAAAATTTTCTCACGGTATAAAAATGTAAAACCAAGAAATAAAGAAACAAAGAAATAAAGCCGCTTCAGGTTAAAACTATAAATGTGGCTACAAGTTTATTTATGCAGTATTAAAATCTATGTCTGATGAATTAAATGAACTGTAAACAAATATATAACTCAATATATGATTATATAATCGAAAATCTTAAAACTGTAAACATATATATATATATATAATTTATATAAACTAACCTATATAGATATAAACACGTATATATATTCAACTATAAATCTATATATATAGAACTGTACCATATGTAACAGTATAACATGTAAAATATTCCTCCAAATATCATATATACAATACGCTTATAATATAATATACTTTAATAACATATATACCCTTATATATATACTTTACTTCAAAAATGTAAACACAATGTATATATAAATACTTTAAAACACACACGTATATAAACTATCTTTATAATATATATGCTTTACTTAGACCAGTAACTAACCAATTCATATACAAATATATATTTTCAGAACTTATTTATACATATAGAGAAGAGGACTGTAGCATATGTTATAACAAACAAATAAAATAAAGGTGCATATATATACACACACACTTGAACAAAAAGATATTGAAAAGCACGGGTCAAAGAAAAAGAAGGGAAGGAGGAGATGTCTCGGGTTGCGTGAGGCCTAGAGAAATTGAGGAAGAATCGGGCATGTTCGACATGGCTCATGGTGGTGGCCATGGGCGCAGGATAATGATGATGTGCACACACCGGCCATACATGAGGACAATCAAAGCTTGGGGCCAGAGGTGGAAGGCAGATGAGCAAGGGACGAGGCTGGTCGAGGCGATGGTCGTCAATAGTAGAGAGGAGGTAAGGAGGAGCGGTGGAAGCATAGGTAAGAGGAAGAGGAGTTGATAGCTTTGGGTTTGACACGTGAAGGGAAGATGGGTTTGCAGGCTTCAAAGGATAAGATGAATGAACAACACAGCAAATATATATTTCATTTTGTTTTTTTTCTCAAATGAAGTGATAAAACTAAGAGCTGGATTCAAAGTAAATCATAATGAATATAGGGAATAGAAAAGGCCAGAATGTTGAATTCACTAATTATCAAAGGCTATTGGTTTCACGTTGGATAACGAATAGTCACGAGAAATCTAAAAGATTCGGTTATGGAATCGATATGTTGAGCGTTTCACAGATTGCACCGCATATTGGACTCCGAAATAAAGAATTAAATATATTGCGGAGATCAACACGACGAGACGATCAAAAAGGTATACAGATATCAGTGGCACGACCATCCTATCAAACATCGATACTCGGTACCGAAGATGCTTCTAAAATGCCAGAAATAAGATAAACGAGAAATAGCAGTCAAAAATTTGAAGAAACTAAATATGACGTCTCACTCAGAAGATGGGTTACAAATTTATTATATAAAAATGTTCAGGTTTCGAAAATATTTTATTATCATCAAATATTAACTAATTTGAATTTAAATAAAATTACATAATAAAATAGACTTCCATATTATCCGATGAAAATTTACCATATACTATGTTTATGTAGACGTATCCAAAATATCAAA
This sequence comes from Allium cepa, assembly GCA_030765085.1. NCBI lineage: Eukaryota > Viridiplantae > Streptophyta > Magnoliopsida > Asparagales > Amaryllidaceae > Allium > Allium cepa. The sequence continues at coordinate 808,850,729 of CM060928.1, forward strand.
TTTTTATTTTCAAATTCAAATATTTAAAATTTTACAAAATTTCAGTTAAATATATTATTAAACAAATAAATTTTACGGGTTGTTACACAAATCAACTTCTTTGAGTTGTTGGTTTTCTTTCAAACTGCATGCGAATAGCTTAACACTACTTTGTTAATATATTAGGACATACAAATTTATGCATATGTGTATTGTCTTGGTTAGAAAAGAAGAAAAAACAAAGAAACAACGGTGTTGCATTTTGGAACTTATTACCCTTAATCTAATATTGTACTCCAACATAATATTTACTCGGCCTATTTTGTACTATTGAAAATATGAATATTTTTTTTTAAATGGTTGATTGATCCAACGAGTGTTAATTTTGATGCTCGAATCATGATTTTATTCTCGCGGTCAAAATCATCAATCAAATGAGCAACTTATTTTGGCAAGAAATCTTTTGCCAATATAAGATGAATCAATTTGCAAGTGAATTATAGTATTTCATGGTTACTATTATCTTAACTTAGTAAAATAATTTATTATGTAATTAAACATCATTGGGAAATTTTATCATCATGTTTGAAGAAATAAGAACGATTATTAGTTTGATTTTATTTTCCCTACAATAAACTTAATATGAAAATCATTATTACTTATGGTTATTATTATCTCAATTTGTAAAATAATTTACTTTCTTATTATTAAGAATTCAACTAAAATTTTGACATCAACTTTAAAGAAATATAACCACATTGTATTATTTATGCTTTACACCCATACTGCTATGTATTATATTACTTTTTTCATCCTTTTGAGTAAGTATAAATGCGAACGAACATTAAAATTCATGTAGATATCAGGTTCATTTTCATGTCAATATATTACATATATTGGCCAGGGCCCTTAGGTTCGTGAAAAATATGAATGATATTTTCCAAAAAACCTATAATTTAAATTTACTTCTAAACAATAGAATTATGAATGCGAAAATGAGCTTTTTAAAATGAAACTGGTTGAGAAATATTCAAATACAATAATTTTATTCATTTTAGTATTTTTCAAAGTAGATCACAATATTTATGTATTAATCATGATGCCAACAAGAGATCTCTTGGAAGGAATTATTACTAATGAAAAAATGAGAAACGCATAGAGGATGGGCATGATAATACAAGAATTTTTTTCAAAATTAAGATTGTTAGATATTGTTATATAAAGACATGTACACATATAATAAAATTTTGAAATAAGCTAACCTACATTTTACATCCAGGTACCTCTTTTCAAAGGCATGTATGATTAAAATATCTTTAAAAACTTGATAAAATCACTACAAAATAGGATGCGGTTGTTGATAATGCTTAACCCTACATGGTTGTAGTGAGTAAATATTGTTAAGAAAAATTAAGAATAAGTATTACATGGAAATAGAATAGGTAGAACCTGAATTCAAATAACCTTTAAAATTGGATAATGCAAGGGCTTATTATATTGTAAAAAACCCTAGATCATCGGCTATAGATGTGCATCATATGTATATGCACTCATATGTTACAAAGGTATTCATATAGGGGATATTAAGAAATGAACCTACATGCTCGATGATTTTTCCTATTTATAAAAATTAGAAGTTTTTCAAAAAAAAATATCTTTTAAAAGGGCGGATAAAATAGAAATCAAACTTAACTTATTTGGGGTACGTAGTTAGGAAGTGTGTTGAATGTTCGCCAGCAAATAGGAGGAATATTCCTGTATAAAAATAATACGGAGAATAGTAGATGGAATACTTTTAGGTTTCTAGAGTTGTTGATAGTAGAAGCAGTATAAGTTAGGTGTACTACGAAATAATTGAGGAAAGGTTCAAAGAGCTTGATGGTAAGCTAGGGTACCGTCATAAAGAGGATATGAATTTTTTAGATCATGTTGGATCAAAGAGAATGATGTTAAATGATTATTATTGTTATTATTATTAATTAATCCGGCCCGAGTAGGGTCCAAGTTCAATTTGCGTCCAAAATTCAACAACCAGTCGACCCTTCAGGTCAATCGTTTGCCCTATGGTAGCCAAAGTGTTTACGGGTTGAGGTGCGATCTAAGCCTGGAACGCAAAATATAGTCGCATCCAAGCTCCAACAGGCTCATATTTCTTCGTTCCCCCTTCTCTCTTAACTGTCGAACCCCAATCTCCCTCCCCTCCCTCGAAATGAACCGTCGCCTCCTCCTCCACCACAACAGATGTTGCCGCCTCCCAAACTAGCAGCAAAAGCTCCCCTCAATAGCAAAAGCGCCCCCCTATGTGCTAATTTTTTCATGCTAGATCTAGACCCATCATTCCTCTAGATCTGGAACCAATTACCCCTCTTTGACCTCCACTCAATCCATATCACTGCCTTAAACCTCCGGTGCTCCCTCATGCCATCCAGGTCTCACCCCTCAAGAGATCACTTGGTCAACTAGATCAACCTGAAAATCTCTGTTTACTTAGCCTTAATATATTTCACCTTTCTCTCAGGACGTCTAGTCAAATTGGGAGTTTGCTGCCTTCGGACTGAAGGAATTGTTCACAATGGTACGATTAGCACTGATCCTCTGCTATGGCACTTTTGAGCGGGAATGCTATGTGCATAGCATGCATCTATTTGACACAAATCTAGCATATCACTTTGATGAAGGCATCATAAACCTTCCGAAAGGTAAAGGGAGTCGAGATTGTTCTATCTGACGATGATTTCGGCAATATTTTGAGGATAGCCGCAGAAGGAGCGGATTCAAATGACGTGGAGACAACTAATCCAAGGATTTTGCAGCGAGTCTTTTTTTGGAAATATCGGTGTCTGGAGGTCAAATAATTTAAGACCTACAGCCTGCCTCATCGTTCGCATAGCTCAGTAGAGCATCATTACAATGATGGGGAGCTTTGATCAGATTTATCCATTGGTACAGAAAGCTACCTACGCCATCATATGTGGCATGGCTGTCAATTAGGCTCATGCTATCATGAGCAACTACATTAGTCCTAGATTTGGTACTCCCTAGAGTTACTTTTTGTATTGCCATCTCTTCACTCGTATCTTTATGCAGTATGGAATGAACCTCTCAGGAGAATCAATCTAGAATAAGGTCCCTCCTGCATTGGACAAAGCTTCTCTCAGAAAGATGGAAATCCCTAAGCCACCGGCAAAAAGAAACTAGCCACGGTAGAAAGCAGACCAAGGGTAGAGCGTTGAAGGATACCAAAGCCTTAAGCTAGTCGCTATTTATTAGGTCCAAGAGGAGATCCAAGAGATTTCGGTTGAGTAGCAGTGCCAAAGCCGTAAGATTAGGTACGTAGTTATGCTACACTCATTCCAAGGCTGCGGCAACGGCTTGAGCTTCCGTAGAGGACAGGGACCATCCATGGTCTATAGTTAGTATCTTAGTTCTAACAGTGCTATTGTTGTCATTTCCCTTCCAGCATTTGTTCTCTTCTTTTGGCTTTTTGGGTTGTAATCATTGATTATCTCATGTATAATTAGATGCATATAATATTATCATAAATATTCCTATTTATTCACTATGTTGTTGTTTCTGCATATGCGGACCACTCTTATATATGTATTTGGAAGAAACAATATAAATATGAAAATCTCATAAAGACACTTAACCAACGTTAAATATAATGTAAGATTGGCAGTTTATCAATAGTAAGTTTTAGAAAGCGAAGGATGGACTAAGATTGTTTTGAAATCATAAGTCATTATTCATGTTCCTTAGAAAGAATTTTTTTACATATAGGTTAGATTATCATCATTTTAAATAAATGCATAAATTAAGGAAAGGAAGCAAGTTTTAAGTTCTAAGATTGATTGTGAAATGCTAGCATTGAGCATATACGTTAACTCATAACTGAATTCCAATTATGTTGAAATGTGGCTTGATTTATTAAAAATAGAAAAGGCAAATGTTTGAGAAAAATTTCGTTTGCAAAAAAATGTTTTGACATTCGAATGTTATTTGGAACCTTTGCCCAAATTGTTTTTATGGGTATTGGTGTTTAAATGCTTTAGAAGTTGACTTTTCAAATCATGTGCAAATTTGATCGATAAATGAAAAGGATTCTTGTGGAAAATTTTAATTTTAAAATGCTGCATACTAGATAGATGAGTTAATAAATATGAACCTAACAGTGCATTAAGGATAATGTTAGGATAAAGCGCACACGATAACGATGGAAAATTTGTTCTAGCCATGAAATTTCTATTTCCATATCTTGTCAGTGATGAAAGAGAGTCCATTTTGGATTCAATTCCATTTTAGAGCTTAAAAACAAGCATCCTCATGTGTTTTGTACATGGAAAAGTTTTGAGAAAATCTGAGGCAGCGATTAAATTTCTAATGTATAATGGGATTGATACGAAATAGCGTGGTAAGAATTTAAAATTCTCCATCTAAATTCCTTCTCCCGGTATAGGAGTGGACGTTTAGGAAAGTATTATTTGATATGTTGGATTTTTGGATGATAGGAATTGGATGCAAAATTGGTTGAATCATGCTTCTATTTGTTGGAATACAGAATTTTTGTGTCAAAAATACTTTTCAAAACCTACATATGTATAGAATTGTAGTTTATATATATTTTTTGCTTCATGTTTTCAAAAATATTTTTAAAAGAATACAATCATATAGGAGGGTCTGATATAGAATCATTTTGCATATATGTTTTCTACGTTGTGATACACTATGCATTTGTGCACGTTTGGCCGCATAATTGGTTTTACACTAATTGGTTGATTAGATTATAATGGTTCCTACATTACCCCTATGATTTAATCATTGGAGAAATTTTGAGAACTAGATTCTCCTAAAGGGGGAAGAATGTAAAACATCGTAAATTTATGTTAATAATTTAATAATTAATTAGACTCCATGGAATCAAATGATGGAATTTAGCCATAATACATGCACCACTACATCATGGCATTTTTTTGAGTAACTTTCATATTTGGATTTTTGAGATCGTAGTTCAAACGAAGAAGTTACAAGCCATAAAAGAAATCAAAACGAAAATAATTAAAAAAAAACAATTAATTAACGTATATAATAAATTAATCAAAACCCACCGGTCGACCCCTCTCCATAGGCTGTCGACCAATAGTGGTTGACCGCTCATAGGGGTGCGGTAGACCGATCGAGGGTTTTTAGCTACGATCTGAACCTTGGCCAATGGTCCAAATTTAATATTCTTAATCTAATGAATATGACTTATTCAAGAGGCTAAAAATACAAGCCTTACCTCTCCCTTCTCTTCTCATATTTTCTGATTTAGGGCGACGAGGCTTTGCCATTTCCTCTTCTCCATTATTTTTCCTAACTTCAAAATAGTTTGTATTTATACAAATTAGAGAAGAGCATAAAATAAATAGAAGAAGAGAAGGAGCAAAGCGACATTGTGCAATAACTACGAAAATTTCAATTTTATACATTCATATTCGCCTTCAACCCTAAATCTCTTCTCAGATCTGTAATTTTAATGCATGTATATATATATATATATATATATATATATATATATATCCTTTTTTAACATATTTCTTAGATTAGAAAGGATAAGGAGTTTAGTCAATGAATCGAATTCAAATCTGGAGATTTGAAATGCTCTAAAAGGTGAGTAGGAAATTTTGTAATCTGTTTATAACATTGAAGTTTATTTCGTTGGCTTTTTATTTGATTATATAAAGATCTAAGAGTTGTAGGCTCGAATTAAATGCATAAAACATTGCATACATATTCTTCAACTTAGGAAATTTGATTATGAATATCGTCCACACCTAGATCTGAAAATCAGTCCAAAAGATATTAAGAGTTGAATGTTGATAAATTTATTCCAGATCTACAATTGGGTTGTAAAGATGTTAGTATGATCTAGATTTATACCCATTTTTTTTTTGGAATATGAACTTACTGTATTCATGCTGTTGGGAATATACTCTGTTTTATTTTTATAAATTTGCCTAATTTTCCTAATTTCATAGAAAAGTGCAGCGTTTGATTTAGCAAGGAATATGCGTAAATATAGGAAAGAGATGTGTAAAATATGGATTTATTTTCCATAGTTTACAATGTTTATTTCAAAAAAAAGGAAATAAACCATTCCATGTAATTTCAAACAAAGTAAATCTCTTAATTTGGGAGAATTTATGGAAATTATAATGGGAAACCTTTTTAGAAATATGAAAAAGAATATTTTAGTTAGGGATTGATAACGAGAAATATAATTAGTAAAAATATATAAACGTATTTAACCATACCAATCAATTAAAATGGAAACTTAACTAATATGGCAATGGAAATGTGTAAATGGGTAACTCAATCAAAATAAATCAAGCCTTCAATAATAGGATTAGCAAACAGAGATGGAAATGTTGTAACTTAATTATGTAGGTAATAAATGTGGATTAAATTTAGGAGTTATAATAGTTTAAATAGGGTATGAATGGAGTAATGGGACTAATTAATGAGATTGTTAGACTAATAATTATGCAAAGACTAAAAAAGGACGCTAAGAAAAATTTGAATAAGTAAATAAATGTCTTTAGGAAACGTACGTTAAGATAATAATCATTTATTTTGGACAAAGTGACATTTATTGAAAGTAAATAAAATTGTTAGATAGTGATTGAATATTTTATGCAAAATAATTATCATTAGAGTAAATTATATAGCCTCAAATATGAAAATAGAGATTAGTGTGCTTTTCCCAATATTAAAGTTTAGAGTAATTAATTTGATTTAGTGGATTGGAATGCAAAGTCGGTAGAGTTACATAACAAAAGTCCATTTTGCACTCAAAGGCTATCAGCAGTTGTGTACATTTACTACCAATATGGGACATCTCCTACCTTAGAACCTATGGGAAAAGGATTTATGTTGCCGATAGGTTGTGGGAAAGTATGTCTGAGGGTTCACCTCGGATTTGAAGTATTAAATGGCTATGTACCTGTTGGAAAATGGGGTCTGCTTTCTATCCAATAAGAGGTAGGAATTAACAGAAGGGGGTATTTTCCTTGACTAATTAGGTGATGTCAACTGTGGAGGGTCGGCAGGCTATGTCAGTAGTCAATACCAATATTTATTAGTAGGTCTGGGATGTAGGCTTCGACACCCATCGATCCTAAATGAGCGGTAGTAAAGACTTGGCTTAAGTCCCGATGGATTTCGTTTCTAGTGGGGTAAAATCCATATAGGATACATATGGAGAAAGATGGTTGAAATTAGTTTAGTGAAGGTGGGCAATTTAACCCTTAGATAAGTCTTTGAACGGCAATTGTAGTGCGGCAAATGAATTGTATATTATTATTAAGCCATATAAAGGAGTCATCAATCTCTATCGCTAGGACCGATAGACATCGATGATGATGTGCAAGGCCCACTTCATAATTAAGAAGTATTAATTGGTCGGGGTTTTAGGTAGAGAATAATTAGAATGTATATATAAATAGGTGTGTATGTGTGTGTATAGTATACCTTATAGAAGGTTGGAATAGATATATCGTACGCACATACATTAAATTAAACGGATTAGCCGTTATTAGTAGACATAACAATTAAGTGGACAATTTATGTTATGGATAAAGTATGAAAATTTTCAAACACTAGCTCCTTGTTACAATCCATAGGATAGAGGAATGGTTCACTGGAGCAAGACGGAACAGTTGATGGATAAGTCTTCTTATTCATGCTCTGTACTGACATGGCTATTGGATGTCTAAGGTATACCATTGATTCCGAGATAGTGGCCTTAGTCAGTATTTATATCCTATTATATTTTTCTATTCTGCTGTGAGTTTAGTGTGATTGATCTCTAATATGCTTTTGTTTATTACAGTTTACCAAAACCAATGATCCATGCTCTAATGGATTTGGGTATCGATTTTTGTCAAAATTTGAGCGCAATAAGGTGCGGATGGTCACATTTGGTATCAGAGCTTAGGTCGTCCGATCATAGGGATTAGGATACTCTAAGAGTACGTATTTGTATTTTTCTAGCTATAAGTATATATTGCACTCCGCACTCTATAATTTCCAACTATGGAATAGGTGTGACCATATTCTGAAAGGATGGACGAGGCAACCGTAACTAAGGAAATTTTTTATAGAGTTTAAATTTTTTGCACCTACTCTGATTATCCCATGGAGCGTTGGCTGCACATAAGGCATTAACCTAGGAGATCATGAGCATGACATATGGAAGGATCATAAAGGTTGGATGGTGTTTGACTTGATTGTTGAGACTAGCTACCGTATGATTATGGATTTTGATGGATTGGCAATGGAAGATGCACATTTTTTGTGGTATCTGGAAGTTAGATGTTGTCATAGGATATTGATTTCAAAGTATTATGAAAGGTGGATCGTTACATTGGGTACCAAAGCTAGGTTCAACACTTAGGGCCATGTAGATCAGTTTGGCTTAAACAATCTGGTGGAGGGAGATACATTGAGAGCATGTACCTGTAATTTATTATTATTTTATACTGCATACACTAATTGTCCTATGGACTTCGAGTTATTTCTATCATGGTTAGCTAACGTATCTTTATTACGCTATTAGTATAAGCAGATGGAGTTTTAAGAATGACTATGAATGGGTAGTTTAAGATGTTCTATTTGGTTCAAGGATTATTCAACTACCACACAAAATGTTCTGCCACCCACGAACATTTCCAGCCATTGCATTGGATGTCGTAGGTAGTATGGCCCTTACGGAACTAATATTTCTTGCTCCAGCTGGCTTTAGACTTTCCAAAGCTATGTGGGGATTTCCCTAGCCTTGGTGGAAAATCATATATAACTAAGTTCTGAGACTGTTGCTAAGACAAAAGCTTGAACACATGCATATGAGATGGCTTTAACCAATATAGACTTAGGAGATATCCTTGTGAGGAGAATTGTCCCCTTGCATCTAGAGAGGGAGGTTGAGGCTTGGTAGGACATCATGGTTGAGGAGGCTAATGAGTAGGCCATGACTTGGATTGAATTTAGATGTCGTTTTAGGTCTCATTCACTTCTGAGATTTAGATAGGCATGTAACTTGAGCGTTTCATCCATTTTGAGTGGGTATCTCATAAGCAAGGGAGTATGTCGACCCATTTCAATCTTCTGGCTTATTCGTGGTTGAGATGGTCGATGCTCCATTGGTTAGGGAAAAGAAGTTTGCTAAAGGTCTTAAAGCATCAGTTGGGGATTCACTACTTAGTCTTGTCTCCGTGAGAGGCCACTTCTGGGAATCTTGTTAGGATGACTCTTCTTTATAGAAGCACCCACGAGGTACCATTGGAGGTAGTAAAAGTAGAAATAAGATCGAAGCTCCAACCAAAGTGAAAGACCATGATACAAAGGAAGATCAAGCATATGCAAAGAAGTGAGCTGGCCTAGTATCTCACTTCTATGGTATATGGGGATATTTCACGGTGAAATGTCATCCAGCTAAAGGGAGGCATGAGTGCTTCCATTGCGATTAGCTTGGTTACTTAAAGAAGGATTGCCCTACATTTTTCAAGGGTGGAATGTGATGATGCCTTATGCCTTACAAACATTACTGGGTCCTAGCAAGTCTGTTGCTCAAGAAAGAGAGAAGAAGCTCATGTAGTGAGATATGCTTTATATTTGAGGCACTCACTTCTGTTCTCTCCAACACTGGAGTGTACATTCATCTCTGTCAGCTTGGTAGATAGGCTAAACCGGACACCTTTTATAGTAGTAAATTCTTTTGTAAAGATAAACCTTATATGAGTAACCTTAGTTGTTGAGCTAAGGTGTAGCAACCGAAAGTATTTCCATTCAAACATGACGCACGAGCCTTCGAGTTGAGCGGGGTTGGTCGATGAAGTGTGACTTGGATTTGCATCCAAGTAAGGTTCAATGGTTGCCTAGTAATGAGCGAAAATCGAGCAGATGAATTACTAATGCTTTGCGTAGAGTCATTCAAGTTTGAAGTGTTTGTCCTTATATGACTAAAACCTTTGGTGATGGGAGTGATCCCATGCGCTAAGGAGTATATTCTATGGATCGACCCATTCAAGTGCCAGTTCCTAATCAACCGTTCGACCATAGAGTTTCTAGGTAATTTGCACCAGTTAGTCAAGGGTTTTTCACTTGATTTTTAAAGGCATGCACTTGAGTCAGATTCTTGAAGTGGAAAAGAGATTTCCAAAGCTCAACTCTAGTCGTGTGAAAAGATATTAGTAGTCGGATCAAGGAACCGAATCGGAGTTTGCATGAGAAGTGTCATGTGGCCGACCTTAATTTAACAAAGAAATCTTGCCAGAAATGAACGATTGGATCGGGTATCATATGTTTGGATGATCTTTAGTCATTATAAAATTATATTATAATGTAGTTAAGGTTGCTTGGGTAGTTCGGGGTAGGATTTCTCGGTTAATTTTGCAGCAATTTGGATAATCGTCTAAGTGACGAGATGATACTTTTCTAGGCAAGCATCGTGGGGCAATTAGTATATTACCTTTATTGACATTTTACGGATGAGATGTAATGACTCATAATTTTTTATAATTGAAATACTAAATAAGTTTTGGAATTTGATGTAGAAATTAAAATTTTAAGATTTAATAATGAGAATAATAACTAGAATGAAATTTAAGGATGTTAATATAAGGTAGTTGATAACTACTTTAATGTAATTCCAATTAAATTGAAATGCTTGTAGAGTTAAGATTGGTTATAAATTGCAAATAAGTAAATAAACTGAATGTTATGTTTAAATGGTAAAATTATACATAATTAATTGGAATTGGTTAATACAGAATAATTATTCAATATGTTAATTATTAGCCTTTGTTTGTAAACAATTAACTCAAAAATATGTTTTAATTTAATAATAATTGCTTTAATTATTATTCTCTTATTAATCCGGTAAATCAATGTGGAAATCGATAAAAATTTAATATAATTGAAACGTTGCAATTAGTATGATAAAAGATGATAATTATAGATTTTTCATGTAATAAGATATAAACCAATGTTAATTATGTCCATAAAGTAATGATTAACTCTAAAACAAGATTAAAATCATAATAAATTAATTTTTCTGGATTTTAAATTATAATTAATAAATTTATTACAGTTGAGATTGAACACTGTAATTAGTGTAATATTTAACACTGAATTGATACGGAAATTTGTTTTAAAAGAGTATAAATTACTTAGTAATCAAAAATTGATAAAGATTGTTAGTTGTTAAATTTGAATTTGAGAGGTGATTTTATTAATTTAATAATAATTTATTTAACTAACGTGAAAATATCAATTTTGGCCACTATCTTGAATTTCGATGAAACTAGTTTCATCAGATCCGTAACGGTGAGTCATTGTAGGATTTCAAGTTTCGTAGCGATCGGACTTGTCGTTTGATCATACGGGCTCGAAACGCGTAGAAATCGATTTAATTGAAATCAATTTGAAATAAACTGATTTTCAAAAGCAAACTTCTTCATATGATAGAATTAGGACTTGAAACCTGTTCCATTGAGTTTGAAAATAGCGAAAACTTCTATTTTGATATATGAGATGACCTACTTCCATTTCGGAGAAAAAACGGGCTTTTCGGGTCGTATTGATGTTCGAACCAATTCAATACATGTTCATTTTCTTATCGGGCTTTGTTCATATAAATACTTCTGTTCTAATTTAAAGTGGCTACTGTGTGGCTAGCTATCACTTAGAATCGTGTAATATGGAATATAATTAAACCTAAATGCAAAAATAGATGATAATAGCAAAGTAAATATAAATGAGCACACCCGGAATTTTTATACTGGTTTGAACTTCCTGTTTTACGTCCAGTCCTAGACTTCCCTCTGGAATTTCTCACAGTAACCCTCTCTTAACCTGGAGGAATAGGTATACAACACCTCAACAACCGAACGGGATTTTTCCGCCTCTAACAACCGAAAGAGGACTTTACCCGCATGAACAACTGAATAGGACTTTAATAGTTTCAATAGAATTGCTTTGACACTGTGTTCTTAATAACACTGATTTGTCTTTGATAGTACAACCTTCCTAATCTTTCATTAAGTATATATGTGTGTACAAAGATTTAGAAAGGAAAATATTTCTTTGAATCAAAGAATAAGTAAATTGATTCGGAGATTCAAGCAATATATGAAAGTTGTGATTGCTTTATAGAATACAGAGATAGTAGAAAGTAAGATCAGAAAGTAATCAGAAAATTGGTGATTTGTGAAGTGGATTTTGTGTGTTTATATAGTAGATAAAGAGATGCAACCATTCACGGAGAGTTCTGATCAAAGGAAGCATCCATACCTCTTCATATTAGAACGTAACTCTTGGCAAAAGGATGTGTCCATTCAAAAAATAGCTGTTGGAAGAATTCAGTCGACTGACCTAAAACGATCAGCCAACTGAATGTTCAAAGTTGTGTAAAAAACAGAGGTTCTGTGCACCTGTACAGATTCAGTCGACTGGTCATACTTGGTCAATCGACTGAATTTGAAAATATAAACGTGTATACATATGTGCACAAGTTCATTAGGCTATTTTATAGATATTCAGTCGACTGAACAGTCGACTGGTCGATTTTGTTCAGTCGACTGAATTCTATTGATAAACAAAAATCACCATAGCTCATTTGGTTAAAGCACTTGCCTTCTAAACTAGTGACCCGGGTTCAAGTCCTACTCCATGCATTTTTTGAAAACTTGATTTTGATTAAAATATGCATGCAAGTTTATTTGAATGTGAATGATGATTCTTAAGGAAAGATTTTAACAAAGCACTAAACTAGACTGTATATACATATTTGATGACTCTTGTTAAAATATATAATTATATGAACCATGCTTTGAGTTGTTGAGTCCGGATGTTGTCGTAGTCATAGATTCGTGAAATATTGTTTCATGTCAGCAATCAAAAACTATGATCCAACAATCTCTCCCTTTTTTATGATGACAACTCCATTTGCCGCGGACGAATCTTCGACAAGCTTTGTTGACTTATCTCTCCCCTAAAATATATTCCTGTGATTGTGCTATAGATTTCTCCCCTTGAATCTATGCTATATATTCATGTAAATAATTAATTTTTTCTCCCCCTTAATCCGTGCTTGCATCTTTTATTCCTACAAATAGAGTTAGAGAAATATCTTTCTCTCCCTTTATCATCAACAAAAAGGAGAGTTTATATGATTACATAAATTATATTTCACCTAAGTGTGGCCATAGAACAATATATAACAAAATAACTACTGCTTATAATGTAAGGTATCAGACAGAAAATTAACATTTAAAGCATGTGATACCCAACGTTCTGATAATTTCCTAATTTTAGGAAACCATGCCCATTTGGGTGTGGTTGAACCTTTATAGATATAATTTTCATTATTAACCACCACATCAAAATAACCATCAATGTATTTTTCTCTATTTTTCCAATTAGCAGGAATCCAAATACTTAGATAATTTTTGTTCATATTTCTCGTCAATAATTTTATGCTTCTAGAGAAATTATAAACATTATTGGTCATAGTAGTATTTGAATTTCTATAAAAATTGGATTTAGACTTTACTCGTAATCTAGTACTAGAACTAACATATTTACTCTACATAAAAGCGTATCTAGTGCTATTTCTATGATTTGTTTTATTATATCCTAAACCACTTTTATCATGTAAAGGTCTAGAACTAGATCAAATCATGTATAAATCGTCTTGATCTTTATTAAATTTTGGGACTTCAGTGTTAAGTTTAGCAAGTTTAGCTTTAAAGTCACAATTATTATTTTCAAAAGAAATATTACTGTTTTTCAAAATATCAATTTGCTTGTTTAACTCAGATTTCTCCTTTTTTAACGTACAGTTCTCATTTTTGAGAAGAAAAATTCGAGATTCTGAATTGTCTAAAGATAATTGTAAAAAATCTTTTTTTTTTCAAATCCATAATTTCTTTTGAAAAATTTTCTTTTTCTTTTTTAAACATAGTGTTCGTCGACGAAATTCTATCGGTTTAGAAAACCATCGAACGAATTTAAATTTAAAAATAACTGCAAGCGCACGGTGTACGAATGTAGCACGTGGCAAATACGGGTCGATCCACAGGGAATTGATGATTTTAAAATTCTACTCAATCAAATTAAACCAAAGTCGATGGAAAGTTTAGCTAGAGAATTAACTAACCAACTAAAAGAAAAAAAGAAGCAAATATAATAGTTAAGTGACAATTTAGAGAATAAATCCACTCTCTAGATCATGTAGTTCAACACATATGAAATCATGATCCCTCTTTTATGGTCATTAGTGCTTTAATTGATGTGCTTATCATAAGCATGACATATTTGTGCTATTGATTAGCCAACATAAGCCATCAAATTATATCACATCTCTTAAAGCACTCACTAACTCTCATGAAACTTGACAAAGAAAATGAAATCTATTTTAAGTATGGCCTATTAACCATTGATTAGAAATATAGACCATCAAATTTTAATTTCAAATCACTTTCTTATGCCATAATCATATTTTGATGAAGAGGCATTTGTGTTAGTGATTGTTTAAGCATAGCCTATTTGGTGTCAACAATATAGGCTATCAAATTCAAAGCAAAAACAACAAATAAAACACTTCATTGATCATCATTAAGCACAAAAAGAGAGCATGAATTAACAAATAGTTGGAGCTACATAATTAGAGAACTTCATTACCCCCTGAATTGAAGGGGTTTAGCCTCTCATATTTGTCATTAAAACATCAAATGTAGCTTGCAATATAAGAGAAAAAAGAAAAGGAAAAAGAAAGCAAGATAAGGAAAAACTATTCTATTTGCATGAAATAAGAGAGATCTACACAACTTGCATAAAAGAAAATGAACATGGAATTAAAAAGAAACAATAATTAACACTGCATAAAATGAAAAGGAAATTACATAAAATAAAAAAGGGCTAAGTAGCCATGAGAGAGCTTTCTTTTATTTTGAGCCTAAACTAATGAAGAGGAAGAGGGACTAAGAGAAGAGGAGAGATTACATGAAACATAAGGGGTATATATACAAGTTTTAAAACCCTAATTCACTTTTTGGGGAATGCTCAAAATGCCCCTTAGAAAGTGTGGAGGCCAAGTAATCATTAACATGTCTTAATCCCCCATTAAGTGTACATGAAACCATTAACTCCATAAGCATGTGCATTAGTCTTTAATTTGTACATTAAGGTAGGTGGGTAGGTGGGGTCCTCCATGATCTTCACTTTGAATTATTTCCATCTTCATTCCTTTATATCCATTTTGTGCATGCATGTTTCTTCATGAACCCACTAATATGAGAAGCTAAATTCCTACAAAATATTATAGAAATTTCCAATTAAATTCTCTCAAATTAATATACGCGCACAAATGGTCATTTTGCCCTTCTATGAAGATGAATATGTGAAAATTTGAAATTAATATGAATTTTGGTTAAAACAAGTTAAAATACCCAATATGATCATTTATTTAATTTAAATAGAATAAATATGGTGGTAAAAATATGCACATTTACGTGCACATCACATAGTATCTTGTTCGTCTAGAAAATCTTTAAGAACCTCAAAATTATTTTTCAAAAAACCATGTTGATTTTCTAAATCTAATTTCTCATTTTTCAATTTCTCATTTTCAAGTTTGATTGATTTCATCTTTTCTAAAATAAGAAAATTAAGCTTTGAGATCTTCTCGCTTAGACTAATTAATTCATTGTTCTCATTTACTGAAATTTGTAAATCAGAAAGTATCTTTTTACTATCCTCATTGGTCGTTGCTCTGATAGTTTCAGGCATTTTTCTTGTTGTATTTCGACCTGATCTTTTTCTGGCCATTATTTTATGATGTTGTTACGATCGATAGAATTCCAGGCTCTCATACCAAATGAAAGTGGCTACTGTGTGGATAGCTATCACTTGGGTTCGTGTAATATGGAATATAATTAACTCTAAATGCGGAATCAGATGACAATAGCAAAGTAAATAAAAATGAGCACACCGGGAACTTTTATACTGGTTCAAACTTTCCATTCTACGTCCAGTCTCAGACTTCCCTCTAGAATTTCTCGTAATAACCCTCTCTTAACCCGGAGCATTAGGTATACAACACCTGAACAACCAAACATGATTTTTCCGCCTCTAACAACCGAAAGAGGACTTTACCCGCTTGAACAACCGAACAGGACTTCAACAGTTTCAATAGAATTGCTTTGAAACTTTGTGTTCTTAATAACGCTGATTTGTCTTTGATAGTACAACCTTCCTATAATCTTTCCTCAAGTATATATGTGTGTATAAAGATTTAGAAAGGAAAATATTGCTTTGAATCAAAGAATAAGTTAATTGATTCAAAGATTCAAGCAATATATGAAAGTTGTGATTGCTTTTTAGAATACAAAGATAGTAGAAAGTAAGATCAGAAAGTAATCAGAAAATTGGTGATTTGTGAAGTGGATTTTGTGTTTTTATATAGTAGATAAAGAGATGCAACCATTCACGAAGAGTTCTGATCAAAGGAAGCATCCATACCTCTTCATATTAGAACGTAACTCTTGGCAAAAGGATGTGTCCATTCAAAAAAATAACCGTTGGAAGAATTCAGTCGACTGACCCAAAACGATCAGTCAAATGAATGTTCAAAGTTGTGCAAAAAATAGAGGTTATGTGCACCTATACAGATTCAGTCGACTGGTCATATCTGGTCAGTCAACTGAATTTGAAAATATAAACGTGTATACATATGTGCACAAGCTCATTAGACTGTTTTATAGATAATCAGTCGACTGGTCGATTTTCTTCTGTCGACTGAATTCTATTGGTAACCAAAAAACACCATAGCTCATTTGGTTAGAGCACTTGCCTTCTAAACTAGTGACCCGGGTTTGAGCCCCACTTAATGCATTTTTTGAAAACTTGATTTTGATTAAAATATGAATGCAAGTTTATTTGAATGTGAATGATGATTCTTGAGGAAAGATTTTAACAAAGCACTAAACTAGACTGTATATAAATATTTGATGACTCTTGTTAAAATATATATATGAACCATATTTTGAGTCGTTGAGTCCGGATGTTGTCGTAGATTCGTGAAATGTTATTTCATGTCACCAACAAAAAACTATGATCCAACACTAACCCTAGCAGCCATTTTATTTCTCATTACTGTACGTACTGAAATTTCTGTCATTCCTTTCTTCCCAAAGGCTGAAACCAAAATCCCCAAATCCAAATTCAATTCAAAAACAATTTCAAAATTTTAAACTCCTCCAAACAATGACATATTGTATACTATTTTGAAGCTCTTGACGAGTATAACTCATTGCAACAATTCATTTCTGGAATCGAATCATTGTTTGGCCAGAATCGGTGTTATTCTCGGCCGTCCTTAGACCATAACTTTGTTTAACTATGCATTTGCGACGAGGAGTCGATCGGAGGGCATGGGCATGTAGAGGGTAATGAGCAGGTTAGATCCATGCAGCTACTTAGGTCTGGAGGTGTTTAGATTCGCGGCGATGGGCTTTTGAAAGGAACGACAGTGGAGGAGGCACTATGCCTCGGTGAGCGTGCGCATGGGGGCCAATGGTCAGCTGGAGGTCGGGGTTTGGTTGTCGGAGTCAGATCGTGGGTCAGGCGTGGGTGGCCGTGGAAAACGCGTGGCCAATGGCAATGGACAGGCGACTGTAGACTCTAGAGTTCGATCGTGATATTCAGGCTAGGGTTTCGTGTTTTACAGAGGTGATGACGTGTTTTTTGTTTCTTATTATTTTATAATTCTAATTTAATTCATATGGTGTTATAATATTAATAACTTTTGCGTATGAGGTCGGATTTACATGCGGTTTTCTCCACTATATCGTATCAAAATTCTAGACATTTTGAATAGGTTCGAATGAATTCTAAGACTATTGAATTTTGGGTCTTATTTTGGATTTCAAATTGACTTCGAATCAAAGGTGAGTGTTTTAACTCACTCACAACTACTATATTATCTTATGTGAGTTAAATCGAATTTATGATGTGATTGAAAATTGATTAGTTGATGTTTGGTATATTTAAATTGTCATTCTAGTTAAATGTGACTTTTATTGAATTTAATCGCTATTTAATTTAATTTTGAATTTTAATTTGCATGTTAATACTAGTTATTGATGATCAGTCAATTGTAGTTATTTATTTGTTGATCTAAACGATGATTGTGATGAATGCTTGATTGTTGATATTGGATGACTGGAAGTTATATTTATATTATTATAACACTGCAAGTTTCCTTAGTTTATTGGTAGAAAATCTCAATGGGTTGAAATGATACATACTTGAACGATCTATAGATTAGGAAAAAATCGTTATGGGTTAAAATGATAAACCCGAGCGATTTTATGGATTTTATTTTAATTTGGGATTGCAGTAGAAATGTTATATACCCATAAATTTAAATTATTGTGAGTTGAAATGACATACATCTGTATCACTTGACCATTGGGTAGAAAACTATATATGGACACCTGATTAGTTAAATTAAATGATTTTAAATCCTTAAATTTTAAATTCAATTAAATGATATTTTAAAATAAAATTTGATTTGTATAAACAAAATTATTTTTGAAATCCAAGCTTTAAATGTTGAAATTTGAGTTGGTTTAATGAATTGTTAAAAGAATAAAATGGAAATTTCGAAGTTGATTTGAAATATAACTGAAATTTATCGAAATGGAGTTACTGGAAATGTTTAAAGATTTAAACTTTGAAATCTATGAAATTGAAGTGGTTTAAAAATTGTAGTTCAATTACGGATTTATAATCAATATAAATTGAGATGGTTTAATGAAAATTGAGTTGAAAGTTTAAATTCGAGTTCGTGATTTGAATTCTGGATATGGTCCAGATTTGTTGAAAAGGCATAAATAATTTATTTTGATATCAATTTCAAACTTTAATTATTTTAATATATACTATTCAAAGATTTATTATTCTAAAATCCGAATTTTTTAGATTTTCAAACTATTAAACTAATTTAATCTATTTTCAACTGTTTCAATGTATTTTAATAAATTTAAACTATTTCAATTTATCTTAATATACTTTAATTTTTTTAACCTATTTAAAACTAATTAACCATTTTAATATATTTTAAATTTATTTGATCTATTTTAAATCTATTTAATCTATTTAAAAACTATTTAACTTATTTTAAATCAACTTAAACTATTTTAGTCTATTTTTAAAATATTCAGAGTATTTAATTTAAAAATTTATTTTAGAAACTATGCTAAACTATTTAAACTATTTATAACTATCTAAACTATTTTCTAAATTTCAGATTGTGTAAAGTGGAAGTGTTTATATTTAAATCCTTGATTCTAAAGCGAGTATAGTTAATGATGTTATAATATAAATTGGTATTTGAAATGATATTTGCTAGTGAAATGACGAAATTGAGTAAATATGATGATTTTGAAATGAGGATTTAACCTATTTTGTCGATATGATTTCGAAAGTGATTTCGAAAGTGAATATGATTTTGAAAGTAATATGGTTTCGAAAATATGATATTTTGATATCAATTATGAATTGATTTTTGAAAATGTAAAAAACCATCCGGTGTGAAATAAGCGTTTGGTTGTTAGAGAGACCATGATCGGATATTGTTGTACTCTCTGCCAATACCGAAAACCACTTTAACAACTGTGTACGTGGTGCAGATTCCAGAATGAAGTAGGACGGTTTGGCGAACGATTTTGTATGAGGTATTAATGTAGTCCTGACTCCTGTGAGTCAGCTTGATGTGACTGAAAAAGGAGCCACGTCGGGCCAAGTGAGGTCGCACCTTCGATCGGACATGCTTTTTATATTATGACTTTGTGATTGATTTGGTGGCCACCCCTCGATTTGATTATGGGAGTGTGTTCCAAGGTAGGTGGTAGTTTTTGCTATGCATTACCACCGGTCTAGAAACGCAAAACAGTAGTATCCTACCCTAAGCATTGCCTCGTGTGCCTTGTAACATGCCTTATCGCGCCCACTACGAGTTTGTTTTGTGCCATGCCTATGGAGTGACCTCTGGATAAACCACCGGTTTAGTGGAGCTTACGTTACGGTATAGACTACGGGAATATATAAAATGTGTTAAGAGGGATATGGGTAACACCTTAACGCTATTTTAATACTTTACTGTAGACATATTATTATAGCGTATTGTACTACATAGTAGATAGTTTATCGGATCCTTAGGAGATGAAAATCCCGAACATCTCTTAAGTTATTGCACGCACGTTTGGCACTGAATAAGAGATGTCAAACCCCGTAAACATCTCTGAAACCATCACAATCATATTTATTATACTGCTGATTTAAATTACATAAGATCTTTTAGTCCTGACTCGAGTGTTTTGTCATTTTCAATTCGCTAGGGTCGGTCCGAGCTTCTCAATGTATCAAAGACTACCTTCGAAGGACGAAGACGAAGGTTTAGTACTATTATTATTTATTATATTTATTCGCACTGCATCATATTGTTCCACTGCATTATTTATTTATTCCTTCCATATGTACTCTAATTTTATATTGTAAAAGTGTATCAAATGTTATTTGTAAATAGCTTCATGAACTGTTTATTTGATTATTATATTTTGTCATTTCGATATGAGATTTTGTGTTTTGTTTTCTTTCTTTCTCTGCTTTTTCTTTTCTACCCCATAATAATCCTCCTTTTCGAATGGTTTGAGTCTGACATGTGTGGTTTATTGTCAATTTAAACTATTCAAAAAGGTGGATCGTTGCATTTGGTATCAGTGCTTTGGTTTAGCGATAATCTCAGCTTGTGGGGTCTGACATTTTAGAGAATGTGGTGGTAATATCCTAGAATGAGTCGTTGAGTGTATATATATGAGAGAGCGTATTTGTTAGTGTTATAAAAGGTTTTTATATTTTGTTAATTTGCTCTATTTAGTATTTAAAAATTTTGGTCGGTACATGGGATTCTATGGCACCGATAGGGATTTCTAAACACTAAATAGTGCAGACTGACACAATATCATTTTAAAATACAGGTAAATGAAATAATTTTTCCTATTATTATATTTTTTTATATAAATGAATAAATTTTACAAATGGATATAGTTGGATGTGATATGTTGTTTGTTAGGTAGTGAAATTTTATGGATATTGTTTGTAAAATAAGATTACAAATTAAGTAAATAAGAACTGAGAATTTGAGAACTTAAGTTTCGAGATTTTGAAAATTTCTTTTGAAGGACTTTGGAATATAATATTAGTATTATTTGAAAGTATTTTTTGATAAGGATATTTTGATATGATTGAAAGAAATGTTTAAAGGAATTTTAGAATGAAAAAAGTCTGTACTCCTTTCTCTATCGTCGGAAAATAGTTTCGATGATGAGTGCACGCATCATCGACGTTCATTTTCGAGTTTCAAATTGAGAAGACTGCTGTAGTAGTTTTTCTACACATTTGTTTTGATGAATATATCTTAATTTTGAATTCCTAAATATGATTTGATCTATAAAGGATATAAATATATATATATATATATATATGTATGTATGTATGTATACATATTATTTTCAAAATGACTGAAATGAATTCGGGATTTGGTTCCTAAACTTTCTGATAGTTGGTAGATTTCAATTATTGTAATGAATGAAATCTTAACTATTTTAATAGTTGGAAACTTTTAAAAGGAAAAACAAATAAGAAATTAGATTCTAAGTGATTAATGGAATATATAAGAAACTGAAAATTTGTAATTTTTAGGTATGAAAGATAAGAAAATGTACCAATTGAACATTTTGCTAACTAATGAATAAGATAAACTTGAGTAACATTCAATTACATTCTAAAAGACATATAACTTACCAAAATGTTAAAAGTTGAAATGTTAATAAGGATATGTAATAGAATATTATATAAGTAAACGTAGGAAATGAAAGTGTTCAATTAAGTTTATAAATGAAGAATTAAAATGTATAAGAATGTTATAAATTTATGTTAATAATTTGAGATGCTAGTAACTAAATTTAATAGAAAAAAGTGAATACTGAAAGTTTATGATTATAAATTTAAGTTAATGATTGAAGCCATTTATGAAGTAAAAGTGAATATTATATATGAAAGGAATAAATGTAAAAAGAAAAAGAATTAAATTTTAAGTATGAGTTGCTTCAAAAATGAATATCTATATAAAAAGGGAAATCAAAGTAAATAATAAATGTGAAGTAAACTGAAATAAAATGTATGTAATCCTTTAATAATGAACTCATTGGTTATTTTAAATCATTGAATGGAAATAACTTATGTAAGTAATTGAATGAAAATTTAATGAAAATGGCATTGCATGAATAAATGAGAAATGAACTTTTGTAAGAACGAATGTAAATTAATGAAAATAATCTTTTTATAAATGAATGAAAATAGACTAATAGTAAATGATATAAAAAGAAAATTGTAAGAATAAACTTAACGAAATTCGAAATTATTGGTTGTTTGTCTTATAGGAGTTTGCAAAGGATACTTCTAACCGTATAAAGATTTATAAATAATCTATTAAGTTCTACCTAAGATTATTGAGTGTATGGTATACTTGGTAGTTATTTATCATTTTATACAATTAAAAGTTCTGAACCCGAGCAAACCATTTGTTTTGATTGCTATGGATGGATGATTGATTACTTGGACTTGTATGGTTTTTTTTGTAAGTGATTAGTGTTATGTTGTGTTGAATGTTTTGCTATCAACTGAATACATCTTAAATATTTCTCTTTTGTATAATTATTAATCTCTTTGGATTATAAAAGTGAAATACAGGTTTTTGGAAGCGGTAGCTACTACTTTTGGTTTCATAAATAAGCATTGTTTGCCCGACAAATATGTACGTTTTCAGATTACGGTTTTATAATGATATTATATTGTTTTCCCATTGCATGGGGTATATTATTTTGAAATATGATACATATGTACATATGGTTATTATTGATATTATTATTTCTCCTGGACCTCTCCGTACAAAGTAGATTCTGTCGAAATTTCTTGTGAATTTTAGACCAAGAAAATTTTGTAAAAGTGAAAATATTTTCAAACTTTTATTAAACTTTTATATGAAGATTTAATTATTTTTATAAATTTATAAATTTATAAATTTATTTAGATTATTTAATTCTGTAAATTAATTGTTTATAAGTTGAATACTTTAAATAAGATATATTAATTCCTTAATTCCTCCTTTCCTTTTTCGAGGATGAAAAGTTTTAAGTAAGGGAGAGTGTGACGTCCCGTAATTTTCGATAATTAAAATATTAAATGAATTTTGGAATTGATGCTATGGAAAATTAAAAATTTAAGATTTTTAATGAGAATAATAAATAGAATGAAATTTAAGGATGTTAATATAAGGTAGTTGATAACTACTTTAATATAATTCCAATTATATTGAAATGATTGTAGAGTTAAGACTGGTTATAAATTGTAAATGAGTAAATAAACCATATGTTGTGTATAAATGGTAAAATTGTACGTAATTAATTGGAATTTTTAATATAAAATAGTTAATCAATATGTGAATTTATTAGCCTTTGTTTGTAAACAATAAACTCAGAAATATGTTTGAATTTAATAACAAATTCTTTAATTCTCATTTTGTTATTAATCCGGTAAATAAGTGTGGAAATCGATAAAAATTCAATATAATTGAAATGTTGCAATTAATATGGTAAAAGATGATAATTGTATATTTTTATGTAATAAATATAAACCAATGTTAGTTATGTCCATAGAGTAATGATTGATTGAATAACATGATTAAAATCAAAATAAATTGATTTATTTAGGTTTTAAATTATAATTAATAAATTTATTACAGTTGAGACTGAACACTGCAATTAGTGTAATATTTAATATTGAATTGATATTGAATTTTTTTTAAAAGAGTATAAATTACTTAGTAATCAAAAATTGATATTGTTAGTTAAAATAGCCATTTTGGCCACTGTC
The DNA here is from genome assembly GCA_030765085.1 of Allium cepa. Classification (NCBI taxonomy): domain Eukaryota; kingdom Viridiplantae; phylum Streptophyta; class Magnoliopsida; order Asparagales; family Amaryllidaceae; genus Allium; species Allium cepa. Next base: position 808,874,744 of record CM060928.1, read on the forward strand.
TCGGATTTCGACGAAACTAGTTTCATCGGATCCGTAATGGTGAGTTATTGTAGGATTTCAAATTTTGTAGCGATCAGACTTGTCATTTGATCGTACTGGCTCGAAACGCGCAGAAATCGATTTAATTGAAATCAATTTGAAATAAACTGATTTTTAAAAGCTAACTTCTTCATACAATGGAATCAGGACTTGAAACCTGTTCCATTAAGTTTAAAAATATCAAAAGCCTCTTTTTTGATATATGGGATGACCTATTTTCGTTTCGGAGACAAAACGGGCTTTCCGGGTCGTTATTGTTGTTCGAACCAATTCGATACGTGCTCATTTTCTTATCAAGCTTTGTTCATATAAATAGTTCTGTTCTAACCCTAGCATACTTTTTATTTCTGATTACTGTACATACTAAAATTTCTGTCGTTCCTCTCTTCTCAATAACTGAAACCTAAATCCCCAAATCCAAATTCAAATCAAAATCAATTTCAAAAATTTAAACTCCTCTAAACCATGACATATTATATACTGTTTCGAAGCTCTCGACGAGCATAACTCACTGCAATAATCCGTTTCTCGAGTAGAATCATCATTTGACCAGAAATCGGTGTTTTATTCTCGGTCGTCCATAGGCCGTAACTTCGTTTAGCGGTGGATTTGCAACGATGAGTCGATCGGAGGGCATGGGCACATAAAAGATGACAAGTACGTTTGATCCATTTGGCTACTTGGGTCTGGAGGTGTTTGGATTCGCTGCGATGGGCGTTTACGGTGGTGGAGGAGGGGCTGTGCCTCGGTAAGCGTGCGCGTGGGGGGAGGGGGGGTCAATGGTCGGTTGGAGGTGGGGGGTTGGTTGCCGGTGTCAGATCGTGGGTGAGGTATGGGTGGTGGCGGAAAACGCATGGTCAATGGTAATGGACAAGCGACTGTAGACTTTGGAGTTCGATCGTGATATTCAGGCTAGGGTTTCGTGTTTTACATAGGTGATGACGTGTTTTTCATTTCCTATTGTTTTATAAATTTTAATTTAATTCGTATAATGTTCTAATGTTAATAACTATTGCATACGAGGTCGGATTTACGCGTAGTATTCTCAGCTGTGATCGTATCGAAATTCCGGACATTTTAGAACTTGTTAGGACGAATCCTTAGACTGTTGAATTTTGGACCTTATTTTGGATTTCAAATCGATTTGAAATCAAAGGCGAGTGTTTTAGCCCACTCACAACTACTAGATTATCTTATGTTAGTTAAATTGAATTTATGATGTGATTAGAAATTGATTGGTTGATGCTTGGTATATTTAAATTGCCATTCTAGTTAAATGTGACTTTTATTGAATTTAATCCATATTTAATTTAATATCGAAATTTAAATTGCCTGTTAATGCCTGTTATTGATGACCAGTCGATTGTTGTTATTTATTTGTTGATTTGAATGATGATTGTGATGAATATTTGGTTGTTGATATTGGATAATTGGATGCTATTTTTATATTGTTATAACACTGCAAGTTACCTTATCTTATTGCTAGAAAATCCATATGGATTGAAATGATACATACTCGAACGATCTATAGATTAAGGAAAAATCATTATGGGTTGTTGAAATGATAAACCCAAGCGATTTTATGGATTTTATTTCAATTCGGGATTGCGGGTCAAAATGATGTATACCCGTAAATTTAAATTATTATGGGTTGAAATTATATACATACGTATCACTTGACCATAGGGTAGGAAATTATATATGGACACCGGATTGGTTAAATTAAATGATTTTATATCCTTATATGTTGAATTCAGTTAAAAAATAAAATTTGATTTGTATAAACTGAATTATTTTCGAAATCCAAGCTTTAAATGTTGAAATTTGAGTTGATTAATGAATTATTAAAAGAATAAAATGAAAATTTCAAAGTTAAATTTAAAATGTAACTGAAATTTATCGAAATGGAGTTATTGGAAATGTTTAAAGATTTAAACTTTGAAATCTATGAAATTGAAGTGGTTTAAAAATTGTAGTTCAACTATGGATTTATAATCAATATAAATTAAGATGGTTTAATAAAAATTGAATTGAAACTTTAAATTCGAGTGGGTGATTTGAAAAGGAAGAAATAGTTTATTTTGATATCAATTTCAAACTTAATTATTTTAATATATACTGTTCAAAGATTTATTATTCTAAAATCCTAATTTTTAAGATTTTCAAACTATTAAACTAATCTAATCTATTTTCAACTATTTTAATCAATTTAAACTATATTAATTTATCTTAATCTATTTTAGTATATTTTAACCTATTTTAAACTAATTATCCATTTTAATATATTTTAAATCTATTTAATCTATTTTAAATCTATTTAATTTTAAATTTATTTAATCTATTTTATAGCTAATTAATCTATTTTAAAACTATTTAAACTATCTGAAATCCACCTAAACTATTTCAATCTATTTTAAAACTATTTAGAGTATTTAAATATTTGCAAATTTATTTTTAAAAATATGCTAAACTATTTAACTATTTTCTAAATTTCAGATTGTGTAAAGTGGAATGTTTATATTTAAATCCTTGATTCTAAAGCGAGTACGGTTAAATGATGTTATAACGTAAGTTGGGATTTGAAATGATATTTGCTAGTGAAATGACATATTTGAGTAAATATGATGGTTTTGACATGAGGATTAAACCTAATTTTACGATATGATTTCGGAAGTAATATGGTTTTAAGAATATGATATTTTGGTATCAATTATGAATTGATTCTTGAAAATGTAAAGAACCATCTGGTGTGAAATAAGAATTTGGTTGTTAAGGAGACCGGGATCAGATATTATCATACTCTTTGCGAATACCGAAAACCACTTCAACAACTATGTACCTGGTGGAGATTCTAGAATGAAGTAGGACGGTTTGATAAATGATTCTGTATGAGGTACTAACATAGCCCTGACTCCCGTAAGTCAGCTTGATGCGACTAATACAGGAGCCACGCCAGGCCAAGTGAGGTCACACCTCCAATCGGACATGCTTCTTCGATATCATATTGTGAATTTGTGATTGATTTGTTGGTCACCACTCGATTTGATTATGGGAGTGTGTTTCGAGGTGGGTGGTAGTAGCTGTTGTGCGTTACCACATGTTTGGATCCGCAAAATGGTGGTATCCTGCCCTCTGCATCATCTCGCGTGCCTTGTCACATGCCTTATCGTGTCCACTACGAGTTTGTTTTGTACTGTACCTATGGAGTGCCCTCTAGGTAAACCACCGGTTTGGTGGTGCTTATGGTACTGTATAGACTACAGAAATATATAAAATGTGTTAAAGAGAATATGGGTAACGCTTTTATGCTATTTAACACTTTACTTTACTGTAGACATATTATAATAGCGTATTATGCTACATAGTAGATAGTTTAATGGATCCTTAGGAGATGGAAATCGCAAACATCCTCTTAAATTATTACACGCATGTTAGACACTAGATAAGAGATGTCAAACCCCGTAAACATTTCTAAAGCCGTCACATTCATATTTATTTTACTCGAAACACCACACACCCTTTAGTATACCTAAAAGGACACACTAAAAGGTATGGTGCGCTATAGGTATAATTAAAACTAGCGGAGACTAAGATTCACAAGATACAAATTAAATAACAACGACGATAATAATAACACAGCGGAAAAAATTATAGTATTTTGCTAAAAAACAAATTCTGTAATATAAGATGATAAAAATAAGTCACCAAATACCCTATACATCATATGACAAAATACCCATACAAGTCTCGTAAAATCAAAACCCAAAGTCTCAAATAATATCAGAGTACAATACATCCCTTTCAAATTACCAGCTCAACAAAACAATTAAAAACTCGAACTAAAGTAAAGAAATACATGATAGAATCTCCAACAAGTCTCCAAGATGTTGCGGTCGACTTTCCTTTCCCTTGATTGCCTATGGGGGAAAAGGAAAATAGAGGAGTGGGTCAGACTGAAAGTCTAGTGAATGACAGTAATTACTAGAATCTTTAAGCAAAGTAAAAGTAATAGACCTTACAACAGTTCTAGTATATAAAAAAGAAACAAAGAAAATATGAAGAAGGAATAAGCTGGAAATAAATATGATCTAACTAAATTGACACAAATGATTAACTTTGATTGTTTGCACTTGCCTTTGATAGCTGCTTTGATTAGGCTGAATTCCTAATCCTATAATCAGGCTAAATCCTAATTCTACCCTTTGACCAACCTGCTACTCCATAGACCTTACTACAGACTAGATGATATATAGCTCTCTACACAAAAGGCAATGCTGTCTATGAGAAACACATATACTAAGCGCTTGGAACTCAGTAGCGGCTTATCTCCCCCAATCGATGTCGCACACTTGGTCATCGCTAGTTCGCACTATCTATTGCTCCCTCTTTTGACATTTTATTTACCCTAAATAGCACAAGCGTGCCCTTTTCTCGCTTCAGACTATTGTGAGATACGGGGTCCATAGAAAATAGGGAATGTTGTTGGTACTGGTCCCTGTTAAACAAAATCTAGTTGCGTCCCTTGCCTAAATCTTCATGATTTAGTCTTTTAATTATTGACCTTTTATTTACCGTAAACAGCATAAGGGAATGCTGCCGGTACAGACATTTTCTTTTAACTATCGACCACTTATCTACTCTAAACAACATATGGGAAATGCTGCCGGTACGAACCTTTTATTTTAACTGTTGACCACTTATCTACCCTAAACAACACAAGGAAAATATTACCGGTACGGACCTTTTCTTTTAACTATCGACCACTTATCTACCCTAAACAACATAAGGAAAATGCTGCCATTGTAGACCTTTTCTTTCATCTTTCCTTATTTACTTAGATAAATTATTTTAAATAAGCCTTTGTTATTATTCTTACTATCTGTGCTTATTATTTTATCCTAAGTCTTAAAATAAGACTCATTCTGTTTTGTTTTCTTATTATAACTTACGTTATAATCATGCCTATTACTTAACCAAAGATCAAAGTGTGAAAATAAGCTTTTTTTTTTCATCTTTTACTCTTTTTATTATAATTCTAAGTTATAACTAGGCTAATTATCTATAATTAGTCCAATTCTAACAACAATATCATAATTAGGCTCAATTTCAGTCTTAATTCCATTTTTATTACAGTTTTTAAATTTTACATCTTATCTTCCATTATTTCAGTATCTTTATAATTTTATCAAACTTCGAGTTTAATCTATTCTAATCCATACGCGAAGAAGAAGGAGGAATAAAAGAAAACTGAAAATAGAAGAAAATCCAAAGCGTAGGAAAAAGATGTAAATAACACATAAATAACTAGTAAATAAATTAATTAATGTAAATAAATGGAAAAGTTATAATCAATATAAATAAACTAAAATTAACTGAAAAGAATAGCGGACTTAAAATAATTTTAAAAATTATAAATAAAACACTGAAAGGTTATTCTAAAAATCATAGTAAAACTACAATTATTGGAAACTTATTATTTTAAATTATTTAAATAAATCTAAAATATTTACAATCACTCACCTATGGTCCTAAGCTCTTCCCTTTTTGTCTTCCCGGATCAATTTTTGAGGGTATTAAAATATTTTTATTAAAAATATTATCTCCTTGAAAAATTATTCCTTTTAGGGTCCTTCCTGAAAAAGTGAATCCAAGCGAAGAAAATCTAGAATGGAAAAAAGTGTTAGGCCTAGAATTTTATTTATAGGGGTAGAAGTGGATCTCGGACCGTTAGATTTGAGGATTGAATAGGATGAAACTACGTCACAGGCTGAAAAGGAGCCATCGGATGGAAGCACTGAGGGACCAAATAAGCCAAAGGAACGAAAATGACATGTTAAAATCGCCTGTATTCGAAGAATATAATTCTTCGTTTAATAATGTAGGGGTGTCGAACCTAAGGGTTGACCGCCCTTCTAGCTAGGTCGATCGGTCGGTGGACCTAGGCAAGGGGTTGGTCAACCTCCTGGTCGACCTCCCTTTGTATTTTTTTTTGATTTCTTGATTCATGCATAACTTGTTCATATTGGTTGAGATTCTGACAATCTGTATACGGAAATTAACCAGGAAATTACCATGGACACAATGGTGCAACTCCCGTGACTCAATTTTGATAATTTCACAAAGTTATTTTATCATTTAATTAATTCGTTTTATAGTTTAATTTTCTGGGTTGTTACTTTACTGCTGATTTAACTTACATAAGATATTTTAGTTTTGACTCGAGCGTTTTGTTTTTTTAATTCGCTCCGGTCAATCTGAGATTTTCAGTGTTTGCGTAAAAAATGGCCGCAAACACCCAAAGTCGTATGAGTTGGTTGATTTTATGTTGTGTTTAGTGATTTGGGTGATTTATGCAAATATGTAAAAAGCAAGGACTAAAATGTAAAAGACACACAGATTTATAGTGGTTCGGCAAGAACGTGCCTACGTCCACTTTATATGTTATTCTCTTTTTTTTCTTCAGATTACAAGTACAAAGCTTTGATTACAAGTATCTAAAGTTGTTTGAGAGTTCCTTCCAGGCTTGAGCTCTCAAACTTGTCTGCCATTGTTGTACCCCTGCCCCTCTATTTATAGAATGAGGTAGGGGGCAGGGGTCTTGGAAGTATATAGCTGCTGGTGGGCCCGGGCTGAAGCAATCTGGACTGGCAATCATCTGGTTCGGCGAGGCTTTGGTTCGGCAATTAGTGGAAGAGAGGTTGATTCGGTGGTAGGAAGAGGGGAGTTGGCTCGGCAATGGGAGAAAGGTTGGTCCGGTGTTAAGTTGAGTGGTGTGTGGTTCGGTGGTGATGTTGGACCGGTAGTGGGTGGTGAAAGATGGAGCTTGTAGTTGATCCGGTGGGAAGGGAAGTGGAGTTGATTCGGTCTCGGTACTACCGAATGGATCTGCCGAATGAGTTCTGCCGAATGGTACCTTGGGTTGTGAATACCGAATGAGTCTTGCTTCATACTGCCGAATGGACTCTTGCCTTGGGATGCCGGATGAACTGAGGTACGCCGAATGGGATGAGTGCCGAATGAGCTCTGGTATTGTTTCACCGAATGAACTTTATATTTGAACCTTGAGTGAAATTCCTGACTTATGTACGCTTGCTTGCTTCTTCTTGGTTCCGATCGTGGTGGAAATGCATACAATCTTGATATTCCAGTTTTGTCCAAAAAATGGGATAACACTTTGCCCCCCAAAATATGCCTTGCGGTAGGAAGGCATGTTTTGTAATGCCATGAGCTGGATGTTCATATCCTGTTGACAACCTGTAAAGAGCTTGATATTTTATATAGCCCTAAATGACGACCGTTCGGGATCGAGCTATTTGGGATGAAGCGCGGCCGTTCATGGTCAAGCGCTTAACTTCAAATGACGACCGTTCGTGATCAAGTCATTTGCGGTGAAGTGCGACCGTGCGCGGTCAAGCGCATAAATCCGTGCGCCGATCGTTCGGGATCGAGTCATCTGCAATGAAATGTGACCGTTCAAGGTCAAGCGCTTTACTTCAAATGACGACCGTTCGGATCGAGTCATTCGAGGTAAAGTGCGACAGCGCGCGGTCGAGTGGGGACCGTTCAAGGTCAAGCGCTTAACTTCAAATGACGATCGTTCGCGATCAAGTCATTCGAGGTAAAGTGCGACAGTGCGCGGTCGAGTCTGTAAGTCCACGCGTCGATCGTTCGAGACCGAGCCATTTGTGATGAAATGTGATCGTTCAAGGTCAAGCGCCTAGCTTCAAATGACGATCGTTCGTGATCAAGTCATTCGAGGTAAGGTGCGACAGTGCGCGGTCAAGTGGCGGTCCTCAAATGACGACCGTTCGCGATCAAGCCATTTGAGGTAAGGTGTAATAGTTAGTGATCAGGTGGCGGACCTCAAATGACGACCGTTCGCGATCGAGCCATTTGAGGTAAGGTGAGTTGTGCCGTTCGAGGCGAGTGGTGCCGTTCGAGGCGAGTGGTGCCGTTCGAGGCGAGTTGTGCCGTTCGAGGCGAGTTGTGACCGTTCGCGATCGGGTGCCGTTCGAGGCGAGTTGTGACTGTTCGAAGTCGGGTGCCGTTCGAGGCGAATTGTGACTGTTCGAAGTCGGGTGCCGTTCGAGGCGAATTGTGACTGTTCGAAGTCGGGTGCCGTTCGAGGCGAATGAGTGTGCCCGGGGAGGACTTAATATTATCAGTGTTGGAGTCATTGTTTGGGGGAATTTTTCGAATCAAAGACTTCGGCAGTTCGTTGCCATGCAATAGGTGCTCGTGGACCGTTCGCGATCCAACGGGCATAAAAGTAAATAATTTTTTCATAGAATTGTAAATGTTAAAGCAATAGTACCTTATAGCAGAAATGTCCAAACAGGAAGAATTCAAATGTTCAAATCAAAACGAAACAAAAGCAAAGCAAGGATGTCAAAGTGTAAGTCCCCACTCCGAAGCAGTCAATGATCATTCAGAGCATGTCTGGAGATCGTTCGCGATCTCGTACATGTGTAAATGATTTAATTGCGTTAGTGGAAGCTTACAACTTGTTCATCGTTATCTTAATCAAGCAATCAATGGATAATCAAATGGTGCCCTGATCCAGGGTCACCTCTAGCTGATGTAGAGGGTGGTCGCTCTGGCTCCACTGCTGGAGTTCGCCTCCTTACATACTGAAGGAGCATGCCGTTCCTGATAAGCCCTTCCACCTCGTCCTTCAAATGCCTACAATCATTAGTGTTATGACCATTCAATTCATGAAATACACAAAACTTATCTGATTTTCTTTCGTCAGAGGTTGGATCCCTTCGCATTGGTCTACGATACGGAACCTGCCCCTTGGTATCCTGATAAATCCGTTCCAAATTCTCATTCAGCTCTGAATAGGTGGTGAATCGTGGCTCTCTTCGTAGCCACTTCGCCCTGTCATCATTATCCTCAGCCTTTCTTTTTCCTTTGCTAGTCTCCGCACCCTTTCCAGGTAGGTTTCCGTTCTTGATTGTGTAAACGTCATCTTCTTCCTCTCTTTCTGCACTAGCATCTTCCAAACGCAGAAACTTTTCAGCCTCATGATAGAACTCTCCCAGATTCATAGGCGGGTCCTTGGTTAATGAATTCTTGAACTCTGTATTACCAGCTATTCCAGATACAGCCGCCATCATGACCATAGATGGATCTGGTCGATCCACTGATGCTGCCGCCGCATTAAATCGCGTTAGAAAGCTCCTCAAAGTCTCTCCAGTTTTCTGTTTCAAGGTTGCCAAAGTCATCACATTCTTGGGTCGCGCAATATGAACCCTGAATTGCCTCATGAATCTCTCAGTTAAATCTGCCCATGTTCCTATGGAGCCGCTCTCCAGTTGCCTAAACCATAACGCTGCAATGTCCGTCAAATACAGTGGAAAGCACCGGGCCATAACCTCCTCTGATGCCCCCAGCACTTCCATATGTCTCATATACTTCGTTAGATGAACCGTGGGGTCTGTTTTCCCATTGTACATGTCCAATGATGGTAACTTGAATTCTGGTGGGTTCCTAGCCATCCTGATCGCAGAAGAAAAAGGACTCCTGTTTACATCTTCCAAGTCTCTGTTTACTAAACCGCCTCTCATAGCTCTTCTAACCATCTCTGCTAATCTGTCGTTATCTCCAAGCTGTAGTTCTCGTTCACTGTCTTCGACCTGCTCCCCAAGTCCACGGGAGTTTCCATGTGTATGCCTCCCTGGCTGAACGTTCATTCCTCTAATGCTACCAGGTGGCTCGGATGCCCCCATCTCACTTCCCGGGGTTGGATCAACATGCTCTGCGTGAGTGCCCCCTAGCTCTGGTGCTGCGCCAGATGGTCCTGCTCCGTTCTGAATTCCAGCCGCTCCTTGGATTTGTGCTCTAATTTGCCCAATTTGTTGAAGTAAGTTCTGGATCATCTCTTCTTGTCTTCTCATCATGACCTCCATCTCATCCCTAGTGATGAAGATCGACGCTTGATTCCCTCCTGAGGAAGCCTCTTGACTTCCTTGGTGTTCACTTCTCTCTGGCCTTTGCCTTTTACTTGTTTGTCTCGTCATAACTCTTAGATCTGAATTCTTAGATTTTCAAATTCAACTTCTATCCGATGTAGCGGGAGTTGGTTCTTCTCAGTGAAAGCACCAAAATGTTTGCGTAAAAAATGGCCGCAAACACCCAAAGTCGTATGAGTTGGTTGATTTTATGTTGTGTTTAGTGATTTGGGTGATTTATGCAAATATGTAAAAAGCAAGGACTAAAATGTAAAAGACACACAGATTTATAGTGGTTCGGCAAGAACGTGCCTACGTCCACTTTATATGTTATTCTCTTTTTTTTCTTCAGATTACAAGTACAAAGCTTTGATTACAAGTATCTAAAGTTGTTTGAGAGTTCCTTCCAGGCTTGAGCTCTCAAACTTGTCTGCCATTGTTGTACCCCTGCCCCTCTATTTATAGAATGAGGTAGGGGGCAGGGGTCTTGGAAGTATATAGCTGCTGGTGGGCCCGGGCTGAAGCAATCTGGACTGGCAATCATCTGGTTCGGCGAGGCTTTGGTTCGGCAATTAGTGGAAGAGAGGTTGATTCGGTGGTAGGAAGAGGGGAGTTGGCTCGGCAATGGGAGAAAGGTTGGTCCGGTGTTAAGTTGAGTGGTGTGTGGTTCGGTGGTGATGTTGGACCGGTAGTGGGTGGTGAAAGATGGAGCTTGTAGTTGATCCGGTGGGAAGGGAAGTGGAGTTGATTCGGTCTCGGTACTACCGAATGGATCTGCCGAATGAGTTCTGCCGAATGGTACCTTGGGTTGTGAATACCGAATGAGTCTTGCTTCATACTGCCGAATGGACTCTTGCCTTGGGATGCCGGATGAACTGAGGTACGCCGAATGGGATGAGTGCCGAATGAGCTCTGGTATTGTTTCACCGAATGAACTTTATATTTGAACCTTGAGTGAAATTCCTGACTTATGTACGCTTGCTTGCTTCTTCTTGGTTCCGATCGTGGTGGAAATGCATACAATCTTGATATTCCAGTTTTGTCCAAAAAATGGGATAACATTCAGTGTATCAAATACTGCTTTCGAAGGACTAAGAAGAAGATTTAGTACAATTATTATTTATTTATTATATTATTCCCACCGCATCATGTTGTTTTGCTGCATTGTTTATTTATTCCTACTGTATGTACTCTGATTTTGTATTGCAAAAGTGTAATCAAGTGTTATTTGTAAACAGTTTCATGAACTGTTTATTTGATTATTATATTTTGTCATTCCACTGTGAGATTCTGTGCTTTGTTTTTCTTTCTTTCTCTGCTTTTTCTTATCTACCCCATAACAATCCTCCCTTTTGAATGGTTTGGATCTGACATATGTGGTTTATTTTCGATTTAAACCGTTCAAAAAGATGGGTCGTTACATGAGTTGAGTTAGAACCCGATCAAATCCAAGCATTAGTATATCATTATTAAATGATGATTTAATTTGTTAAGTTTTCACCTTTGGAAGATGAGTCCTGTTCAGAACAGAAGGAAAGTTAAGGCATAGGTTGTTGAGTTTATTCGAGAGTTTCGAGATTCAGTAATCTAGCATATCGTGTAAGTTTTTGTTTTCGTAGCGAGAGGTGTGATAGTCTTTCATGTAATGTATTCATGAAAGGATTTGCATCACATAATCTTGTTCATCTCGAATGTCGAATAGACCCATTGGTGTTTGTAGTTTGCCATGCATGTTTTGACAATTATTGGTTACCGTAATTTCTCTCTACCTATTTCTTAGATACCCATCAAAGAATTAGCTTGAAGTGGAGTTGGATTTTCATCCAAGATTGAAAGGAGCTAGAGAATGGATCTTTGGCGATTAGAGCTTGATTTGATGAAGAGGAAGGTGAGCGGGATGATTCTCTAACTCTGTTTACTTGTTAAACTTCATTATTATATTTATTGATGATTATGGAATTATATGAAATGATTTAGAGAATGTTTGAGTTGATTTAGGCTTATGTTTATGTTATAAACATGATCATGTTAACTCATTATTTGTTTGAGACCAATTGCTATTGTTGAAAAAGTTAGTAAGCCTAAAATTGAATTAAGGACTAAGTAACTGATTTTATATGATGTTATTAGTGATTAGAGACTAATTTCGTGAAATAATTGTGTGCATATCATTAGTTGGTAATTATTAAACCATTTGAATGGATTTTGGAAAAAGTTGGTATGCTAATTAAGTAGTTTAAGGACTCTACAATTATCATTAAAGTAATTAGAGGCTTGATAAAGCTTATTTAGTACTTATAAATATTATTTAAAGTAAAAATAATAATTTTTATAAGTTAATGGTTTGTTTATTTAAAGTTATTTAAAAATCGAGACAATTCTTGTATTGTAACTAGAAGTGCCATACGTAGTCGAGTGCGTGTACGTAAGTGAATTATTATATATATGTATATGTCGATATCTTTATTCGAATGCATGCATGTTGCACTATAAAAAACTGGACGTACTATAATAACCTTCCATAGCATTTTTAAGAATGCTAAATAACAACATATGCTATAATAGAAGGCTAAAATGCATGACAGAAGAGAAACGCAATAGAATAGTATTTATAACATTTAGCATGCTAAGAATACTATTTGCTAGAGCATTTCTACTGTTGATAGTGTTTGAAAATGTGCTAGAGTGACTTACTATAGCATTTTAGGAAACACCGTGTACGACATGTTATTTTGATCAAGACCATATAAAAGCACTGATGCAGACGCTATGAAAAGCCGACTTTTCATAGTGTTTAATAAACAGTATAAAGTTTATATGCTATGAAAGAAAATAGACGCTATAGCTTTTGATATGTAAAGATTCTAATAAAGACAGCACAAATAAGTAGTGGCACTAGAAAATGTACATGACAATCCAATGCGTTAGGCTTGTGACCCACAACGAATTAATAACAATTGAAAGCTTGAAAAAACATAGCACACACAGTTGAAGCATAATATATTTAAACGAAATACCAATTATGCAATTCACCGCCAGAATGAGGTAAAAGAAAAGGATCTGGGACATATTCACCTGAAACATTCCTAAAAAAATCTATGCCAGATTCTCATTCATTCAGTCGGGGAAAAAAAAAACCACTGATACACTGAAATATGTTTGTAAAAAACCATGCTAACAAAGATTAACCCTTTGATAATTCTACTGAACATGATAGTTAAAAATATATACATCTACGCTTCATCTTCAACTTAGTTTATAAGGATTGTAATTTTTGTTTGACAACCCAATATATGTTACATGTGTATATAAGATTTCATAAATATGCCGAACATTAATCAAAGTCACTATTAAAGAAGAGATAGATCACTATGATACCATTATGTACTGTTGTGCTGTGGCACCAAAACTCAAAACATAGGCTTTGGGTCGAGCCTCACGAAGCTTAGGCAAACCCTTTGACAGCATAATTTCCATGTATACATCTAAACTCTGACTATTTTTTCATTGTTACTCTTACGTTATCAATGCATGTTACTCACACTTCTAAAACTTATAATGAAAACGTGCTCATTGGTCATATTTACTATATGTCCATCCAATTTTCAGTTGTACAAAATGTACCCATTGGTAAGATTTAATACTGCTGTTTATTCTCCTATTATTAGCGGAAACGTAAAAAAGCGTGTTGACTCAAAAAAGGTTATTACCATGTATTTATATCTGAATCTACGTTCGATAGGAAAAATCCAACAGTTATAATTTATTGATGTGTATTAACTCAAACATACATACACACACGAATTAAATAGAACTAGTACAGTTCAATTCTTTACCGTTTAAATTAATTGTCTCTTGCCTTTTCCAACTCTACCAATATCACAGGATCAAATTTTGGCCTGAAACTAAAACTTTACATAGATAAGGAGTTTATTACCACAAAGGCACTGGAATTAGTAGCCTTTGGAATAGAAGATGGTGATGCTACCGAATTATGAGACAGGGATAAACAAAATATAAACTCACATAGAAAAAGGAAAAATTGACTTCTCCAAATGATTTTCGGTGACATGACAGTTACCTGACATTGACTGTTATATTTATTCAATAAGAATGATCTAACTTTAACAAAGTTAACTTGTTGGGTATCCTTGTATACCAATATCTAGCTATATTCTTAAAGCCTAACATCATAATTTTTAACCATACAATACGTAAAAATATGAGACTCTACAATCATAGCCATATTAGTTTTTTGTGTTCATATATCTTTATTTTATGGGTGTGGGGTGAACCAAATAAAAAGGGGATGGGGGTACATAGCAGTGAATACTTGGTCAAGATTTTCATATTCTGTGGTCATTCCAATGTCTCATTTTGAACTGTGATTTAATAGATTGATTCTAGTATCCTTTTCTAGATCGTTTTGTTGTCTTACCTTTCTAATTTCCACTAATTACAAATAGTCAATTTGGTTTGATGTACCAATAAGTCCATTCATTTATCTATATGATTGTGCTCTCACACACATACACATCGCTGGCAAGTACATCACGTATTATATTTACTTTTACTACTTCGAATTCAGCCTTTTACTCCTAAATCCAGACATGGAAAATTCCGTAAATACATGCAGAAAATTCCGTTACAATATCTTGATTAATATAAATTTTTATATACAAGTTTGACTCACATACATGCATTTGGGGGAAATTTGTATCAATGACGTATTTAATTTTGTTAATTTCGTCGTTTATTATTTTGCGGTAAAGAGACCTCGATTTTGTGATAAAAACATTTGTTCAAATTAATTTTTTAGATCGTCAATCAACTTTGTAGTCAGTTTCTTATATGAACTCACTACACCAAATTTACCTCTTAATAGCGCGTGAAACGTTGTAATATATTTTCATGGCATTAGTATAGACACGAAATGTTATAACATATTTTCACGGCATTAGTATAGACACTAGATAACGACATTGTTATAGTAGCCCCGATACATCTCATGCACTAAATTAACGCTATTGTATCAAACATTTTACACATAGATGCCGCTATGAAAACATTTTCATAGCATTTTATACATGTCATATTATTTAACTCGGTAAAATTTCAACTTCTATTTATAGCTTTAACCAATTTTTCATAGCAAGTACGGCACGTTATAAAAAAATTCCATAGCAATTTAATATTTTTCATAGCTCGGTTTCCACGCTATTATATTCTTTCCTATAGCATATTTATATTGTAAGTTTTTAAAGCGCTTCACCTTCTGTTTCCATAACAGTATTTTCCCACTTTTAATATGTTTAATATAGCATTAGTTTGTTCTTTCCACAGTGCGCTTCAAACGCTATCTGATAGCAGAAATCTGTAAGCAGAAATCTGATTTTTGTGCACATTACATGCATTTCAACAATAACTTTTTAAAATACAAAATCATTCATATCTAATAACAAAATTATGAAAGCAAAAACATGTCTGATAGCAGAAATCTGATAGCAAAAACATATCTAATACCAAAAGTATATTTGATTGCAAAACACAATAAATATGGTCATACATAATTGATATTCTTACAAAGCTAGATAAATTTATACATAGTTTCAAAAAAATTACATGAAAAACTATGCTCCCTAGCATTCCACCTGCCAGCTCATGCACATTCTATATTTCAAACCTGCAATTTACACAACTAAAAGTTAGAGACTCTTATGAATATATATGCAGGCAATTATGAGGCATATGAAAATAGTAAAGCACAGGCTGAAGCAATTAATAATCTGGTATGGAGAGCAATAGATAATCATGTGACATTTTGTCCATGCATGGATAATACTAGTAGATGTACAAATTGCAAAGTGCAGGCAATTGGTAATACTAGTTGACAATCAGGTCACAATCTGGTATAAAAAGCAAAGTGCATGCAGAAGCAATCAGTCATGCACACCAAGTGCAGGCTGAAGAAAAAAAACTTTTGTTCCGTATATGGCTATCTTGGTTTCTCATACACCGAGTGCAGGCTGAAGCAATCATGAGCGCAAATTTACTACTTTTAAATGTCAAGGGAACAATTCATCTACCAAAATATTGCAAATTTAATCCACTCCCAATGTCAGGCATAATAAAAGTACTCCTAACGATACTCAGTAATATTGAAAGGAAAACCAAAAAGGACTCACAAAATTCCTCCCTATGAGGGATTGATAACACAAGAATAATTTGGAAAACTGGAATTGTGATTCTTGCATTATGAGGAATTACAAAAATAAAATACGATGAATGAATGAACATGCCAAAATAAACATTATTTCCTTTTATTTTTTAAGAAAAACTAACAAAATAAATTTGCTATTAACTAAAATATGGTCAGCAAATATGTAATTTATATTAGCTGAACCATTCGATATATCAAAAGTCAGAATAAATCTAATTTTGGGCTTACCACCAAGCAAATTACACTCCTTCACCTGCAAAAAAATTTAATTTAATGTAGTTAAATCCGTAATAAGTTAAAATAAATAAACAATTAAACATGCCTAATATTTGATATATTTCTTAGATGGTAAAGCATTTCGGTAAAGATATATAAACTATTCCTATTAGGAGACTAACTCCAGTATGCGTCATTTCATGCATATTAAGAGAAATGGCTTAACAGTAGAGCAATATATAGCTCCTGTAACATTTAGGTGTGCAAAGAAAACACCTAGTAACTTGGTTTGAGTTCTCACTCTTTTCATTATTTTGATGAATATTGAACTTAAAAATCATACTTAATGTCATCAATGTTGAATCTGCAACTACAAACACAACTTCGAAAAAATATTGTATTAAAATAAAATACAGAGGATGAAACAATCCTTTATATAATCTTACAACTTTATCTAGTTTCAAAAGATAAGGTTAATTTGCATAAACATTTATTCATTACTGATCAGAACATTTATATACATCCTTAATCTATGGTGAGTCGCATGCGAATGTATTTATACAAAAAATGTATATATAAAATATATAGCCATGTGAATAGGTAAATTTTATATTTTCTATACAATTGATATTTTGAATTGCGCATGTTACATATTCAAATATATGTGCTTAGCAGAAGAAGTGTTTACATGCGCATATCCATATATTTAGATTTTTCAGGAGCAATCAATATAGAGAGAAGTGTACTTGAAATATATGTATCATGCTAGTTTATATCTGATTATGGTTTGAAGGGGTTACACATGCCAATATTTGTGGCCAATCAATATACAAATCCAAATTCAATGAGAAAGATAAACTTACCAGTGAAGTACTTGTATTTTCAGAGAATGAGAACTTTTTCATAATACTGCCATCTGCATAGCTGCTGCAAAATATAACAACTCTCCACATTCATTAAGCATGAAAATCTCTACTATTGTTGCCTTTAAAATTTGAAATCCAAATGTATGTATTGCTTCAACTTGTCGCACAGTATGAAGCTGAATACTCAAACCCAACCAATTTGTAATTCAAAATACTTCTGGATATGTGTTTCATCCATTGAAAAAATAAAATAAAATAACTTACTTTTCCAAATTTCAGTATACCATGGAGACAAATATTACTAACTGGCTTTGGATCCTATACTTAAGATAACAACAGATGTAACATTTTAGTGTTCTAAAGTAATAAAACATAAGATAAATTAAAAATTGTGACGGGAACACACTAAATAGAGAAGTTCATTCCATTTCATCGGCTATAATAAATGCACCCAATACCTACTGCCAGCACACAATAACAATGTTGTTAACAGAGTGCTAACAGTACGTTACAGAAGTGTTACAAAACTGTTAAGATTACGTTACAAAAATGTAACAGCTAAAAAACTGTTATGAGTACAGAACCGTTACAAATATGTTGCAAAACGGTTACGATTATGTTGCAAAATTGCAACTATAAAACTATCGTAACTATGTCGCAAAAACTATTACGAATAGAACTTTGCAGTATACAGATTATGCAGTAGATATAATATTGATTAGATTGTCAGAGTTCAGCAAAAAACTATTTCTTTTAAACAATATTGCTGGCTTTACGGCGCTTAAGGATATCGAGAAATTGTTTTCCAAGATGAAACACCCGTCTCTATGATGCTGCGCAATAATCACAGAGCAACGACGAACTCAAGAGAGTTTATGTAAGAACAGAGTGTTGTGGGAGAGAACGAAAATGCAGAAAAAATTAGTATATATTTTCCTGTTTTCCTTCTACCTATATTTAGGTGCGAGGATACGCCTATTTTGTAATAGGTGCATGTTCGAACAGTTACGACTGTTAAAAATGTTGTGACCCTTTACCAGACGGTGTGACCGTTTGAGTTTAAATGGACAAAAACAAAAACTGTTCAGTCTGAACATGCAAGCCAAGCCAACTGCCAACTGTAAAGTGCTAATGCCTCTTTAATACATCTCGAACGTGCATTTCCCCATGCCGCGGGTATGGGTTCGGGTTCGGACACAGGTGTGGGCGCGCGCGTGCGTGGTGGTGCGTTGCACTACCCATCATGGCTAAGCTTTGTCTCATAGTAACTATAATAATGTCTACCTCTTAGTATATAAACAAAAAATATATATTTTATTTTAAAATGTGCGACTATTCATACTCCAAGGCATTTAATGCCTTCACATTTTCCAATGAAATACTCATTCATTTCTAATAATCCCCCACATGAATGAGTAATTGATCGATTTGTTCTTAATTTTTTGCGAAACAATTATTATATTGGTTATAGTAGCACATTGGTCTTGAACTTTCCTAGTGTTTATCCTTTTGACTTACTGGCGAATTGGTGAACTAAGGTTGTCTTTGAACTGTAAGCATTTAGTAACATCCCGCATTTTTGGATGCTTTAAGCAGACACACGTGCCAACTCAAACTATACAAAAGGGCATGTTGTTATTGGGATAAATAGGAAAAAGAGAAAAAAATAAAACAAAATCGAATCTCACCGCGGAATGACAAAATATAATAATCAAATAACAGTCCATGAAGTTGTTTACAAAACATTTGATTTTACTTATACAACAGAGTATTAGGGTTACACATATCAGAGATAAACAAATAATAATGCAGCGGAATAGTACGATGCAGTGGAATAATATAGTAAATAGTAGTATTACACGTCTTCGTCTTCGTCTTCGGAATAAGTCTTTAAATCCTGAAATGCTCAGGCTGATCCAAGCGAATTGAAAAGACAAAACACTCGAGTCAGAACTAAAAGATCTTATGTAAGTTAAATCAACGGTAAATATGCATGTGACGGCGTCAAAGATGTTTACGGGTTTGACATCTCTTATCCAGTGTCTAACGTGAGTGCAGTAACTTAAGAGATATTCGGAATTCACATCTCCTAAAGATCCGTTAAACTATCTACTATATAGTACAATACGCTGTTATAATATATTTACAGTAAAGTAAAGGTATTAAAGTAGCGTTAAGGCTTTACATTTTCCACCTTAATACATTTTATCTATTCCCATAGTCCATACAGTACCGTAATCCCATCCGTACTGGGTGCCGTCATAGGGCACTCCATAGGTATGGTACAAAACAAACTCATAGAAGATGCGCTGGGATATGTGACACAACACAACTAGGCAATGCCAGGGTAGATATACGAATTACTCATCCGGACTGTTGGTAACGTGTAGCCGCAACTACCGTCCAACTCGAAACACACCCCCGAGTAAAAATCGAAGGGTGGCCACCAAATAAATCAAATTTCCATTTCAAAATATCATTTAATTACATTCAAAAATCGAGGATTTTAAAATCATTTAATTTAACCAACCCAGTGTCCATATATAATTTTCTAACCTGGGGTCAAGTGATACGGATATTTATCATTTCAATCCGCAAATTAAAATTTTACGGTTATATATCATTTCAAATCGCAATCCTGAATTAAATAATAAAAAAAATCCATAACGAACTTGCAGTTTATAACGATATAAAATAAAACATCCATTAAACCAATATCAACAATTAACATCCATCACAATCATCATCCAAATCAATCAATAAATATCAACATAAAACTGATAGTCGATGACAGGTATTTAACTGGCAATTTATTTCCAATAATAAATTAAATAACGATTTTATTCAAATAAATTCAAATTAACTGAGATGTTGATTTAAATTATACCAAACAGTCATAAATAAATTCCTAACCACGTCTTAAATTAAATTTAAAAAACATAAGAAATTTTAGAAGTTGTGAGTGGGTTAAAACACTCACCTTTGATTTTAAATCGGGTTAAAATCCAATTAAGGCCTAAAATTTTATCGTCTCAGAATTCAACCAATCCAGTCTCATAATGAAGAACTCCCCAATACGATCCAAATGCAAAAACCCTCGTCCAAACAGACCTCGCATGCAGAAGATATGGAATTATACAAATCATCGTAAAGTAACCATTAATTAATTAAACTTAATCCTTAATTACCTAATCAGAAGACTAATCCATCTTCCTCCTCAACACTTCCTGTACAGCACCATGAAACCGTGCACACTTCAAATCAAAAAGCCATCGATTTCTCCTCCAATTCTAAATGAAAATGGCATCCATCTTCGCCAATGCACCCAACTTCGATTTCTTCACGATCTGCACACCACTACCTCGCATCTGTCGAGCCTAAACAAAACGCGACCCACGATATGGCCTTGACAGAGCCACGAACGCGACCCTCTAGAGATGGCCGGAGATGCCCAAAACATAGGCGATGGGGCTTCTCGGCATGAGAAAATTGATGACGTGCTGGATTTCGACCAAAACCCCTTCGATTCCCAACAACACCAAACTCAAGTTGGCAATGGGATCCTAGCCTCGGCCATGTGTAACTACACGCCTCACTATCTATATGGAATTTAAGATCTCTTCGATAGGAGTGGAATGAAACTGGTTTAGGAATTTTTAGTTGAGTAAACCAGGACATTTTGATTTTTCAAACTTGAAACTGAAATTTGGAATAGGGTTGGCAAATTGATTTTTTTTTTTGCCTTTGAAAAGCGAAGGAGAAGAAGATAGATGAAATTTGCACACACAGATAAATGAAACAAGAAATGACTTAGGGTTTATGATGAGATATAGGTAGGTTAGAAAATAGAAATAACGGATCGGATATGATTTGGATTGGAACGATAAACGACCCGAAAAGCCCGTTCTGCCTCCGGAACGAAAATGGATCGACCCATATATCAAAATAGATGTTTTCAAATATTCTAAACTCAATGGAATAGGTTTCAAGTTCTAATTCCATCGTATGAAGAAATTACGTTAAAATCAGCTTATTTCAAATTGATTTCAATTAAATTAATTTCTAGGCGTTTCGAGCCCGTACGATCAAACGACAAGTCCGATCGTTGCGAAACTTAAAATCCTATAATAATTCACTGTTACAGATTCAATGAAACTAGTTTCATCGAGATCGGAGAAAGTGGTCAAAATGGCTGTATTTCAGTTAATTAAATAAATTAATATTAAATTAATTAATCACTTTTCGATTCAATATTTAATAATTTACAATTTCCTTCACTCTGAATTACTTAGTGATTTATAGTACTTTACAACAAATTCCTATATCAATTTACTGTGAAATATTTCACAATTACAAGGTTTTAAATTTCAATTTCATTATATTAAGGATTATAATTAAATTTCCAAAAATCCAATTTAATTTACTTTCCATCTTGTTATTAACCCAACTATTATCCCGAGGCTATAATTGCACTAATTTATATTTTATTGTACTAATAATTTCCAGTTTCATCCAAATCCCCATGAAGGTGATGTTTTGATTCCATTTAATTTCGATTGATTTCAAATTTAATATACCAGATTAAATATATAGGCAATTTGTAATAATTGTTGTCCTTGACTCTTAATCACCCTTTTACAAGTTCATTATATTTCAAACAAGTAGTATACTTACTTATGTAACACTGATTTAATCCAATTGCCATCAATTACATACTATTCCACTACTCTATTCCATACTTACGTTTGTTTTCTTATATTCAATTTATAGCCAAGTAAACATTTTAAATTATTACAACTAATTGGAGATTCATATACATTGTTAATAATCACTTACATTAACATTGTTACACTTTATTTTAGTGTTCATTTCATTATTAAATTACATATTTTTTTTCTTCACTATTAAATTACAAAAATCTTATTAAATTAACAAATTTAATTATCGAAAATTTACGGGTCATTACACTCTCCCCCAATCAAAAATTTTCGTCCCCGAAAAGGAAAATGAAGGGAAAAGAAGGAGTTAAGTAATCAATATATCTTATTCAAAATATTAAATTTATAAAAAATAGCTTTACAAAATAAAATAATTTAAAGTAAAATATATCAATTTATAACCAATTAAATCCTTTTATATTCAAGTAACAAAATTTTGGAAAAACATTTCATAAAATTTTCTAAGTCTTACAAAAAATTTCGATAGAGTCTCCTTTGTACGGAGAGGCTCGGGGGAAATAATAATAATCATATATATCAAATATTTCCCAAAATAATATATCCCATCATGGGAAAACAATATAATATCGCTAGAAAACCGCAATGCGAAAACGTACCTATTTGTTAGGCAAATAACGCTTATTTTATGAAATCAAAAGCAGTTGCAATTGCTTCCATAACCTAGATTTCACTTATACAATCCAAAAGAGTTAATAATTATATCAAATGAAATATTAAAAGTTGTTTCAACCACAAACAAATCAATATAAACAACAATCGCTTGCAACCACAACATACAACCATCATATGAAATCAATACAAATCAATTATCCATCCATATCAACCAAAGCAAGTAGTTTGTTTGGGTTAAGACACATTAAATCGCACTGAATGGCAAATAAATTACTAAGTATACCATCTACTCAACAGTCTCAGATAAACTCAATAAATTATTCATACATCCAAACAATTTGAAGTATCCATTCCCAAATAGTCTATAAACCAACACAAAAAACAATTTCAAACAATAAATCAAATTCATTCTTCTTAATTCCATTTCTCAATGATCATTTCTTTAGTTTACATTTATTCCTTACAACATTCAATTTCCGTTCACTCATTCAGAGTTTGTTTCATTTATTACTTACAAAAATTCATTTTCATTTATTCATATCATATCGAAATTTTTTATTGCATTATATTCTTTTTATTATTTACTTTAATTATCAATAGTTTCAAACATTAACTTAAGTTTATAATCATTCATTTATAGTACTCGTGTTTAATTAAATTTTCTTGGCATATCAATTCATTTACTTAAGCTAATAATTATTTACTTATAATATTTACTTTCTACTTTATTTTATTTGGTAGCAACTCAATTATAACTTATGTTTATAACAACTATGATATCAAGGTTTTTATTTATAAAATAATTTCACTGAACACTTCCCTTACATAATTTTTACTTGTAAAATTTTCCATTACATATTCTTTTAACATTTCCACTTTCATAATTGGTAAGTTACACATATGTCTTTAAGAATGTAACTGAAAGTTACACAAGTTCATCTTATTTCATTTTAGTAAATAAATGTTCAATAGTTATCATTTCTTATTTTCATATATTTATAGGTTACAAATTTCAAATTTCTTATATATTTCAAGTACAATTTAACATTTAATTTCTTATTTTCATTTAGAAGTTCAATTATTAAATAGTTAAAACTTTATTCCATTACAATGATTGAAATATCTAATTTATAGAAATATTTAGAACTAAATGTCGGGTTCTATTCTAAACCATTTAAAATAACATATATAACCATATCTTTATATATACCTATCAAATCATATTTAAAAATTAAAATTAAGATTTATTTATCAAACAACTGTGTGGTTACTACTACAACAGTCTTTCCACTTTGAAACTAGAAAATGAATGTCAATGATGCGTGCACTCATCACCAAAATTATTTTCTAGCGACAGAGAGGGGAGTACAGAACTTATTCCTTTTCAAAAATACTTTAAAACAACTCTTTCAAATCATATTTAAATATTTATATCAGAAAAAAGTTTTAAATAATATTATTATTATATTCCAAAATCATTCGAAAGTAATTTTCCAAACCTCAAAACTTAAGTACTAAAATTTCCACAAATATTATTTTACAACCAATATTTATAAATTTCACTACTTAATAACCAATATATTACAATCAAATATATATCATTTATAAATTATTATTTCTTAAATAAAAATATACAATAGGAAAAATTATTTTATTTACCTATACTTCAAACAAATATTGTGTCTGTTTGTCCTATTAAGTGTTTAGAAATCCACATCGATGTCATAGCGTCCTATGCACCAACCAGAATTTATAATTACAAAACGGAACAAACTAACATAATATAAACACCTTTTATAACACTAAAAAATACGCTCTCTCATATATATATACTCAACGACTCATTTTAGGGTATTACTACCCTATTAATAAAGAGTTAGACCCCACAAAGCTAAGGTTATCTCTAACCAAAGCTCTGATACCAACTGTAACATCCCGCCTTTTTTGACACTTTGAGCGACGCACGTGCATATCAAACCATACAAAAGGTAAGATTGTTATTGGGGTAAATAGGAAAAAGAGAAGGAAGTAAAACAAAACAGAATCTCATAGCGGAATGATAAAATATAATAATCAAATAACAGTTCATGAAGCTGTTTACAAAATATTTGATCTTACTTATACAACAGAGTATCAGAGTTACACATATCAAAGATAAATAAATAATAATGCAGCGGAATAGTATGATGTAGTGGAATAATATAGTAAATAGTAGTAGTACACATCTTTGTCTTCATCTTCCGGAATAAGTCTTCAAATCCTGAAATGCTCAGGCTGACCCGAGCGAATTGAAAAGACAAAACACTCGAGTAAGAACTAAAAGATCTTATGTAAGTTAAATCAATGGTAAATATGCATGTGACGGCTTTAGAGATATTTACGGGGTTTGACATCTCCTATCCAGTGTCTAACGTGAGTGCAGTAACTTAAGAGATGTTCGAGATTCATATCTCCTAAGGATCCGTTAAACTATCTATTATGTAGTACAATACGCTATCATAATATGTCTATAATAAAATAAAGGTATTAAAGTAGCGCTAAGGCTTTACATTTTCTATCTTAACACATTTTATATATTCCCATGGTCTATACAGTACCGTAATCCTAACCGTATTGGATGCCGTCAGGGGGCACTTCATAGGTATGGTACAAAACAAACTCGTAGAAGGCGTGCTAGGGTAGGTGATATGGCACAACTAAGCAACGCTGGGGTAGATGTAACGTCCCGCCTTTTCGTACGCCTTAAATCGACGATAAACCACACACGCCAGACTTAAACCATACAAAAAAGCGGATTGTTATGGGGTAAACAAGAAAAGGCAAAGGAAGAAAAAGAAAAAAACAGAATCTTGCAGCGGAACGATAAAATATAATAATAAAATATACAGTTCATGAAGCTATTTTACAAAAACATTTGATTTACTTATATAATACATATCAGAGTTGCACATACCAGATAATATTAATAATACAACGGAATACAATAGTGTAGTGGAATAATATAATAGATAATAGTAATACAAATCTTGGTCTTCTTCCTCTAGAATAAAATCTTCAAATCCTAAAATGCTCGGACTGACCCGAGCGAATTGAAAAGGAAAAGCACTCGAGTCAGAACTAAAAGATCTTATGTAAGTTGAATCAACAGTCAATAATATGAGTGGAACGGCGTCAGAGATATTTAGGCGATTTGACATCTCCTATCCAGTGTCTAACGTGAGTGCAGTAACTTAAGAGATGCTCGGGATTCACATCTCCTAATGATCCATTAAACTATTTACTATGTAGTAATATTTCGCTATTATAATAATGTCTATAGTAAAATAAACTTACTTTTTTCATAGCGTTAAGGGGTTACCCATATAGCCCTTAAGACGTAATAGTCCTAGTAGTCCATCCAATATCATGGTCCCTCCTGATCGAGAAGCCACCAGAGGATACCACACGGGCTACGGGAGAAAACCAGACTCATGCAAGGCGCAATAGGGTAGCTGACACGGTACAACTAGGCAATGCCAGGGTAGATATACCAATTACGCTTCCGGGCCAGTGGTAACGCGTAGCGTGCAGCTACCGTCCACCTCGAGCCACACCCCCAAAAAAGAAAATCAAAAGTGGCCACCGAATCAATCCAAAAATCAGAGTATAATACCGAAGGGATGTGTCCGATCAAAGGAGATACCTCATTAGCCCGTCAGTCGCTCCTATTTTAGCTATCTAATGCCAACTCACGAGAGTCAGGTCCACGTATTTACCTCAAAGGAAACGCCGGCACCATCCTACTTCATTCTGGAATCTCCATCGTGTACATGGTTGTTAAAGTGGTTTTCAGAGTTGGCAAAGAGTATAATAACTTCCGATCCCGGTCTCTTTAACAAACCAACATTATTATAACACCGCGGTCATTTCAAAATAGTTTATACTTCAAAACCTGGATATAATATTTATTTCGAAATCATATAAATACGATATCATTTCAAATTTAAAACCCAAATCACTATGATATTCCTTTTATTTCAAATCAATATAATATCATTTTATTTCAAATATCCCCTTTTTAAAATCATAGCACTTCCAAATTTTATGCTTCAAAACCAAACATTGAAACTTTAACACCTTTAAAACATAATGCTATGAAATTTATAGTTTCGAAACATTTCAATTTCTATAAACATTTTAATTTCAATATATTTCAAGGCATTAAATATTCCAAAATTTCAGAACAAAATTTGATAATTTCGATTCAAAAATTAAATTTCCTATTATTAGTTTTGAAATATTTAATATAATAAACCCCTTAATATTTAAATAAAACTCAAATTTCAACTAGATATTGCCTTCAATTCGTTATACTTGAAATAATCATTTAATTCACCTAGACCCAAAAATCAAGTTATAATAATTATACCTTTTAAAATTCCAATTTAATAAATTTCACATCAACCTTGTTGGTTTAATCCTTAAATAAATTCAATTCCATAAAATCTCAAATTTATCCAAACTTCAAATCAAATTCCATGCGAGTAAAATTCTTAAATAATTTAATTCACATCCATTTCATATTTTATCTTCCAAATCTTAATTTATTTAAATCATTATAACCTCTATACAAAAAATATGATTTAAATACTTAACCATATTTATTTTAATAAATCAAACTCCATTTTTTTAATTTATTGTCATTAAATAGATTTATACATAGCTTATATACATGAATTTAACTATATATAAAATATTTTTATATAATATAAAAAAGAATCAATATTTATTTAAACTGTATAATTCTATCCAAAACCATAGAAATCATTTTCAATATATATATATATATATATACATACACACACACAAACATATATATGTATAGACCGACGGTGTCTGTATATAATTTTCTATCCTATAGTCAAGTGATACAGATATTTATCATTTCAATCCGCAATTTAAATAAAAATACGGTTGTATATCATTTCAAACCGCAATCCCGGATGAAATAAAGTGCATAACAATTTGCAGTTTATAATAATATAAAGTACAACATCCATTCATCCAATATCAATCATCAACCATTAATCACAATCATCATCCAAGTCAATCAATTGCATATATAACGGATAATAAACAATAGGTATCAACTAGCAGTTTCTATTTGACAATAAATTAAATGAAAATTTAACTGGTAGTTTATGTGCAATAAATAAATTATATAACAATTTAATTCAACTATATCCAATTTAACTGGGGTGATGATTAAAAATACGCCAAAAAGTCATAAATAAATTTCTAATCACATCCTAAATAAATTTCTAATCACATCCTAAATAAATTTAACAAACACAAGAAATTTTAGAAGTTGCAAATGGGTTAAAACACTCACCTTTTGAATTTAAATTGAATTTAAATCCAATTTAAACCCAAAAATTGGACAGCCTTAGAATTCGTCCAAACAAGCGTCAGAATATTCGGAATTCCAATACGAACCTAGTAGAGAAAACCGCGTATGAAACAAATATCGTATGAGAAAGTTATACGAATTAGAAGATTTGAAAACAAAATTTAAAATAAATTAATTAATTACTAACCAAGGCCACGTCATCACGCATACATCTTCACGCGCTACAGACAATAGGCGGCTATAGGAAACCCTACCCACGCACGCGAATTTTTCGAATGCGCCGCCATATCGTGTTCTAGCCCACGTCGCACCCCACTAGCATGGCCGACAACTTCGCCTCCTCCACGCCCCGTCGCCAAACACCCCCAATCGCGCCAAGATCGTGTAAAACACGGTCGGCGCCGCCCAAATTTGTCAAACGCTAGTTGAAATTTTCTAGCGATCAAGCCGTTGATAACTCGAACAAAGACCATAGATGAACTACGCTATAGACTCTTGACAAAACTCAGAAATGGTTCGTCGATCAGTCGATGTTCATCGACGCGCGATGAACGGTTGAAAATGGTTCTACGATTTCCGAACAAACGGTGATTCAAAACAAAAAACGAACTGCAGATCTAAGCTGCATACATCGAAAGCTTTATAAAGTTTTTCTGAATTTTTTTGAGGAGTTTGAAATTTTAGCTTTTGATTTGATTTGAAATTATTTTTGGATCTAGAATTTATTTGTCTGCCATTGAGGAGGAGAGATGGCTGAATTGTACGTACAGACAAATGAGAAATAGAAGTAGGCTAGGGTTTATAACCAGGTATTTATAAACAAAGTTGAAAATATAATAGATGGACCCGATTTATAAACGCGTTGAACCATAAATGGCCCGAAAAGCCCGTTTCGACTCCGGAACGAAATTGAGTCAACCCATATATCAAAATAGATGTTTTAATATATTATAAACGCGGTGGAATAGGTTTCACATCCAAATTCCATCATATGGAGAAGTTATGCTGAAATCAACTAATTTCAAATTGATTTCAATTAAATCGATTTCAAGGCGTTTCGAGTCCGTACGATCAAACGACAAGTCTGATCGCTACAAAACTTGATATCCTACAATAATTTACCGTTACGAATCCGATGAAACTGGTTTCGTCGAAATCCGAGTCAGTAACCAAAATGACTATTTTTACATTAATTAAATAAATTAATAAATTAACTAATTAAATCAAATTTCAAATTTCAATTCTTTAATTGACAAATTTCATCCTTTTTGATTTCTTAATCACTCACAATAATTTAAACAAGCTCAGATGTCAAATTTAAAGTTGATTGATTTATAAATTTCAGTATTAGTCACAATTTCATTAAATTCAGAAATTATAAATTTAATTCCCAATAATTCCACTAAATTGACCTTTCACTCTATTATTCAATCTATTAGTATCAAATAAATGAAATTAACATTGGATTCATACTCCATTACATAAATATCTTCAATTTCATCTAAATTAATATTTACGTCATATTTAAATATTTAATTTAATTGCAATAAATCCACTTTATTAAATTTAAATTAAAAATCTTGGTTCCTATTCTTATTTTATTATCAAACAAAATTTATTATAATTACTCTCAAGCATTGATCCTATCAAACTACAATTCATTATGTATTAAATTTATCAATTAATATAACTTTGAATTCGTTCCCAATTTACAAATTTCAATCAACTATGACTTTACAATTTGTTTCAAATAATTGGGATTCCACTAATTAAGTCAATTACTGCAATTGCTTTCAAATTATATTTTTATGAACTAAACAAATAAGTAACTTATACAATTGTAACCATTAAAATTTAATTAACTTTTAAGATTATTACTTCCAAGCAAATAATATGATTTCTTACAGAACATTGATTTTTATTCAATTACCATTTATTAAAATTCAAATTCATTAATTAATTGAATGATTATATTTGTTTCCATATATCCAATTTGTAGCTAAGTATAACATCTACATTATTTTCATTTATTTGAATTAAATTCCCATCTTTATATTATGCCTATTATTATGTTATAAACTGGTTACTATTGATTGCCTTTCGTTTACTTGCCATATTCTCATTCCCATCATTATAACCTTTGTTTATATTTATTAAAATTTTGATTTCTCATTTCAATTAATAGACTAAATAAACGGGCAACACATAATTATTGCCATCGTTTACTTTTAACTGCATCTATAAATATATTGTTTACAGACCCAAGTTACACATTTACGTAATTTCAATTTATCGTAATCACATTCAATTTGTCGAAAATTTAGCTTAGATTACATCCTTACCATTCATCTATTATTGACTTTATCTAGCATTGCTTACCTTGCATTAACATTATTACTTTACATCTACATCCAATTACAATCAATATTCTCAATAAATTTATTTACTTGGCCTCATGCTTTTTATTACACCAACACTACTTTATAAGTAAACGTACGTTACTATTTTAATTTACATTCACCCTTTCCGTTATTATATTAATTATCATTCAAATTCATTTAATTATCTTTCATGTTCATTCTTCACAACTAATTACCACCTATTATTCCACTTATATCCAAGTCATACATTTAATTTATTTTATTTAATTAGGATTTCATTCAAGTTCATTAATTATTAACTTAAATTAACCTTGTTACGTTTACTCTTAGTTAATTTCATTATTACAACACAACTTTTATCAATAATTCACAAATTTTTAAATTTTCTTCAATATTAATTTCAAAAATCTTATTAAATTAACAATCTTAATTATCGAAAATTTACGGGTCATTACACACTCCCCTACTCAAAACTTTTCGTCCTAGAAAAGGAAGAAGAAGGGAAAAGAAGAATTAAATAAAAAATATATCTTATTTAAAATATTAAATATATAAAAAAATCAATTTAAATAAAACAGGGAATTAGGCTGAAGGAAAAACTTGAGAACAATTTTAGTTTGAGGGACACAAATTTTAAAATTTAGTCTAAGGACAAAAAAATGATATATTCATATAGCATTACATATCTATAATGCTACATTCATATAACACTATATATATATGTGTGTGTGTGTGTGTGTGTGTGTGTATTTCAAATTGGGCCTATTTTCTTTGCATTCAAACTGTAACGACCCAGAATTTCTATTAATTAAAATTTGAATATTTAATTGAATTCAAATATTAATAAGTGAAATTTATAAGTCGAATAAATTTTATTCAAATAATTGGATTTAATTGCATAATTAAATCGATAATTTAATATGTGAAAATACAGAAATAATTGAAAATTGGGTTAAATATAATTGGAAATTGATTTGTAAATTTTATTTAATCATGTTGGAGTTAGAGTGATGTTATAGAACTTTTAAAATCGAGTTTAAAGTTAATTGTGAAAATTGAATATTTTAATATTTAATCGACTAGTGAAATTAGCCATTTTTCGAACAGTCTCAGAATTTGGCGAAACTTGTTCCATTGGATCCGTAATAATTTTTTATTATCGGATTTCAATTTTCGTATCAATCGGAGTTGTCGTTTGACCGTGGCAGCTCGAAACGCATCGAAATTGTTTTAATATTAATTTGGCGAGTTAAAATAGTCATTTTTCAAACAGTCTCGGATTTCGACGAAACTAGTTTCATCGGATCCGTAATGTGATATTATTATAAGGTTTCAAATTTCGTGTCAATCGGATTTATCGTTTGTCCGGTGCAAGCTAAAACGCCTAAAAATTTGATTTACCGATTTAATTTAAAATCGAACGTTTATTGTCATAACTCGTACAGATGATCGAATTAGCTTCCGAAACCTATTCCATTGTGTCTGGAACGCGGGATAAACCCCAGAAACGCCGGTCACAGCGCGTGATTTGGAGTTCAAAAATTTAGAAGTGAATAGTGTTTTCGTTTAAATTCTATAAAAGGACCCCTCTACCATTCATTTGCTCCAAACCCTAATTATCTATCATCAGCCGCCACTTATAACCAATGGCCAAAAACGTTCGATCCTTCTTCCATTAATCTTTCTCAATCCGTGAACCGATTCTAGAAACAATCAACTGCAAAGTAGAAGAGGATCGTGAGATCTACAGATCTATAAGGTAATGATCATCGTTTGGTCATCGGGTTGGTCGCGTTTTTGCCGTGAAGCCGCGCGATTGAGCACGACTTTCGAGAGAAAATAGGTGACCGAGTAGGGCCGGTCTCTGGCCGAGCATGGAGTTGTGGGTGGCGCTTCAAATGGTGGTCCCTGATCGAGGCAGAAGTCGTCGTGGTGGCTGCAATATTTAACCCTAAAATGGAGCATATGGGTTTCTTGCGTGCGAAACAACCTGTAGCGAACGTGGGGGGGGGGGGGGGGGTGGGCGGGTTGGGGAAGAGAAGTGGAGCGGCCACGATTGCAGAGGATGGAATCAACGGCCAGATATTGATTTAGGTTTAAAAATATAAATTAAGTTGTAAATTTATATATAAAAAAATTCGTGTAACTTTAAATATTCATATCTTTTTCATACGAGGTCGAAAACGCGCAAAACAAGTTGTGTTGGAATCGTATAGACGAATACTACGCTATGGAATTGAATTGAAGTCGTTTGGAGTTAGCGAAAATTTCGGGTAAAATTAAACGTCCGTTTAATTTTATTCGAAATAAAAGCTGAAAACGGAATTAAAATCAAGGTGAGAACTTCTCACTCAATCGAATAGTTTCTATTTTAATTTTAAATACTTAGATTTAAAATTGTTGATTGAATGCTTGGATGATAGATTATTAACTATTGATTGTTAAAATAGACATTATACGCCGTTAGTAAGCGGATGTTATTTATTAAAAACATATACTGCAAATATTTCACAGTACAGTGAAATTGGTATTATATATGTACTTGGAGTTGATTTTACCGTATTATATAGCGGACGAGACCCTATTGCGCCGTCTATTAAGCAGATAATATTTTATAAATCACATATACCACGATAATTCCGTACTGGAACGGAATTGGTATTGTGCTAACATCTTTGGATGTAGGGGAATAGGTTGGAGGGATCCAACTGGATTCCTCAACTGTATTGATTTATTTACAAATATTGTGATATTTGTTGATTATCATATCGATATATGATATTTGGATGTCGTGATTGACTATTTGGTGTTGTTGCATCATCGGATCCATTTTTGAAGTTTTAAAGTAATGATTTTGGTTTTTAAAAGATTTTTGAAAGTATACGTTTTATTAAATTTTTGAATTGATTTATTTTAAATAATTAAAACGTTATAAATTTTTATGTTATAAAAATTAAGATTTTTGTGAAATATAACCAAAAGGTGATTTTTGAGATAAATAGTTAATAAATTTATAAAATAGTTAAATTGGAATTTTCGAATTATTTTAAAACGGGTTATATGAACGATGTATAAATTTGATATTTTATAATTAAAATTATTGGAATTATAAAACGAGTTTTTTAGTGTTAAAATGAAGTATAAATGGATTCATAAGTGAATGAAAATTTATAGATTTATGAATTGTGAAGTTATAAAATGAATAGATGTTGTAAGAAAAAAGATTTTAAGGAATTAACTTATAAATCGGATTTTTTGCATTTAAATTGAAATCTTTGATGAAGCAAAAATGGTTTATAGTTGAGATTTATAAAACATATATTTTATAAATCGAAATAATAGAATTTTAAAAGGAGTTCTATTAATGTTGAAAATAGGGTTATAAATGAAATCTTATAAGTAATAAGATTTATAATTTGTGAAGTTTTAAAGGAACGATTTTGTAAATAAAATGGATTATGAGCATTTAACTTATAATATGGACTTTTGGCATATAATTGAGTTATATAAATTAAATTGCATTAATAATGGAGATTTATAAATCGAAGCTTATAAATAGAAATGGAATTTATAGATATTGTTTATAAATTCGAAATCAATGGAATTTGATAAATTGAAAATTGAAATTGGTTAAGGAAGTATATTCACAATTTTGGACAGTGAATATATTATCAAATAAAATGGATATGCTTGGGAAAATGAATATTATAAAATGAATTTAATCGTTTTAACGATGTTTTAAAATGTATTATAAATCGAATACATAGATTTCAACATTCATTGTTGAAATAGGCGTTTTCGAGAAATAAGGAAATGGTGGACTATAACACTGTTGTTATAGTAAATGGTTTTCGAAGGGAAATAATTTGTATAGTTTAGGGATTTATATATCTATTTTAATTTTGAATCCCTATACTAGTGATTTTGGGTCGTCGTAACGGTGTTTTACGCAACATTCGTTTTGACTCAAATAAATGTGTTTAAGTGAATGTTTTCCTTAAAGAATGAAATATATACTTAATTTCGATATTAAGTATATTGAATATTTTCTAAGTACTGAAAATAAATAGATTTGTGAATTACTTATAAATAAATAAGTATGGAAATGTTTTTCCAATGTGAAATGAAACGGTTTAAGAATTTATCTTTTTGAAGACAAATTGAAAATGAATATTAGAAATCGATTTGGGAATCACATATTCATAGATATTTTGGAAGTGTAAATTCACCATGGAATTTATAAAAGAAAGGGGAATTTGATTAAAAATAAACGTTGATTTTTTTTTGAAGTGTGGGAATTAATTTACGGATTGGAACGTAAATATAAAGTAAATCGGTAAGGATTTATTTAATTGGTTTAAATGAACCATTTTGAAACGAAAATATTTCCGCGTAAGGAATGTAAACGACCACAAATCCGTACTCCTTTGAGCTGGCAATATTCCACAACAACCCAGCCAAAGAGGAACAAATTTACGAGTCTTTAGGGTTAAAGAAGAAGAAAAAGGTAGAAGAAGAGAGAAAAAAGATAGAACAGAACAGAAAGAAATAATAGTACAACATCAGAATCTCACAATTCGCAGCGGAACAACATATAATAGATAAATGAATAATCTTTAAACAAAGAACTATATCAGTTATTACATTACATCATATTACATTAAATTGATTGTTTGGTTGTTGAGGGGATGACATATTCGTGTCAGTAGTTACCCAGTTAGGGCTAACCTGGCCTTGTGTTGGCAGAGATCCGGTTTGGTTCTCGGGTCGTCTTTCCAGAGGCGTACCCATGTGGCAATGGGAAGTTCCTTGGCCTGACCATTTGTTGGAAATCCAAAGAAACAATACGATCTTGTACGGTTTTAGTTGTAGAACCTATCATTCACTTATGGTGGCGCCTCACTGTTTGGATGGTAGCTATAGTAGGCATAAGTGCGAAATGCCTATGCTGGCTAAGATTTATATCTTTACTTTCGAAATGATTTTTCCTACACTATGCACGAGTAATAATATCAAATGTCTCTTTTAATGCGTATCAAGCATCTTTGACTATCATAAGGAGAAATCTCCTCCGATTCTGCGTTTGCATTGTGTGTGTGTGCGGGAGGCCTTATGGTAGTCTCATTTTCTAAAAAGCATTGCGAAATCTATTTTAAAATTATCCTGTTCTTTATTTTAAAAAGAAACTGTTTTAGTTCTCACACCAGTCACATGACTGACTCGGATTTTATTGTTTTCCTTCCTAAACTCTGGGTGCCCACCAATTTCCACACGGGCAGTCAAGAGTAAGGTTTATCAGGATATTTTAGAATTCAGGAGTTGCCGAAAGCAAGCTTGATGGCATGGCGTATTACTAGTATATGGTATTTCTTTTCCGCTGTTAGTTGTTGTTTGTTGTTATACACTCTGATGATGTAATGTAATGTAATATGATGTAATGTAATAACTGATATAGTTCTTTGTTTAAAGATTATTCATTTATCTATTATATGTTGCTACGCTGCGAATTGTGAGATTCTGATGTTGTTCTGTTATTTCTTTCTGTTCTGTTTTATCTTTTTTCTCTCTTCTTCTACCTTTTTCTTCTTCTTTAACCCTAAACACTCGTAAATTTGTTCCTCTTTGGCAGGGTTGTTGTGGAATGTTGTCAGCTCAAAGGAGTACGGATTTGCGGTCCTTTACATTTGGTATCAGAGCATATGGTTAAGAGACAACCATGGCTCTGTTGGGTATGATTCATTAGATATAGAGTCAGTAGTACTCTAGAATGAGTGTGAGTGTAATAATAGATACGAGCGCGTATTTGTTAGTGAATATAAATGGTTTTATATTGTGATGATTGGTTTGTTGAGTGGCATATGAACCTTCGTCGGCACAGTCTGCGCAACTGTATCGAAGGGGTTTCTAAACACTTGAATAGAACAATTCGACATAGTATTGTTTTAAATTGGGTAAATGAAACAATTTTACCTTGATTATATTTTATATATAAAAGAATAATTTTTCAGAATTATTAAAGTATATAATTGATTGTTTGGTTGTTGAATAAGTTAAATAAAACACCAATTTTAAAAGAATAATTGTATAAGCTAATGAATTATAAGTATGAAGTTATAATTAAAATGATCTACAATTGTAAAATAATCTTATATATAAATAATGAAATTTTATAAGTAAAAGATTCGTAAATGTGATTTATAATCTAAAATAAAATTCCAAAGGAGTGTTTTGAGACGATTTGATATTTTGGAAAATTGATTTAGAAAGATGGAAGCTCTAAACTCTTTCAGGCCGCTGGAAAATAATTCCGATGATGATCATGACATCATCGGTGTTCATTTTCGGGTTTCCAAAAAAGGGATTGCGGCCAAATTGTTTAAATGAAAGTTGTTTGAAAAATTTTGAGTTTGGGTTTTGAAATTCAAAAGATAATTTGAATTGTTTCCAATAATGGTTTTGAAAGGTTGAAAAGACTCTGGAATCCTATATAAAATATTATGGAATGATAAATAAGTTGGTAACTTATACAATTTGAATTTTGATAGAATAAATTTAACTTAAAGGATGGTGTTAAATTAAAGTAGGTATAAGTGAATCAATAAAAAAATCCAAGTGGTAATTGTTGAATATAAGTTGTATAACTTATAAAATGATGAATATAAGTGAAATAAGTTTTGAACTTATAATATGAGTTAATAAATTTAGCTTTGATAAAATGTTAAATAGAATTGGAATTGGAATCTGAATTGGATTTATATGTGAAATATAACTTAAATAAAGTTGAATGTTAGTTGATTGTGTATAATTCATTAAGTGTCAATGAAGTTGAATTGATAAAATTGAAAGCTATGAAATTGAATTCAAATTGAAAGTGAAGTAAACGAAATTGAATATGAATGATTGTTAGTAAATTCCAATGTTAATGAATCAATTGGAAAACCAATTCAATGAAAATTAATGAGAAGTGAATTTATACTGATTTTGGTGGTTGCATTTGTTGTTTAGTTGCATTTGCTATATTATGTAGTTGTTATGTTGCTATATGATGTATATTGATATTATTTTCATATATGCATGTTCTCATATTGTTGTTGAGTGTTTAGTAGGTGCGGATCGCGTTTGCTTCGCATTTGGAGCTCGCTTTCGCGCTATATTAGCCGTATACGCTCGCTAATAATAAATAAGGTACATATCTCGGATTACATACCTTACTTCTACACTTTTTTCCCTGCGGGATGCCTCATCACTTGATGAGATGTATATTTGTGATATATATACTTCCATTTTTTTTCGGATCGAGCCGCGCAAAGGAGACTCTGGCGAATTTTCCCGAAAATTTAAGGCGTTAGAATATTTTTGAGAAAATTGGGAAATTTTTGAAAACTAAGTATGATTTGGAAACTTAGTAAAGATTTTGTAAGAAGTTTAACCATGAATTTTGGGCAAGTTAAACACTTAAGAGATTTGAAAAATCTAAATTGAATGGTTTGTTTTGGAAAGTTAATGGATTCTGTAAATTTTTCTTACTTGGTAATTTCGAGGACGAAATTCTTTTAAGGGGGGAAGTCTATAACGACCCAGAATATCTATTAATTAAAATTTGAATATTTAATTGAATTTAAATATTAATAAGTGAAATTTATAAGTCGAATAAATTTTATTTCGAATAATTGGATTTAATTGCATAATTAAATCGATAATTTAATATGTGAAAATACAGAAATAATTGAAAATTGGGCTAAATATGATTGGAAATTGATTTGTAAAATTTTATTTAATCATGTTGGAGTTAGAGTGATGTTATAGAACTTTTAAAATCGAATTTAAAGTTAATTTGTGAAAATTGAATATTTTAATATTTAATCGACTAGTGAAATTAGCCATTTTTCGAACAGTCTCAGAATTTGGCGAAACTTATTCCATTGGATCCGTAATAATTTGTTATTATCGGATTTCGATTTTCGTAGCAATCGGAGTTGTCGTTTGACCGTGGCAGCTCGAAACGCATCGAAATTGTTTTAATATTAATTTGGCGAGTTAAAATAGTCATTTTTCAAACAGTCTCGGATTTCGACGAAACAAGTTTCATCGGATCAGAAATATGATATTATTGTAAGGTTTCAAATTTCGTGTCAATCGGATTTATCGTTTGTCCGGTGCAAGCTAAAACGCCTAGAAATTTGATTTACCGATTTAATTTAAAACCGAACGTTTATTGCCATAACTCGCACAGATGATCGAATTAGCTTCCAAAGCCTGTTCCATTATGTCCGGAACGCGGGATAAACCCTAGAAATGCCGGTCACAGCGCGAGATTTGGAGTTCAAAAATTTAGAAGTGAATAGTGTTTTCGTTTAAATTCTATAAAAGGACCCCTCTACCATTCATTTGCTCCAAACCCTAATTATCTATCATCAGCCGCCACTTATAACCAATGGCCAAAAACGTTCGATCCTTCTTCCACTAATTTTTCTCAATCCGTGAATCGATTCTAGAAACACTCATCTGCAAAGTAGAAGAGGATCGTGAGATCTACAGATCTATAAGGTAATGATCATCGTTTGATCATTGGGTTGGTCGCGTTTTTGCCGTGAAGCCGCGCGATTGAGCACGACTTTCGAGAGAAAATAGGTGACTGAGTAGGGCCGGTCTCTGGCCGAGCATGGAGTGGTGGGTGGCGCTTCAAATGGTGGTCCCTGATCGAGGCAGAAGTCGTTGTGGTGGCTGCAATATTTAACCCTAAAAATGGAGCATATGGTTTTCTTGCGTGCGAAACAACCTGTAGCGAACGCGTGGGGGGGGGGGGGGGTGGGGGGGTGGGGGTGGGGAAGAGAAGTGGAGCAGCCACGATTGCAGAGGATGGAATCAACGGCCAGATATTGATTTAGGTTTAAAAATATAAATTAAGTTGTAAATTTATATATAAAACATTCGTATAACTTTAAATATTCATACCTTTTTCATGCGAGGTCAAAAACGCGCGAAACAAGTTGCGTTGGAATCGTATGGACGAATACTACGCTATGGAATTAGATTGGAGTCGTTTGGAGTTAGCGGAAAGTTCGGGTAAAATTAAACGTCCGTTTAATTTTATTCGAAATAAAAGCTGAAAACGGAATTAAAATCAAGGTGAGAACTTCTCACTCAATTGAATAGTTTCGATTTTAATTTTAAATAATTAGATTTAAAATTGTTGATTGAATGCTTGGATGATAAATTGTTATCTATTGATTGTTAAAATAGACATTATACGCCGTTAGTAAGCGGATGTTATTTATTAAAAACATATACTGAAAATATTTCACAGTACAGTGAAATTGGTATTATATATGTACTTGGAGTTGATTTTCCCGCATTATATAGCGGATGAGACCCTATTGCCCCGTCTATTAAGCGGATAATATTTTATAAATCACATATACCGCGATAATTCCGTACTGGAACGGAATTGGTATTGTGCTAACATCTTTGGATGTAGGGAAACAGGTTGGAGGGATCCAACTGGATTCCTCAACTGTATTGATTTATTTATAGATATTGTGATATTTATTGATTATCATATCGATATATGATATTTGGATGTCGTGATTGACTATTTGGTGTTGTTGCATCATCGGATCCATTTTTGAAGTTTTAAAGTAATGATTTTGGTTTTTAAAAGAATTTTTAAAGTGATTTTTGAAAGTATACGTTTTATTAAATTTTTGAATTGATTTATTTTAAATAATTAAAACGTTATAAATTTTTATGTTATAAAAATTAAGATTTTTGTGAAATATAACCAAAAGGTGATTTTTGAGATAAATAGTTAATAAATTTATAAAATAGTTAAATTGGGATTTTCGAATTATTTTAAAACGGGTTATATGAACGATGTATAAATTTGATATTTTATAATTAAAATTATTGGAATTATAAAACGAGTTTTTATAAGTGTTAAAATGAAGTATAAATGGATTCATAAGTGAATGAAAATTTATAGATTTATGAATTGTGAAGTTATAAAATGAATAGATGTTGTAAGAAAAAAGATTTTAAGGAATTAACTTATAAATCGAATTTTTTGCATTTAAATTGAAATCTTTGATGAAGCAAAAATGGTTTATAGTTGAGATTTATAAAACATATATTTTATAAATCGAAATAATAGAATTTTAAAAGGAGTTCTATTAATGTTGAAAATAGGTTATAAATGAAATCTTATAAGTAATAAGATTTATAATTTGTGAAGTTTTAAAGGAACGATTTTGTAAATAAAATGGATTATAAGCATTTAACTTATAATATGGACTTTTGGCATATAATTGAGTTATATAAATTAAATTGGATTAATAAAGGAGATTTATAAATTGAAGCTTATAAATAGAAATGGAGTTTATAGACATTGTTTATAAATTTGAAATCAATGGAATTTGATAAATTAAAAGTTGAAATTGGTTAAGGAAGTATATTCACGATTTTGGACAGTGAATATATTATCAAATAAAATGGATATGCTTGGGAAAATGAATATTATAAAATGAAGTTAATCGTTTTAACGATGTTTTATAATGTATTATAAATTGAATACATAGATCTCAACATTCATTGTTGAAATAGACGTTTTCGAGAAATAAGGAAATGGTGGACTATAACACTGTTGTTATAGTAAATGGTTTCCGAAAGGAAATAATTTGTATAGTTTTGGGATTTATATATCTATTTTAATTTTGAATCCCTATACTAGTGATTTTGGGTCGTCGTAACGGTGTTTTACGCAACATTCGTTTTGACTCAAATAAATGTGTTTAAGTGAATGTTTTCCTTAAAGAATGAAATATATACTTAATTTCGATATTAAGTATATTGAATATTTTCTAAGTATTGAAAATAAATGGATTTGTGAATTACTTATAAATAAATAAGTATGGAAATGTTTTTCCAATGTGAAATGAAACGGTTTAGGAATTTATCTTTTTGAAGACAAATTGAAAATGACTATTAGAAATCGATTTGGGAATCATATATTCATAGATATTTTGGAAGTGTAAATTCACTATGGAATTTATAAAAGAAAAGGGAATTTGATTAAAAATAAACGTTGATTTTTTTTTGAAGTGTGGGAATTAATTTACGGATTTGGAACGTAAATATAAAGTAAATCGGTAAGGATTTATTTAATTGGTTTAAATGAACCATTTTGAAACGAAAGTGTTTCCGCGTAAGGAAAATGATTGAAATTTATTTTCAAAAGTGGTAAAGGTGAAAAGTGATTTGAAAATTTGTTTTCAAATGGTTGAAGTGTGGAAATTATATATCTAGTAAAGATATTTTGGAAAATAAATAATTTGGAAAATTATTTGGAATCTGGTGATGTTGAGCATGCCTATTGATAGTTAAATAATCCGACTATCAATATTTACCTTTAAATAGGTATTTGTTGTGATTTGTTTGAATTTGAATGCCACACTTATTTTTGAATAAGCGCTCACTATTCGGGTTAGCCGGGAAAGGACCTTGGGGTCGTATAACCCATTTCGAATATGTGATACGTCGTAATGGATTGCATTTGATGACTGGTGTTGAAGACCGGATATTTTTGAAAACGGAAGGATTACCGTTGAGTTGCTCTGCATCGGCTGATCTTCGATATAGAGGTTTTATCACCCTTAGTGATGGGAAGTCTTGACGTGATTAGAAATTATCCAGAATGCAAGGACTTCTTTGTAAGTGCCTTCGGTTCTGTTCGAGCCCGGAACAGACTTGTATGGATTGTATGTCTGACATTACAAATTGAGATATAAAGCCGATTTCTTTCAAATATATTTCTGTTGGTGGCGGAGAATTTATTCTCTTAGCTTAACACCCTTCTCTGAGACGTACGAGCTCAGAGGTTATGTAGTTGAAGGTTATTAGTGATATATTCCCAATTTGGTAGCGTGGCATGCTGAGTGTTGCTGTGGGATGATCATTGTTTGATCATTTGTGATATGATCATTTGTTTGATCATTTATCTTGGTGATCATTACTTTGATCATTTGTGGACCCAAAGCACAGCTTTTGTATAAAGCGTGGCTTTATGGACGAGACTTCGTCGGACCTCACACCCCGGAAATGGTCAAAACAGGAAGGATGCAGCAAGGTTATTAGGGGGTAGAGCCCCTTTAGTGTATGTCATTCCTTCTAGATAGAGGTGGTATCATGGATGGGGCCCAGATACTTAACCTATATTGTTGTTGCAAATTTATTGCTTTGTGGTTGTTGGAAATCGAGGATCCTCGGATAGATCGGTTACGATCGGGGGATGACATATTCATGTCAGTAGTTACCCAGTTAGGGGTAACCCGGCCTTGTGTTGGCAGAGATCCGGTTTGGTTCTCGGGTCGTCTTTCCAGAGGCGTACCCATGTGGCAATGGGAAGTTCCTTGGCCTGACCATTTGTTGGAAATCCAAAGAAACAATACGATCTTGTACGGTTTTAGTTGTAGAACCTATCATTCACTTATGCTGGCGCCCCACCGTTTGGATGGTAGCTATAGTAGGTATAAGTGCGGAATGCCTATGTTGGCTAAGATTTATGTCTTTACTTTCGAAATGATTTTTCCTACACTATGCACTAGTAATAATATCAAATGTCTCTTTTAATGCGTATCAAGCATCTTTGACTATCATAAGGAGAAATCTCCCCCGATTCTGCGTTTGCATTGTGTGTGTGTGCGGGAGGCCTTATGGTGGTCTCATTTTCTAAAAAGCATTGCGAAATCTATTTTAAAATTATCCTGTTCTTTGTTTTAAAAATAAACTATTTTAGTTCTCACACCAGTCACATGACTGGCTCGGAGTTTATTGTTTTCCTTCCTAAACTCTGGGTGCCCACCAATTTCCACACGGGCAGTCAAGAGTAAGGTTTACCAGGATATTCTGGAATTCAGGAGTTGCTGAAAGCAAGCTGGATGGCATGGCGTATTACTAATATATAGTATTTCTTTTCCGCTGTTAGTTGTTGTTTGTTGTTGTACACTCTGATGATGTAATGTAATGTAATATGATGTAATGTAATAACTGATATAGTTCTTTGTTTAAAGATTATTCATTTATTTATTATATGTTGTTCCGCTGCGAATTGTGAGATTCTGATGTTGTTCTGTTATTTCTTTCTGTTCTGTTCTATCTTTTTTCTCTCTTCTTCTATCTTTTTCTTCTTCTTTAACCCTAAAGACTCGTAAATTTGTTCCTCTTTGGCTAGGTTGCTGTGGAATGCTGCCAGCTCAAAGGAGTACGGATTTGCGGTCCTTTACACAAACAGTTGTCAACATGCATAAATAGGTAGCAGGCTTTCCTAGTATACAACACAATTCTATAAGTTTCTGCATACACAAACAAGCAGTTGTGTTTCCTAATTGAATACAGCTAACCATGCTGCCTCTGCTAAAAACCAGGGCAGCCACGTAGAAAATATAATAAAAA
Organism: Allium cepa; assembly: GCA_030765085.1. Lineage (NCBI taxonomy): Eukaryota > Viridiplantae > Streptophyta > Magnoliopsida > Asparagales > Amaryllidaceae > Allium > Allium cepa. The sequence goes on from CM060928.1 coordinate 808,918,605, forward strand.
TATGATACCCACGTTCTAATCATCAAACTACTATTGTACAACTATGGCAAAGAAATTGAATAAAAGCCCCCTTACATGAAAAAATGATAATCTAACACAAAATACAAGTCTAGCATTAATCACAGAATTGCACTGGTTTTCGTGGTGGAAGTTCCTTCTGATCCAAAAAATACCAGAACAGCTCGTTCTTTCGAGTCTCTCCTTATTCATTTTATCTTCATTGGTGATACCGCTCTAAGACCTGCGTGGAGATTGCTCTCTTCCTCCTTCGTTTTTGACATCGGGGCATGGATCATCATCGTAAGTGAACGAAAGAATGCGTACGGATGGAAATGGAGTGCAGGAAAGAGGGCATACAAAATCTGAAGAGACAGATGCAATATAGTTTCTTCTTATTTCCGATCTGCAGACAAGTGGGGAGCCCAAAAGACGGGGGTGAGAGATGCATGATGTGCATAGGTATAGGGAAGGTTTTGCTTGAGTTCTTTTGAGGATATGGTGGGTAGTTTGACGAGAGAGATGATTCCGCTTTGGCAAAGAGGATGTAATGCTATATGAATATAGCATTATAGATGTATAATGCTAACATGAATATACCATTTTTCCGTCCCTCAGACTAAATTTTAAAACTTGTATCCTTCAAACTAAAATAGTTATCAGGTTTTTCCTTCAGCCTAATTCCCTCTAAATAAAATATACCAATTTATAATCATTAAATCTTTTATACTCAAATTAATAAAGTTTAAAAACATTTACAAAAATATTCTAAGTCCAAAATTTTTGAAATTTTTTGACAGAATCTCCTTTGTACGGAGAGGCTCGGGAGAAAATATAATATCGAATATAACAATATATAACATATACTTTCCAAAATAATATATATCCTAACACGGAAAAACAATATAATAACACTATAAACCGTAATCCGAAAACGTACCTATTTGTCGGGCAATTAACGCTTAATTATGAAACCAAAAGCAGTAGCAATTTGCTTCCATAACCTGCATTTCACTTATATAATCCAAAAAGATTAACAATTATATAAAATGAAATATTTAAAGTGGTTTCAACCATGAACAAACAAATCAATACGAACATCAATCACTTGCAACAAGGCATACAACCATCATACAGAATCAACACAATTAGTTGTTCATCATATTAAACAAAACAAATAGTTGTTTGGGTTCAAAAACTTTAAATTTTACAGAGTGAAAAATAAACTACTAAGTGCACCATTCACTCAACAGTCTTAGGTAAAACTAAATAGATTATTCATACATCTAAACTAATTTAATGTATCCTTACCCAAACAACTATAAACCAAATCAAACAACTAATCCAAATAGTAAAATAAGTTCAATCTTATTAATTTCATTTATTACATTTATTGTTTGATTTCTTTTCTTTCATATAATGATTTATCTTTTTATTTTACATTTATTTCTTAAAATTTTATTTAGATATAACTTCAACTTACTTACTTAAGTTTAAATTTTTTTACTTACAGTTCCTCCCTTCCATTATATTCAATTAGTAGTATTTCAATTATACTTAAGTTTATAACAACTACAACACCAAATTCTTATTTATTAAAGAATTTCATCAAATACTTTCATTATTTCAAATTTTACTTGTAAAATTTTCCATTACATTTTCTTTTAACATTTTAACTTTTTATAGTTGGTAAGTTACATATATGTTAAAGAATGCAATTGACAATTATACAAGTTTCTCTTATTTCTTTTAATTAATTAATCGTTCAAAAATTATATCTTTGTTCTATAGGTTACAATTTCAACCTTCTTTTAACCTCATTTATAACTTAGCATTAAATCTATTATTTCATTTTTAGGTTTCAATTATTAGTTAAATTCCATTTCACTAAAGCAATTAAACCATTAATTAATGGAAACTTAAGAATTTAAATTCCGGGTTAAATCTCAAATCATTTTAAAATAATAGATAAACGTATTTATATATCCAATTATATTTAAAATAATTTAAATTTTATATTTTTTTATGAAAATAAATCTGTAGTAAAACTACTGCAGTGGCCCTCCCACTTCGAAACTCGAAAATGAAAGTCGATGATGTGTGCACTCATCACCGAAATTATTTTCCAGCGGCAGAGATGGGAGTACAAAACTTATTTCTTTCCAAAGTTCTTTTAAAACAGTTCTTCAAATTATATTGAAATATTTATATCATAAAATACTTCTAATAATATTATTATTATATTTCAAAATCATTCAAAAGAAATTTTCAAAACCCTAGAACTTAAGTTCTAAATTTCCAATTTTTATTTTTTTCCCAATCGTATTTCAACTGTTATTTATAAATTTCATTACCTACAACCAATATATTAAAACCAAATATATGTCATTATAAAAATTTATTTTATATATATATAAAATATAATAGGCAAAATTATTTCATTCACCTATATTCAAAATAAATATTGTGTCGGTCTGTCCGATTAAGTGTTTAGAAATCCCTGTTGATGTCATAGCGTCCCATGCATCAACCAGAATTTATAAATACAATACAGAATAAATTAACACAATACTAAAACCTTTTTATAACACTAACAAATACGCTCTCTCATATATATACACTCAGCGACTCTCATAGGGTATTACTAGCCTATTAGTAAAGAGTCAGACCCCACAAAGCTAAGGTTTATCGCTAAACCAAAGCTCTGATACCAAATGTAATGTCCCACCTTTTCGCACGCCTTAAATCAATGATAAACCACACATGTCAGACTTAAACCATACAAAAGGGTGGACTGTTATGGGGTAAATAAGAAAAGGCAAAGGAAGAAAAAGAACAAAACAGAATCTTGCAGCGGAACGATAAAATATAATAATCAAATATACAGTTCATGAATCTGTTTTACAAGAACATTTGATTTACTTATATAATACATATCAGAGTTACACATACCAGAGAATATTAATAATGCAGTGGAATACAATAGTGTAGTGGAATAATATAATAGATAATAGTAATACAAATCTTCATCTTCGTCCTCCAGAATAAAATCTTCAAATCCTGAAATGCTCAGACTGACCCGAGCGATTGAAAAGACAAAACATTCGAGTCAGAGCTAACAGATATTATGTAAGTTAAATCAACAGTCAATAATATGAGTGGAACGATGTCAGAGATGTTCACGGGATTTGACATCTCATATCCAGTGTCCAATGTTAGTGCAGTAACTTAAGAGATGCTCGAGATTCACATCTCCTAAGCATCCGTTAAAATATTTACTATGTAGTAATATTTCGCCATTATAATAATGTCTACAGTAAAATAAACTTACATTTTTCATAGCGTTAAGGGGTTGCCCATATAGCCCTTAACACGTAACAGTCCCAGTAGTCCATCCAATATCGTGGTCTCTTCTGATTGGGAAGCCACCAGAGGATACCACATGGGCTATGTGAGAAAACCAAACTCGTACAAGGCACGATAGGGTAAGTGACACGGCACAACTACGCAATGCCAGGGTAGACATACCAATTACCGGGCCGGTGGTAACGCGTAGCGCGCAGCTACCGCCCACCTCGAGCCACACTCCCGAAAAAGAAAATCAAAAGTGGCCACCAAATCAATCCAAAAGTCAGAGTATAATATCGAAGGGATGTGTCTGATCAAAGGAGCAACCTCATTAGCCCGTCAATCGCTTCTATTTTAGCCACTTTATGCCAACTCACGGGAGTCGGGTCCACGTATTTACCTCAAAAGAAACGCCGCCACCATCCTACTTCATTCTGGAATCTCCACCGCGTACACGGTTGTTAAAGTGGTTTTCGAAGTTGGCAGAGAGTATGACAACTTCTGATCCGGTCTCTTTAACAATCCAACGTTATTATAACACCGCGGTCATTTCAAAATAATTTATACTTCAAAACCAGGATATAATATTTATTTCAAAACCATATAAATACGATATAAATTTAAAACCCAAATGAATATGATATTCCTTTTATTTCAAATCAATATAATATCATTTTATTTCAAATATCCCCTTTTTAAAATCATAGACTTCCAAATTTTGTACTTCAAAACCAAACATTGAAATTTTAACACCTTTAAAACATAATGCTATGAAATTTATAACTTCGAAACATTTCAATTTCTATAAACATTTTAATTTCGATATATTTTAAGGCTTTAAATATTCCAAAATTTCCGAACTAAATTTGATAATTTCGATTCAACAATTAAATTTCCTATTATTTAGTTTTGAATTTTTTTATATAATAAACCCCTTATTATTTAAATAAAACTCAAATTTCAAATAACTAGATATTGCCTACAATTCGTTGTACTTGAAATAATCATTTAATTCCCCTAGACCTAAAAATCAAGTTATAATAATTATACCTTTTAAAATTCCAATTTAATAAATTTCACATCAACACTGTTGGTTTAATCCTTAAATAAATTCAATTTCATAAAATCTCAAATTTATCTAAATTTCAAATCAAATTTTATTCGAGTAAAATTCTTAAATAATTTAATTCACATCCATTTCATATTTTATCTTTCAAATATTAATTTATTTAAATCATTATAACCTCTATATAAAAAATATGATTTAAATACTTAACCATATTTATTTTAATAAATCAAACTCCATTTTTTTTAACTTATTGTCATTAAACAGATTTATACATAGCTTAAATACATGAATTTAACTATATATAAAATATTTTTATATAATATCAAAAAGAATCAATATTTATTTAAACCGTATAATTCTATCCAAAACCATAGAAATCATTTTCAAAATATTTATATATATAGACCGACGGTGACTGTATATAATTTTTCTATCCTATGGTTAAGTGATACGGATATTTATCATTTCAATCCGCAATTTAAAATAAAAATACAGTTATGTATTATTTCATACCGGAATCTCGAATGAAATAAAGTGCATAACAATTTGCAGTTTATAACGATATAAAATACAACATTTATTCATCCAATATCAATCATCAACCATTAATCACAATCATCATCCAATTCAATTAATAGCATCAATATATAATGGATAATAAACAACAGGTATCAACTGGCAGTTTATATTCAATAATAAATTAAATGAAAATTTAACCGGTAGTTTATTTGCAATAAATAAATTAAATAACAATTTAATTCAATTATATTCAATTTAACTTGGATGATGATTAAAAATACGCCAAACAGTCATAAATAAATTTTTAATCACATCCTAAATAAATTTAACAAACATAAGAAATTTTAGAAGTTGTGAGTGGGTTAATACACTCACTTTTTGAATTTAAATTGAATTAAATCCAATTTAAATCCAAAAATTGGATAGTCTCAGAATTCGTCCGAACCAGCGCCAAAATATTCGGAATTCCGATACGAACCTAGTAGAGAAAACTGCGCACGAGTATCATATGAAAAAGCTATACGAATTAGAATATTTGAAAACAAAATTTAAAATAAATAAATTAATTACTAACCAAGGCCACGTCATCACGCATACATCTTCACGTGCTACAGATAATAGGCGGCTACTGGAAACCCTACCTACGCACGCGAATTTTTCGAACGCGCGGACATATCGCGTTCCAGTCCACGTTGCACCCCACTAGCACGGCCGACGACTTCATCTTCTCCACGCTTACTCACCAAACACTGCCCATCGCGTCGAGATCGTAAAACACGGACGCTGCTTCCCAAATTTATCAAACCCTAGTTGAAATTTTCTGACGATCCAACCGTTGATAACCCGAACAAACACCATAGATGAACTACACTATAGACTCTCGACAAAAACCAAAAATGGTTCGTTGATCAGTCGATGTTCATCGATGCATGATGAACGGCCGAAAATAGTTCTGTGATTTTCGGACAAACGGTGATGCAAAACCAAAAACGAACTGCAGATCTGAGCTGCGTACATCGAGAGCTTCGATATATAATTTTTTGGAATTTTTTCGAGGAGTTTGAAATTTTAGCTTTTGATTTGATTTAGAATTATATTTGGATCTAGAATTTGTTTGTCTGCCATTGAGGAGGAGAGATAGCTGAATTGTGCATGCAGACAAATGAGAAATAGAAGTAGGCAAGGGTTTATAACTAGGTATTTATAGACAAAGTTGTGGACCCGATTTATAAACGCGCTGAACGGTAAATGTCCCGAAAAGCCCGTTTCGACTCCGAAACGAAATTGGATCAACCCATATACCAAAATAGATGTTATAAGCGCGATGGAATAGGTTTCACATCCAAATTCCATCGTATGGAGAAGTTATGCTGAAATCAACTTATTTCAAATTGATTTCAATTGATTTCAATTAACTCGATTTCAAGGCGTTTCGAGTCTGTACGATCAAACGACAAGTTCGATCGCTACGAAACTTGAAATCCTACAATAATTCACCGTTATAGATCCGATGAAACTGGTTTCATCGAAATCCGAGTCAATGGCCAAAATGTCTATTTTTACATTAATTGAATAAATTAATAAATAAGCTAATTAAATCAAATTTCAAATTCAATTCTTTATTTGACAAATTTCATCCTTTTTGATTTCTTAATCACTCACAATAATTTGAACAAGTTCAGATGTCAAATCTAAAGTTGATTAATTTATAAATTTAAGTATTAACCATAATTTCATTAAATTCAGAAATTATAAACCCAATAAGTCCATTAAATTGACCTTTCACTCTATTATTCAAACTATAAGTATCAAATAAATGAAATTAACATTGGATTCATACTCTATTACATAAATATCTCTAATTTCATCTAAATTAATATTTACGTCATATTTAAATATTTAGTTTAATTGCAATAAATCCACTTTATTAAATTTAAATTTAAAATCTTGGTTCCCATTCTTACTTTAATATCAAACAAAATTTATTGTAATTACTCTCTAGCATTGATCCTATCAAACTACAATTCATTACGTATTATTTTTATCAATTAATATAACTTTGAATTCGTTCCCAATTTACAAATTTCAATCAATTATAACTTTACAATTTGTTTCAAATAATTGGGATTCCACTAATTAAGTCAATTATTGCAATTGCTTTCAAATTATATTTTTATGAAATAAACAAATAGGTAACTTATACAATTGTAACCATTAAAATTTAATTAACTTTTAAGTTTATTATTTGCAAGCAAATAATATGATTTCTTACAGAACATTGATTTTTATTCAATTACCATTTATTAAAATTCAAATTCATTAATTAATTGAATGCTTACATTTGTTTTCATATATCCAATTTGTAGCTAAGTATAACATCTACATTATTTTCATTGATTTGAATTAAACTCCCATCTTTATATTATGCCTATTATAATGCTATAAACTAGTTACTATTGATTGTCTTTCATTTACTTGCCATATTCTCATTCCTATCATTGTAACCTTTGTTTATATTTATTAAATTTTTGATTTCTCATTTCAATTAATAGACTAAATAAATGGCAACACATAATTATTGCCATCATTTACTTTTAACTACATTTATAAGTTTATTGTTTACAGACCCAAGTTACACATTTGCATAATTTCAATTTATTGTAATCACATTCAATCTATCGAAAATTTAGCTTAGATTACATCCTTACCATTCATTTGTTATTGACTTTAACTAGCATTGCTTACCTTGCATTAACATTATTACTTTACATCTACATCCAATTACAATTAATATTCTCAACAAATTTATTTACTTGGCCTCATGCTTTTTATTGCACCACTTACTACCTTATAAGTAAATGTACGTTACTATTTAATTTACATTCACCATTTCCATTATTATATTATTTATCATTTAAGTACATTTAATTTCCTTGTATGTTCATTCTTTCCAACTAACTACCACCTATTATATTATTCCACACCTTAATTTACTAATTACATTTGCTTTCTCATATTCCACTTATAACCAAGTCATACATTTAAATTAATTTATTTAATTAGAATTTTATTCAAGTTCATTAATTATTTATTTAAATTAACCTTGTTACGTTTCCCCTTAGTTATTTTCATTATTACAACACAATTTTTATCAATAATTCACAAATTTTTAAATTTTCTTCAATATTAAATTTCAAAAATCTTATTAAATTAACAATCTTAATTATCGAAAATTTACGGGTCGTTGCAGTAGATATACCAATTATGCATCCGGACTACTGGTAACGCATAGCCGCAACTACCGCCCAACTCGAGACACACTCTCGAGTAAAAATCGAAGGGTGGCCACCAAATAAATCAAATTTCCATTTCAAAATTTCATTTAATTACATTCAAAAATCGAGGATTTTAAAATCATTTAGTTTAACCAATCCGGTGTCCATATATACTTTTCTACCCTAGGGTCAAGTGATACAGATATTTATTATTTCAATCCGTAATTTAAAATTTTACGGCTATATATCATTTCAAATCGCAATCCCGAATCAAATAAAAAAATCCATAATGAACTTGCAATTTATAACGATATAAAATAAAATATCCATTCAACCAATATCAACAATCAACATCCATCACAATCACCATCCAAATCAATCAATAAATATCAACATAGAACTGATAATCGATGACAGGTATTTAACTGGCAATTTATTTTCAATAGTAAATTAAATAGCGATTTAATTCAAATAAATTCAAATTGACTAAGATGATGATTTAAATTATACCAAATAGTCATAAATAAATTCCTAATCACATCTTAAATTAAATTTAATAAACATAAGAAATTTTAAAAGTTGTGAGTTAGTTAAAATACTTACTTTTGATTTTAAATCGGATTAAAATCCAATTTAAGGCCCAAAATTATAGAGTCTTAGAATTCAACTAATTTAGTCTCATAATGAAGAACTCTCCAATATGATCAAAACGTAAAAACCCTCGTCCAAAACAGACCTCGTATGCAGAAGATATTGAATTATACGAATCATGTGAAATAAATTAATTAATTAAACCTAATCCTTAATTACCTAATCAGAAGACTAATCCATCTTCCTCCTCAACACTGCCTAAACACACACCATGAAACCGTGCACACTTCAAATCCAAAAGCCATCGATTTCTCCTCCAATTCTAACTGAAAATGGCATCCGCCTTCACCAACGCACCCAACTTCGATTTCTCCATGATCTGCACACCACAACCTCGCCTCCGTCGAGCCTAAACAAAACGCGACCCATGATCTAGCCTTGATAGAGCCACGAATACGACCCTTTAGAGATGGCCGAAGATGCCCAAAACGTCGATGATGGTGCTTTTCGGCATGAGTTGATTGATGACATGCTCGATTTCGACCAAAACCCCTTCGATTTTTGACAACACCAAACCCTAGTTGCCAGGGAAACCTAGCCTCGGCCGGGAGTAACTGCAAGCCTCACTATCCGTATGGAATTCAAGATCTCTTCAACGGGAGTGGAATGAAACCAGTTTGGGAAGTAATTAAAGATGATTTGAAAGTTTTAATAAGAGTTTGAATAAATGGTTAAGAGGAATTGTTTATAACACTTAAACAATAATTGAAGAATATTGAATATAATAACAAACTGAGTATGTGGAAACAACTAGTACACTTATCCCGCCTGTGAGATCTGGAAAGATAAAACAAGGTGTTTAACTAAGGTTAGGGATGGACCAACCAGTGTGTGACGACCCAGAATTTTCGATCTGAAAATTCGACAGTAATACATTCACTGTATAGAGCGCCGAGTAATCGAACGCTAGAAATTGTAGATTGTTAGGGTAAAGAAGAAAAAGATGTAAGAGAAGAAACAGAAAACAAAGCACAGAATCTCACAATCGCATCGGAACAAAATATAATATCAAATAATAGTATTTGTACAAAGAAAAGCTGTAACTGTCAATTTACAAACAATATGTCAGAGTACAATCATTCATAAATAAACTAGACAGTTGTAACAACTTGTCCCTGACTACTATCAAACATAGCGGAATATACTCCATACGTTCCTGCCATCCAGTTCGCCTCCTGAGCTCCAGAACATCCTAACCTGAAAAATCTGTAATACTCGGTCTGATCCGAGCATTACAATAAAGTAACACTTAGGTCAGGCTGGAAACCAGTGTGAGTAAACCCATATAACTTGAAATAATAAGTTATAAAACTTCTTTGAAAACCAGGGTAACTCGTACCTCTATACGAGTTCTATAGACAAACATTTATTCCACAAAATAAATCTAAGTTCCATGACTTAGTTTAAATGGTCAAGTTCATTTAATTTGTTCCATTCTAGCCCGTTTGATTTTATAATAAAATCTATAAAGAATTTTAAGCTACTAATCGAAGTGGTTTTGGATATCGCTGATATCCGACCCCGATTTCTTCTAATCCAAATGCCATTTTTAAGCCAACACAAATCTATTTATCTTCAGAATGTTATATTCACACAGAGTTTCAACACAGATAACAATTCAAATGAATGTCTCACATTTATTAACAGTTCAATCCAAAGCATTTCATATCACTGGACATTACAGATTATTAGACTAGAGATATTAATAAATCATATCATTCAATATAATTAATCATCCATAAGCAAGATTAATTAATTAAACTTTTAATTACTTAAGACCTTAATTAATTTAAGATAAACCATTTATCTTAATTAATTACTTATCATTTAAATTTTTATTTAAATTAATTGTTTGAAATTAATTTATTATTAACATACAAAATCACTTGAGACCTTTTGATTAATTAAATTTCAATGTCTTCATCACTTATTTAGTCACATCATTGAATTTTATTTGAAAATATTTAGGAAATAATTTAATTAATGAACCAGATATAATTATTTTAAATCAAAAATATTTAACTTCAAATTCTAAATTATTTGAAACTTGTTTGAAAAACTTGATCAATACTTTTATTTTGAAACATGTATAGAAATTTGCTTTGAAAACTTGGTTAATAGTTTGCTTTGGAAACTTGTACATTTTCTTTGCTTTGAAAACTTAGTCATTTTCTTATGCCAATTTAAAATTTGTTGACTCCAAAATAAAACCCGAGCCCTAGCTGAAAAATCCCGAGCTAAACTCAAGCCACTTCTCCCTCTTCTCTTCCTTCGAGACAACCCGCATTCGAATTCGAGCAAGACCGGAAGCAAACTCCTTCTTCCTTGACTACCATAAAAACACCTAGACACAACGTACACGCGTACACCGTGCATACAGATATGGTCATCTTCGACCATCGCTGCGACCTCCAACAAGTCGTCGATGCTCCACTCAGTTGACCCGACCACCCAGGAGAATCGATCGCACCAGGAATCAAAAATAAGCATGTCGAGTCACCACAGAATCCAGACCGATCGTCGAAATCCCTCCCGTGTCACCGCCTACGACCACCAGACACCTCCACCGATCAACCCAAAGCCGCGTGACTATCCCACGCTTCGATCCTCCTTACTCCAATCAACTCCGATGCACCCACGACGACACACAAGCCTCAACACACACTATCGACCAAAACAAGTCATTAAACCCTACTCCGCTGTTGCCAAGCCACTCCAATGATCGAAAAATCCTTTGATAATTTTTCCCCTGATCCCCATCACTCAAGCTACCACCATCATCAATCTCGATACTGAACTCTCCCCCGATCGCTTGAAATCGACGAAAGTTCGATTTCCGTTCAACTCGAAAAATCTCAACAAATACGAATATACAAATCTTAATATTATTATCAAAAATCACCATTTTCCAGTACGAATATAATTCTATAATCAAAACATGAAATTAAGATAATCGATTTTTTTTGAAATTATTTTCACTGTATTTTCTTTTTCTAGTAAATCTACTTGTTAATTATGCTTAGAAATGTTTTTAAAAATAGAATCCGGTTAATACTAACATATTTCTTTTAAAGATCAAATCCTAAAAGAGATTGGGTAAAGAGATTTGGATTTTTGAACTTGTTTTCGTCTATTAAAAAAAACAGAGGAAAGTTATCTATATACAGACATGCACATATATATACACAGTAATTCAACTTTATTCCAGGTAAAATACATCCACGTAAATCATATTCACAACATTACTTCACATATTTATCACATGCATCAAGATATAAACAGATTAAATTTTAAAAATGATGTTTACTCACCTTTGATTGAACCGAGGAGCAGGATTTTGAAAATGCAACCTGATTTTTCTTTGATCATGTTGGATTTGAGTTTGAATTATTTCAGTTGAAACTTGAAGTAGTATAATTTTTTTTTGATTTTCCTATGGTTTTCAGTTTTTATCTTTGCTTTGATTTTAAAAATGAAGAAAAGAAAGACTTTGCTATATATGCAAAAGTTATAAAAAAAGAAAACAATTTATCTTGACATTTATACGAAACTCTTCTTACTAGCTTACAAATATCAAAAGCCAATATTTAATAATTTACTTATGTTTGTATTTATATTTTTATATTTACTAATTATATTTATATCATGTATAATTAAAAAGACATATATATTAAACCTATTATTTATTCTTGTTTTAAGCTTAAGCTATTATACTTTAATTAATAACTATATATAAATACTTGTATTTAAAAAATGTGGAGTTCAAATATAAATTATTTTAAGATATTTATTTTGAATTTCAAACCATAGTTCCATTTACAATCTACATATATATACATATAAAATAGAAAGTAGGAAGCATGCCTTTAATTTATTTGAAAATATAAGTTTTGCAAATTTAAATTGTATAAGAAGATTATTAAATTAATACTTATTTCCAGTATATATATTTATCAGAATTTTATTTGTTCAACTCATCAATCAGTATTTCTAAAAATTTATTCCAGTTAATTATCAATTAATGACCATTAAAAATTCGGGTTGTCACATTCCTCTCCCCTTAAAAGAATTTCATCCCCAAAATTTAAAAGCAAAAGATAATCCAAAATCTTTTATATTTAACAACAAAGCATTCACATCAACCATATACTAGCAACCAAAGAAAACAATTCATTCAAACAAACAATCCTAATTATCCAAACATTTTTAACTCTTAAACATTTTTAACTCTTAAACATTTTTAACTCTTAACCCTTTTTATTCCAAAGTTTTAAAACACTTTACAAATCTACATAATATTATGAAAATAATTTTATAAAAAATACATTTTATAACTCGATGTTTCAACAAATTCATCCTCATTCTCATAGAAATTCAGTCATACGTTGATCAGGCATAGGACTGAAAATCTATAAGTGCTTGGTAAACCCGTTTTCAACACCCAATGAAAATACTTGGAAAATATTTTTTTGAAAAATATAGAAAACATTTTTGGTGAGAATGCTCTTGAAATCATCGCCCCCTCCATGGTTGCAGTTAGCCCGATGATTACGTCACCATCACTGCAAAACCATAGAAAACTGTAGGCCTTCGCGCCCCTCGATTACACGATGGAACCACCACATATCGCAACTACACCCAGGGTTACGTCGCCATCACGGCAAAAACCCATGTAACTGTGGGCCTTAGCGCCGTCGAATTTCGCTGCCAAATGAAACTTCTCCATACAGACCACATAGATCGCAGACTACATCAGTGGAGTCCCAACGTAGCCTGTAGGCACTCACTGCCACACAACTTTCGTTATGTCTTCATAGATCGCCGTCTACCGATGTTACATTGCTCTCCCAGCGAAATCAAACATAGACCTTAGGCAATCGCTGCACCTCAACTTCCTCTATGGTGCGCAGTAGATCGCAGTTACATCGAGTTACACTGTCGTCACAACATCCCCAATGTCACTATAGTCATTAGTGCCCTCGACTTTTGCTACCCAACCACAATCCTCAGGAACTTTAGTTTGTCTGGACATCCTCTTAGGATCAAATTTAGAATTCCCCTTAGGGCTCAAGGCAGAACCACCCCGTAGTTCTCCTGCTAGAAGTTTCACTCTAATAGGAGTGCCTTTTCCCCCATAGCATTCTCAAAACATCTTATATTATACACATATAGTGTCTTTCAAATCATACTCTTTATATGTATCACATATAAATCTCCTTTACGCAAAATCGATACCTCAAAATCGATAGTTTCCAAACTTTGCTTTCCAAATTTCCACAATTGATTTTTCCAAAAATCAAAAGCCTTTCAAAATCAGTGGGTTCCAAAAACATTTTTCAGTTCCAATTTCAAAAATCATTTATGTATATAGATATATATAAGTTTAATCCTTTAACTAGAATAAAAATATTTTTGGATCACTTTATACTTATATAAATTACCTTACACTTCAAATATTTTCAAAGATCTTTTCTTCTGGTTATAGATTCAATAAGAAGAGTTTATCATATAAAACCAATATATATAACTTTAACCATGCCAACATTCAAATTTGATTTTTTTATAAAGTTATTTTCCATATTACTTACTTTTTATAAAATGAGTTTCAATTATAGTGATATCCAACTCCCACTCTTATTCATCATATATTTCACAAAATATATTTTTTATTTCAAAATAATTTGTACATTTCTTTCCAGTATTTCATTATCAATTCATTTAAGCACGTACGACGTACATATATCATCTGCACGCAATATCAAATCCGATCGCTCCTCGATTATACAATTTCACTTCCGAACTAGTATCGTCCACCCGGCTTCCTCGTGCGGACTCGGATCTATTTTCTTGATCAGAAACCGCCATTCTCCTTGCATAGCCATAACTATGATAAATAATTTCCAGAACCAATCAAAAATCATATCCAGGGTTTGCCGTCAAAAATCGATGAAAAATTTCAAATCGGATCGATATACTATCTCGAAATTCTATGCTCGAATCTCGATCAAATCATTGTGCGAATAGAATAATATGCGTACATCCTACGTATTTATCTTCATTGATTATTAGCTAAACCAATTTTTCGTTTATTCGCTTTCATTTTGATTTCTATTCACTTATTCATAATTGCTTTAATTTCCACTTGGGTTATCACTTCAATTCTTATTTCAGTTAATATCTAATTATAAACAGTTTCTACTCTGACTAGTTTGAATTAAGTAAATAAGTTGTTGTAAAATAGTTATAAGTTGTAAAATAGCTGTAGAATAGTTAAGTAATTATAAAATAGTTGTAAAATAGTTAAACGGGTGTAGAATAGTTAGATAATTGCAAAATAGTTGTAAAATAGTAATTAGTTTATAAAACAGATGTAAAATAGTAATTAGTTTTCAAAATAGTTGTAAAAGAAGTATAAGATAGTTTAGGTTTTAAAAAGAAAGGTTGTACAGTAAATAACTAGAAAAGATAGATTTAAGATAGTTTATATTAAAACAGTTTATTTGAAAATAGTTTCGGAGCCAAACTGGTTCAAATTTTCAATCTCCCATTCCAATCACTTTCCAGTTTCCACTTCCATTTAAATTTATTCAATTTCAATTAAATTTGAATTAACTTCAATTTCTTTCCCAAATTCTAATCAATTCCCATTTGAATTAAACTTATTCAACTTCAATCATAATTCCAAATTATTCAAATCAAATTGAATTTGAACTAATTTCAATTCCAATCTCAACTTTAAACCATCTCGAATTATATGAATTCGAGTTAAATTTTTAAATGTTTATTTAATCCTTTAAATCAAATTAACCTTTACTTTTAATTTAATAACCTAAGTCTTTAAACAATTAAATTTTGAGTCCAAATTTCTAATATTCATTTAAATTATCTTTACTTAACTTATCTTAAGGTTCAAGTAAGAGTTCAAATCTTTTTAAGTAATTTAATCTTCGAAATCCAATTTATTACCCAATTTTAACTTTTAACTTGAAACAATTCCTAAACAATTTTCATTTTGCAAGTTCATTCTTAACATTTAAATCTTAAGTTCAAAGTGATTACATTCCCATAATTTCTATTTTATTTCTAAAAATCAAAATCATTTAAATAATTTCAAATTAAAGTTTTATTTCCATTTAATTTCAGTAATGGATATATATTACCTCAATCCACTTCTTAATTCATTTAAACAATCCAATTCATAGTTTCATAGATTATTAATAACAATAGGATGACATCAGGATAAGCCAAGGTAAATAAACATCCAAACTATCAAAAACATCCATCAATAACATCCATTACCAATTTTCGAAGCTCAAAATTGTTTTGAGATCACACATAACACTCATTTCAATTCAAACCATTTAACTTCTCTAAGTTAAATCTCTATTTCATCTTGAAATTTCCAATTTAGGTTGTCCATTCCACTTATTTAACCTCCCTTAAGTTAAATTCAATTCATTTAATCCAGTCGACCTTACTCAATTTGATTTCTCCATTTCAAATTTTTAAACTTCTTATCAATATCCTTTCCCACTTATAAGTTAAAAACTTATTTCTCTTTGGTTTTTACATTTCAGGGGAAAATTCAAAACTCGACAATTAGTATTTACTTCCAATCAACTTGACATTCTGTATATCTACTTATATATACATGTTTATTTCCTTTACACACTAAGTCATACTTGAAATTTAAACCATTCTTGGTTTTTAATTCAAACAATTTCTTAAAACACTCTTGTTTTTAAAATAGGATCCATACATTTTAAAAAAAATTATTTATTATATCTTTTGATATTTAGAAATAATTTAAATTTTTTGGATTTAGATTTAAAACTTCACAATTTAAATCCTTTTCAATTTATAAGTCATACTTGTCTAAATTGTTACTTCCTTAAAATATTCCATTTTTCATTATCTATAACTATTATTAGAAAACAAACATCCCATTATTAGAAACAACAACAATTTTATGATAATGACTAAGATTATCATATCTGGAAACCAATTCACTATATATTACCTCAAATTTATTGGAAAATAAAATCAGGATAACTTAATTCATTTTCTGAATACACTTTTACAAATCTCAAGATTTAATTTCTAGTTTGAATCCATTTTAGCTCAACTTATTTGCATAGTTTGTATGAGTAAACCCACCAGAGCCAAGGTTCTCGCTTAACCTTCAGCTCTAATACAAAATGTTATGACCTGGAATTTTCGACCCGAAAATTCAACACTAATACGTTCACTGTATATAGTGTCGAGCAATTGAACGCCGAAATTCTAGATTGTTAGGGTAAAGAAGAAAAAGAGATAGGAGAAGAAACAAGAAAGCAAAGCACAGAATCTCACAATCGCAGCGGAACAAAATATAATATCAGATAATAGCAGTTATACAAAGAAAAGCTGTAACTTTCAATTTACAGATAATATATCAGAGTACAATCATTCAAAAATAAATCGGACAGTTGTAACAACTTGTCCCTGACTACTATCAACATAATCTTAAATACATAGTGGAATATACTCCATACGTTCCAGCCATCCAGCTCGCCTCTTGAGCTCTAGAATGTCCTAACCTGAAAATCTGTAATACTCGGTCTGACCCGAGCATTACAATAAAGTAACACCCGAGTCAGGCTGGAAACTAGCGTGAGTAAACTCATATAACTTGAAATACTAAGTTATAAAACTTCTTTGAAAACCAAGGTAACTCGTGCCTCAATACGAGTTCTTATCTTGCTATAGGCAAACATTTATTCCACAAAATAAATCTAAGTACCATTACTTAGTTTAAATGGCCAAGTTCACATAATTTATTCCATTTCAGCCCAATTGATTTTATAATCAAATCTATAAAGAATTTTAGATTACTAATCGAAGTGGCTCCGGATATCGCTGATATCCGACCCCGATTTCTTCGAATCCAAATGCCATCTTTTAAGCCAATACAAATCAATTTATCTTTAGAATGTTATATTCACACAGAGTTTCAACACAGATAAATATTCAAATGAATGTCTCACATATATTAACAGTTCAATCCAAAGCGTTTCATATCACAGTACATTACAGATTATTAGACTATAGATATTAATCAATCAAAATCATTAAACATAATTATTCATCCATACACAAAATTAATTAATTAATCATTTAATTACTTAAGACCTTAATTAATTTAAGATAAACCATTTATCTTAATTACTTAATTATCGTTTAAATTTTTATTTAAATTAATTATTTGGAATTTATTTATTATTAACATACAAAATCACTTGAGACCTTTTGATTAATTAAAATTCAATACATTTGTCTTAATCACTTACCTAATCACATCATTAAATTTCATTTGAAAACACTTAGGAAATAATTTAATTAGTTAACCTAATATAATTATTTTAAGTCAAAAAAATTTAACTTTAAATTTTAAATTTTTTGAGACTTGTTTGAAAAACTTGATCAATACTTTTATTTTGAAACTTGTATAGAAATTTGCTTTGAAAACTTGGTTAATAGTTTGCTTTGGAAACTTGTACATTTCTTTGCTTTGAAAACTTAGTTCATTTTCTTATGCTTATTTAAAATTTATTGACTACAAAATAAAACCCGAGCCCAAGTTGAAAATTCCCGAGCTAAACTCAAGCCAGTTTTCCCCCTTCTCTTCCTTCGAGACAACCCACGTTCAACTTCGAGCAAGACCCGAAGCAAACTCCTTCTTTCTTGACCACCACAAAAACACCCAGATACAACGTACATGCGTACATCGTGCACACCGATCTGGTCATCTCCAACCATTGCTGCGACCTCTAACAAGTCATCGACGCTCCACTCCGTCGACCCAACCACCTAGGAGAATCGATCGCGCCAGGAATCGAAAACAAGCATGTCGATCTAGTCACCACAGAACCCAGACCGATTGTCGAAATCCCACTCACGCTGTCGCCTACGACCAGCGGACACCTTATCGATCAACCCAAAGCTGTGTCACTGTCCCACGCTTCGATCCCCTCACTTCGATCAACTCCAATGCACCCACGACGTCACACGAGCCTCGACAACATCATCGACCAAAACAGGTCATTAAACCCTACTCCGCCGTTGCCAAGCCACTTCGACGATCAAAAAATCCTTCGACTATTTTTCCCTGATCCCCATCACTCAAGCTACCACCAACATCAATCTTGATACTCAACTCTCCCCCAACCGCTAGAAATCGACGAAAGTTCGATTTTCGTTCAACTTGAAAAATCTCAACAAATCTGGATCTAAAAATCTTAATGTTATTATCAAAAATCACCATTTTCTAGGACAAACCTAATTCCATAATGAAAACATGAAATTAAGATAATTAGTTTTCTGATTTGAAATGATTTTCACTGTAATTTCTTTTTCCAGTAAATCTGCTTGTTAATTGTACTTAGAAATGTTTTCAAAAATAGAATCTGGTTAATACTAACATATTTCTTTTAGAGATCAAAATCCTAAAAGGGATTGGGATTTTTGAACTTGTTTTAGTTTGTTAAAAACAAAACAGAGGCAAGTTATCTATACACAAACGTGCACATATATATACACAGTAATTCAACTATATTCCAAATAAATTACATCCATGCATATCATATTCACAACATTATTTCACTTATTTATCACATGCATCAAGATATAAAAAAATTAAATTTTAAAAATTATGTTTACTCACCTTTGATTGAACAGAGGAGCAGGCTTTTCAAACTGCAACCCGATCTTTATTTGATCATCTTGGATTTGAGTTTGAATTGCTGCTTCAGTTGAAACTTGAAGTAGTATAAAAAAATTCTCTGATTTTATTTTGGTTTTCATTTTTTATCTTTTCTTTGATTTTAAAAATGAAGAAAAGAAAGACATTTGCTATATATACAAAAGTTATAAAGAAAGAAAGCAATTTATCTTGACATTTGTAGAAAACTCTTCTTACTAGCTTACAAATGTCAAAAGCCAATATTTTATAATTTATGTTTTTTTTTATATTTTTATATTTACTAATTATATTTATATCATGTATAATTAAAAATACATATATATTAAACCTTTTATTTATTCTTGTTTTAAGCTTAAGCTATTATACTTTAATTAATAACTATATATAAAAACTAATATTTAAAAGAAATGTAGAGTTTAAATATAAATTATTTTAAGATATTTACTTTGAATTTCCAACCTTAGTTCCATTTACAATCTACATACACACACACACACACACACACACACACACACACATATATACACAATAGAAATTAGAAAGCACATTTTTGATTTATTTGAAAATATAAGTTTTGCAAATTTAAATTTTATAAGAAGATTATTAAATTAATACTTAATTCCAGATATATATATTTATCAGAATTTTATTTGTTCAACTCTTCAATTAGTATTTCTAAAAATTAATCCATTTAATTACCAATTAATGACCATTAAAAATCTAGGTTGTCACATAGTGCCCTGAACTTACCTGGCCTATGTTTTCTCTTTTCAGGCGAGGGGTTGAATAGATTGAAAGGAAAGACTGGATGCTCTAAAAAGATCATCCAAGATAAAGAAAGAGAAACAATTTTTTTGAATGTTAATTAACCACTTAACATATTTTTATCGATGATTAGCACAAAGAAAACCGGGTCGGATTTGGGTGGTTCCTATCCGAGGAACCGGGATCAGATTTGGGTGAGTCCTATCTGAAAATCACTTCGAATTAATTTTTGAAATCCCGTATGAAATTAACATCTTTTCATCAATGATTAGTACGAAGGAATCGGGATCGAATTTGGGTGATTCCTATCAGAAAAAACCAGGGTTGGATTTGGGTGATTCCTATCCGAAAACCGCTTCAAACTAATTTTCGACATAAAAATATTTAAGACAAAGATATTCATGATGAAGGATTACTTGCCATTAGTCCATAGAGGTGAAATTTACCATATCTAAGGTGGCAGTAGTACTCTGTTATGAAAATCTGTGATTCGCATGAATAATGTTTGAAGTTAAGAAAGAAATCTTTGATTAAGATTTAACGATTGATTTGGGAATATTTTCCGTAAGTTAAAAGTTATAGCTTGAATATATGAAACCTTTGATTAAGATTTAATGAATGACTTGGAAAAGTTTTTCTAAGTAAAAGATAAAATGATTTGGAATTATTCCAGGTTTTGAGAAAGATTTAAATAAACCAAATGATTTGATAAATTAGGCTTAATGATTCCATATACATTTGAAAAGAAAATAGAATAACTTGAAAAGAATATATCTAAGAAAGATATTTTATTAAAAGATGAAGTAATTGATTGATAATTGATATCCATATATGAACTTAACATCTTTTAAATTGAAAATTGGCTTCGTAGGAACCGAAGTCGGATTTTGTTGATTCCTATCCAAAAACCACTTCGAACCAATGTATACGTTCGAAAGTGAAGACATGTTGAAGATGATGATTATTGAAGACCGTGGATCTTTATAGTGTGAAGACTACTTGTTGAACATGCTCTGGGTCACTCCCATTATAGAGTTATTTATAGCAATGGTCTCCCCATTGTGGAGATTTTTCGGATTGCAAGGACTACTCGCTACTAGTAGTAGGAGAGTGCCTTCGGTTTCGTTCAGTCCCAAAATGAACTTGTATGGACGAATGTTTGACATTGCATTTCAAAGACACAACGTTTGACTTTTACAAATGTACATCTGCTTGGTGGCAAAGAAGGTAACTCTCTTAGCTTAACACCCTTCTTCGAGACATACGTGACCATTCAGAGACGTGATATGTGATATGCGAAAGGTAATCATAGCTTCGCGAGCCTCACACCCGGTTATGATGGGATTCTATATGGTCAGATGTATGCTCGCATTTCGAATAGTAGTGATTTGGGTTATCAGATGTTCTAAGCCCTAGGTACCAGATACGTTTGGGCCTCATGGCAGGGATGCGCAAAGCCAGTGTCCTTGGATGTTATTCGTAGATTGTATCCACTTTTAGCCATTTGTGTTGTATAACGACATCTAATTATTTGACGTAAGCCGTAGATACAGATTGATCTTTCCACTAGTTTCCTATCATGTTGGAAATTCAATCCCAATATGAGAAATACGGTTTTAATTGTAGTCCCAAAATAGCTATAATAACTTGCAAACATTTCAGCTACCCCTTTTGGTATTATATATTATGTCCGAATATATTCTGTTGACCCAGTCCGGATATATTCCGTTAGACTTAGTGCAGATATTGATAACTTATGTGAATAAGTTTATTTGAAAAGTATTTTCAAAAGAATGTCATTAAAAATAATATTAAGTGAAATTTGGTATAATAGTGTTTTGGTTATCATAAGGTAAAAACCTATCTGTGTTTATGTATGGGCATGGTCTTATGAGATACCCTTCTTTTCAAAGGTTTTGATAATATCATCATGATCTATAGAATTTCGAGTATCTCATGTTGGTTTATCAAGCCTGATCCGGGTATTTTTGACACTCGGGTCAGATCCGAGTAGTTTTAGTTTGAGTTGAAAACGGCTGGAGTTTCCAGAGGAGAGCTGGATATCTTCATCATCATATGGACGCATTCTATTATCTGCTACATCTATTGCATTTTTTTGTTGCTTGTCAGCAGTTGCAAGGGCAAGTGTTATAACTGCCTAAGATGAATCTAGGTTAGACTTTGATATTGTATTTAAAATTTTCAGCTGTAAAGATTATATTGAAATAATATATGTTATTCCATTCGTGCAAGATTATGTTCTGTCTTTATTTTCTTTCTAACCTTAATGAACCGCTTTTTCGTGCAATTTGAGTTGGACATGTATGATTTATTGTCGATTTGAAGGGTATGAAAAAACGGGCAATTACATTTGGTGTCAGAGCTGAAGGTTAAGCGAGAACCTGGGCTTTGTTGGGGTAAATACTCATCAGAGATAGGGTTAGTTATACCCTAGGATGAGTAACTCATTAGAGATAAGGTTAGTAGTGAGTTTGAGTGTATTCTATATGAGCGCGTGTTTATTATTGGATACAAAAATGTTTTGTGTTGATTTATCTATTGAGTGATTTATGGATTCTGATCGATGCGCCTGATCACCATTATCGATAAGGGTTCCTAAACATTTAATCAAGGCAAACCGACACACTGATTTTGAAAAAAGTGGTAAATGAAATAATTTTACCTAAGGTCATATTTTGAATATAAAGTATATATTTTGAAAAGTTATATAGCTAGAAATCAGGATCAGTGAAATTTAAATATGAACATCTTGTGATTAGAATTTCACAGTTTGACTATAAGCTGTTTCATAAAGATAATCGATACGTAAGAAATCTGATAAGCTGATTAAGATCTTTAATACTTATTTCAAATAATAAATTAAGAAATGATAATGTTAAGTTACTATCATAAATTGATTAATTGTTTGATTTAAAAGTTTAAGTACAAATACCTTATGAATTAAGTTTGACGATTTGATTATAAGGTGTTTGATAATAAGGTTTGTATAAGGAATGAACATATAAGATAAAAATGTATTTAAATGATTGTGTAAAAAGATAAATATAAAGAAATAATAATTTAAATTCGAGTAGAAGAGTTGTGGAAATTTAAATAAAGTTAATTAATATAAGATGAATTTATAAAATGAATTTACAAAATAGGTTTTATAAACTGATATCTGAAGGATCTTGAAAATGTTATTATTTCAAATGAATAGAGGTATTTTATGATAACTAATTCAATTGGCTGGAAAATAAAGTAAAAATGTGCAAGTGATGTGTTCGGTTGGTAAGCACTTCTCTTAAGTATTACATTTCTTGTTAAGAGGATATATGATACTATTTGTAGTACCCAGTTCCTTAGATTATTTTGGAGTTACTCGATCTATATAATTTTCTTAAGTTAAAGAAATGACGTGAATCATTGATTAGTAATCTTTATAAAAGTGTTTAAACTAAGGATAAATTGGGATTGGTAATTGCTAAAATTGAACAAAATTCTCGACGATTTTGACCAGTCAAAAATTTCCGAATCATACCTAACTCAGAGCTAAGGAATTTAAGAAAACTTTTGGTAAAAAAAAAAAAATTGTGAAATTTTCTGAGTAAATGAAATTGGATAAGTATAATTTATAAATATTATTATAAAAAAAAAGGTAATTGTAGCTAGAAAATGTTTTATTAATGAATTCTAGCATTAATTAAAGATTTGGACTTAAGTCTTTAAAATATGATTGATTTACGTAAGTTATAAGATGTAATAAACCTAATTAATAGTTTTACAAAATGATTCGTAAATAATATTAGTGTTAAAGGAAACATACTGAGTTAAAAGATTGTTGGAAAACCTTTTTAAAAGATAAATAATCTTTTGAGTAAAAAATGGTTTCTTTGGAATATTTTCCCTTAATAAAACTACTTGGAAATAAATAATTAAAGGGATTATATAAAGAATCACCTTTATAAATTGTTTAAACTTAAGATAAAAGTTCATAAAAAGTTTTTGAAAGTTAATTAATACATATAGTTTTCTTCGCATAAATGTTGATCTAATATTCAAGTCCAGAACTTTGAGGTGTTTACACTTGTCCGAAAATGGATTTGTCATTCGTTTCTTGACGGCGAACATTGATGAGGGTTTATGGTTAGGTACTTGAATTTTCTATCATAGTTGAGAGCTACGCAAGGAAATCAAAAGTTTCTGAGCAAAGTGCTTCATTAAAGTCCACAGTAGAGAATCGGGGGATATATACTAGTTCGAAAATAATGTTGTGTATTCGAATTAGAGATCGAATAAGATATTTCATACGATTGATCTGTGTATATTATATGGAATTAAGTTTGAAGATAAATGTTTTAGGCAAACTTTTATTTGGGTAATTTCGAGGACGAAATTCTTCCAAATAGAGGAGAATATAACGACCCAGAATTTGACCACTTTAAAATATACTATTTAAAGCAATTTTAAATATAAAATAAGTAAGGCTATATGATTCAAATAATATTAGGTAGGATTTGGAAAGAGAAATAACACAAAAATAGTAACATTTGCCTATAACGACAAAAATGACAAAATGTCAATTTCAGAAAAGTAAGTTTCAATTGTTAAATAAATTATTTTTAATTTATTTATGAGTGTTCATATTTTTAAATAGCATTATAAAAATTTATTTTTAAATTTAGTTTACATAAATAAATAGTTTAACTAAAACATCAAAATGTGACCGTAAAACATTTTGTCGAAAAACGACGTTTTGCCGATTAAAAGTTGTCGCCACGTAGTAGAACATATATCCAAATAATATAAGTATTAATTAATTCACTAATCAAGTTTACTTTTACTAAACATACTCAGAAAATTTTAGAATATAATTAACAAAAAGTAAGCATAAAAAGAGAAAAAAGTACAAAAGTCAAAAAGAAAAACATTAATCAAAGGAACATAATTATTACTTTCTTTATTTAATATCTAAGTGAAAATGACATGAATTAATAATTTGAAATGTGATGTTAAGTGTTGAAAAGAATAAGGTTACTTCAGAAGTAAGTAAGGTTATTTGGTAAAGGGATATTTTGGTATCTTACCACTTCATTTCTTTATCTATAAATACCAACCGCTTATTCATTTTTTTCATACTATTTCTACTTTCTTATTCCTCCTCCTTAAATCTCTCTTTAATGGCTTCTTCTTCTTTTCCATTTTCTTACTAACTTTTTCAAAATCATATCAAATCAACTTTAAACACCGCCAAACTATGCCAAAGACCTTAGAATACCATTAAAACATGGATTAGCATGTAAGAAGTGAAGAAATGATGGAGGAAGAGGCAGAATAAGGTGTTGCCGAACCTATGTAGGAAAAGGGAGCAAGTCATGAAGCTTCGGAGCAAGAAAAAAAGAACGAAGTGCCGCCGATATCATTCCAATGAGATAGGAACAAATTCAAGGTGTTGCGGAAGCTCTGCCAGATTTTCGAGAGTTTGGAAGAAGAGGTCGATAGCATAAAGCAAAAGAAATGGAGTAGAAATTGATTAGTTGAAGTTTAAGTGAAGTGTAGTTGCAAATGAATGTTGGTAGAAAGTTAATCTGTTAGTTAAAGGTGAGTTCTCATATTTATTAATTAATCCATAAATTATTTCAATTATAATGATTTAAAAGTTTAGTATATATTGGATGATTTAATAGAGGATAACTTAGTTGATATTATGGTTAATTATATGTTTGTGATATGGATGATAACTTGGTTTGGTAAATGATAAGAGAAATGGTTAGTAAGCATAGTTAATTAAATAAGAATTAAATCCATATAAATGTGTGTATGGAAAATATCTAGCCTCTTAATGATTTTAAATGATCTAAGAAGGTTAGAAATAATATTTCGATGATATAATATTATAAAGTGAAATGAAATGGAAGATGAGTTTGAAATATTGAAATATTGTTTAAAATGAGTTAATGATTTAGAAATGGTTTACAAACATTTAAAAGTGTTTCCAAGAAGTTTGAAAAGAAATTGAAAAACAAGCCAAAACTATGCGCGTAACGGTAGTTCACAATTTTGCGCCATAAATGTCGAATGTGTGTATAAAGTGAAATATAGCTCGGAATTCTTCGAGATAAGAATTTTATGGTCTATTATATCCATAGTTTCTAAACGAAGAAAGAAAATTCAGATTTCATCAAGTACATTTTGAAATATGTCCAAAATAATTTTCTAAAAACATCGCTGTTTTGCACTTCGAAGTGCAAAAAAATATTTCTTTATAAATTACAATTTTAAATGATTAAAAATATGAAATAAATTTGATAAATCTATTAAAATGGTTTAAAATAGATTTGGAATGGAAAATATGAATTTTCACATATTAAAAAGTTGTATAAATCAAAAAAGCTTATATAGCATTTTCTGCTGCATTTTCTGCTGCATTTTATGCTGCGAATACTATAAGCTTTTTAATATAAGTTTTAAACTTAACAATTCTATCCTAAATTAATTAAGTAATTATAGATGATTTTGAAGTTTTAATAAGAGTTTGAATAAATGATTAACATGAATTGAATGACGACCCGCCTTCCATTTTACAGAAAGATGTATCATCAATAAGAAAGAAATAGGTAGAAAATGAATAGATAGAAGAAAGAACTAAATAATCATCAGAATCTCACAGCGGAAATGAAACAAAATATAATACATCACATAACTATTGCATAGTCATTACATCAGAGTTACAAAGATTACACAACATTTTCACCTTAGACAATTATAAAGACCTGTCTAATCCATTACCTTTCAAAATACAACCGTCAAAAGGTTTCAACATAGCAGAAATATATATATATACACACGCCAAGACTCCTGCTCCAAGCTTCCCAAAATTCGTCAAGCCAAACCTGATCACTTAGCAACTCATAAAAATTTGAGTACCCAAGAGTTTAAGAAAACAGAAATAAACTATGGGTCAGCCATGGGTCTGGTGTGAGTTAACGATTAAGTTGTTTAACTTGAAAAACCTTTGAAAGAAAAGGTACCTCGTAAGACTCTCCGCCAATAAATACAGACGAGTATTTCCCTTACGATAACCAAAACATTTGAAAGGAAATCCAGTTGTATTATAATAGCGTCTAGGGTTTTCAAATAAATATTCACATAGGCGAAATTGTTACATTCATTAAATTCCAGCATACATAGGTATACAATCAAGTCCGAGATCACTTATTGGAAATTGGATTTCCATACAATGGCGGGGCTACTGGGGTACCGCCCGTCACAGTATGTGGCCTAGATCACCGTACCGAGGGTCCCTCCCAATCCCCTACAACATAAAGCCGGAGCTACCCTTTAGTGGATAGTCCGAATAAGACAACCCCGCGGTTGCGGCCAAACAACCGCCACACAGCCGAATAAAAAGGAACCTCTAGACAGGGGAAAATCTTATCCTACTTGGGTGCTACCCACTTAGCCTTGCGTGCACCTCCCCTATTTTAGTCATTCCCGGTTGATGAGGCTTGAGGCAACGATTACCTTTTAAAGAACACATCTTGGAATGCTCATCGTCCTCCATTGACGATGGTCTGATAGCGTTCATCCATACAAGTTCGTTTCGGGTTCGAACGAAACCGAAAGCATTATCTCGTTACACTCATTTTGGAATCACCCTCAGGTTTAACGACAATAACACTTGCACTCTGAAACTCCATCTCGATCTTCACTTGAGATTTCACGACCTTTCATTTAACTTGGATCGATGTGGTTTTCGGATAATCAAATTTGATATCCGATCCCAATCTCATCGAAATCAAACGTTTCTTAAAAGCCAAGTTATTTAAGGTTTAAATAATTTAATTCAATTCAATACTTTGAATTCACACAGCATTTATCACAGATAAATAACACACAATTTATCATAGCAATATCCAAGACATATCACATCATAGAATATCACAGATTATCATACTATAGATATCAATCAATCTAGATATTCTACTTGAACAATCATCCAGAAGCAAGATTCATTAACCTATATTATAATTAATTTAATTAACTTAAATTACAATAATTACTTAAGAGTTAATCACATAATCTTGCTTAATCAATCATTAATTAATTACACCATTTAATTAATTAATCGTTCCTTAATTACCTTATGAACCAATTAATTAATCTTTAATTACAGATTAATTATCCTTTAATTATTAATTATCCTTTAATTATTAATTATCCTTTAATTATTAATTATTAATCAATCAAAATTAATTATAAATTAATTAACTCTTAATTACCAGTTAATTAATCTCTAATTAATTAATTAATTAATCTCTAATTACAAATTAATTAGTTAATCTCTAATCATTAATTAATAATCTCTAATTATCTAATTAATAATCCTTAATTTCAATTAACCTCTATTTAATTAACTTATAACCTTTAATTATTAATTTATTAATCCTTAATCATTAATTAATTAAACTAATTAATTACTCTTTAATTACTTCATTAAATTGATTAATCATTAAAACCTTAGTTAAAATAAACATTATCTTTATTAATGACTTAAATATCATTAACGTATGCATTTAAAACATTATACTTTTAAATTAACTACTAAAGTTCATTTTAATTTAAGGTTTAAATAACTTACAAATTTAACTTAACAAAATTTAAGTTAAACGAATTACAAAAACTCTTAATCAAATGTTAAAGAAAACATTTATTATATATAAAAGAAATTAATATAAGAAAAGTTTTAAACTAAATTTATTTTAAATTTCAAACCTTGCTTTTAACTTTTAAAACTGTTTTAAAATTGGCTTCAAGTCCAACCTGACTTCTACCCAAG
Organism: Allium cepa; assembly: GCA_030765085.1. NCBI lineage: Eukaryota > Viridiplantae > Streptophyta > Magnoliopsida > Asparagales > Amaryllidaceae > Allium > Allium cepa. Next base: position 808,947,809 of record CM060928.1, read on the forward strand.
ACCTTCCCCGAGCACTCCCCTTACTTTTATTTTTAAAGCTTAGATTTAGTTTAAGTAAAATCTAAAACATGACTTCACTCACATTCCTGCTCGAATCCCTTCTCGAGTTCCCTCCCCAATCAACCGAGAACCCCTTCAAGACACTTCCTCTACCCTAACTACTGACATCATCAGACACATGTGCACCTTCAAAGTCGGTCACGACGACATCAACCACCGCCGACACCTTCAACCCATCGTCGATCACCTCTACAAAATCCATTATTCCCTAGTCATCCACCCTATTACTTCGAGCAACACAAACAATTCCCCTGCTACTAAACTAACCCAAAATAATCATTAGAAAAAACTCATCACCGTGCATATGCACGGCGACTCTGGCCACAATTAGTCATCGCCGATGAACGCCACACTCCAGCCACTAACCCAACAACCACCCACGACCATCTATTCGAACAACTATCCTCGAAATCAAAAACGACCACCCACTTACAAACCTGAAAACAGAAAAACGGGTTTCTGCTTCAAAACCTGTCAACGGCAACCTCTCGCCACTCCGACCACCTGAGAGTCAACCACTCTGGCCTCAACTTCAACTATGGCGAAACTATCGATTCCCAAAAGATCATAGCACTCGGTCAAGGATACAAACCAAAATGATCGACTCTTTATACCATTTAAAAACTAGGGTTTAAAATAAATTTTCAAATCTGCAACCTCTCTGATAAAATTTATCACCATCCATGATTTTTCTTAGCATCAACAAACACTCCTCTATTACCAAGAAGAAACCCTAGACTTCCCAATCCAAAGAATCACCAGAAATTGCTTAAAATACATTATCAGTTCAAAACAAAACTGCACCTTCAACTGGTACCTAAATATCCTAATTCTTGATTTAAAAACCAAGTTTTTGTTAATGCTTTTAATTTATGAAACTGAATTAAAAAGTTAATATGTTTGGATTTTGGTAAAAATCATATGCATGATGTTTTCCTGTGTTTACAAAGACAACATCTTGTGTTTTTAACTTACTTAAGTTTTAATTATTAACTTCAGACAGTCAAACAACTTCACTTTATAAATTTTCATTCTACCAGAAATTTAAATTAAGAGATAAGTATTTTGATAAAATTTTGGTGCCTGGAAAATCAAAACAGGACAGGCAAATAAATAAAACAGCATGCACATAATCAACATTTACCTATAACACAAGCAATACTATTCTACTTCAATATACTAGCATTCAACCTATTTTTAAACTTTTAAATTTAAAAAGTTACTCACTGTTGTTAAAGGAAGCAGAGCCTCAGATGATATGTGTTTTTTTGTGAATTTGCAGATGTAAAACTGTTTGCATGCCTCTATACAAATGCTTTGAATTTGCTTCAGATCAGGCTTCAATTTGAATTTGTGCAGATAACACCAAAGTTCCAGATTGCAGAGAAAAAAGATGATGTAGATTTGCCTTTTTGATTTCAGGTGGCATGCAGAGATCATTTTTCCAGAATGCAGAAAAATATGATAATGCAGATTTTACTTTTGCAGAGCCCATTTCCAGGTTGAAAAATAAAAATGATGCAGATATGCTTTTTTGTAGATGATTACTGACTTAGATAATGAGGGGTTTTGATGTGGTATTGATCATGATTTCCAGATCTAAGAGAATGCAGATTTTCTTGTTGGAGATGATTACAGATTTTAAATCTGGTTTTTGAAAATGGCAAATGCAGGATTTTTTGAAGATGATTACTGGAAAGTGGTATAGATTATTCTCATTTGTTTTGAAGAGGATTGACTTTCAGATTTAAGAAATAACCAAAATGAAGTTTCTTTGATTAGGAAATGAAGAAAACAAGTATGAATGAAAATGCATGTTTATATAGATGTAGTTTTCATATTTAATTAAATAAAAGAAAATTAAAACAAAATGACACTTGTACTATTTTTCAACATTTGTCAAGTTAAATGTTTAATCTTGTAACATTTGTTTAATGAGGCTTAGGAAATCAACACTTGTTCCCTTTTTTCTTAAAGTAATTTGTACTTAATTTTATATGTTAATATATATTGTTAAGCCTAATTTAATTTGTTAATTAGGATTTTATATGTACATAAATTTAAAAAGAAATAAAACAAATTATACTTAAAATAAAGCTTATACATATAAAAATTAATACAATTAAAATATATACTTTGGATTTATATTCAAATTTTAAATCAAATTCAAAACCTAGTATTTAGAAATCAAGTTATGAATACAAATTAAATTTGAAATAACAATAGCTATTTTTATTCAAAATTTATTTGTAAAAACAATACACTATTGATATTATTTTTTAAAAATATCTCATTATTAAATTAAAATCATTATAAAATAAATTATATTTTTATTAATAAATTACCTATTTTATTAAGCTATAAAACTCTTTGTTAATTCATTTTAAATTTAAAACTCAAGCCAATTATTTTTTACATTTAAACATTTTTCTTAACAATTTAAAATCATATACTTATTTATTAAATAGCTTTAAAAGCTCAATATTAAATTAAAATCAAAATTTCCAAATTATTAATGTATATATTAGAATTTTAAATCATGATTCATTTATTAAGTTTAAACCAAGATTATTTAATAACTTTGAAAAGCTTATATATTAAATAAAAATAAATTTTCAAATTACTAAATATAATAAGAATTAGAAAATATGCTTTATTTATTAAATTTAAAACAATGCTAATCTATTTACAATATAAACTATATATTTATATTATAAATAGAAACCAATTTATCATTTTTAAAAGGATAAAATAACCAATTAACTATTTATTGAAGAGGATTATTAAATCTATTTGAATTATTATTAAAAAAATTATCGATATCGATTTAATTTTAATACAGATTATTAAATTGATATTGTTAAAAATTCTAGGATGTTACAATAAGCTACGATGGTACTTTATAAATGTTGTCGTTGCTATAATTTGACGATATTTTGAAATATTACAGATTTTAACACTATTTGAGTTATATTTTAATGTGTTAAATGATTTAACTTTTGGAATTGATTATTTGTGAAATTTAAGGAGTTTTAAATATATTTTAATATTTAAATTTGAATTTTTAAGGAATTTAAATTAAATTTGAATTTTGAATAAGGTTTACTTGGTTATGTGTTAAATGGAATGAAATGTAATGAGATAAATGAATTTTTGAATGAAATTTTGAAATGTGTTTTGTAATGATATTTGAAATAAGAAATGAATGACGTATTTGATTTTAAAATGATATTAAATTTGAATATTTGAATTTGAATTCAAATAATGATTTGATAAATGAGATTTTGAAAGGATATTATATTTTAATGATTTTGAAATGGTTTGGAAATGATTCGATCTTTATTTTGATAAAGAATATGAATTTGGAATGATATTTTGTTTTGATAAATGAATATTTGAAGTTTATATTAGTATGAAAAGGATATTGAGTTTACTTGTGATTTGGGTTTATTTACATGATATTGAGTTTACTAAGTAATTATTTCAAAACTGTATATTCGTAATTTGAATTAAATATACATGAAATTATCAAATTTAGTTTTGAAATGAGGTATATTAAAGCTTTGAAATATATTAAAGATTGAATGGTTTATTTTGTGGATCAAATCTATATTTGAAATTTATAAGAATTGAATTGTTTTGTTGGGAAACTGAATTGAATTGAAACTGATGGTTTGAACTGAATTAAATTGGAAATTTGAAAATTTGGATTAAATGAATGTTCCATGATTTCAAATGTATGATTTAGAAATGTTATGATTTTCAAAGTGTAATGATTTCAAGTATTTTGGTTTCGAAAGAGTTATAACTTTGAAAGTATTATGATTTTTGAAAGGTGAATATATGTTTGAAATGGAAATGATATCGTATTGATTTGAAAATAGTTTTGAAATAAAAATGATTTTGGTTTCGAAGTATAAAACTATTTTGAAAGGAATATAGTTTGGTATGAAATGATTTGATTTTTTGTAGTATAAACTATTTTGAAATGACCACGGCGTTATAGTAACGATTGGTTGTTAAAGAGATCAGGATCGGAAGTTGTCATACTCTCTGCCAACTCCGAAAACAACTATGCATGCGGTGGAGATTCCATAATGAAGTAGGATGGAGGCTGTGATGACCCGGAATTTGAAAGCAATATCAATTTAATAATCTGAACTAAAAATTTAATTGATTTGATAATCTTTGTAATAAGATTTGAATTAATTTTATAATCCAATAAAATAAATAGTTAAATAGATTTTATCTTTTTAAATCTGATAATTGTTTTATATTTATAATGTATAGATTGTATATATTGTGAATAGGTATTGTTTTAAATTTAATTAATAAATAAATCATGTTTTCTATAAAATTATATATCTTTAGTAAAATTGTGAATTATGATTTTATTTAAAAGTTAAACTTTTAAAAGGACATTTCATAAATAAATATGGTTTTAAATACATAAGAAAAATATTGAAATGATTTAAAATATGTTTAACTCAAGTTTAAAATTTAAATAAATAGCAATAAGGTTATTTTGATTTTATTTTAAATATAATGTGATAAAATAAATAATTTATTAATAAGAAGACAATTTCTTTTAATAAGTTATTTATGGTTATTAAATGTGGTAATTTTTAAATATAATAATACATTGTTTTAACAAATAAATTTTTAATAAAAATAATTGTTTTTCAAAATTAAATTGTGTAGTTATATTTGTAAATAAACTTGATTTCAAAATTTAATTTGAACTTGAATTCAAAGTTTTTAAATTTCTAAAGTATAAATGTTTTTAACTTGTTTGATTTTGAAATATTTGTATAAACTTTATTTTATAAACTAAATTTGATTTATTCATTGTAAAATTTATCTATATATGAATAAATACATGATTAACTAATTCATTTAAAACATAAGTTTACATCCATCTTATAATAACATACTAAATAAAATACTAATTAACTTTTAATTAAATACAAATTACTTTTATAAAACAAATGTAAACTTTTTAGAAACATAAATTAACATGTGTTAGGAAATAAGACATTTTAAGTGACAAATGTTAACTTCTTTACAAGTGTCAAAAATTTAATTTAGCATTTTCTTTTGATTTTATTTTTAATAATTTCAGTTTTTATAAACAAATCCCCTTCCATCTTATTTCTTTTTAAAATCTAAAGCTAAGAAACAATGGAAACCAAAATCTGAAACATATTCAATCCACTTCTCAAACCAAAAGTAAAGCAAGTAAACTTTGCATTTCTTATTCAATTAAGTCTTCATGCAAATTCTTCTTACAAATCAAAACAAAATCATCTTTAAAAAGCCTCGGTTCAACATGCAATCAAACCAGCATCTTTGGAATTCAAGCCTGCAGATTTTATTTCAAGTAGCACCTGCATTTTCGTCTATCTGGAACTTCATATAGCATGCGTGCAAGTGTTCAGTATCAAGCCTTCAAGCTTTTAACTGAAGAAACAAGCAGCTCAGATTCATTTAGGCATTTCAAATTTAAAGTTTTCCAGCTTTTAAAGCATTTTTCAAATGCATTGGTCTGCCCATCAAGAAAAAGGTGAGTAACATCCTATTTATTGAAATTTAAGTATTTAAAAATGTTGCTTGTTGCTTCCAATGTTTCAGTGTGAATGATATATGCATTTATATCAGTTGTTTACTGTAAAATGAATGTGTAATTTGAACATGCAATGTCTTCTGTATTTCATTTCCAGGATCAAGAATCTGTTGAAACACCATCATATCATAATATAATATATGTTAGCATTTTAGATTCATAGAAATATGTTTGTTGAGTCAAGGATTAAGGTTTAAAATTTTGTTCAAGTTAAATAATCAAAATTATTTGAAACTGTCCCTGAGAACTCAAGGTAACAGGACCAAATTGTATATAAATGAAATACCAAACACTTTGATTCATTGTTTCAAGAATAAGATCAAAAAATATATTCAAAATTATGATTTTTGAAACTAAATTCACAATTTTTAAAGCTAGGTTTAACATGCAGACCCAGATTGAACAGAAAAGGGGATTTTTGAGTTTTTGGGAGATCTAGGCAAATTGAGGAGTCGGGGTCATCTGGTAGGTGGAGGAGTAGTCACTAATGCCAGGAAAAATATTGGGTGGCGTTGCAGTTCAACGTGGTGGTTGCGGTGATGAAATTTCTGATAGAACCCTAGTTTAAGATAGGTGGGTTGCTTGGGTCAGTTCTTCATGAAGAAGTGATCGAGTGGACTAGGATTTTGGGTAATGTTAGTAGATTAGTAGATGAAGTCGTAGTCGGAATCGTTGCCACTCCGGTGGTCAGAAGGTGGAGGATGAGGGTGTTACAGGTTTGGGGGTGAAACCTGTTTTCTGATGTTCCAGGTTTTGAGCAAGGCATCTCGAATTCGATTTTGGATTGTGGAGTGAAGAACTGATGGTAGTGGTTGATCGTGGTTTGATTGTCGATGATTGGAAGTCGTCGGAGGTGGGTGATGGTGACTAGAGGCACGGTGCACGTGCATCGTCTAAAATTTTTGAGCTTTGATGATTTTGGGTACTGCACGTTTTTGAACTCGAGTAACACTCGAGTGTATGCTGAGTTTTCTCGAAGATATGGACTAGATGACTCGAAGCAGTTATAAGGTTGGCTCGGGTAATTTAAATATTACAGTTTTTCTTGAAAAACTCTCTGCAGTTTTAAAATTTAAATCAAAAATTTAAATGAATTAGTAGTTATGATAATATTTAAACAAAGTTTAAATCTGCTATAAGAGTTATAGTTTTATAAGAATTTGAAATCTTATAAGTTTTTAAAATATAAAAGTGGTTTCAGTTTTAAAAAAAAAATATAAGAAACCTTACGGTTTTTTTTTCTTTTTTGAAAATGGAATTTCATTTTGAATCTAAAACAAAATTTTAAATAGCAATTTGAATTTCAAATTTAAGTCCAGTATTCTTAAGGACCTTTAAATCTTCGGTTTTTAAAATAAAAATGAATTTGTATTTTTAATAAGAAGTTTTAGAATCATGGTTTAAATCAAAAGTTTAAGTCAAGTTTTAATTCAAATGATTTAAATAAAGAATGGTTTCAAATGTTTTGAATTTAAAACCTGGATATTTGAATAAGTTTTAAAATTTGAATGTTTTTCAAACAAGTTAAATTTAAATTATTTATTTGAAGTAAATTTGTTTTCAAACAAATATTTTAATTTGATTTTTCCTTTTTGAATAAAGTCATTTATAAAAGGATTATAATAGAAAGATAAATGATTTGTTAACTGAAATTTGAAATTTAAATAATAATGTTACTTAAAACTTAATTTTTAATTAAATTAAGTAAATTATGACTCATCTTATATAAGTGTTAATTATAAGTAATAAACGTTATTTATATTTATTCTAAAAAGGAATGTAAATGAATTTAAATTGGATAATGCTTAAATAAATATCATTTTGAATTTTAGATTCAAAATGAAATTTGAATTTTAATTTAAAAATGCAATGTTCTAAGTCTACTTTAATATTTATGTAATTATAAATAAGTAATGGATTATCTTAGAAGTTATTAAGATATTAAAATAACTAAATAAACAGGATAATTAAGGAATGACTTATTTATATAATTTATATTAATAATTTGGATTAATTTAAATTAGAGCTAATTAAGAAGTAATTAAAGAAAAGTAATTAAAGAATTAATGATAGTTAATGATGGATCATTAACTAAGGTTTATTTAGTAATTAATTAATAAGATTAATTTTAATAATTAATTAGATTGATAAATTAATGATAATAAATTAAGAAATATTTTTAAGTTTAATAAGACATTAATTATTTAATGTAATTAATGGGGTTTATTGAATTGGTTTAAATTAATTAATTAGGTTTAATTATTTTTAAACATTGGATTTAATAGTGATTACTTGAAGTAATTTATGGAATTACTCAGTAAAGTAATTAAAGGTAATTACTGGATGTGATTAGAGGATAATAATGGGATTGTGAAATAATTTAGATTAAAAAATTTTGTATAATTAATCAAGAAATTAATTAAAAAAATTAACTAAGGAGCAATTAATTTGATAAGTAATTAAGGGTAGTTAATTATAGATTGAGATTAATCAAAGGTGATTAATAATTATGGATTAAGTGAGATTAATTACTAAAAGTAATTAATTTAATGGAGTAATTAATTAAATATAATTAAGATTCATTAATTAATATAATTAATGATGTAATTAAGATTAATTAACTAATAATAAATGATTAAGTATAATTAATTAATTGTAATTAATTAAGGTTAAATGTAATTAATTATAGTTAATTCATTTATGAAGTAATTAAAGGTTAATTATTGTATTTGGTTTAGAGTAATTAATTTTGTGAAATTAATTAAAGTATAATTAATCAGGATTGATTTATTAAGATGATAAATTAGAGGTTAGTTAATTAATTAATTTGTGATTAATTAATGATGATGTAAGCAAGATTTATATTGTGTAAGTATTTAATTTAATTTAATTTATTTTAAATTAACTAAAGATGATGTAATTAATTTTATTTATTTTAAATTAATTATAGATAGTATGATTATAGGTCATTACTTATGAATGGATGATATAGATGTCTTGAATGGTTTGGAAATCTCAACTATGAGATTAGTATTATTGATTGATTTGGATGCATTGGTTGCATTGTGATGATGATATGGATTATCTTTTGATATTAATAATGTGGATTATCTGTGGTTATGATAATGATAATTATCTGTTGTGAATCTTTGAATTATCTATCTGTGTGTATATAGATAATGTAATTAAATTGTTTTAAAACTCAAAAACAACTTGGACCTAAAAGACACGCTTTGGATTTCGATGAGACCGGGATCGGGTTTCCATATTTGGATATCCGAAAACCACATCGATCCAAATTAACGATAGGTCGTGAATATTATGTGAAGAGTGAAGACTCGAGGTGTAAGGACTATTAGTCAGTATAACTCTGGGAGTGATTCCGTGATGAGTTTGACGGAAATAGTACTTATAAGCTCGAGATAGAGATTAAGAGTGCAAGGGTTATCGTCGTTAACTCTGAGGGTGATTCCAAAACGAGTGTAACGAGATAATGCCTTCGATTTCGTTCAAACCCGGAACGAACTTGTATGGATTGAATGCTTCACAACATCGTCAGGTGGACTATGGGCATTCTAAGAGATGTGTCCTATAAAGGTAATCGTAGCCTCAAGCCTCATCAACGGGGAATGGCTAAAACAGAGGAGGTGCAGCAAGGCTTCGTGGGTAGCTCCCACTGGAGAGCAAGATTTTCCCCTGTCTAGAAGTCCCTTTTTATTCGGCTGTGTGGGCAGTTGGAATCGCGCGCCAATTGCGGGGTTCTCTTGTTCGGAACTGTTCAGCAAGGAATGGGTCGGGCTTTGTGTTGCAGGGAGCGGGCGTACTCCTCGGTACGTTGATCTAGGCCACGTACTGTGACGGGCGGTACCCCAGTAGCCCAGCCATTAATGGAATCCAAAATCCAATAAGTGCCAACGATTTTGATTGTATTACCCACTTTTGTGGCTAGTAGCTGGAATTTAATAGATGTAACAATTTCGGCTATTTCATATTTACTTGAAAACCCTAGACACTATTATAATATCACTGGATTTCCTATCAAATGTTTTGGTTAGCGTAAGGTAAAAACTTTTCCATGTTTATGTGTGGGAAGTCTTACGTGATACCTTTCTTTTCAAAAGGTTTTTGAAAGTTAAGCAACTTTAACCTGTTACTTACACCAGACCCATGTCTGACGCGGAGTTTATTTTTGTTTTTCATAAACTCTTGGGTACTCAAATTTTTACGAGTAGCCATGGGATTCAGGTTAGCTTTGACGAACTAGGGAGGAGCAATGGAGCAGGAGGCTTCTGCGTTAAGTATATAGTATTCCGCTGTGTGTTATGTGTTGTCCCTGAATTGTATTGTGTTGTAAATACTAGGCATGTGTTTATAACTGTCTAGTATGTGTTGTATTATCTGTGTACTCTGATAGTGATTGTAAACTATGTAATATTTTATGTTATTACTATAATTTATTCATTCCGCTATTTAGATTCTGATGTGTTGTTTCTTCTTTCTTCTCTTTCTTTCCCTTTTTCTATCCCTTTCTTTCTTATTAGCGATGCGACTTCCTGGAGTTTGGAAGTTGGGTCGTTACAGTGGCGACGTTCTTAAGATATATTACATGGACCCGACTCCCGTGAATTGGCTTAAGGTGGCTAAAACAGGAGCGATCTCAGACCAAAAGGGGTAGCTCCTCTGGTCGGACACACTTCTTTGACACTATACTCTTACTTGTGGTTGATTTGGTGGTCATCCTCCAATTTTGATTGGGAGTGTATTTCGAGGTGGGCATGGTGGCTGCTACGTTACCGCCAGCCCATGTGCATGGTATATCTATCCTAGCATTGCCTTGTGTGCCGTGTCACCTACCATACTGAGCATTACTACGAGTTTCTATTTGTGTCGTACCTATGCAGTATTTATGGTAGCCTCCCGATTTGGAGATAGGATGGTACTGTATAGACTATTGACATTATTTTGTGTTAAGGGGAATATTGGGTCACTCCTTAACGCTATTTTAAAGTAAATTTATTTTACTATTAGACATTATTATAATAGCGCGATATTACTACATATTAAATAGTTTAACAGATGCTTAAAGGATGGGCGATCCCAAGCATCTTTTAAGTTACAGATGCATTTTGTTACTGTTCACTTGAGTTGATTTATAGTTCATAAGTATTTATGTCTTGACTCGAGTGTTTTGTGTTTTGCTTTATGCTTGAGTCAGACTAAGTGATTCAGCTTTCAAGACTCACCTTCGGAGTTGGAGCTTTGCTTGAACATCCAGCCATCTATTTTGCTTTCAGTATCCAGTGATTTCAGTGACGTATTCTGATTTGTACCTGATGTATCTTGTTACTCTTCTGTTGCATCTTGTTTAACTCTGATTTATCTTATATATATGTAGTAGTTTCATGAATACTATCTCTTTTACTTCCGCTGCATTATTATTTGATCTGTGTCTGTGATCTGTGATTATTTATTTACTGTATATTCTAAGATTTGCAAAAAAAATTGTACAACGCTATATTTTGAGCAATTCAAGTCCGACATGCGCGGATGTGAATGGTTGAAAATATTGGGTCGTTACAATACTCGCTTGATAATTGTTATTGTACGAGAATTCCACTAAATGTAGATGGTCCTACCCAGATCCACCAAAATCCAAAACAGAAGCCCTCAGCATATCTTCAAGAATTCGGTTCAGCTTTTCTGTCAGTTCGTTGGTCTGGGGATGATAGGCTGTATCAAACTCAAACTTGTACCCAAAGCTGTCTGGAAAGCCTCCCGAAATTTGCTGGTCAAGATAGGATCACGGTCACTAACTATGCTGATTGGAACACTATGCAGTCTAACAATCTCCTTTAAGAAAATCTATGCCAAAGATGCTGCAGATGGGGTTGCCTTAACCTGAATAAAATGGGCGCTTTTGGTAAGTCGGTTAACAACTACCCATGTTCCTTTGTTTCCCTTTTTGGTCCTTCGCAAACTGTCGATGAAATCCATTGAAATCATTTCCCACTTCCACCTCGGAACTTCCAAAGGCTGCAACAAACCTGCGGTCTTCTGTTGATCACCTTTTACTTATTGACAGATCGTACATCCATTGACGAAAGCAGTAACATCCTTCTTCATACCCTTCCACCAGAAGACTCTCTTTATATCCTGATACATCTTTGAAATCCCAGGGTGTATACACAGCCCGGAGCAATGACTCTCTAACAGAACTTCTTGCTTCAAATCCTTGAAATTCGAAATACAAATCCTTCTGTTGATCCTTAATGTTCTTTGGTCATCAACCTCAAAATTAGAACACTGACCATTCTTGACTCTCCTGATGATTCCTCTCAACCTCCTATCTGATCCTTGCTTACTCGAAATTCATTCCAGAAGAGACGGAACAACTTCCAATAAAGACAGAACTGCATTCCTACTCAGATAATCCGCCACAACATTCGCTTTCCCTAGAGTATAGAGGATATCCAAATCATAAGATGCTAAAAATTCTACCCACCTCTGCTGCCTCAAATTCATATCCTTCTGGAAGAAAAGATACTTCAAACGTTTGTGATACGTGAAAACCTCGAATTTCTCTCCCAACAGATAGTGCCTCCAGATCTTCAAAGCAAAGACGATGGCCAACAACTCCAGATCGTGCATAGTATAATTCCTTTCATGTGGCTTCAATTGCCTTATCGCATACGCAATTACCTTCCTATTCTGCATCAGCACTACACCTATCCCAATTCCACAAGCATCCGTGTAGACGTCAAACTTACTCTTACCATCTGGAATAGCTAGAATAGGTGCAATGGTCAGCCTTGCCTTCAAATCTAGGAATGCTTCTTCAAACTTGGGGGTCCACTTAAACTTTGCTCCTTTCTAAGTCAACTTTGCTAAGTGTGAAGAAATCTTAGAGTAGTCCCTGATAAACTTCCTATAGTACCCTGCCAATCCCATAAAACAACGGACTTCTATCGGAGTCTGCGGTTGCTTCCACTCCTGAATAGTAGCTACCTTGGTTGGATCTACATAAATACCCTCACAAGAAACAATATGCCCCAAAATTCTGACTTTCGATTTCCAAAAATGGCATTTGGAAAACTTAGCCTTCAAAACATGCCTTCTCAAAGTCTCCAACACTATCCCCAAATGCCGCTTGTGCTCCTCGTTAGACCTGGAGTAGACGAGAATATCATCGATGAACACGAGAACAAACTTATTCAATACATCCCGAAAAACTCGGTCCGTTAAATCCACAAAATAGGCAGGAGCATTGGTCAGACCAAAAGGCATAACCAACCACTCAAAAAAACAATTGGGTCCTCCGAACGAAGTCAAGGGTATACTGTCCCCAGTTACCCTTAACTGGTGGAAACCCGAAGCTAGATCTAACTGGGAGAAAACATAAGCTCCATGGAGTTGATCAAAAAGATCGTCTATATGGGGCAATGGATAATTATTCCTAATAGTAATCTTGTTCAACTCTTGATAATCCACAAAGAATCTCAAAGGCCCGTCCGACTTGGTCACAAAGATAACGGTAGAACCCCAACTGGAAAAACTAGGTCGGATCAAAACTTTCTCTAAGAAATCTTGGGTCTTCTTCACCAGCTCTTCTCTCTCCATCGACGCCATCCTTCTACTAGGTTGAACAACAGGTACTGCTTCCAGAGCTAAATCAATTCGAAACTCTATCTCATAATGAGGGGGCAAACCTTCAGCTTCCTCGAAAACATCCGAAAAATATCTGACCACCTCGATAGATTTAATGCCTTCTGGAGAAGCCTCGATTCCATGCAAAAGATTACTCAAGTGAACTCTAGAAGTATCGCAAGTCACTTTTGCGATTCTTCCCAACTCAGTTTCCAAAGTCACAATCCTCTCTTCACACATCAAAATAGCCTTATACTTATCCAACCAATCCATACCCAGACTAAGATCAAATCCTTTGAAATCCAATACAAATGGGTCACATGAAAAACTATGAGACAGATAAGAAAGCCTTAGGTCTCTACAGATCTTATCTAACTTGGTTACTCCGCCTATAGGATTGGATACAAAAATAGGACGGTCTACCAAACTAAGGGAAAGACGAAACTTCTCTACCGCATCCAAAGAAATAAAAATAAGCGATGGACCAAAATCAAATAGAACTCCAATAGAAATACCATCCAAAAGCAAAGTACCTTCCAAACCTCCTTTGCCTTTAGAAGAATAAGATGGACCACCTTCAAGAGCAAACACCTTGTTCTGCTGGGCCTTCGGAAGAAGCGGACTAGCCTTTATCATATGACCCAGTTGATGACAGTTGAAACACAAGGACTTCTGAACCAAAGCTGAACCAGGTCCACTCTAGCGCTTCTGCTGTTGCTTCTGAGATCTATCCCTAGGACACTACTTAGCCAAGTGACCCTCTTGCTGACACACATAGCACTTACAAGGTCCATTGTTTCCTCCCTGCTTCCCTCTGCCTTGCTTCTTCCAATTTGAATTGAATTTCCTTTTATTGGGATCGGAAGAAGTTCCACTTGGTGGTGCTGCAGATGCCAACGGTTTTTTGTTCATGAGCTCCTCATACCTCAAAGCCATGTCGATCAACTCCATAAATGGTCCATTCAGATGAGCTGTCATCTTCTTGTGGAACTTAGGCATGATTCCTTGCACAAACTTCTCATTTTTCTTGAGGGATGTATCAATCAAACCAAGTCCGTAGCGAGATAATTCACTAAACTTTGAGTATTAGACGTAAGCCGTAAATACATATTGATCTTTCCACTAATTTCCTATCACGTTGAAAATCCAATCCCAATACAAGGATTACGGTTTTGACTGTACTCCCAAAATAGTTGTAATAGCTTGCAAACATTTCAGCTATCCCTTTTGGTATTATGTATACTATTCGGTATATTCCGTTGACCCAGTCCGGATATATTCCGTTAGACTTAGTCCGGATATTGATAACCTATGTGAATAAGTTTATTTGAAAATTCTTTTCAAAAGAATGTCATTAAAAATAATATCAAGTGAACTTTGGTATAAAAGTGTTTTGGTTATGATAAGGTAAAAACCTCTCTGTGTTTATGTATGGGCATGGTCTTATGAGATACCCTTCTTTTTAGAGGTTTTGATAATATCATCATGATCTATGCATTATGAATTTCAAGTATCTCACACTGGTTTATCAAGCCTGATCTGGTATTTTTAATACTCGGGTCAGATCCGAGTAGTTTCAAGTTGAGTTGAAGACGTGTTGAGTTTCCAAAAGTGAGCTGGAGATCTTCATCATCGTATGGATGCATTCTATTATCCGCTACATCTATTGCACTTATTTTGGTTTTTGTCAGCATTTGTAAGGGGAGGTGGTATAACTGCCCAAGTTAAATCTAGGTTAGACTCTGATACTTTATTTAAAAAATTTCGATGTAAAGATTATTATTGAAATAATATATGTTATTCCATTCATGTGAGATTCTATTCTGTCTTTATTTTCTTTCTACCCTTAATGATCCACTTATTCGTGCAATTTGAGTTGGACATGTGTGATTTATTGTCGATTCAAATGGTATGAAAAAATGGGCCATTACAGTATGTATCAAAATGTCCAAGTCTTTATTTTGTTTGAAACCTGGAGCCACAAGTCGAGCTTTATACTTGTCTATTGAACCATTAGTGTGATGTCCCGAAAATTTAGGCAATATTTATTTAATAATTTCCATTAATAATTATTTTAAAATGTGAAATATTGATTTAATAATCTAATTCAAACAGAAATTATATTTTGAAAACTAATAACTACTTAGTTTGTCAAATGTTATCTTTTCAAAATTTATAATAATGATAATGATAATTTAACTTGGGAATCTTATTCTTTTCAAAGTTAAAAATATTTAAATGATAAAATTTATCTTTCTAAGCTAATTTAAAGGATATTTTATTTACAATGTATATATGTGTATACATTGTAAATAGGGAGTTTTATTTTAATTTAATTTAAATTTAATAAAGATATTTTCAAATTTAGAATATATGTATGTGTATAACTTGTGAATTGTAAATTTTGATTTAAAATTAGTATAGAAACTTTTGATAAGTTTGTCTAGAAACCATCTGATATTTTCAAAAGAAATTTAAGTAAATATTTATTTTGTTTAAAAAAATTATATAATAGTTTAAATTGTATATCATAATAAAAATTTAATTTGTTTTCTTTTAAAAATTTGTTTTTTTTAAATAGACTTAGTTCGTTTACATTAGAGTATAATATTTTGGTTTGAAATTTTGAAATAAGATTTAATTCAATATTATTTTCTTTTTAAAATTTTCTCTCTTGAAAATTTAGCTTTGAAAATATTATTTAAAAAAAAATTACAAATAAACATTAAAATATGTAATTGTGTAATGGTAATTTATATGTAATCATTTAAAGGCTAAAGTAATCGAACATTTAAAACATAATAACATAAGTTAGAAATGGGTTTAAAAACATTTATAAAATTAAGAAACTTATTTTAATATTAAAATGAACATGTGTAAGACATTCAATTCTTAAGAAAGACATTTGTAAGTTACTCTACATCATAATGTAACAAGTGGCATTTGTTTTATTTATTTTTGAAACTTTTTATTCAAAGTATATTAAGTAGAAACTTGGAAATTTATTTAGTTCAACACATTATCTTCAAAAAAAATCTGAAATCAGATTATAAGAGAAATTAAAAACCCAAATCTGTTTAAAATCTACAAAACAATCTGCTCAAATTTTAAACTCTGTAATCTAAATGAAGATCAACTCAAGATCATCCGCATGCATTTAAGTCTAGGATCATCTTCATCAAAGTTTCATGAGCATGCAGTTTTAAAATCAACTACGACAACAAGTAATTCAATAATCAAAATTGAAAATAAACTCACTAGATTCAACAGCAAGCAAATTTACCAGATTCAACTAGCAAATCTGTTCCAGGAAAATGAAATGCAACAGTTTGTCCTCTGCTTCTTCAATTATTGGTGAGTAAACTTATGTTTTTAAAAATAGTTATTTCTTTTAAAATCAAAGCTAAAGAAAATTCCAATACTCAAGTTTCTAATTCAACACTGTTTTTCAAAAATCAAAACTGCTATAAATAAACCTGCACTGTTTTCATTTTTTTTAAGTGAATAACACCACAATTTAAAAAGCCTAAATTTATCGGTTGCATGTGGATAAATAGGAATAAGTATGCTTTGTATGATTGTATTGTGATGGATATTCTATGTGTATAACAAAGTAAATATATATATGTGTGTTTACAGGTATCTGTATATCTATTCATGTTTTTTAAAACTAAGATTTTGAATAGAAATCCATTATATCTTGATTTGATCTCAGTTAGGATTTGATATGTGAACAAGAAGTGTTTGTTTATTATGGATTTAGGTTTATAAATTATAATTAAATTAAGAACCTGGTTGTCTCTGTAACTATAAGAACAGTCATTAGTGAAAATAAGAAAATATCAAACTTCTTAAAATATTAAAATAGGTTTATAATTTGAATGCTTATATAAAATCATGAATTTTAAATCTAAAATCACATTTTTTTTAGTTAAGTTTGGAGGGAGCATTACTGGGTTGAAAAGATATTGAGTTTTGGGGTTTATCTGATGGTCTATGGTTTTGGAATGGTGTAGTTCTTCCTGGAAGTGGAGGAATGATTGGTGAGCAGGGGAAAAATGGCAGGTGGATGGTCAAAGATTGGTGGCGACGGTGGTTGCATATTTTAGTTTCTAAACCTAGTTTTTGGGTGGTTGGTATTTTTGTTGCCCCTCGATTTCTCTGGTGCATCGAGTGTTGTAAGGCTTTGGGGATTGGAAGAGGGGATGTAGGTGAAGGGTTGGCCAGAGTCGTAGGTGTTCTGATGGTCGGAGATGAGATTGCGAGGTGTTGACAGGTTTAGCTTTTAATGCAGTGCCGAATTTCAAAGTTGGTTTGGCTATCTCGATTTTGATTTCGAGATACTGTGTGAAATCTGGTGGTCGTGCTCAGGTGTGGAGATGGTCGGCGACGTGATGAAGGTGGTAGTGATGGCTGGATGTTGACAGAGCCACGGTGCATGTGCACCGTGCATATTTCAGTTCTGATGAACTTTTGGGTTTGTGCAAAGGATTTTACTCGAGTTTTACTTGGGTAGATCGAGTATTTTACTCAAAGGAATTAGGGTTTTGTCTCGAAGCAGGAATAGGTGGTTTCGGGTCAATGTTGGTTTCAGGTTTATAACCTGACAGTGTTGGGTTTTTTGAAATTTAAATGAAATTTAAATTTAAAGCAGAATTTGAAACAGGGATTTTAAATTCAAAGTTTAAGTTTGTTCAAATGAACTTTTGAATCCTAAGTTTTTAAAATGAAAATTTTAAATTTAAATCAAGTTTTTTAAAATCAATTTTGAATATGGTTTCAAGTTTACTATGGATTCAAACGTTGAATTTAAATCAGTTTTGTAAATTTAAATGTTGAACAAGTTTAAATGTTTTAAAGTAGATTTTAAAAGTGAATTTGTTTTCAAATAAATGTTTAAACTTGACAAAATTCTTTTCCTTTAATATTTGAATGAAAGTTATGAAGTGTTTAACTTTAATTTGGAAGTTAAATAATCAGTTTATTTTAAAGTTTGATTTATTTTAATAAAATTAAGTAATTTTGGTTTAACTTTTTCTTATATAAGCATTTTATATAAGTAATGAATGTTCTTTACTTTTATTTTAAGGTTTATAAATTTATTTAAATTGGGATAAATGTTTAAATGGTTAAACATTTTGAATCTTAAATTCAAAATGGAATTTGAGTTTGAATTTAAATTTAGAAGCATAATGTTTTTAAATACACTTGAATGTTAATGAAGTCATTAATAAAGTAAATGAATTATCTTAGAAATAATTAATATAACAAAAGAATTTAATTTATAAGAGAATTAAGGAATGACTAATTTATTGGCTTTTAAATTAATGATTTAGATTAATTTATAATTAAAGATGATTAATAATGATTAATCTAAGATAAATTTCCTAAGAAAGTAATTAAAGAAAATGTATTTAGTTAATCAAGATAATTTTTTTTAAGGATTATTAAGTAATTATTAATGTGATTAATTTTCATAATTAATTAGATTAATTAATTGAAGATAATCAACTGTAAATTGTTAAGAATAATTACTTGATAAAAGTAATCAAGGGATTAACTACTTATTGTAATTAATTATGATAATGTAATTAGTTTAAGTTAATTAATTTAATTTAATTAATTTAAGAAAATCATTTGGTGATTTAATAAGAGTAATTACTTAATGTTCTTAATGGAGCATAATTACTTAAAGAGGTAATAATGATAATTACTGAAATGTAGTTAGTGAAAGATGATTTATAATGAAGTAATTTGGGTAATTACTTTTGTAAAAATTCAAGGGATTAATTAATGAAGATAATTAGTTATGGAATAATTAATTTTTTAATGACAAATTAATGGTAGTTAATTACTGGATTGATATTAATCAAGGGTGATTAATAATTGTATTTTAAATTTTAGATTAAGTACTAAATGTAATTAATTGAAATAAAGAAATTAATTTAAATATAAATTAGAGATCATTAATTAATATAATTAATGATGTAATTAAGAATTTTTTAATTAGGACTAATTAATAATAAAGTGATCAATTAATGTAATTAATTAAGGATAAAAGTAATTAATTATAGTTAATTAATAAATGAAGTAATTAAATGTTAATTACTAAATGATTAAGGTTAATTAATTTGTAATATTAATTAAAGATTAATTGCTTATTGTAATTATAGAATGATTAATCAAAGGTGTTTAATCAAGATGAATACTTAAAGAAGGATTAATTAACTAGGTTAATTAATTAATGGATATCTGAGCAGGATTTATAGATGTAGTAATTAATTTAATTTACTTTAAATTAATTAGAGATAGAAGTAATTAATTTAACTCATTTTAAATTAATTATAGATAGTGGTTAATAAATCATTGCTTATGGATGATATTGATATTTCATTGAATGGTTGCGATCTCAGTAATGAGATAAGTAATATCTATATAATATAGATGTTTAGTTAAAGTATGATAATATGGATTATCTGTTTGAGATGATTATCTGTTTGTGATGATAATACAGATTATCTGTTTATGATGAAAATGTGATTATCTATTGTGGCATGTGGATTATCTATCTGTGTGTGTATAGATAATGATGAATTGAACTAATTGTTCAAACTAAAATCACTTGGACATTAAGATGGTGTTTGGATTTCGATGAGACCAAGATCGGGTTTCCAAATTTGGAATTCCGAAAACCACATCGATCCGAATTAAATGTTAGGTCGTGAATCTCAAGTGAAGAATGAAGACTCAAGGTGTAAGGACTATTCGTGTTAATACTCTAAGGGTGATTCCAATACGAGTTTACCGGAATAGTACTTTCTGGTTTGAGATGAAGATTCAGAGTGCAAGGGCTATTGTCGTTAACTCTGAGGGTGATTCCAAAACGAGTGTAGCGAAATAGTTCCTTCGGTTTCGTTCGTACCCGGAACAAACTTGTATGGATTGAATGCTTTCAGAACATCGTCAGGTGGACGATGAGCATTCTAAGGTAGATGTGTCCTATAAAGGTAATCGTAGCCTCAAGCCTCATCAACCGGGAAAGGCTAAAACAGGGGAGGTGCGGCAAGGCTAAGTGGGTCATGCCCAAGTAGGACGAGATTTACCCCTGTCTAGAGGTCCCTTTTTATTTCGGCCGTGTGGGCAGTTGGCGACGGCCATCTGCGGGGTAGTCTTGTTCGGGACTGTCCAGTAAGGGATGGCTTCGAATTTGTGTTGTAGGGGACTGGGAGTGATCCTCGGTACGGTGATCTAGGCCACGTACTGTGACGGGCGGTACCCCAATAGCCCTGCCATTGTATGGAATCCAAACTCCAATAAGTGCCTGTATGGTTTTGATTGTGCCCAACTATGTTGGAACGTGAGATGTAAGCATTCCATCTATTTCTGTATTTTATTTTGAAAACCCTAGACACTATTATAATATCACTGGATTTCCTATCAAATGTTTTGGTTAGCGTAAGGTAAAAACTTTTCCATGTTTATGTGTGGGAAGTCTTACATGATACCTTTTCTTTCCAAAGGATTTTTCTAAAGTTAAGCAACTTTAAACCCGTTTACTCACACCAAACCCATATCTGACCCGAGTGTTTATTTTCTGTTTTAATAAACTCTTGGGTACTCATATTATGCATGAGTAGTCAAGGGATTCAGGATTGCTTTGACAAGTTCTGAGGGGAAATGGAGCAGGAGGCTTCAGCGTGTAGATATATATAGTGGTTCCACTGTGTTTGAGTTGTATCTGTTTTCTGTGATGTACTTGAATTGTAATTGCTAGACAGGTGTTTATAACTATCTTGTTTGTGTTGTATTAGCTGTATAACTCTGATGTATATGATACTATGTAATATTTTTCTCTTTTCTATTCCTTTCTCTCTTCTTAAAGATGAGTCTTTCAATGGAATGAAAGGCGGGTCGTTACATTTTGGTATCAGAGCGCTAGGTTGGGCGAATACCTAGGCTCTGGAGTAGTGTCTGTCTTGAGATAGCGTATTTGTAATTTTGAATATATATATATATATATATATATATATTTATTTATTTCTACCTATTAGATTGGGTTACCTGTTCGGGTTTTCCAATATAAGTTCTAAAGGTAGATAGGGTAGTGGTGTGTGTAACACAACTACAAATGGTTGGAAGTGAATCTGCTAGGGCAGTATTGGGCATCTTGAGTAGTTTTGCAGTTTGGTGTGAAGGATTTCACCGATCTCTGAAGGAAATCTTTTCAAGGTTCGGAGTTCATCTTTGGAATAAGCTTGGTTGCACTTGTGCGAGTGGATTTTCTTGAGTTTGGATCAGTCGGAAGTGCTGTAGGAAGAGATGGTATCTTGGCAACTTTAGGAAGGAGTTCTGCCTGTATTGGAGTTTGAGGCTCAGTTTGACAAGATATTTGTGCTTGGTTTGAAGTCGAGTTTCCTGAGGGATATTTGTCTATCTTGAAGGCTATATTGTGAAAGTGGCTGGTGTAGCTTTGTGATTCGATGAGCTTTTGGATAAGAAAGTCTTCGGCAGCAGTAGCAGCTTGGAGGTGTTGGGTGTGCTATCAGGATAGTCTCTTGGCTTAGTTGTATCCTTGAGTGGAGTCCAAAAGAAGCAGAGTGGCCTGTTTCTTCAATGGTTCAGAAGTCTCTATGATTTTTCTGTCAGTAGGCCAGGCAGAAGTGAAGCTTGTCCATTTCTTCTGGAAGCTCAACTGGGTGTGATGTTTGTGGTTGAAGGTGGACCGCTAGATTTTTTTGGTTAGAAGGCTTAAGCTGTTCTGATGTGTGAAGAGAGAACAGTTTCTTTTGAAATCTGAGCTAAGTAGAATCGCAAAAGTGACTTGTGATGGTTCGGAAGTTCTCTGAGTAATCTTTATTTGGATTGAAGCATCTCTAGAGGATGTTAGAGTTATCAAAGTGGTTTGAGATTTTTCTGGATATCTTCGAAGAAGTCAAGATTTGCATCTGCTTCAAGAGATTGAGTTCTGTATCGACTTGGTTCTTGGAGCTTTACCAGTGGTTTAGCTTAGTAGGAGGGCTCTTTGAGAGAGAAGTCTGTTTAAGCTACCAGGATTGATCGGATCTATTTTTATTCTGGATGAATTTTTTCTATGGTGTTTGTGACCGTGTCGGATAGGTCACTGAGATTTTATGGAATTTGATGAACAATGTTTCCGGAAATGGGTTGATCAAGTTTATGCTTGTGTTCATCAACAGCATTCTCAAATCAGAGTTGTGTAGTGGAAGCATAGTGGCAGCTATTCCAGAATAGAAGCAACACCGGATTCATTGGGAATTTGTGTTTTGTCTTGGACCAGAGGATTTCTACAGGAAATTCATTTTTAATCTGGAGGCTTGGTTGTTTTTTGCATCTGTTCTGTTTTCCGAATAGGAGTAGTATGTTTGAAGTCTTCTGATATTTGTGTAGTAGAATTTGTGTGGTGGATTTTGATGGATTTTTGGGAGAACAATCTTGTTGAGTAGGATCTGGAGATCGTTTATTTCTTTGTTCAGATTTGTTCCGTGAGGCATCTACAAAGATTGGATTGACCAAGAAGGTTGAAGGCAGCCCAGGATCGACAGGAGAGATTTGTGGGTAAGAGACAAAGGAATTCGGAATTTGAAGTCGAAGATTTGGATTTCAAAATTTGGAAATTTGATTTTGGATAAATTTTTCTTCGATCGTAAGAGCTATAAGATTAGGTAAGACTGGAAGCTAGCTCAGAAGAGTATTTTATCTTTCTGTATTCTCTTAAGGGTTAAGTGTTTGGTCTACAGGATTGAATTGCTAGTTCGGATGGCTGGAATTCGTTATGTATTTCACGTATCTCTGAGGGAATATGTGTATGGTTTATCACTAGTTTTAGAACCAGTAGTTCTGGGAGATTTGGAAGTTGATCAGGACTTGTCTATGGTCCAGTATCCTGTTTAGATTTGTAGATCTAGATACATAGGAGCTCTCGATCTAAGTGGTGTAGCTAGTTTAGATTCTATAGGGCGAGTATTCCTATGTTTGTACCTGGGAAACTCAAGGGAATCCTATCCAGAATTTTGTCTGGATAGTTAGAATTGTTTGTTTGAACTGGTTGCTATGGTTGCTAGTATTTGGTTGATAGCATATGCTTGCTATTTTAAAATTAAAATCTGTATGCGATTATTAAATTATCTTTGCTTTTAAATTTCGGGGACGAAATTCTTTTAAGCGGGGAGAAATGTGATGTCTTGGAAATTTAGGCAATAATTATTTAATGATTTCAATTAATAATTGTTTTAAAATGTGAAATATTGATTTAATAATCTAATTCAAACAGAAATTATCTTTTGAAAACTAATAATTATTTAGTTTGTCAAATGTTATCTTTTCAAAATTTATAATAATGATAATGATAATTTAATTTGGGAATCTTATTCTTTTCAAAGTTAAAAATATTTAAATGATAAAATTTATCTTTTTAAGCTAATTTAAAGGATATTTTATTTATAATGTATATATGTGTATACATTATAAATAGGGAGTTTGATTTTAATTTAATTTAAATTTAATAAAGATATTTTCAAATTTATAATATATGTATGTGTACAACTTGTGAATTGTAAAAATTGATTTGAAATTAGTATAGAAACTTTTCATAATTTTTTTTAAAAATCTATCTGATATTTTCAAAAGAAATTTAAGTAAATATTTATTTTGTTTAAAAAAAATATAATTGTTTAAATTGTATATTATAATAAAGATTTAGTTTGTTTTCTTTCCATTTTTTTCTTCTGAAATAGACTTAGTTCATTTACATTAGAGAATAATATTTTGATTTGAAATTTTGAAATAATATTTAATTCAATATTATTTTCTTTTTAAAATTATCTCTCTTGAAAATTTAGCTTCGAAAATATTATTTAATTTTTTTTACAAATAAACATTAAAATATGCAATTGTGTAAAGGTAATTTATATGTAATCATTTAAAGGCTAAATGTAATTAAACATTTAAAAACATGATAACATAAATTAGGAATGGGTTTAAAAACATTTATAAGATTAAGAAACTTATTTTAGTATTAAAATGAACATGTGTAAGACATTCAACTCTTAAGAAAGACAGTTGTAAATTACTCTACATCATAATGTAACAAGTGGCATTTGTTTTATTTATTTTTGAAACTTTTTATTCAAAGTAGATTAAGTAGAAACTTGGAAATTTATTTAGTTCAACACATTATCTTCAAAAAGAAAATCTGAAATCAGATTAAAAGAGAAATTCAAAACCTAAATCTGTTAAAATCTGCAAAACAATCTGCTCAAATTTTCAACTCTGTAATCTAAATGAAGATCAGCTCAAGATCATCCGCATGCATTTAAGTCTAGGATTATCTTTATCAAAGTTTCATCAGCATGCAGTTTTAAAATCAACTACAACAGCAAGTAATTCAACAATCAAAATTGAAAATAAACTCACCAGATTCAACAACAAGCAAATTTACTAGATTCAACTAGCAAATCTGTTCCAGGAAAATGAAATGCAACAGTTTGTCCTCTGCTTCTTCAATCATTGGTGAGTAAAATTCTGTTTTTAAAAACGGTTATTTCTTTTAAAATCAAAGCTAAAGAAAATTCCAGTACTCAAGTTTATAATTCAAACTGTTTTTCAAAAATCAAAACTGCTATAAATAAGCCTGCTCTATTTTCATTTTTTTAAGTGAATAGCTTCACAATTTAAAAAGCTTAAATTTATCTGTTGTACATGGATAAATAGGAATAAGTATGCTTTGTATGATTGTATTGTGAGGGATATTCTGTGTGTATAGCAAAGTATATATATGTGTGTGTGTGTGTGTGTGTGTGTGTGTGTGTGTGTGTGTGTGTGTGTGTTTACAGGTATCTGTATATCTGTTCATGTTTTCTAAAACTAAGATTTTGAATAGAAATCCATTACCTCTTGATTTGATCTCAGTTAGGATTTGATATGTGAACAAGAAGTGTTTGTTTAGTATAAATTTAGGTTTATAAATTATAATTAAGTTAAGTTAAGAACCTGGTTGTCTCTGTAACTATATGAACAGTCATTAGTGAAAATAAGAAAATATCAAACTTCTTAAAATATTAACACAGGTTTATAACTTGAATGCTTATATAAAATCATGGATTTTAAAACTAAAATCACATTTTTTAGTTAAGTTTGGAGGAAGCATTACTGGGTTGAACAAATATTGAGTTTTGGGGTTTATCTGACGGTCTAGTGGTTTTGGAATGGTGTAGTTCTTCCAGAGGTGTCGGAATGATAGGTGAGTGGGGGAAAATGGCAGGTGGATAGTTAGAGATTGGTGGCGACGGTGGTTGCTTATTTCAGTTTCTAAACCTAGTTTTTGGGTGGTTGGTATTTTTGTTGCTCCTCGATTTCTCTGGTGCATCGAGTGTTGTAAGGCTTTGGGGATTGGGAGAGGGGATGTAGATCAATGGTTGGCCGGAGTCGTGGGTGTTCTGATGGTCGGAGATTAGATTGCAAGGTGTTGACAGGTTTGGCTTTTGATGCAGTGTCGAGTTTCCATGTTGGTTTGGCTATCTCGATTTTGATTTCAAGATACTGTGTGAAATCTGGTGGTCGTGATCAGGTGTGGAGATGGTCGACGACGTGATGAAGGTGGTAGTGATGGCTGGATGTTGCCAGAGCCAAGGTGCATGTCCACCATGCATATTTCAGTTCTGATGAACCTTTGGGTTTGTGCAGAGGATTTTACTCCAGTTTTACTCGGGTAGATCGATTATTTTACTCGAAGGAGTTAGGGTTTTGTCTCGACGTAGGAATAGGTGCTTTTGGGTCAATGTTGGTTTCAGGTTTATAACCTGACAGTGTTGGGTTTTTTGAAATTTAAATGAAATTTAAATTTAAAGCACAATTTAAAACATGGGTTTTAAATTCAAAGTTTATGTTTGAATTCAAATGAACTTTTGAATCCTAAGTTTTTAAAATGAAAATTTTAAATTTAAATCAAGTTTTTAAAATCAAGTTTAAATATAGTTTCAAGTTTACTATGGATTCAAACCTTAAATTTAAATCAGATTTGTAAATTTAAATGTTGAACAAGTTTAAACATTTTAAAGTAGATTTTAAAAGTGAATTTGTTGTCAAATAAATGTTTAAACTAGACAAAATTCTTTTCCTTTAATATTTGAATAAAAGTTATGAAGTGTTTAAGAAGTTAAATAATCAATTTATTTTAAAGTTTGATTTCTTTTAATAAAATTAAGTAATTTAGTTTATACTTTTTATTCTATAAGTATTTTATATAAGTAATGAATGTTCTTTACTATCATTTTAAGGTTTATAAATTTATTTAAATTGGGATAAATGTTTAAATGGTTAAACATTTTGAATCTTAAATTCAAAATGGAATTTGAATTTAAATTTAGAAGCATAATGTTTTTAAATACACTTGAATATTAATGAAGTCGTTAATAAAGTAAATGAATTATCATAGAAATAATTAAGATAATAAAAGAATTTAATTTATAAGAAAATTAAGGAATGACTTATTTATTTGATTTTAAATTAATGATTTAGATTAATTTATAATTAAAGATGATTAATAATGATTAATCTAAGGTAAATTCCCTAAGAAAGTAATTAAAGAAAATGTATTTAGTTAATAAAGATAATTTTTTTAAGGATTATTAAGTAATTAATTAATGTGATTAGTTTCGATAATTAATAAGATTAATTATTTGAAGGTAATCAATTGTAAATTGTTAAGAATAATTACTTGATAAAAGTAATTAAGGGATTAATTGCTTATTGTAATTAATTATGATAATGTAATTAGTTGAAGTTAATTAATTTGGTTTAACAAATTTAAGAAAATTATTTGATGATTTAATAAGAGTAATTTCTTAATGTAATTAATGGGGCATAATTACTTAGAGAAGTAATAAATAATAATTACTAAAATGTAATTAGTGAAAGATGATTTATAATGACGTAATTTGGGTAATTACTTTTTTAATTAATCAAGGGATTAATTAATGAAGATAATTAATTATGGAATAATTAATTTGTTAATGAGTAATTAATGGTAGTTAATTACTGGATTGATATTAATCAAGGGTGATTAATAATTGTATTTTAAATTTTAGATTAATCACTAAATGTAATTAATTTAAATAAAGAAATTAATCTAAATATAAATTAGAGATCATTAATTAATATAATTAATAATGTAATTAAGAACTGTTTAATTGGGAATAATTAATAATAAAGTGATTAATTAATGCAATTAATTAAGGGCAAAAGTAATTAATTGTAGTTAATTAATAAATGAAGTAATTAAATGTTAATTACTAAATGATTAAGGTTAATTAATTTGTGAAATTAATTAAGGACGAATTACTTATTGCAATTAGAGAATGAATAATCAAAGGTGTTTAATCAAGATGAATACTTAGAGAAGTATTAACTAACTAGGTTAATTAATTAATGGATATATAAGCAGGATTTATAGATGTATTAATTTATTTATTTTACTTTAAATTAATTGGAGATAGAAGTAGTTAATTTAATTCATTTTAAATTAATTATAGATGGTGGCTAATAAATCATTGCTTATGGATGATATTGATATTTCATTGAATGGTTGTGATCTCAGCAATGAGATGAGAAATATCTATATGATATGGATGTTTAGTTAAAGTATGATAATATGGATTATCTATTTGAGATGATTATCTATTTGTGATGATAATACAGATTATCTGTTTATGATGAAAATGTGATTATTTATTGTGATATGTGGATTATCTATCTGTGTGTATATAGATAATGATGAATAGAACTAATTGTTCAAACTAAAATCACTTGGACATTAAGATGCCGTTTGGATTTCGATGAGACCGGGATCGTGTTTCCAAATTTGGTATTCCAAAAACCACATCGATCCAAATTAAATGTTAGGTCGTGAATCTCAAGTGAAGAGTGAAGACTCGAGGTGTAAGGATTATTCGTGTTAATACTCTAAGGGTGATTCCAATACGAGTTTACCAGAATAGTACTTTTTGGTTTGAGATGAAGATTCAGAGTGCAAGGGCTATTGTCGTTAACTCTGAGGGTGATTCCAAAAAGAGTGTAGCGAGATAGGTCCTTCGGTTTCGTTCGTACCCGGAACGAACTTGTATGGATTGAATGCTTTCAGAACATCGTCAGGTGGACGATGAGCATTCTAAGATAGATGTGTCCTATAAAGGTAATCGTAGCCTCAAGCCTCATCAACCGGGAAAGGCTAAAACAGGGGAGGTGCAGCAAGGCTAAGTGGGTCATGCCCAAGTAGGATGAGATTTACCCCTGTCTAGAAGTCACTTTTTATTTCGGCTGTGTGGGCAGTTGGCGATGGCCATCTGCGGAGTAGTCTTGTTTGGGACTGTCTAGTAAGGGATGGCTCCGGCTTTGTGTTATAGGGGATTGGGAGTGATCCTCGGTACAGTGATCTAGGCCATGTACTGTGATGGGCGGTACCCCAGTAGCCCTGCCATTGTATGGAATCCAAACTCCAATAAGTGCCTGTACGGTTTTGATTGTGCCCAACTATGTTGGAACGTGAGATGTAAGCATTCCAGCTATTTCTGTATTTTATTTTGCAAACCCTAGACATTATTACAATATCACTAGATTTCCTATCAAATGTTTTGGTTAGCGTAAGATAAAAACTTTTCCATGTTTATGTGTGGGAAGTCTTACGTGATACTTTTTCTTTCCAAAGGATTTTTCTAAAGTTAAGCAACTTTAAACCCGTTTACTTACACCAGACCCATGTCTGACCCGAGTGTTTATTTTCTGTTTTATTAAACTCTTGGGTACTCATATTATGTATGAGTAGTCAAGGGATTCAGGATTGCTTTGACAAGTTCTTGAGGAGAAATGGAGCAAGAGGCTTCAGCGTGTAGACATATATAGCGGTTCCGTTGTGTTTGAGTTGTATCTGTTTTCTGTGATGTACTTGAATTGTAACTGCTAGACAGGTGTTTATAACTGTCTACTTTGTGTTGTATTAGCTGTATAACTCTGATGTATATGATACTATGTAATATTTTTCTCTTTTCTATCCCTTTCTTTCTTCGTAATGATGCGTCTTTCTATGGAATGAAAGACGGGTCGTTACATTGTGGTATCAGAGCGCTAGGTCGAGCGAATACCTAGGCTCTGGAGTGGTGTCTGTCTTGAGAGAGCGTATTTGTAATTTTGAATATATATATATATATATATATATATATATATTTCTTCCTATTTGATTCGGTTACCTGTTCGGGTTTTCCAATATAAGTTCTAAAGGTAGATAGGGTAGTGGTGTGTGTAACACAACTACAAATGGTTGTAAGTGAATCTGCTAGGGCTGTATTGGGCATCTTGAGTAGTTTTGCAGTTTGGTGTGAAGGATTTCAACGATCTCTGAAGGAAATCTTTTCAAGGTTCGGAGTTCATCTTGGGAATGTAAGCTTGGTTGCACTCATGTGAGTGGATTTTCTTGAGTTTGGATAAGTCGGAAGTGCTGTAGCAAGAGATCGTATCTTGGCAACTTTGGGAAGGAGTTCTGCCTGTATTGGAGTTTGAGACTCAGTTTGACAAGATATTTGCGCTTGGTTTGAAGTCGAGTTTCCTGTGGGATATCTGTCTATTTGGAAGGCTCTATTGTGAAAGTGGCTGGTGTAGCTTTGTGATTCGATGAGCTTTTGGATAAGACAGTCTTTGGCAGCAGTAGCAGCTTGGAGGTGTTGGGTGTGCTATCAGGATAGTCTCTTGGCTTAGCTGTATCCTTGAGTGGAGTCCGAAAGCAGAAGAGTGGCATGTTTCTTCAATGGTTCAGAAGTCTCTGTGATTTTTCTGTCAGTAGGCCAGGCAGATAGTGAAGCTTGTCCATTTCTTCTGGAAGCTCAGCTGGGTGTGATGTTTGTGGTTGAAGGTGGACCACTAGTTTTTTTTTTGGTTAGAAGGCTTAAGCTGTTCTGATGTGTGAAGAGAGAACGGTTTCTTTTGAAATCTGAGCTAAGTAGAATCGCAAAAGTAACTTGCGATGGTTCGAAAGTTCTCTGAGTAATCTTTATTTGGATTGAAGCATCTCTAGAGAATGTTAGAGTTATCGAAGTGGTATGAGATTTTTCTGGATATCTTCGAAGAAGTTAAGATTTGCATCCACATCGAGATATTGAGTTCTGTATCGACTTGGTTCTTAGAGCTTTACCGGTGGTTCAGCTTAGTAGGAGGGCTCTTTGAGAGAGAGGTCTGTTTAAGCTGGCAGGATTGATCCGATCTATTTTTATTCTGGGTCAATTTTTGCTATGGTGTTTGTAACCGAATCGGATAGGTCACTGAGATTTTATGGAATTTGATGAACAATATTTCCAGAAATGGGTTGATTAAGTTTGTGCTTGTGTTCATCAACAGCATTCTCAAATCAGAGTTGTGTAGTGGAAGCATAGTGGCAGCTATTCCAGAATAGAAGCAACACCGGATTCAATGGGAATTTGTGTTTTGTCTTGGATCAGAGGATTTCTACAGGAAATTCATTTTTAATCTAGAGGCTTGGTTGTTTTGTGCATCTGTTCTGTTTTCCGAATAGGAGTAGTATGTTTGAGGTCTTTTGATATTTGTGTAGTAGAGTTTGTGTGGTGGATTTTGATGGATTTTTGGGAGAACAATCTTTTTGAGTAGGATCTGGGGATCGTTTATTTCTTTGTTCAGATTTGTTCCGTGAGGCATCTACGAAGATTGGATTGATCAAGAAGGTTGATTTTAATTAAGATAATAAAATAGCTGGGCATAATCAAAACCGTACAGGCACTATCTTAGAAATAATTAAGATAATAAAAGAATTTAATTTATAAGAGAATTAAGGAATGACTTATTTATTGATTTTAAATTAATGATTTAGATTAATTTATAATTAAAGATGATTAATAATGATTAATGTAAGGTAAATTTCCTAAGAAAGTAATTAAAGATAATGTATTTAGTTAATAAAGATAATTTTTTTAAGGATTATTAAGTAATTATTTAATGTGATTAATTTTGATAATTAATTAGATTAATTAATTGAAGATAATCAATTGTAAATTGTTAATAATAATTACTTGATAAAAGTAATTAAGGGATTAATTTCTTATTGTAATTAATTATGATAATGTAATTAGTTTAAGTTAATTAATTTAGTTTAATTAATTCAAGAAAATCATTTGATGATTTAATAAGAGTAATTACTTAATGTAAATAATGGAGCATAATTACTTAGAGAAGTAATAAATGATAATTACTGAAATGTAATTAGTGAAAGATGATTTATAATGAAGTAATTTGGGTAATTACTTTTGTAATTTATCAAGGGATTAATTAATGAAGATAACTAATTATGGAATAATTAATTTGTTAATGAGTAACTAATTGTAGTTAATTACAGGATTGATATTAATCAAGGGTGATTAATAATTGTGTTTTGAATTTTAGATTAATTACTAAATGTAATTAATTTAAATAAAGAAATTAATTTAAATATAAATTAGAGATCATTAATTAATATAATTAATGATATAATTAAGAATTGTTTAATTATGAATAATTAATAATAAAGTGATTAATTAATGTAATTAATTAAGGATAAAGGTAATTAATTATAGTTAATTAATAAATGAAGTAATTAAATGTTAATTACTAAATGATTAAGGTTAATTAATTTATGAAATTAATTAAAGATAATTACTTATTGTAATTAGAGAATGATTAATCGAAGTTGTTTAATCAAGATGAATATTTAGAGAAGGATTAATTAACTAGGTTAATTAATTAATGGATATATAAGCAGGATTTATAGATGTAGTAATTAATTTAATTTACTTTAAATTAATTAGAGATAGAAGTAATTAATTTAATTCATTTTAAATTAATTATAGACGGCGGTTAATAAATCATTGCTCATGGATGATGTTGATATTTCATTGAATGGTTGTGATCTCAGTAATGAGATGAGAAATATCTATATGATATGGATGTTTAGTTAAAGTATGATAATATGGATTATCTGTTTGAGATGATTATCTGTTTATGATGATAATACAGATTATTTGTTTATGATGAAAATGTGATTATCTATTGTGATATGTGGATTATCTATCTATGTGTATATAGATAATGAGGAATTGAACTAACTGTTCAAACTAAAATCACTTGGACAGTAAGATTGCATTTGGATTTCGATGAGACCGGGATCGGGTTTCCAAATTTGGAATTCCGAAAACCACGTCGATCCAAATTAAACGTTAGGCCGTGAATCTTAAGTGAAGAGTGAAGACTCGAGGTGTAAGGACTATTCGTGTTAATACTCTAAGGGTAATTCCAATACGAGTTTAACGGAATAGTAATTTCAAATTCGAGATGAAGATTCAAAGTGCAAGGGCTATTGTCGTTAACTCTGAAAGTGATTCCAAAAGGAATGTAGAGAAATAGGGCCTTCGGTTTCGTTCGAACCTGAAACGAACTTGTATGGATTGAATGCTTTCAGAACATCATCAGGTGGGCGATGAGCATTCGAAGATAGATGTGTCCTATAAAGGTAATCGTAGCCTTAAGCCTCATCAACCGGGAATGGCTAAAACATGGGAGGTGTAGCAAGGCTAAGTGGGTCAGGCCCAAGTAGGACGAGATTTACCCTGGTCTAGAGGTCCCTTTTTATTTCGGCTGTGTGGGCAGTTGGCGACGGCCATCTGCGGGGCAGTCTTGTTCGGGACTGTCTAGTAAGGGATGGTTCCGGCTTTGTGTTGCAGGGGATTGGGAGTGATCCTTGGTACGGTGATCTAGGCCACGTACTGTGACGGGCGGTACCCCAGTAGCCCTGCCATTGTATGGAATCCAAACTCCAATAAGTGCCTGTACGGTTTTGATTGTGCCCAACTATGTTGGAATGTGAGATATAAGCATTCCAGCTATTTCTGTATTTTATTTTGAAAACCCTAGACACTATTATAATATCATTGGATTTCCTATCAAATGTTTTGGTTAGCGTAAGTAAAAACTTTTTCATGTTTATGTGTGGGAAGTCTTACGTGATACCTTTTCTTTCCAAAGGATTTTTCTAAAGTTAAGCAACTTTAAACCCGTTTACTCACACCAGACCCATGTCTGACCCGAGTGTTTATTTCCTGTTTTATTAAACTCTTGGGTACTCATATTATGTATAAGTAGTCAAGGGATTTAGGATTGCTTTGACTAGTTCTGAGGAGAAATGGAGCAGGAGGCTTCAGCGTGTAGATAAATATAGTGGTTCCACTGTGTTTGAGTTGTATCTATTTTCTGTGATGTACTTGAATTGTAATTGCTAGACAGGTGTTTATAACTGTCTAATTTGTGTTGTATTAGCTGTATAACTCTGATGTATATGATACTATGTAATATTTTATGTGGTATAATATAATTTATTCGTTCCGCCGTGAGATTCTGATGTTGTTTGTTTCTTTCTTTTCTATCTTTTCTCTTTTCTGTCCCTTTCTTTCTTCTTAATGATGTGTCTTTCTATGGAATGAAAGGCGGGTCGTTACAATTAGGTTTCAATTTCTTTTAAAATATCCATTTATTTCCTAAGGTCTTGCATTCTTGAGGTAAATCAACTAACTCTCATGTATGATTTACTATAGTGGATTTGATCTCGTTGTTAATGGCATCCTTCTAGTAAGAAGCATCGGCGGAGGACATAGCTTCTTTATATTTTAATGGATCGTCTTCTGTTTGTGCCAAAATTGGTTACAAACACTCAATCACCGATGAAAGCACTCATTTACGATCAAAGATCACAGATAGCAAATATGTAGGGAAAATAAATGTGTAGAACACTCAAAATACAAAAGAAATGCAGTAAAGACACGAGATTTATAGTGGCTCGGCTGTCTTCGGCTTACGTCCACTTTGAAGAGTTGATATTTTATTAATAATCACTCGCTGTTTACAGGAATATAGTTTATATTAATCGAGTTACAATGGAGTTCGACAGAGTAGCAACGTAGAAGAACCAGAAGATCCCTTTCTTGAAGCTCTTGGACTACTATTTATAGGTGTAGGCTGCAAATATCCCGCCAAATCTCCAAAGACTCCTTCTTTCACGTGGGTGGGCGCACGTGATCGATCCTATGACATTTGCACTTGGTCCATGATCGATATGAACGAATTTCGTATCGATCAAAATTTCGTCCAATCGAGTCGAGATCCATGATGAACATTCTTCAGGTTGTACGCAAGCTCTTGGATAGATATTAACGTGATGGATGCGAAGAAGGCCACCTCAGATTGATACGAACGTGATGTATACGAACGAGAATATTGTTTAATTTGCATCGATCACATCTTGAGCATACAAACGCCGGTTGACTTGAAATTTGAAATGTACCTTTCTCAGCCTTGTTCATCATTACCAATCGGTCCCATCTTGATTGGAGCTCGGCCAAATTTTGATGATATCGATCATAGCCTTTTTCCAATTGATCTCTAATACTGGTTTCCATCCTTTTAGCCTATTTGTTGATATCCAGGCCTTGACTAAAAGGCGAGATAACATTTGCTCCCCAAAACATGTCTTACGGTAAGAAGGCGTGTTTTGAATAGCTCCGAATCCAACATCCAAAGTCCATATTCCATTCATAGTCATTCCATCTGATCCATAATCCAATCTATTACTAAGCCATTCTATCCAAGTGCCACAGCTATATCCAAGTCCGCGACTACTCCTAATCGATGTCTAATTCGAAGTACTGTAACCACATCCTTAGCCAATTCCATAGCTATCTGAATCCGTCAACCGAGCTTCAACCTATCCAGTGACCAACAACCAAATCCATAACCTTTCTGAGCTAATATCCAAATTCGGGACCGCTCCGGGCCTTTTGTCAAATCTAGGACCTCGCCGTGTCCATTTATCCCAAGCTGAAATCCAAATCCAGGAACCTCTTCAGATTGCATTATCCTATTCCGACATCGACTCTCCAATCGAGGGCGTTTATGTTCTCCGGCCTCGGCTCTTCAACCAAGGACTTTTTATATTCTCCGGCCTCGGCTCTCCGGCCAAGGACTTTTATATTCTCCGGCCTTGGCTCTCCGACCAAGAACTTTTATATTCTCTGGCCTCGACTCTCCGGCCAAGGACTTTTTATATTCTCCGGCCTCGGCTCTCCAGCCAAGGACTTTTATATTCTCCGGCCTCGGCTCTCTAGCCAAGGACTTTTTATATTCTTCGGCCTCAGCTCTCCAGCCAAGGACTTTTATATTCTGTTTTAGTCCATTCCATCGCTCTCCGGCGAAGGGACTCATTATTTGAGACTACTGCCCCGTCTCCCTGGCCAGGACCGTAATGACGAGACCGGTATTATTTATTACATCAATCCAAATCCACTTGTTACAGAATCCAGTTAACAAACTGAAAGTCCGAACAAATAGGGAAAACTAAACAAATGTCCGTGCAACCAAAGAAAGAACCAAAGTTTGTAGGAAAATAGAAAGAAAACAGGATTTCATAGACTCGAGCAATATGGTTTGTCATCATCTCAGAGCATGCCTAGGAACCGTCCTTGATCCCATACATGAGTAAGCGACTTAACCATATTACTTCGAGCACTATTACATATTCAATGCCATAAATTTATTTAGATGATAAGCCAGTGATTCCTAGATCTAGTGCCATCCTCGTTCGGGGTAGGCAATGGCTGGTCCTGTTCCACTGCCACAGCTCGATTCCTTACATATTGTTACAGATAACCATTCCTTATATGCTCATCAACGATATCATTCAAATGTATGCAGTCATTCGTGTTGTGCCCATTTAGTTCATGGAATATGCAATGCTTTCCCGATGCCTGCTCGTATTCAAAATGTTCCCTTCTTGCCGGTTTTTGATAATGGAGGCGCCCTCGAGTATCCAAGTAAATCCTTTCTAGAGTTTCAGTTAGATCCGTGTAAGAAGAAAACTTTGACTCCCTCCGTGGCCTTTTCAAAGTGCTAACATTGTCATTCGTTTTCCTTTATCATCTTTGACTGGGTCCTCCCTAGGTGGACCTCCACCCCTTACTGCATAACCTTCAGCCCCTCTCCCTTCTCTCTCAACCTGTGCATCTTCTTGCCTCAGAAACCTTTCCGTTCAAGGTAGAACTCACCGAGATCCCTCGGTGGGTCCCGTTCCAATGATATCTTGAAATCTGAATTATCTATAATTCTCGAAACTGCCACTATCAAAACCATGATAGATCAGGTTGATCCACCAAAGCCACTGCCGCATTGAATCTCGTTAAGAAATCTCTGAGCGACTCTCCTTTCCATTGTTTCCCAATGTCAAAGTCACTACGTTCTTGGGTCGGACTATGTGGACCTGAAACTGCCTCATAAACCTTTCAATTAGCTCTATCCATGTGCCAAAAGAGCCACTTTTCGGCATTTGGACCATAATGCTGCAATATTTGTCAAATACAAAGAGAAGCGTCGTGCTATGACCTCCTCCGATGCCCTCAGCACTTCCATATGCCTCATGTACCTTGTCAAGTGAACAGTAGGATCCTTTCTCTCGTCATACATCTCTAGTGTCGGCAATTTGAAATCTGGCGGATTCCTAGCTTGCCTAATCATAGGAGCAAAATGACTCATATTCACATCCTCCAAGTCTCTATTCACCAATCCTCCTCTCATGGCTCACCTAACCATCTCTGCTAATCTATCACTGTCACCAAGCTGCAGTTCTTGTCCATGGCCTCTGATCTGCCCCCGAGTTCACCAGGGAATTCTGCAATCTGTTCTCCTGGACGAGCATTCATTCCTCTATCAGTGACATGTTGCTTGGCTCCACGTGGTACTCTGCATGGGATGGGATCAAGCTCTGGGAGAGTTCCCCCTAGTTCTGGTGTTGTGCCGGATGGTCTTGCTCCATTCTAAACTCTGGTTGCTCCGTGCTCTCGATCCCTATCTCCAGCATCTCCTGTAGTTGCGTTAACTTGATTCTGCACTCCAACTTGCCCAACTTTTCGAAGTAGGTTCTGTATCATCTCATCTTGTCTCTTGAGCATCGTTTCCATCTCGTCCCTGGTGATGAAGATCGACGTCTGATTCTCTCTCGAGGAAGCCTCCTAACTCCCTTCATGCTGACTCCTTTCAGTCCTTTGTCATCTGGCCGATTGCCTTACCATAGCTTTCCAAATCCAAGTCTTCAAGCTTTCAGATCTGAAATCCAAGCTTTGGAATCCCTAAGTTCAGTTCTCAGTGAAAGCACCAAAGTGTTTGCATCAAAATTGGTTAAAAACACCCAATCGCCGATGAAAGCAACCGTTTACGATCACAGATCATAGATAGCAAATATGTAGGGAAAATAAATGCGTAGAACACTCAAAATTCAAAAGGAATGCAGTAAAGACACGATGTTTATAGTGGTTCGGCTATCTCCGACCTACGTCCACTTTGAAGAGTTGATATTTTATTAATAATCACTCGCTGGTTACAAAAATATAGTTGATAATAATCGAGTTACAATGGAGTTCGGTAGAGTAGCGGCGTAGAAGAACCAGAAGATCCCTTTCTTGAAGCTCTTGGGCTGCTATTTACAAGTGTAGGCTGCAAATATCCTGCCCAGATCTCAAAAGACTCCTTTCACGTGGGTGGGCCCACGTGATCGATCCTATGACATTTGCACTCGGTCTGTGATCGATACGAATAAATTTTGTATCGATTAAAATTTCAACCAATCGAGTCGAGATCGATGATGAGCATTCTTCAGGTTGTATGCAAGCTCTTGGATCGATACGAACATGATGGATACGAAGAAGGTCACCTCAGATTGATACGAACGTGATGGATACGAATGAGAATGTTGTTTAATTTGCATCAATCATATCTTTAGCATATGAACACCGATTGACTTGAAATTTGAAATGTAGCCTTTCCTAGCCATGTTCATCGTTCCCAATCGTTCCCGTCTTGATTGAAGCTCGGTCAAATTTTGACGATATCGATCATAGCCTTATTTCCAATCGATCTATAATACTTGTTTCCATCCTGTTTAGCCTATTTGTTGATATCCCGACGTTGACCAAAAGGAGGGATAATATCTTCTGACATAAATGTGTAGAAGTCAGGTCTAAGGTTTTTGAGGTCTTTGATCTTTTAGTCCTCCTTGGCTCCACCACTGGTTGATCAGCACTATTTTGCCGATCATTATCAATATTTTGTTTAGTATCCTCAGGAGAATTGGAGATTTTAGTTTCCCTTGGTCTTTTTTGAGTATAATTTTCATTACCCTGTTTTAAAGGGTATACAAGTTCGAAAAATCTAGCATTTCTCGACTCAATGATGGTATTTACGTGAATATCATCAATTTCAGATTTTCGTACCAAAAACCGATAAGTGGTATTTACGTGAATATCATAAATTTCATATTTGCGTACCAAAAACCGATAAGTGGCACTGTTTTATGCATATCCAATGAATACACAATCAATTTGTCTTTTGGCCCAATTTTGACTTTCTTTGATTTAGGTACCTCCACTTTTGAAAGACACCCCCACACTTTTAAGTATTTGTAGGATGGTAGTCCATTTTTTCAAAGTTCATAAGGAGATTTAGGGTTTCTTTCATGCTATCTTATTCAAAATATGATTTGCAGAAAGAATGGCTTGTCCCCAGAAGTTATCTAGCAAGGCAGAACTAATTAGTAAGGCATTCATCGTTTCTTTAAGAATTCTATTTTTCCGTTCAGCTATACCATTGAATTGAGTTGAATATGGGGCGGTAGATTGGTGTATAATATCATGCTCAACGTAGAATTCCTCAAAGGTAAATTCACATTCTTCTCCTCTATCACTTTTTAAAACATTTATATTTTGTTGAGTTAATTTTCAACATCTACTTTGTACTGTTTAAACATGTCGGATGCCTCATCCTTGCTTCTAAAGAGATACACATAGTCGTACCTTGTACAATCATCAATGAAGGTAATGAAATACCTCTTTCCACCTCTGGTTTGATAAATTTTTAAGTCATATACATCTGCATGTAATAGATCTAGAGCTTCAGTTTCTTGTTCAACATAGAAAAATGTGGTTCTTATCAATTTTGCTTCTGCACAAACTTGACATTTATAGTTGGAATCTATTTTGCATTTTGGTATAAAATCTAGATTAATCAATTTTCGCAAGGTATCAAAATTCACATGGCCTAATCTAGAATGTCGTATACTAGAAGAGTCAACAACGTAAGTAGAAGATTCAATTTATTTCATATCATTATTTGGTACAATAGTGGTTACATTTGCTTTAAATAAACAATTACAAAATTATCATCTTCCTTCATACACTCTATTCTTTAACAACACAAACTTATCAAACACAAAAGTGAGTTTGAAGCCATGCTTGTTAAGCTGCGATCCAAAAATCAGGTTCTTGCAGATCTCTGAAACATGAAGAATAGCTGCTAAAGTTAGTTCTTTTTCAGAAGTAATTTTCAATATAATCTTTCCCTTG
Source organism: Allium cepa (assembly GCA_030765085.1). Classification (NCBI taxonomy): domain Eukaryota; kingdom Viridiplantae; phylum Streptophyta; class Magnoliopsida; order Asparagales; family Amaryllidaceae; genus Allium; species Allium cepa. Next base: position 808,987,619 of record CM060928.1, read on the forward strand.
CCTCCGACTTTTAATGCAGTTAAATTACCCATAAAAAGCTGTTCGTCCTCAGTAGAAGTTTTGCAGTTTTTAAACATCCACTTATTTGCAAATATGTGCCATGTGGCTCCTGTGTCTACCAACCATTCCTTTGAGTTAATAACACAGTTGCATTCAGACACTACTGTACATAAGTCCATATTAGATATGTCTTCTTAAATATCAATCATGTTTGCTTCGGATTTCCTTTTCTTAGTGCGCGATATTCGGCGGCTTTGTGCCCTTTCTTTCCACAATTATGGCATGAACCCTGAAAATTTTTTTATTTCTTAGGAGTATGCACACATTTCCTTTTGTTGGGTTTTTTTTGAATCGACTACATTTTCTTTGACAATCAAGGTATGCGAAGTCTTCTTTTCAGATTTTCTGCTATCTTCTTCAATCCTCGGTCGAACTACAAGTTCCTCCATTTTCATCTTCTTGCGCTTGTGCTTAGGTAGTTTTCAAAATCTTTCCACGATGGATGAAGCATTTCAATTGCAGCGGCTACCTAAAAGGAATCGTTTAGAGTCATTCCTTTATCGTACAGTTGGTGAATGATGACATGTAACTCTCGTATCTGGTTGATAACGGTCTTCGCATCAATGATTTTGAAGTCAAGGAATTTCCCTACTATGAATTACTTCATGCCCGCATATTCCGTTTTGTATTTTTTCTCTAATGCCGTCTAGATTTCTTTAGAAGTTCGAGCAGTATACATTGTATAGGCTGTTGTCGATTCCACTTAATATGTAATTCTTGCATATGAAGTCAGAACTCTTCCAAACATTCAAGGCTTCAACTTTTGTTGCATGGGTTCCAATTCTTCGACTATGAGAGCATCTTTTGTAAGAAACTTTGCAACGCTCAAAGTTGTCAAATAGAACAGCATCTTTTGTTGCCAGCGTTTGAAGTCCATCCTTATGAACTTTTTCGGTCTTTCTCCATGAGACATGACTATCTATGGAACCATATTTACAGACTCGGTAGTAATCACGGTCTGTATTGGTATAAAATTGTTGCTTTCATGAGACATTATCGTCAACAAAAAACAACCAACAATAAATCAATATTGTTTAAAAATTGTTAATAGAGTGTTAACGGTACGTTATAGAAGCGTTACGACTACGTTACAAAATTGCAACAACTACATAAATGTTATGAATACAAAACCTTTACAAATATGTTGCAAAACTGTTACGATTATGTTATAAAATTGCAACAAGAACAAAACTGTCGCAACTATGTTACAAAAAGTGTTACGATATGCTGTAATTGTTTTCCAAGATGAGTCTCCCTGATGCTATGCAACAGTCATAGAGCAGCGACGAATACGCCTGCTTCTGAACCGCCAAGCCAACTGACTCTAATACACCTCAAACGTCCATTCGTCCGCGACGCAGATGCGGACGCGGGAGCTCGCACGTTCGAGGTGGTTGCACCATCGTCATGGCTATGCTTTGTCTTATAGTAACTATAAGAATGTCCACATTTTACCATATAAACACAAAATATATATTTGATTCTAAGACGTGTGACTATTCTTTTCTCAAGGCATTTACTGCCTCTGCGTTTTCCAATGAAATGCTCGTACATTTCTAACAAATGCTTCAAACTTAATGATACTCAAAGACTAGATTTTTATCAAATTTAACGATTTCATATGAATTGTTCATACCTTTTGATTACTTGCTTTTTTTCTTCAGAATTTGGTATAAAAGTATCCTCTTTTAAACCCATGAATGTGCATTCTAATTTTCATGCCATTCCAAATGATGCAGTTGCGGTTATTATTGTTTCCGACCACATCATATATACGTTTGCATGCCTTTTTTGAAAGTGTACCAAATGACAATATATGAACATGCAATAACTTTTTTTGAAATACATCTAATTCTAGACCTCTGGAGTTTCCATATACTACAACTCAAATTTTTTTAGTTTTCTATAGTACATTTTATAGGTCCGATCATTTTATAGGTAAATATAATAATTATATTCCGGTAATAATTTTATTGAAATCGATCGTATAGTACATTATTAACTTTACCTATTTATAAGTTTTAAATATTGGAATTCAGTTATGTTCAATCGTTTCTCTCTTACAGTGTGAAATCACCCATACCTTCAATTTCTAATTTTGAGTGTTAAGATTTACACCATTATGTCTTTGCTAAGCCTACAAATACTACCTTGATGGTGACATCTGTGCGTTATTATGAAAGAAATGAGACCCAAAACGAGACAACGATACATTTTATATAGTCATCTTTCCCATTTGGCTAAAGACAATTTTATAAACATCAGCAACGGAGTTGGAACTCCAATATATTCATACACTTAACACAAAGATTGGCAATGAAGCATTTAGTCAACATTAGTGTTCTCTAATAACAATCACACCAACTCAGTTGGGAAACAAAGATCTTTTTTGTATTTCAGGAGCAGGAGTCAACTGCACGCCAAAACACCCAAGTTCAAATGAAGGGGTGAAGCGAAAGAGAATGACTAAAATAAATTGAAAGACAATTTTAATTTTTACACTATTGAAGTTCACTTCCTCCGTAGCGCAAGTAAACATGGTAGGGTATTGTTATAACTGTTTTCGACAGTACTCAATAGACTCGTTTTTTTAAAGAAATATTCAGCATAGAAAGTAAAAAGACAACACTATATTGGGATGAAAAGCAGACACGAAAAATGGTCGGAGAAAGCACTTGAAACAAGCATTCAAATTTGGACTTGAAGCACGCTTCGAACCACGGAAAACTAACAAAAAGCATGCTCTATGCAACGTTTGAAGTGAGCACTTTGGACCGCTAAAGCATTCTTTCATTGGGTACTCAAGCACATCGACGAATGAGCACTCAGGACGATTATAAAGGCCCGCAAATCCGTACCCCTTTGAGCTGACAAAAACAACCACACTTCAGCCCAAAATGGGACAAAAGTACGAGCCTTTGGGTTTAAAGAAGAAAGAGGTAGAAAAAGAAGAAAAGAAAACAACATCAGAGTCTCACATCGCAGCGGAATAAAATACAATATATAGAATATAGTTTTAAATACAAAGAATCTGTACTGTCATATATACATACATACCATATCAGAGTACATCAATCAATCATACATGTCCATACACAGCGGAAATAATAGACAAATACGGAAATACGCTCTGTCATCCAGCTCGTCTCCTGAGCTACAGCATTTAACCCGAACCTGTTTAATTCGGTCTGACCCGAGCATTATATAAAACAACACCCGAGTCAGTCTGAAAAACCAGCGTGAGAAAATCACACTCAATTGGATTATTAAAGTTTCAAAAATTCTTTGAAAACAAAAGCATCTCGTAAGACCACGCCACAAGTAAACATGTTGGGTTTTTACCTTACGATAGCTAAAACGTTTTTATTAAATTCGTCTGATATAATAATAGTGTCTATAGAAAGTAAAATAGAATCTAGCTGAAATGCTTGCATCTCACGTTTCAGTAATAGTTGGGGACAATCAGAACCGTACAGGCGCTTATTCGAGATTGGATTGCATACAATGGCAGGGCTACTGGGGTACCGCCCGTCACATTACCTGGCCTAGATCAGAGTACCGAGGAGCCACCCTAACTCCCCTGCAACACAACAAAAGGAACCATCCCTTACTGGACAGTCCCGAGCAAGATCACCCCGTGGTTGGCGCGACCAACCGCCCACTAAGCCGAAATAAAAAGGGACATCTAGACAGGGGAAACCTTACTCTCAAGTGGGGGCTACCCACGAAGCCTTGCTGCACCTACCATATTTTAGCCATTCCCGATTGATGAGGCTTGAGGCTAATCGTTACATTTCAAGAAAAACTTTTCTTAGAATGCTCATCGTCCACTTGACGATGTTCTGAAAGCATTCAATCCATACGAGTTGCACTGGGTCTGGACAAACCGAAACACCGTCTTCACATCTTCACGGTCTTCATTCGTAATCATTCAAACGAATCGAAGTGGTTTTCGAGAAATTGAGAAATTAATCTCGATCCCAGACTCTTCGAAACGATCAACGCAGTGTCCAATATTGATAGTCGGTTATTTAACTATCAAATAATCATACACAAGCAAGCATCAAATAATTCCACAAATTATTTATCTCAAATATCATTCAGATATTATTTCCATTTTATCCCGTTTGAAATAAATTTCAAAGTCCTTTTATTTCCATGAAATCATTTAACTGATTTCTTATACTCACCCACATTTTGATTTACCCTTTGAAAATATCCTTTATTTTCTCATTCATTCCTTAAAAATCAATTTACACTTTCCTTATAATTCTCAAACTCACTTTCTCCACTTAATAAGATTTCTCCTAAATCTTATCTCACTTAAATTAATTTTCTTACCATCACAAGAGGATTTTAATTGGATTTTAAAAGCAATTTGAAACATCTATATCTATAAAATAAGAAGTATGGTTTTGTACAAATTATGGTTCGAAAGTAATAGTTTATATAAACATTAAAGTTCATATCTAGTTAATGATAAAATTCAAAACTGGTTTTACAAAATAGAGTTTATTAATAAATATTTGCCAAGCCTTCAAAGTAACTAATTCGAAAACATTTTACATTCAAATAATAGTTTATAAAAAAGATTTATATAGTATAGTAATTTAATAATATTCCATTTTAAAATAAATTTATAATTTTGGAAAACCCAATATCCATCTGTAAATGCCTCTTGTCCAAAATTCACTTCTTACTTTCGAAAATATTATACTATTTCCATTACAAACAAATTTATAACTCAATATAAGATTTCTCCTTGACTTATCTCTTCCCATATTTACTGGTTTCTTCCTTTCCATTTATAAACCCCGTTTATAAATTTGATAAACTTCCTTGAGTTTTCTATTTATTTATAAAATAATTTTATTGAAAAATTTCAGCTTTTATAATTTTATTCCTCAATAGAATTTCATATCATTCCTTAGTAATTCATTCCTTAATAAAATTCCTTTTTATTCTAATAGAATTCTCTTTTATCTCTTAATAAATTTTCATTTTATTTCCTTAATTAGAATTTCACTTTTATTCCTTAGAGGTATTAATATATAAGTTAAATTGTCCAAAACTTAACTTTAACCAATTTTAAGTATAACCAATGTAATAAATATTCTTTTTATTTTACTTTATTCTCAATAGAAGTAAATCCAAATCATAAATAAATATTCTTTTAATTTAAGTTTCATTTAGCTTCCTTCAATTAAATTATTTATGGTATTTAAAAATTACCAAATTCCAATTTCCATATTATTTAACACTATATAATTCAATTCGCATGCAATTCAATATTAATTCATTCAACCTGTCATATGACAACATATATATAAAATCAATAAATATTCTTGAGGAATCCTGTTGAATCCCTCCAACCTGTTTTCCCTGCATCCATAGATGTTAGCACAAAATAAAATATCAATTCCACTTCAAGGTGGAATATCGCAGTATATGGGTTTATAATATAATCCAGTGAATAAATTATTATAAATCAACCAAACACATCCAATGATTTAAATTTAACATTTAAATTTATTTATGGCATCCAAATGAGTGAGAAAATCTCACCTTTGCTTTAAGTTGCAATCCTTTCCAATCTCGACCCGATTTCCCAACTTTTTGACCTATATAAACAATTGTATGATTTTATTAATATTTGAACAGATCGAACAATTTATTTCCGTTTAAATAAATTTATTTAGAACTGATAATTTAATTTCAACTAAAGATTTATATGAAAAAAATCTTTTAGTAAATTAAACAATTTAACCACTAAATCCACCATTTAAAATAATATTTAAAACATGTATATTCATTTCATTTTTCTTCTTTGAAACTACTTATATCAAAATGACTTATATTTATTTAAAAAAATCCAATCTTTATACTTTTCAAAGTCCTATATATATAATTTCTGTCTTGCCTAAATATATATATATTTTTTCTTTACTGTAAAATTCTTCTATAACATATGTTTATTATTTTCTTCCTTAAAACACATACTCTTATATTTAAACGCTTATATATATAAATTTTAAATCAAGGGAAAATATCCTTACTGCAAATATATATATTGTATACTTATTTTGATTTATTAATTATTACCAAAACAGATATAAAAGTTAAATTAATTTTAGCAGAGAAATAAATTAGAGAAACGAATACCTTACTGTCGTTTCACAAACCCACCCACCGTCTCTGCCTCCAGCACGCCATCGCGAAATTCTATTCAGCATCGTGCGTTCCTCACGAGTCCTGGCCTTGCACTAGGTCGCCACCAGCTCCTCCTCGCGAACACCCAAGCACTACCACGCGCGTCCCCACCTTGAACCGCCGACCCCAAGACCTCCACACGCTGCTATCATCGTGACCGACCTCCCATCCCCGCTCTCGACCACGTCGCCCTAGTCTAGTCAACCTCGCTACTTCGTGCGAGCCTCCTTTTTGTAAATCTGATTTTGATTTTGGTGGAGGACGAGATTTACTTTGAATTTGAACGAACGGATCTTCTTTCTTCTTCTTATTTCTTTTTGTTTTGTTTTGTTTTGTTTTTTTTTTTACAGAAGGCGAAATCGATTTATGGAGGAAGGGGCATGCGACCTTGAATTTGATTTCATTGAATGGTACCTTCGTCTGAACGAAGATATGAAGTGGAACGCTATTTTTTTTTTCCGAAGGCTAAGTGGCTGCCATTTTTTTTGAGATACGCTTCAGGATGATTTTGAAAAAGGAAGAGGGCAGTTTCGATTAAAAGGACGAAGGCAATAGCTTTCTTCAGAAGGGTAGAACGACACGATTTAATTTGAGGTGACGGGTTACGCATAGGACAAGCTGAAAAGAAATAATACGGCTGATGAAAAGATGTAAGATAATTTTAAATTAAAACAATTAATTTTCGTCTAGACGTTTCTACCTCGTACGCTCACACGAAGACTCCGAAAATTACGAAATTTGAAATCCGGCAATAATTCAATATTACGGATCCAATGAAACTTGTTTCGTCGAATTTTGAGGCTGTGCCTCGGAAGGCTATTTTTAAATGTAAATTTAAACGATCCAAATTTAAAATTGAACAAACAAAATTAAATTCAATTTTAATCCATCTATTACTTCCAGTATTATCAATATAAATTTTATAAGCCGTAAAATATTTCCAACACGCTTACAATTCCATATTTTATATTTTACCCAATATCCAATTACCACTTTAATAATTAATTAATTCAATAGGTCGTTATATTTTAAATTTTGAATCCTTTTTATTAAATACAACCAAAATTTTCATATCAAAAATCAATTCACAACTCAAACCAGATATTTTAGTTTCCCAGAGTGAAGGAAGCATACTACTGATGGGGTAATCCATTTAAATATCTCAAATTAACCGTCCAAAAATCCGGGTCGTTACATTCCTCCCCTCTTAAAAGAATTTCGTCCCCGAAATTACTAACACACAAGAATGTCCTAACCCGCTAACTTTCTAAACGTTACTAAGTTAGACTTGTTATTCACCTTCCTAATTCTTCCCTTTACCCAAACAATTTGTTTTCAACTCTTACTTTAACATCTATTATTCCAATTCCAATTTTAAATCATTTTGTCGTTAGTAAAAATATTTTTCCAAAAAATTTTCTAGCTCCCAAAATTTCTGAAATTTTTTGGCAGAGTTTCCTTTGTACGGAGGAGCTTTTGCAATTTGAAAAAAGAGATATATATATATATATATATATATATCGACCCACACGGTCGGAAAAACCAAAAACAGTTCATATTTCCTATTTTTATTGCGTAGGCGTACCTTATTTAGCATATTTAAGTAAGCGACTTATTTATTTTAGCATTTGCGTGCCCAAAATCCCGCTATACGGTCTTCTGGTACCTGTACTTACTCAATTTACACATATAAGTGACATATTTATGAAATTGATAACATTTCATTCATTTAAACAGCTACAACACCGTTATAACATATGAAATGCATTCAATACAACTCACATAAGCAAGTTACAGGGTTTTCAATCTAATTCAATTGGCTTCTAAACCAATTCGTATACCATTTGCATTTAACACAAGTGAGTTTCAACTCATTTACTTAGCTCTAATTTCATTTTCAAGTCCAGTCAAACCCATTTCAGTTTACTTGATTTCAAAATCAATTCTGCTACTTATCAATTCAAAGTCATATTCTATAAACAATATATACAAGCAGTTTGTATAAACAATTGATAAGGTTCCAATTAAATCCAATTGCTTTTACTCGATTTATATCATCCAATCCGATTCGGAATGATTTTCAATATCATTCTTTTAATATTCAATTCATTGTAATTTAAACAACTCATGTCTTATGCATTTGATTCAAAAATCAAATTTTATTTACTTCCATTTCAATTTCTTTAGAATCCATATATTTGCATTTTATTCACATTCACTTTATTTTCATTCAAACCATTTCATTTAGCTTGAAAACACTCCATTAAGTAACCATTCAACATATTTATTTCAGCTGAACTTCTATTCAATTATTCGCCCAAATTATTTATTTTTCAACGTTATAACCCAAGTTTATACTTTGTTTTCCTTGTAAACAATCTTCAAATTTAAGTTCTTGGCTTGATTTATATTTATCAAATTCTTTTCTTTATTAATTAGCTCCGTTAGTTTATTGATTCAATTCCCTTAAAAATTGTAACTTCCATATTCAATTTATTCTCGAACTCATTTAATTAAGTGTAAGACCATCTCTACTTTATTTATATCTCTTGGATTTTATTTGCATTCCAAGCCAATTTTATTATAATCCAATTTCATTTTATAATCTAACCAAACCAAGTTGGATTTTATATTTATAACTCAAGGTCTGTTCCTCCCATTCACTTTAATTCACAATCCAATTTTATTAATTCACCAGTCAACTTTTATTTGACCAATTCCAATTTCATTTACATACTTAATTTACTAATTTGTTTCAAATTAGTTTATTTCCACTTCCAATTCAATATTTGATTTCATCACAAAAATCACTTCATTATAGTTCTTGAGTTCATTTCTAGTTTGTAATTCCGGTTTGGATGTCTATTTCATTTCCCAAGTACAAAATAATTTTATTTTGGCTTATAATTCCACTTTTTAAACTCTATGAGCCCCAAATTCATTTATTCTCCACACTTACATCCATTTACTCTTAATCACATTCATTTTCACTTTAAACTCCAGATCTTACCTGTATTAAACAAGCATACTTTTTATTTCAAGCATTTAAATTCTTTTGATAACCCAATGGCGTTTATTTATACAAAATTTAATTTCTTTATCCAACTATCTCTATTCGAATAAAGATTCTATTCCATTCAACTTAAATTATTAAAGCTTTTACTAGATAAACTTTTACTTTCCTTGAAGCTACGCTTCTATAAAGTTTAATCTTATGTTAATTTACTTATTTCAATTTCATACTTAAATTCATTTCCAATTTATTTGATACTCACCTGGATCAATTTCCCTTTATTTCAATTAGTCATTCTCATAATCCATTCAAACTTCAAATTTCCATATCCAATTCATCCGAATTTATTTTATTATAAACCAGGGCATGTTTAACTCATTTATACTCGAATTGGATTTTATTTTCAATTCCATTATTACCTCGCAATCCAACTTCTATTTTAACCAATTTAAATCTCATTAACCTATTCAATCAACCAATTTATTCCAAATTAGTTCATTTCCACTTCCAATTCTACATTGGATATTTATCTTCAAAAACCATCTTATTATTTATCTGTGTTCAATTTTATTTTATAATTCAAGTTTGGATTTTTATTTCATTCTCCAAATACAATTTTTTTTTATTTTGGCTTACAATTTTACTTCTCCATATTTTTCTCTTACAAGTCACACATTTATTTTTCACATTCCTACCCATTTCAAAATTGAATATATTCATATTTCATTTTAACTCGAGATTGAATACTCATTCACATTCTGTTTTTAATTCTGGATTATATATTTTCACTTAACCAAGTATATCTCTTTATTTCAATGCTTTTAACCTTTATGGCTATTTTCAATCCATTCACCCCAATACAATTTCTTATTCAACTTACTTTCACTTATTAACGTAAGAATTTAATTCCACTCAATATTATCTATAGCTCAACTGAATTTTATTTCAATTCAATTTTATTTAACTTAACTTCCGTTAAATCGAGCATCATACTATTCTCTTTAATTTACCAATTCACTTGGATTAAGTAAGAACTTAATTTAATTTAATATCATCCATATCTCAATTCATTTCAAATCTCAAATTTAAATCCAATTACTGAGCTTAAGTTAATCTCAACCAAAAATTTATTTCTATTAAATTTCCCAATCCAATTCATTTACATTCTAAATTTGATTTACTTCATCAATTTATTTATATCATTATTATTATTTATCATTAGTTAAATTCTAAAAAATTAAATTTTCAACTTTTTATAATCTCATTTGTCTAAATATTAGCATCCAACATCCAAGTTATATAATAATTCCAGGAAATATTTCTTTTTATATCAAATATTTTTGGATGAAATTATTTCATTCACCCACTTTAAAAAAACAATATTGTGTCGAATTGTTCTATTCAAGCGTTTAGAAACCCCTTCGGCATAGTTGTGCAGACTGTACTTACGAAGGTTCATATACCACTCAATAAATCAATCAACACAATATAAAACCATTTTATATTCACTAACAAATACGCACTCATATCAATTAATACGCTCAAACTCATTCTAGAGTACTACTGACTCTATCTCTAATGAGTAATTCCCACCAGAGCCAAGGTTCTCACTTAACCGTTCAGCTCTGATACCAAGTGTAAAGGCCCACAAATCCGTACCCCTTTGAGCTGACAAAAACAACCACACTTCAGCCCAAAATGGCACAAAAGTACGAGTCTTTGGGTTTAAAGAAGAAAGAGGTAGAAAAAGAAGAAAAGAAAACAACATCAGAGTCTCACATCGCATCGGAATAAAATACAATATATAGAATACAGTTTTAAATACAAAGAATCTGTACTGTTGTATATACATACATACATACATACCATATCAGAGTACATCAATCAATCATACATGTCCATACATAGCGGAAATAATAGACAAATACAAAAATACGCTCTGTCATCCAGCTCGTCTCCTGAGCTCTAGCATTTAACCTAAACCTATTTAACTCGGTCTGACCCGAGCATTATATAAAACAACACCCGAGTCAGTCTGGAAAACCAGCGTGAGAAAATCGCACACAATTGGAATATTAAAGTTTCAAAAATTCTTTGAAAACAAAAGCATCTCGTAAGACCACGCCACAAGTAAACATGTCGGGTTTTTACCTTACGATAGCTAAAACGTTTTTATTAAATTCGTCTGATATTATAATAGTGTCTATAGAAAGTAAAATAGAATCTAGCTGAAATGCTGACATCTCACGTTTTAGCAATAGTTGGGCACAATCAAAACCGTACAGGCGCTTATTGGAGATTGGATTCCATACAATGGCAGGGCTACTGGGGTACCGCCCGTCAGAGTACCTGGCCTAGATCAGAGTACCGAGGAGCCACCCTAACTCCCCTACAACACAAGACCGGAACCATACCTTACTGGACAGTCCCGAACAAGATCACTCGTGGTTGGCGCGACCAACCACCCACTAAGCTGAAATAAAAAGGGGCATCTAGACAGGGGAAACCTTATTCTCAAGTGGGGGCTACCCACGAAGCCTTGCTGCACCTCCCCTGTTTTAGCCATTCCCGGTTGATGAGGCTTGAGGCTACTCGTTACCTTTCAAGAAACACTTTTCTTAGAATGCTCATCGTCCACCTGACGATGTTCTTAAAGCATTCAATTTATACAAGTTGCCCTGGGTCTGGACAAACCGAAACACCGTCTTCACATCTTCACGGTCTTCATTCGTAATCGTTCAAACCGGATCGAAGTGGTTTTCGAGAAATTAATCTCGATCCTGGACTCTTTCAAAACGATCAACACATTGTCCAATATTGATAGTCGGTTATTAAACTATCAAATAATCATACACAAGCAACCATCAAATAATTTCCATAAATTATTTATCTCAAATATCATTCAGATATTATTTCCATTTTATCCCGTTTGAAATAAATTTCAAAGTCCTTTTATTTCCATGAAATCATTTAACTGATTTCTTATACTCACCCTCATTTTGATTTACCCTTTGAAAATATCCTTTATTTTCTCATTCATTCCTCAAAAATCAATTTACACTTTCCTTATAATTCTCAACTCACTTTCTCCACTTAATAAGATTTCTCCTAAATCTTATCTCAGTTAAATTAATTTTCTTACCATCACAAGAGGATTTTAATTGGATTTTAAAAGCAATTTGAAACATCTATATTTATAAAATAAGAAGCATGGTTTTATACAGATTATGGTTCGAAAGTAATAGTTTTTATAAATATTAAAGTTCATATCCAGTTAATGATAAAATTCAAAACTGGTTTTACAAAATAGAGTTTATTAATAAATATTTGCCAAGCCTTCAAAGTAACTAATTCGAAAATATTTTACATTCAAATAATAGTTTATAAAAAAGATTTATATAGTATAGTAATTTAAAAATATTCCCTTTTAAAATAAATTTATAATTTTGGAAAACCCAATATCCATCTTTAAATGCCTCTTGTCCAAAATTCACTTCTTACTTTCGGAAATATTCTACTATTTCCATTACAAACAAATTTATAACTCAGTATAAGATTTCTCCTTGACTTATCTCTTCCCATATTTACTGGTTTCTTCTTTTCCATTTATAAACCCCGTTTATGAATTTGATAAACTTCCCTGAGTTTTCTATTTATTTATAAAATAATTTTTTTCAAAAATTTCATCTTTTATAATTTTATTCCTCAATAGAATTTCATATCATTCCTTAGTAATTCATTCCTTAATAAAATTCCTTTTTATTCCATAATAGAATTCCCTTTTATCTCTTAATAAATTTTCATTTTATTTCCTTAATTAGAATTTCACTTTTATTCCTTAAATGTATTAATATATAAGTTAAATTGTCCAAAACTTTACTTTAACCAATTTTAAGTATAACCAATGTAATAAATATTCTTTTTATTTTACTTTATTCTCAATAGAAGTAAATCCAAATCCTAATAAATATTCTTTTAATTTAAGTTCATTTAGCTTCCTTCAATTAAATTATTTATGGTATTTAAAAATTACCAAATTCGAATTTCCATATTATTTAACACTATATAATTCAATTCGCATGCAGTTCAATATTAATTCATTCAACCTGTCATATGACAACATATATATAAAATCAATAAATATTCTTGAGGAATCCTGTTGGATCCTTCCAACCTGTTTTCCCTGCATCCACAGAAGTTAGCACAAAATAAAATATCAATTCCACTTCAAGGTGGAATATCGCAGTATATGGGTTTATAATATAATCCAGTGAATAAATTATTATAAATCAACCAAACACATCCAATGATTTAAATTTAACATTTAAATTTATTTATGGCATCCAAATGAGTGAGAAAATCTCACCTTTGCTTTAAGTTGCAATCCTTTCCGATCTCGACCCGATTTCCCAATTTTTTGACCTTATATAAACTATTGTATGAATTTATTAATATTTGAACAGATCGAACAATTTATTTCTGTTTAAATAAAATTATTTAAATCTGATAATTTAATTTTTACCAATGATTTATATAAAAAAAATCTTTTAGTAAATTAAACAATTTAACCACTAAATCCACTATTTAAAATAATATTTAAAACATGTATATTCATTTCATTTTTTTTCTTTGAAACTACTTATACCAAAATGACTTATATTTATTTTAAAAAAATCTTATCTTTATACTTTTCAAAGTCATATATATATAATTTTTGTCTTGTCTAAATATATATATTATTTCTTTACTGTAAAATTCCTCTATAACATATGTTTATTATTTTCTTCCTTAAAACAAATACTCTTATATTTAAACGCTTATATATATATATATAAAAATTTTAAATCAAGGGAAAATATCCTTATTGCAAATATATATACTGTATACTTATTTTGATTTATTAATTATTATCCAAACAGATATGGAAGTTAAATTAATTTTAGCAGAGAAATAAATTAAAAAAACGAATACCTTAGTGTCGTTTCACAAACCCACCCACCATCTCTGCCTCGAGCATGCCATCGCGAAATTATATTCAGCATCGCGCGTTCCTCACGAGTCTTGGCCTTGCACTAGGTCGCCACCAACTCCTCCTCGCGAACACCCAAGCACTACCACGCGCGTCCCCGCCTTGAACTGCCGACCCCGAGACCTCCACACGCTGCTATCGTCGCGACCGACCTCCCCTCCCCGCTCCCGACCACGTCGCCCTAGTCTAGTCAACCTCGCTACTTTGTGCGAGCCTCCTTTTTGTAAATCTGATTTTGATTTTGGTGGAGAAGGACGAGATTTACTTTGAATTTGAACGAACGGATCTTCTTACTTTTTCTTTTCTTTTTCTTTTTTTTACAGAAGGCGAAATCGATTTGTGGAGGAAGGGGCATGCGACATTGAATTTGACTTCATTGAATAGTACCTTCGTCTGAACGAAGATCTGAAGTGGAACGCCATATATTTTTTCTTTCCGAAGGCTAAGTGGCTGCCCTTTTTTTTTGAGATAAGCTTCGGGATGATTTTGAAAAAGGAAGAGGCCAGTTTCGATTAAAAGGACGAAGGCGGTAGCTTTCTTCAGTAGGGTAGAACGACACGATTTAATTTGGGGTGACGGGTTGCGTATAGGACAGGCTGAAAAGAAATAATACGGCTGATGAAAAGATGTAAGATATTTTTAAATTAAAACAATTAATTTTCGTCTAGACGTTTCTACCTCGTACGCTCATACGAAGATTCCGAAAATTACGAAATTTGAAATCCGGCAATAATTCAATATTACGGATCCAATGAAACTGGTTTCGTCGAATTTTGAGGTTGTGCCTCGGAAGGCTATTTTTAAATGTAAATTTAAACGATCCAAATTTAAAATTGAACAAACGACAGTTAAATTCAATTTTAATTCATCTATTACTTTCAGTATTATCAATATAAATTTTATAAGCCGTTAAAATATTTCCAACACGCTTACAATTCCAGATTTTATAATTTACCCAATATCCAATTACCACTTTAATAATTAGTTAATTCAATAGGTCGTTATATTTTAAATTTTGAATCCTTTTTATTAAATACAACCAAAATTTTCATATCAAAAATCAATTCACAACTCAAACCAGATATTTAAATCCATTTAAATATCTCAAATTAACCGTCCAAAAATCCGGGTCGTTATAGCGATGTTGCAGAAAAGTGCTCGAGCGCCCCCATGTTGGAGCACTCGAGCACTACTATGTACATTGGAGAACTAAAGTGTTCCTGCAAAGGAGTGCACAATGCTTCCTATTCAAATGAAAAATAAAAAAAGGGTAAATGTAGTGCTTTGGTCCATTCCCAGTCACTTCAATCCTCAACATCACATTACTTTGCTCGATAAAGAGGGCTTAGCCTAAGAAGGAGGGCTTCAGTTGGAGAATAGTGCTATGGTTGGCTGAAAGAAGCTTCTAGGAAATTTCTACATTTAGCTATTGAAGATTAAAGCCCAGTTCAAATGGGCCTGCAACTCAATTTCTGTGATGTTGACGTCTTAGTTTATGTTTTTCTTTTTTTTTCTTTTTTTTTGTGTTCAGCTGAATAAGTCTCCTGATTTGTAGGAGTATGACTAGTTCTTTTTCTAATTTCTATTTCAAGTTTATTAGCTTAAGTTTCAGGCAGTTTTTTGTTGTAGAAAAGGGGTATATAAAGACAACTTTCATTTATTGAATAAGAAAGTAGTGTTTTTAGATTCTTTGATAGCTAAAGTATTTTGTGGAGGTGATGTCGATACTCTGTATATGTGGTTGGTAGTGTAGTAGTACATGAAGAATATGTATCTATATATGAAACTTGGTGTATCGGATGTTATATTCAGAACCCTCTTCTATAGGGAGTTTGATGTATTTTGACTTTCTGTATTGATATTCATCTA
Source organism: Allium cepa (assembly GCA_030765085.1). NCBI lineage: Eukaryota > Viridiplantae > Streptophyta > Magnoliopsida > Asparagales > Amaryllidaceae > Allium > Allium cepa. Next base: position 809,003,800 of record CM060928.1, read on the forward strand.
TCAGTTATTTCTACCAGTATAGTCATTTATATATTTGTTGTCATCCTATTCTGTTCATGTATATTCGGTATATTATATGTTATCATTCCACTTTAAGATTGTACTAATATCCCTTGGTATAGTATTTTTTTTTAAACTTCTCGTCAATCTGTCTTTTATGGTATATGAAAGTCAAATATTGTCATATGGTGCTGATTTCAAGGTATTACAAAGGGCAGGTTGTTACAAATAGTCTTTAATTATAGTCATCCATAACTCCTTTTCTTTCTCGATCTCCAAGATCCAATCAACCACCATCTTGTCAATGCTCGAAGCCGATAAAACTTGTACTAGAACGAGTCCCTAAGCTATGCATCCCCAGAGCTAGCTAGTTTGGCTAGTGGATCAGGTTTCATATTCTCTTCTCTAGGAATTGTTTGTGATTGTGTAATATTCAACATCATTCATTAGTTCCAATGTCTTTGTCAAGTAAGGAGCAAGTCTTGCTTCCATAGCATGAAATTCCTTCTTGACTTGGCAGACTACCAACCGAGAGTCATTGAATATGTGTAGTGTCTTGACCTTAATTCTTTCGCTATCTTGAGTCTTGCATAAATACTTCATATCTTCATTGTTTATCATTGGGAACTCTAACTTCAAAGCATAGCATATCATTCATTCCTCCAGGGTTACGTGAACTCGTGCCCCAGAGCTATGTTCATTGGAGGCTCCATCTACATATAATTTCCATCGAGAAAAATGGACCATGACTTCCTCTACTTCTCCTTCTAAAACTATAAATTCGATAATGAAATCAACCAATGCTTGTCCTCGTATTACCCTCTTGGGATGGTATGTTATATCGTGTTGGCTTAGCTCAATATTCCACTTCAATAATCTCCATGCAGTCTTGGGTCAATGCAGTATTTGTTTTATAGGTTGATCATTTGGCACCTTTATTAGGTGAGCATGTAAGTATGCTCGCAAACTCCTTGAAGCAATCAACAAGCAATACGCCATTTTCTCTAACTTTGGATAATTCTTTTAAGCTCTGGTAATTCGCTTGCTAATATAGTGTATGGACCTTTGGATTCTAGACTCTTCACATACCAAGGCTATATTCGGTACATGAACAGATACTTCCAAGTAAATGAATAGATCTTCTCCTTCCAAAGGCTCTGATAAAACTAATGGTCTTTCCATGTGTTCTAACAATTTTTGGAAAGCTTATCAGCATTCCTTCATCCAGAAACTTCTCTTTTTTCTTTCTTGAGGGCATAAAAAAAGATATATGTTTGTTTATTTCCTTATAAATAAATCAGCTTGATGCAATGACCTCTTTCAACGCTTTAATCTATTCCAGATTAGCTTCAGTGCCCCTTGATTTCATAAGAATTTTCCTAATGTGACTCCAAAAGAGCGTTAGAATTTACCCCATACTTTCGAAGCACACTGAACATTTCAGAGAGGTCATCCATGTGATTTATCAATTGCTGTGACTTCACAAGCACATCATCCACATAAACCTCCATCATACATTCAATTTGATATTTGAACAACTTATTTATTAATCACTGGTAAGTAGTTCTAGCGTTCTTCAAACCAAATAGCATTACTCGACAATGGTACAAACCCAAACCAGTGATGAAATTGTATGCTTCTAATTTGAAATGTGCATTGCAACCATGTTGCAACCAAAGTATGCATCCATAAAGGATTATAGTACATGTCCAGTCATTGAGTCCATAAATTGGTCGATCTTCGATAGCGGGAAGCTGTCTTTTGGGCATGCTTAATTAGGTATGAATAATGGATGCATGTCCATCTTTTTCCATTTGGGTTTTTTACCTGCATAGGGTTCGATACCCATTCAGGGTATAATGCTTCATGGATAAAGCCATTTGTCTTTAGCTTATCCACTTCTTCCTTCAGTGTAGTGGATCACCCTGGACCCAAGCTACATCTTTTTGTTTCAAAGAGGGTATCTTACATCCATATTCAATGTGTGCAACGCTATCTCCAACTATATTCCACTCGTATCAAAATGTACCCAAGCAAACACATTCAGTTAGCCTAGAGAAACCTCACTAACTCCTTTTTTTCATTTTTATACAGATTTGAGATCTGACACTGAGAACCTAAGTGGGCTCATTATCATTGATCAAGATTTTGATCGTTAGCTTTGTCAGTATAACAACTTGCCCTTCATAAAATCGGCACCTTACATCATCGCACGACTTTCGAATACCACAAATGAGAAATTAAAGAGGTAAAATTGGAGCAAAACACTAGACCAAGACCTCGATAAGATCTCACAATGGAATGACAACATATAATATACTGAATATATGTAAACAGAGTAGAATAACAATATATAAGGGACCGCACTAGCAGAAGCAACTGAGAAATAATTATCAATACAGAAAATCAAAATACATATACTCTAGAAGCATGGAGTTCTAAATAAATATCCGATACAATAGTCTTGTATATAAATAATAGATCTATCACGTACAATTAAAATAACAAGTATGCATGTCTCAAAAGATCTATGTCACACCCCAGAAATGCTCCAGTTGTGCACTCTGATTGCATATCCCCAAAAGCACCTCACCTCCGAACTATTCAATCGAGTATCCGAGAGTTGTCATGACATAAGCAGACGGACAAAATATAGGTCAGACATACAGTATGGTGTGAGGGGAACTATCCCAAAATACTATATATTAAAATCATTTAGAAATAGACAGGAATAACGAAGTCACAGCTAACCCTCTCTGCAAAAGTGGCTCAGGGGTAATCTGGACTACATATAACCAAGTATAGTAAACCCATCTCAAAAGTAGGGGATTATACCATAACATGCTCTTCTCTTATAACAAAAAATTAGCACAATATCCTCCATTGTACTACACTAGGCTAAGAATTACTAATAATATAATACAAATATACCATGATTAAATCGTGATCCTAAAACAATGATCACTACTACCAAGACGAGTAAGGTAACCCCAATGCATATGGTCATTTCTGCTAAGACTGAATTGGTATGCTAGAATGCATATGGTCACTACTGTTGAGACCAAATAAGTACGAGCACTGGTCTTTACTGCTAAGACTGAATAGGTACGCCACAATACATATGGTCACTACTGTTAAGATCAAATGTTTTTAAGATTACGAACATAGGCCCCATACATATCCAAGCAATCACAACAATATAAACCTATTCACGGTCCCTCTAAGACCATGTCGAGTGTGTCATGGCCGTTAACAACACTATGTACACTATAACAAGGTTGATACCTGGGTAGGTCACCTAAGTCCATACCCTGGGTAGGTCATATAAGTCCATACACTTGATGTGTCACAACAAGTCAATACCAAACAAATCATATATTATTTTAAGGTTAAAATCTTAGAGTACGGACTCACTATGTATATAACGTACGGAATCGCCACACACAGCTCCAGTCACCATGGCCTAGAGCCCACTTGAAAACCCTAACAAAACTCATCCTAACCCAAATCGCATTCCAAATGGAAAGCATGATCTCAAAGTTCTAATACTCTTTAGATAAACCTTCTCGGTCTATCTCAAAATCTATGGTTTTAGAATACGTGCTGGGGTGGGTCCCATGTGGGCCCCAAAATCTATATACTCCAAAACCTACCAAAATTTCAAAGGCTATAGCCCTTGAAAAAATTTGAACAATGGTCCAAACCTCACCTCGATCTATGCAGAAGTTATCACGTTTTGAAGTTGCACAACACATAGTAGGTCGGGCGACTAAAGGGCCATTTAGTCGACTGAACTAGGGATGAGATGGACATTTTTCTCTCGATCAATCAATTGAATAGATCAGGTTAGTCAAGTGAACTAATAGGTTTCAAGCCATCATCCAGTACAAGGAGTAGATTCCTCGAACGATCGCGAATTCATGCGCCGTTTCCTCTAACGCTTCACCCGATGAGTCGCCTTGCTACTAGAGTCTTCCTCCATCCCATTGGACAACTACTGGGGTTTATTTTTTGATGTTTTGAAAATGGTTTCTTAAGTATATGAAAACCTATTTTGATACCAAAGTTCACTCTTTATAGCAATAGAGTTCTATGGCAGCTATAGCGACCCAACTTCCTCTAACATGCCAAATTGACATAGCCGGCCTCCTCGTCTTATCCGTAGCCTACACATGTGTCAATACACTCAATCGTGCACGCTTATGCACACACGCTCATTCAATGCACAACAGAAAACAACATCTCATTTTGGACTTCGCCAGGATGATTGTACGACCCGGTATACTCTCACATTAACTAAGGGCACGTGATAGTCGTTATAGCTATGTGAAATACACGCAATGGACTTGCAATTAATTATATTTCTATGTAATCAAAAAATACACAACAATTCTAACTATAATACTATCTTTGTTTTTAATTATTTCTTAGCTCCAAATGCACGTATACATATATTCGCTCATGCATGTACACGAACATGCACATTTAAGTGAGCAATTCGACCCTTACAAAGTTAAATATTACTTATATTTAGTAATATTTTCAATAAGTGCAAATTACCTCTTTATACTATTTTATAAAATCTCAAACCATTTTATAAAATACAATAATAACTTGTAATTTAATTTAGCTCTCTAAACAGTTAGTTCGCATTATTAAAAATCAAGTATTCATCATTTTACTATTTTATAAAATGTCATGTCATTTTATAAAATATAATCTTTATTTACAAAATATTCAAACCATTTAATGAATGTTAAAAAAGGCTCATTGGTTCTCTAATATTTTCATTGAGGGGAGTAGAGCTCCTAAACCCCTTTAATTAGTCTACTAACCTTTTGTTAACCAATTCAAATGGACTAATTAGTTGTTACTAATGACTAACACATCGTTGCTCTACATTATCAATCCCAAATCAAATAATAACATCACAAAAAATCACCCAATTAGCTCAAATCAATTCTAAGGCTTACTAACTATTTTCAAAACATAGTATTAGGGTCTTAAATAATTAATTAACTAAGGCAAAAATATTTATAACATGAATACAAGTCTAAACCCTGGCATAAAAATACCAAATCATTCCGTAATACCTCATAATTATAAATGAATAAATTAATGAAGTAAAATACAAAAATTTAATGGGAGAGTCATCTCACTCACCTCTTCTTTTCCAAATCACTCAAAACGCAAATTTTCTCTCATTGATTTTTGAAATCCAATTAATACTATGATTTATAACAATTTTTTGCTGGTTTTTTAGACAATTGGTAGAGAGGATTTATGGTGATTTTTATTTGATTTTAGAAAATTTATTAGTGGGTTTAGGGCTTGGTGATTATAAGGTGATTAAGGGGTGATTAGAGAAGACATTGGTGAGAAGGAAGAAGAGCTAACATAAATGAAGAGTCAATGAGAGGAATTAGTAATTTATAGGGTAGTAAATAGGCTTAGCCCAAATCTGCTCCATCTAGCACTATTCATCCCTAAAAATTATCAACTCCAAGCATAGAAAAGTTTATACTTATTTTACTAGAGTTGAAAAAGCAAACTCAAACATGAGAATTCGCTCATTTGCAATAATTGAGTGTAGGAGGCGTTCCATCGCTTAATGACTAAATATTTAAATCATTTAAATATTCAATCGTTAAAATTATGGGGCGTTGCACTCTACCCTCCTTAAAAGAATTTCGTTCTCGAAATTCATATGAGTACAAGAAAGTAATAGGACCGACCAAATTTACCGAATCTCAGTTTTGGAAAATTCCAACAGTACGTTCCCTTGTGCCATGAGTACTACGAAACTTCCAAATTAGAATGCATTAAACACTAGAAAATACGCAATGACTTACGTCATCCAACATTCCCAAAAATTCATACCTTACTTAAGAAGCCTTCTTTCTATTTAAATTTTAATCAAAGCAAATAAGTATTTAAATAGCTATATATCAATTCTCCAGTACCTAATTTTACTACACTAAGAGGATTGCAGTAACATAGAATTCAAACATGTATAAGCTTAATGTAGTAACCGATATCAATTGGAAACTAAGCTCAAGCGAGTTAATTTTAAAATATACCACTGACTCTGAGTCACATCAAATGGCAGTGGACTCATATATATCCTATCTGACCCGATAGTAGGCATAGATGATATGCGATCTATTCCAAACAGCTAAGGAATACAAATCGATACTCGTTATTACTGACAAGTGGAGTCAACAATGGAAACTTATCGCGATCCAATAATTCCAAATAAATAGGGCCAGTACAGTGACATACCCAAAAATCTATCTCGATTCAGTAATAGTCATGGCCACTAATATAAGGCCCATGATCAACAAGGCCACCAATATAAGGCAAATACAATGTACGATCACTGATATAAGATCAACTTGTATATGGTCACTAATATAAGACTGATATGATTTATCTAACTATACATACCCCATGCCCGATCGTCATTGATTCCAAATCATTAAACATGAAATCAAGAAATCAACAACAATTAAATCATCCAACATCAAAGTCAACCAATAGCAACAACAAAAAAGGTCAAACGGTAGCTACAATAGCAACAAACAATAGCTAGCAACAAACAAGCATACAAAACAATAGCAAACAACAAACAATAGCAAGCAGCAAACAATAACAAGCAAACAGAAGCAGTAGTAAAGATGCAAGCAACATGTAATAACAAACAACAAGCAATAACAAGCAACAAAACAAGATAACAAACAATGAAATATTTAAAAGAGTCTGCACCAACATGCTTGGTAACCATCTAAAGTTAAACGTGCATATTGAACCATAAACTCCAATGAGTCCGTTCAATATTCAAGAGGAATAAAAGCCTAAGTGGTGCAACTCCTTTCATGAATATAGAACTTGAATGAATAATACACCTCTTGGCTACAAATAGGAAAACCTATACGACATGTAGGATCATTGAGTCTTTAAACTCTCAAATAAATCTAGCAATTAATGCCTCCATTTCCCTTTTCTTTTGAACAAAACATATTCTCCAAAGTAGAAACTTATACTAATTAAATCATCATTAAATACATATTTACAATTGCCCAATTTTTCTCCGATTTAAATCCACCTCGACTGCATAATATTAATAACGATAATATACTAAATGTACTATGATGCTCGCTTAAGCAAGTACCATCTCGTCTCTTAGAACATTATTCGAATCACCACAAAACTAGTACAAAAATCCTTCCACAAACTATCCCATTTAATAGCTATACTACATTAACATTTTATAATTTCCAAATATCATTCAAAATGACATGATACCTGTTCCAACCCTTCGTTTGCTTACAAGATTTCTTTGTTAAATTAGGATCATCCACTTGACTCCATCTGCATGAACTCTGATCTGGTCCTTGATCCGACTATAGAAATCTCCTTGCATGTCTAAGTCGTGACTAAAAAATTTCCTAGTTATCTCAAAAATCCGACTCAAGTACTTGTATTAGAATCAAATGAAAAACCCTACTCTAACTAATGCAAATCACATAGAAAATCTATGCTCGAATTATAGGTTAAGAAGTGGTACGTGACTGGACCAATCTTCAGAAAATATCTCTTTGGGAATATGGGATTACTCTCATCCCCTGGGTTTACTGACACAAAGGTAAATAATTATTACATGAACAACTCTAGACAAATGCCTTATGCCATCTACTTGATCTCTGCTCATTACTCGGCATCATCGAACTCTACCTAGATATAAATCCATGTTACACTTCATCAACCAAACCCACTCAACTTAAAAGCTCGTGCATCAAGTTTGAACGTAACACTTCGATCGCTTCACCTCAGCTTTGCAACTAAGGTGACACACACAAGATTTATATTTACCAAAGAATTTACCTACTATGAAAGGTGTTAATTTTAGCCAATCTACCGAGTAACTAGCAACAGATAAAGTAAACTGCTCAAGTGTCGGATGGAACCAAAGTGAGTTCCCAAAAATAAATCACACCTCACCACATAAACTCCTTCTGATTTTCCTGAGTTGTAAGCCTGCTAGGACCCAGTAATGCTTGAGAGGCATAAGTCATCATCGCTTACCCAACCTTTAAAAATGTAGGACGTTCCTTCTTCAAGTGATCAAGCTTATCGCAAATGAATCACTTACACTTCACTCTAGCTGGATGATATTTCATAGCGAAGCACCTCCCGTATGCCACAGGAGAGACATACTAGGCCAACTATTCTTTTTCATACAAGCTCGATCTTCCTTGTATAATAGTCATTATGCCTTAATTGTAGTTTCGGTTGCTTTCCACTTTCATTACCTCAACGGTATCTTATGGGCATTCTCTCAAAGGAGAACCATCCCAATGAGATATTCGAAAGTGGACCCTAATAAGGATAAGGCTAAGCAATGAACCCCCATCCAATGCTTAAAACCTAAGGCACATCACTTTTCCCACAACAAAAGAGTGCCGACCAATTCAAACCCCAAAAACAAAAGGTTAAATCGGTCGATACTCCTTCACCAATAAGCTATCCTCCTCATGATGGATGGAATACTCAAGATACACGCTGTAACACCCCTATATAATTCAAAAGATTTACTTGGATAAATTAAATGGAATAATGTAAATGTAAATGATAAGAGGATTGAGACTTGAATTAGTTAATTAAGGATCGTGCCTAATGAATTAACTAATGGGTTTTAGTTAATTAAGTCACATAAGGGTATAATTGGATTTTCCACCCAAAGAGCCTTACCCATTTACATATTTTCGTTCCTATCATTTCTTCCCATTCACATCATTTTAAAACACAAATTAAAAGAGAAGAAATGGTCGGCCATTAAGAGAAGAAGAGGAAATTAGTTTAAAGCTAGAAAATCAAGCGTAGGGGAAATCAATCTCAATCCAATCTCCTTATTCAGAGCAACGTGAATATTGTTTCCATCTCTACTTTTTTCTAAATCATATATTTTCATATTTAAGGGATAAATTTGTTTTTATGATATATTAGATGATGATATGCTTGAAACATGATTTATTGAATCAAACAAGGTTATTTGAAAGGGTTTTTGTACAGTTTTGGATCAAAATGTGATTAAATGTTTTTCAAATGGCATGGAAAAGTTTTATGTTATGTGAAAATACGATTTTGGAGTTGGGTTCCAATTTGGAGAATTTTCCAAGCTATGGAAAGATTATTATGAATTTTTAAAGGAAAATATGATTATTTGGATTTATAATTTATTTTGGAAAATATATTGAGAATTTGGGTCTAGAGTTATGATATGTTAATTAACTTGATTAAGTTGAATTTCTGTAATTTTTAGAGATTTTTCCAAGGTGATTTTCTATGCAAAATAAATTATTTTAGAAGAGGGTCTTCTTTGCAAAAATTAGAAGGGCTTAATTGATTAACTTAACCATGGTTTAGATCTGGATTAAGCGGTAGTTATTTTTGAAATGGAATTTGAAAAGGTTAAGGCAACCAATCTATTGTTGACATGTGGTAGGTTAGTTAGAGAAAAGTTTACTTAAACAAGAATAAAAACAGGTTTACATCAGAAAAATTGGTTCCACCTACTTAGGAAAGCACCTTTCGACATAGTTGCTTCCATCACATTCGTTTATATTCTAGTGTTTGGTTGATAGGTTATTCTTAGAACCCATATATCATGTTACTTCCTTAAGGGTTGCGAATCGAATAGGAGGATATGCAGCTCTTGGGATGAGATGTGACTAGTTAGAACTAGATTTGTTAAGACATATATTTGCATGTAGTTTGTATGTTTATGATTTTGTAGATTTTGGAATCATTTTGAGCATGGATTGGTTGAGGAGGTATGAGGCCAGGATATTTTGCCAGGATGGGGAGATAGCTTTGAGACACCTAGATAGTCATAACCTATTTATATTCTCAATAAAGAATTCTAACCAGAGTTGTTGTGCTTTGTTAATTGCAATGGAAGTGGGCAATGATTTAAGTCAGGTTCGGATTGCAAGAGCATTTGTAGATGTGTTTGAGCCAGTCATAAGGCTACCACAGAAACGAGCTGTTGATTTTCGGATAGATCTTGTGCAAGGAGCTGAACCTGAAGTAGACCACTTGCCAGGATGACACCGACAGAGATGAGGGAACTGAAGGTGCAGCTAGTGGATCTAGAAAGAAGGAGTTTTATTAGATCAAGTAGTTCACCTTGGGGAGCGGCCATGGTAATCATAAAGAAACTAGATGGGTCGTTAAGGACGTACATCGACTGTCGTAAGTTGAATGAAAAGATGATAAAGAGTAAGTATCCTTTACCAAGAATTAATGATCTGTTTGATCAGTTGAGTGGAGCCAAGGTTTTCTCCTAGTTGGATTTAGCAACAGGGTTCTATCAGTTGAGAGTGGCGGAGGATAGCATTCCTTTGATAGGTTTTTAGACTAAATCTGTTCGTATGAGTGGTTGGTGATGCCATTCGGGTTGACGAATGCACCTGCGTTCTTTGTGGATTTGGTGAATCGAGTCTACCAAGATTATTTGGATAAATTCATGTTGGTGTTTATAAATGACATTTTGGTACACTCTAAGATGAAAGAGAGCATAAAGATCATCATAGAGACGTGCTAGAGAGCTGTGACGGAATCAGCTAAAGACGAAGTTTTCCAAGTGTCATTTTTGCAAGAAAGAGATTAAGTTTCTTGGTCATGTGGTTTTAGAGAAATGGTTGTCAGTCAATCTAGATAAGATCGAAGATGTAAACAATTAGAAGCGACCAGAGATGGTGACTGAGATCAGAATTTTTCTTTGACTTGCTGGCTATTACCGGAGGATTATCATGGATTTCTCACGGACAGCAGAACCTTTGACTAAGCTTACCAAGAAGGAAGTGAAGTTTGTTTGGTCTGAAAAATGTGAGGAAGCATTCCTTAAGTTAAAGCATTTCTTGACCAATGCTCCAGTATTAGTAGTTCCTGATGGTAACTAAGGGTTGGTAGTATACGCAGATGCATGTGAGCAGTGTTAATGCAGAAAGGCAAAATCATAGCTTATGCATCTAGACAGCTTAGATCGCACGAAGTACAATACCCTACTCATTATTTATAGTTGAAGCGATGATTTTTGTCTTGAAGATTTGGAGGCACTATCTCTTGGGGGAAAGATTTGAGTTGTATACCGATCATAAGTCTTTAAGATATCTATTCTCTCAGAAAAAGTTGAATATGTGATAGCAGAGGTGGCTGAAGTTTTTGGTTACTTATAATTTGGTATAGATTATACCCCAGGAAAAGGTAACAAAGTAGAAAATGCTATCAACATAAGACATCAGATTGTGGTCTTGGCTTTGTTAGTAGAGTGGAAAGACCTGTAAATACTAGACAGTTGTGGTATGTAGTTAAGATCGACCGCTAGTTCGTATTAGAGTACTGCCATGTTGTCGTATTTATAAGTTCACAGTGTTGATCAAGAAAATTGCTTATAAACATAAGGAGATGCATTATTAGCCTTATGGATCAGAAGTATTGAAGTTGGAACGGATGTCGATGATTTGAAAGGCTTTTGTATTGACTAGAGAGGATGGTTAAGAAAATAGAGACGATTATGTGTTCCAGACATAGAGAAATTGAGGAGTGAAGTTCTTGAGGAATGTCATCGATCCAAGTTTACGATTCATCCAGTAGGGACCAAGATGTATCAAGATATGAAGAGGAGCTTCTATTGGGAAGGCATGAAGAGGGATGTTGGCTTGTGGGTTAGGCAGTGTGTAAACTGTTAACAAGTGAAGGCCGAACATCATAAGCCAAGTGGTTTACTTCAGCCTCTAGATATCCCTGTTTGGAAATGGGATTCAATATCAATGGATTTTATAGATGGGTTGCCAAGGTCAAGAAGCGAAAATAGGAGAATATGGATTATTATGGACAAGTTGACCAAGAGTGCTCATTTCATTCTAGAAAAGTCGACCAGGACGTCACTTGATTTGGTGAAGTTGTTCATGAAGAACATATTTAGACTTCATGAAGTTCCTAGTAGCATATTCAGCGATAGAGATGCTTTATTCATTAGTGAATTCTAAAAGAGTCTACAAGATGTGTTAGGCACTAACTCAAGATGAGTACCGTATATCACCCAAAGAAGGATGGGCAGAAAGAAACAGTCAACAAAGTACTAAAGGATTTGTTAAGAGATTGCATGATGGATTTTGGTGGTTCTTGGGAGGATCACCTACATTTGATTGAGTTTTCCAATAATAATAGTTATTAGGCTAGTATAGAAATGACCCCTTTTGAAGCTTTGTATGCAAGGCCATGCAAATCCCATGCATATTGGTCGAAGGCTGGAGACAGATTGGTCTTAGGTCTAGATTTAGTATTGGAGGCGTTATAGAAGATTGAGTTAATCCAAGAACGGATGAAGGAAGCTCAATCCAGATAGAAGAGTTACGTAGATAAGAGGCATAAAGACCTAGAGTTCTCAGTAGGAAACAAGGTTTTTATTAAAGTGTCATGGATGAAGGGCATAGTATGATTTGGAAAGACGGAAAAGTTGGCCCTGAGATATGTTGGTCCATTTCAGATTATAGAAAGGATTAGAAAGCTTGCATATAGAGTTGAGTTGCTGTGTAGTATGGCAGATGTCCATAATGTATTTCATGTGTCTCATCTTCGCAAGTATGTGCATGATACAGAGGCTACTATTTGTAATGATCTAGAATTTCAGTTATTTGAAATTTGTATATTTAATAGATTTTAAATATTCAGAAGTTAATTTGATAAGTTGAATAAAGTCTATTTCGAATATCTAGATTTAATTGGATAATTAAATTGTTAATTTAATTTTGAAATTGCAGAAATAATAGGAATTTGGATTTAATGTGAATTAAAATAATTTACAAAGTTGAATTAAATTATATTTGAATTAGAATGATGTTAGAGAACTTTTAAAATTGAATTAAAAGTTAAATTCTAGAAATTGAATATTTTAATATTTAATTGACCTGAAAATAGCCATTTTTCTTACAGTCTCGGATTTCGACGAAAACAATTTCATTGGATCAGTAGTGTTATATTATTGTAATATTTCAAATTTCCCGTCAGTCGGATGTACAGTTTAGTCGTGGCAAGCTGAAACACGTAGAAATCTGTTTAAGTGAATTTTAAATTTAAATGCTCGATTCGAAAACTTATCTTCCGAATACAATCGAATTGGCTCCCGATATATATTCCATTATGTTCGAAATAGGGGTAAAACATTATAAACGCTAGGTGACATGCTTCGTTTGGAGTTCGTAAATTTTTCGGGTTAATAGTGCCGTCAAATTTTCACTAAAAGGACTTGATTTTTTTCCTATTTGCACTAAAACCCTAAGGGCTAGGGATAGCCCCCATTTCTTACATTCAATGGCCAAAATACTGTCATCTTCTCCCTTAAATTCTGATCGATCCATCAATAATTATCTAAAATCTTCAACTATGAAAATGTAGAGCATCACGAGATCTCTCAGATCAACGGTCAAGATTGGATTTAACGCGATGAATCAATGGAAAAGTGCCCAGGAACATCGCACGTTCGCACGCGTTTATCGAGGACAATAAGTGGCCGAGTGCCACGTCATTCAAGATGTAGGTGGAACTCGTGGTGGTCGTTCCTTTGACAGCCTATAATCGACGTCACGATCGAAGATGGAGGCTCGAAAATTGATGTAGATTTGGCTGCTCTATAGGTTTATTCACGTTCGAATTCGAATGAAGGAGAAGAAGCAAAAATCTATGGCCTGGACTCAAATTGTAAAACATGGGGCTACGATTTTGTGTAGGGTTTGAACATAAAAAAATAAATTTGTCAATTATATATATTTATAATTCGTATAAACTTTAAAATGCCATATCTTCTTCATACGAGGTCCGTTTTTGATGAAACGAATTGTGTTGGTTTACGAGCACTGCATTTTAGAGCTGGTTTGGAGTTGAATGGAGCGAGTGTAAATTTTAGGTAAAATTAAACTGGTGTTTAATTTTCTTCGAAATAAAACATTACAACTATTATTGGAAGCAATGTAAGTACAACTCACTCTTTCTAACTCGCTGGTATTTTTTTATAAGTGAGAATAATTATTATTTATGATGATTGAAGATTGTTTGGATGACATATGACATATTATCTATAAATTGATTGGTATTTGGATATATTCCTGTCTATTGGAGCAGATGAGACCCTATACGCTCCCGTGTATGAGCGATAACCCTTTGTACGCACGTCTGCCATAAAGCGGACATTATATATATATTTCTAATATGTATATTTGTTGCAGATGACAGATTGGAGGGATCCAACTTGATTCCTCACCCATATTGGTTTTATTTACAGATATTGTGATATATGTTGTTATCATATGATATATGATGTTTTGGATGCCATGATTGATGTATTTAGTGCTCTTGCAGCATTGGGCCTATTTTTGGAATTTTAAAATTGTTAAAGTGATGATTTCCAAATTAAAAGAACTTTCAAGTGATTTTGAAAATAGATGTTTTGTTAATTTTGAATTGTTAAATAAACAGATTTATTTTGAAATAAATAAAAGTTATAATTTTTATGTTATAAAAATTATTATTTTGGGAAATAAAATCAAAATGTGATTTTTGAAATGTGAAGTTGATTATTTTATAAAGTAGTTTCAATTGAGATTTTTGAATTTATTATTAACGGTTTGTATATAAGATTTATAACATTGAATTTTATAAATCAAAATGATGGAATTGTAAAGGATTTTTGTAAAGGTTAAAGTGAAGTTATAAATGAAAGGATTTGTAAATAAAGAGAATTATAAGTGAATTAACTTATAAATTTGATTTTGACATGTAAATGAAATATATATAGAATTGGTAAACAAAGGGATTTTATAAGTTGAACTTTTTATAAAATATAAATGGAATCTATAAACATTGTTTTATAAATCCAAAATCAATTCAATTTGATAAGTTAAATATAGAAGTTTACTAAAGGTATACCCACAATTTTGGACAGTGTACAATCCTTTAAATTTAATGTTGCAATAATAAAGATTTTGGTTGGGTATTATATCCATGATTTTGGATAGTGGATAATCCTTAAAATAAATGTGTAGAAATGTTGGATTTGGTAAATGAATTATATTCACGATTTTGGACAGTGAATAATCTTTTAAATTAAATAATTATTTTTGGGAAGTGATATTTTAAATGGAGTTAATTAGTCTGAAGATGTTTTAAAATGTGTTAAGCACCGAATACATAAATTTCAATGAAATTTATTGAAATAGACGTTTCCCAGAAGAATGGAAATGATGGACTATAACACTGTTGTTATAGTAAATGATTTTCGAATAGAAATGCTTTATATAGTATACGGGATTTATATATCTATCTAATTTTCGAATCCCTATACTAATGATTTTGGGTTGTCGTAATGATGTTTTACGCAACATTCATTTTAACTCAAATGAAAGATGTTTAAGAGAACGTTTTCCTTATAAAATAAAATATGTACTTAATCATGATTTAAGTATATGCAATATTTTCTAAGTATTGAAAATAAAATGAATTGTGAATTACTTATTATTAAATAAGTACATGGAAATGTTTTCCAATGTTGAAATGTTGAAATGGTTTGGGAATATGTCTTTTTATAATTTGAAGTGAATATTCGGAAAGTAATTTAATTAATAAAAGATTAATTAAAAGGGCCTAGTGATTGCATATGGTGATAAATATTTGTTTATTTGCTTTGATAGTTAAATAACCGACTATCAAATTTGGCCAAATTTTAGTTCCTCGACTTGACGTGGGAACTAATTAGTCGTACACTTAGTGTATAGCCTTCTCTTTAGGCTTGATTTTCCGTTGTGTTGAGGATGTTGATTCGTATGTACTACTCCAATCTATCGAGCTTCCTTCTTGGCCCGAAGGATAGCAAGCTGAAATTTGGAGATGTGATAAGTCTATGAGATTTAGTTTCTGTGTGAGGTTAAGAAACACTTTTGCGTTGTTGGTGCGAAGAGACCGGGATCGGTTTATCCAAAAACCACTTCGGACCAACGTATGTGCGTTCGATTTGTGCAGTTTGTGATGATATTGATATTCAGGATTTTCATAGTGGGGGACTGCTTGTTGATCGTTTAGGGTTAAAATCCCAATAAACATATAGTAGCAGTGGTCTCTTCATTATAAAATATCCAATAAAAGGACTATTTGCTACTAATCCTAGGGATTTCCTACAGGATGTGGTAGGAAAGTACCTTCAGTTTATCTTGTTCCTGGACACCTTGTATGGATGTTTGTCTGACATTGCATTTCTAAAGATTACGTATATTGGTTTTTACAAACGTACATCAATGGTGGTGGAGAAGGAAACTTCTCTTAGCTTAATAACCTCCTTGAGACCTATGAGCTTAAGGGTTGCATTTTTATGAAAGGCAATTAGTAGTCAACGAAAATGGCCGTGTGGCATTCAAAGTGATGTGATATGCGATATGTGAAAGGTAATCATTACCTCAGGCCTCATCAATCGAAAATGTCCAAAACATGGTTAGATGCAGCAGGGCTAAGTGGATCGCTCCCAAGTAGGGTATGATCATCCTCTTCTAGATATATCTTTACACGCTATAATGTCGTGTATTTGATTATTGTGGTTTGTATGCTACGAGGGCCATCGTTAAAGGTCGGTAACAACCGAAGGATGACATATTCGGTACCATCTAGTTATAGAGGTGGGCCAGCCTTTTGTTGGTAGAGGGCAGATGTTCTCTGCTTCGGGACATCCATCAAGAGGTGTACCCATTCGGAAAGTGGTCCCTTAACCTGGTCGTTTGTATGGAAATCCAAACTCCACTATGTACCTGCCATATTATTTGTAGAGCCTAGTATGCTGGAATTTAATAATGGTAACAATTTCAGCTATTTTGAATATTATTTGTATACTAGACACTAATATAATATCAGATGATTTGATATGAAATGTTATAGTTATCGTAAAGTAAAAACATGTTCATGTTTTGTGTGGACTTGTCTTACGAGATACTTTTGTTTTGATAAAGGAAAAGTTTAGTAATTTAATAAATTCGGTTGAGTGTGTTTCTCATGCTGGTTTACCAGACTGATCTGGGTATTCTTCCCTTTCAATGCTCGAGTCAGACCAAGTATATTTACAGGTTCAGATTTGGTGCTTATGGAGCTTTAGCAGGCGAGCTAGAGATCTTCATTTCGTATATACTATCTGTTTTGATTATTGATTATTCGCTGTGCTTAATTGTGTTTATATTATCGGCAATTGTGAGGACATGTTATTATAACTGTCCAGGCTGATGACTATTGATTGATTGTTGAACTCTGATTGATGTATGTATATACAGTTTCTATTTTGTAAAGATCATTGATATGATATTATATGTTTTCTGCCGCATTGTGAGATTCTGTATTGCTCTATTTGGTTCTATCTTCTCTATTTCTTTTCTTCTCTTCTTTTCTCTTCTTTTCTTTCTCTTGACTTTTCATCAGTCTGTGCTTTTTGGGTCAGACATGTGTGGTTTATTGTCGATTCAAAGGGTGCGGATAAGCGGGTCGTCACACTATTCCTTAGACTGAGTTAGAGGACTTTGTAGTGGAGCCTGAATTGACCTTTGTTAGACAACCAGTTCAGGTTATAGCGAGGGATGAGAAACGATTGAGGAATAAGACAGTCAAGTCGGTGAAAGTTCAGTGGAGCGACAATGAGAAGGACTGTACTTGGGCGATAGAAGACAAGATTCGAGATACTTATCATGATCTGCTTTGAGGGTAGGTCTATATTAGATTTATATAGATATTTCCTAGTCAGATAGTCTGGTATGGTGGTTAGGAATCGTTACAGATGATTGCTATGTTAGATATTTAGTCCTTACTGAATTTCGAGGACGAAATTCTTCAAGGAGTGGAGCCTGTAACACCCCTAATTTTTTATTACATTTTTCAGGAGATTTAATTAGATAAATTAAATAGAATAGTGTAAATGTAAATGATAAGGGTTTTGAGACTTGAATTAATTAATTAAGAGATGTGCCTAATGAACTAACTAATGGGTTTTGGTTAATTTAGTCACATAAGGGTATAATCGGAATTTGCTGTCCAAGGAACCTTACCCACAGATATATATTTTCGTTCCTACCATTTCTTCCCATTCACATCAATTTAAAATGCAATTTAAAAGAGAAGAAACGGCCAGCCATTAAGAGAAGAAGTGGAAATCAATTTAAAGCTAAAAAATCAAGCTTAGGGGAAATCAATCTCGATCCAATCTTATCTAGAGAAAGGCGAACAATAATTCCATCTCTACTTTGGTTTAAATCATATATTTCCAAATTTAAGAGATAATTTTTTTTATGATATAATGGATGATGATATGCTTGACTTTTGATTTATTTGATTTAAAAACGGTTGTTTAAAAGGGTTTTTGTATAGTTTTAGATCAAAACCGAGATTAAATTTTGTTTAAATTTCATGGGAAAATTGTATGTTATGAGAAACATGATATTGGAGTTAGGTTTCAATTTTGATAATTTTCCAAGCTACGGAAATGTTATTATGAATTTTCAATGGAAAATACAGTTTTTGAGTTTATAATTTATTTTGGAAAATATATTGATAATTTTCATCTGGAATTTTGATATGTTAGTTAACATAATTAAAGTGAATTTCTTTAATTTTTTGGGTTTTTCCGAAGTGATTTGCTATGCAAAATAAATTGTTTTAGAAGAGGGACTACTATGCAAAATTGAAAGGACTTAATTGATTAACTTAACCATGGTTTAGATCTAGATTAAGCGACGGTTATTTATGTAAAAGAATTTGAAAGGCAAACAATCTGGTGTTGACACAGGGCAGGTTAGTTAGAGAAAAGGTTACTTAAACAAGAATATAAATAGATTTACATCAAGAAAATTGGTTGCGCCTACTTAGGAAAGCACCTTCGACATAGTAGCTTCTGCCTTTATCTTAGTCGAACCTACCCTGCCGAAACCAATACACAAGGTATTACTGAGATGGTACATAGTGATTGGTGATAGGCGAAAGGTAGGATGTCAGAAGCATAGTTTTCGAAGGGGTCGAAACTTTGGTTTGTTTTTAAAAGAAAAGCGTCTGCCTATGTTTTGTTTTAAGCTTTCGACAGTTTCGAGACATAAGGTTTCGAAAAAGGTTTTAAGGGGTTTTGGAAAGGGTTGCCATTAACTTATAATTGCTTTTGATTGGGCTACTTACTTATGAAAGAATGTTTTATACAAAGGGATTCCAACCTAGTCGATATCCTGCTATGCCTATCCTAAAGCCTTTCGATGGTGTTGAAGATATCAATGCTATCCGTAGACACTTTGTTTTATAAAGGTCAAGCCACTTACTAAAGCTTTCGAAAGAGGATTAGGGGTTTCGAAGGTGATGGTTCTGAAAAGGGTTTCGACACTGACCTTCAATTTTTTTACCTAGACGTTTTATGCTTTCAAAAGGGATGGTGCCAACGCCATTATGTCTTCCCTAATGTTTTTATATTTGTTTCAAAACGGATGCTTTCGATTGTATTCGCTTTGACCCAAGTTATGCTTTAAGTATAAACCCAGTGTTTTCGAAAGTGGTACTTTCAATGTTTTCTAAAATGTTACTTCCAATAGTGTCGAAAGGGATACTTTCAATTGGTTTCGAAGTTAAGCTTCTAAAGGTTAAATATTAGTACATTAATGTATTTGAAAGGTTTTGAAAGGTAGAATTTAAAGTATTATAAGGCAGGAGCCTAATATTTTAGAGCTTTCAAAGGATGTTATCCTATGAATTGGAAAGCTAGGTTTCAAAGGTATCGAAAGGTTTTACGACCAAAACTCTATTTTTAAAGGAATAACTATCAAAATATTAAAGGAGTTCTTATAATTGTTTTTAGAAGAATCTATCTTTGATAAAGAAGTAGGTCAAATGGATTAACCATGTTATATTTTAAACCCACAGGAGTGATATTGTTGTATTGTTATGTTGCGTCTTCTAAAATGAATATATTTACTTTACAATGGATCCATAATTGTATTTTAGGGATGAAGGGTGTGAGAACCAATTAGGTTAACCCATTAGTGAATAGAAATTGAATAAACTCTTGAATGAGTAGAATTGCATCTAGGAGGTTAGGTAGACAAGAATATAGGATGCTAAAATATAAAGAAATGATATTGGTGGGGGCCAATAGGTTTACAGTAAGCCCATAGAAACTGTATAATATTGGCAGAGGCCAATAGGTTCATAGTTAGCCTATGAAAACTATGTATAGAGAAAGATTTTAGCTAGACAGGCTCATAATAAGCCCATGAAAACTAATATTGGATACTGGCAGGGCTAGTAGGTTTGTAGATAGCCCGTGAAAACTATATCCAGATGAAATATTGATAGATGT
Source organism: Allium cepa (assembly GCA_030765085.1). NCBI lineage: Eukaryota > Viridiplantae > Streptophyta > Magnoliopsida > Asparagales > Amaryllidaceae > Allium > Allium cepa. The sequence goes on from CM060928.1 coordinate 809,024,216, forward strand.
CAGTATGTTCCTAGTCAACCCATGAAAACTAGGATAAAAGAAAGGATGTTGGAGTCATCAATAGGTTTCTAGTTAACCCATGAAAACTAGGATGAGAATTGATATTGGAGTAACCAATAGTTCTTAGTGATCCCATGAAAATTGTGTAATTGGACAGGGAGTCCTTAAATGATTAACTGATTACTAGTTAGCCCATGAAAACTAATAGGTTAAGAGTAAACCTCAAAACTATAACTAAGACAGATAGTCTAAAATGAATAGGATGGGTAGTCTAGAATTAATTTAATAAGTTTGCATATCATCATATTATACTATTTTGAATTGGTTTAACCATTGTGGATGCAGGAGCATAGTATATGGTTTTATAAAGGTTTTGAGATGCTAGTTAGGGGAAACCCGTTCCGCTAAGCGGCATGGTCTCACTAGATATCTAAATGATTTGAGATGATAGATTATTATTCATACGAGGATTTATGTGTGGCTCTAAGTTTATGTTTTCCCTTAAACTCTCAGTTACTCAATTGACTTTGAGTAATTTGATAGTTGAGGTTTTTAGGTACCTCTAAGACGAATAAGCTTCTAGAGACGTGCATGAGGCATAATAGTTATTTAGAGTTCTCTTTCTTTTGATTACGCTATGTTGTTTGTAAGGGAAAAGTTGTTATATTGCCTGTATATACTCTGATCATCCCAAGGGGCATCTTCACATGTCGCTATGATATATATATTTTCTTTGAACGTGATTTGTGAATGTGATATTATGTAATGAATTAGAAATGTTTTGATATGGAATGTGATTTTGGTTGAAGTTTAATTTTTTTTTCCATATTCATGTGTTTTGATGTATCAATGAATCTAACTTCGCCGTGTTTGGTCGTCGAGGATTAATAACTATGGATGACTACAGTATGTGTAGCCATTAGTTTTGGGCCTCCAAGTAAGGGGATGTTACACATGCTCTCCTCGATCTTAGAGATGAACTGAGAACTTAAAGCAATGCCTAAATAAATTATGAATCACAAGTCTACTTGTTAGCCACAAAAACACTGCATCATACCCAACCAAAGTCTCCCTTCCCTAAATGCTGAGAAACATTCTCACTTACGAGAACATTCCCTAGACTTATATCAATGGAAGCCTTCTTATGAATGTATCCAAGATCGTGTCTCAGCAACAATCAAGACCCAGATATGGCTCCTCTCCAATCTAAGGAAATTATTGCACCGCTTCGAAGAGTCCAAAGCTAGTGGAGCTAAATATGCTAACGCCTAAAGGACCACACCACTTTTGGTGCTAACTGCAATCAGCTGGAAATGTTTATGGGCGATGAAACATCTTTTGTAGTAGCTAAGTAGTCCCTTAACTAATCAGGCATCTCAGACTATCTATTTGCTGTCGCTTCTATATTTCGTCTGGTCATACGGATGGCCTGACACAAATACCTTAGCAATTAGTGGTAGAAATAAATCAAGTCTTAAGGACAAGCATTGTATACAATATTATATACTATAAAAATACAAGTACACTCTTTCAACATATCTCCTTCGACCAGATTGATTAACTCAAACTGGTCTACTTGGTCCGAATGTTAAGCTTAAGCTCTGATACCAACTGTAACAATCCGAACTTTATAATACCCAAAAATCGACGCCTTACATCATCGTACCACTTTCGAATACCAAAAAGACAGAACATCAGGGTAAAATTAGAACAAAACACTAAACCAAGACCTCAATAAGATCTTACAATGAAATGACAACATATAATAAACAGACTATGAATGAACAAAATATAATAACAATATATAAGAGACTACACTAGCAGAAGCAACTAGGAAATAAATATCAACATATAATATTAGAATACATCAACTCTAAAAGCACAGAGTTGTGAATAAATATCAAATACAATAGAGTCGTATATTGTAACATCCTATTTTGGGGCCTAAAACTATGCACTATAGATGTTGCAGTCATTTATAGTATTGATTTCTGGAGACAAAATACATTAATGCTAATTATTTCAATAACATCGAAAGCACAAGAATATGAATTTTTTTAACACAATTTCAAAACGAACCTTCATATTTCATTTCAAAGATAATATTTCATATTCATTACATAATCCTGAAAGTTTCCCAGGTTTAGATAAAATATAATTATTACAAAGCACTCCAAGAGCAACATATGATGATGCCCCCTTGATTGATTAGAGTTTACTACCATACAGTTATAACATCTGTCATTACATACATTCCATAGAAAAAACTTCAACATAAAGGATAAATATTATATATATAAACTCCTAAATAGCTAGATCCGCCTCATTCTCGTCCTCAAAATCTTTATTTGTCCAAGTTAATGACCTCTAAACCCATACTCTCGACCTACTCAAATTGAATTTTGAGCATCCAAGTGTTTAAAGGGAAAAGATAAACTTTGAGTCATGCAAAAAGCCTGGTGTGAATAATCATATGTCATCTCGATTTATGGATATCTAGTGAGACCACACCGCTGAGCGGAATGGGTTTTCCCTTCTCTAATATTTTAGAAATATATGTTTCACAAATTAATTCCTACAACCATAATGGTTGAAATTGATAATAAAATAATAATATGTGTGCATGCAACATAAGTAATCATGACCAGTCTATCTAAATCAACGGACTATCTATCTTAACGACATAGTTTTCTCAGGGTAACTATAATCATATGGTTGACTTGAGCCTACTAGATATATCATATTCTCTAACATGCTGTTAGAAGACAGGTGGATGGTTTGTCCAAAACTTACTGTTCCTAGGGTCACCCAAATCCTAATGGTTTTACAGGCTGACCAACAACCTTTTTCATCTTTGTATATTCCTTTCTGTGCATAAACCTACTTTTAGACTTACCCATGGCAAAGCTCTACAGACTTGAAATGTGGACTAATATCATTTAGGGGGCTAATAGACGAAGTATAAGGCACTACTCTACACCAGTTCCATCTAATTTTCTAAACTTTTAGTCAGTTCATCCTATCATAATTTATCTAAAGGTGATAAAAACAATTAACTCTTTAGTAAAATTCTGGGCTAAATGCACCTTTTATTTCCTTGAAAACGTAATCTTTGTAAATGATTTACCCTTTGAAATCATATATAAAACAAATAACATTATAGCCCTTTACTTTACTCAAATTACTTATGCAAAGATATGCTTTTATAAAACAATGTTGATGAAGTTCGAAATCACTTAGGGGTCGTCGCCTTTCAAAACCATAGGCTATGAAGCAAAAACCATAACTATGTATATTGATAAAGTACGACGTGAATACAGCCAAGAGGGATCATCGCACCCCCTTTAAGGTCGAAAATATATTAAGGTCTTTAATCTATAAAACATAAGGCCACAGGGCCGATGGCATATATGTATCGCACTTTTAGAGTGCCAACGTTATTAGGTATAAAATTTGGTTTGCATAGTACAAAGTTATAAAGTTTGCAAATTTATGAAAGTTGACATGGATGCCTTTCGGCGTCAATACCTTAAAGAGTTAATACCGAAAACATGGGAATGTGATCTTAATATAGCCGATGAACAAGAATGGCTGTAACACTGCCTTAGAGAAACGTGGCATCTATGGTGTTGAGCTGGATGAAACGCGGCGCCTAATGGCTAATAAGAAAACAAGCGGCCTCATTGCCTTATGTGGTCGGCGACGTTATAGAGAATAGGCACCACCATGCCTTTTTAGGTAATGGGCACTTAAGTCATGCAGTGTCATTAAGGTTACTATAAAGCATGCATCAATGTCATCATCGATAATAAGGGTATTGACCTCGAGCTTATTCCACCATAGCTAATACACTTCATACCAAACGTAGTTGTTATCATATACATCACTACTGGTTGATGCCGAGCGCACAGCAATAGCGAAGACAAATGGCGACGTCAACATTATCAAAGTAGCATTTTCATAATTAATATGAAAGCTGTTATTTTGTTATTAAAAGCAAGATTTTTCCACCAAACCGATTGTTTGTCAAAATTTCATTGGTTAACAATTTTTTATCGAAATCTTTTCAAAATACTGCTATAGGGCAGATTTATCATTTCAAAATAATTTGCAAACATACATTTTATATTAATATTTTAATATAATGGTTAAGTTTTTCTAGATTAAATAATTAATGTTAAATCATAAACAGTTGGAGAAAATCTTCAAAAATCACAATAAATTTGATTTCACATATTCTTTAACATATAAAAGTTTCGAGGCTAAAAACTTAATTAATTATTTTTAATAACTAAAACCTGTCATAATCCCATTTTCTCCACTTAAATATTCATAATAAATTTGTTATGGCCCATTTTTCTGTACCCTTTGAATCGATAATAAACTACAAATGTCCAATTCAAATTGCACGAATAAGCGGATCATTAAGGGTAGAAAGAAAATAAAGACAGAACAGAATCTCACACAAATGGAATAACATATATTATTTCAATAATAATCTTTACAACGGAAAATTTTCAATAAAATATCAAAGTCTAACCTAGATTCAGCTTGGACAGTTATAACACCTGCCATTACAAATGCTAATAAACAACAAAACAAATACAATAGATGCAGCTGATAATAGAATACATCCATATGATGATGAAGATCTCCAGCCCTTTTCTGGAAACTCCAACCAACTTCTACTCAACCTGAAACTACTCGGATCTGACCCGAGTATTAAAAATACCTTGATCAGGCTTAATAAATCAGCATGAGATACTCGAAATTTAAAATGTATAGATCATGACGATGTTATCAAAACCTTTAAAAAGAAGGGTATCTCATAATACCATGCCCGCACATAAACACGGACGTGTTTTTACCTTATGTTAACCAAAACACTTCATACCAAAATACACTTGATATTATTTTTAATGACATTCTTTTGAAAACACTTTTCAAATAAACTTATTCAAATAAGGTATCAATATCTAGACTAAGTCTAAGGTAATATATCTGGACTAGTTCAACGGAATATACCGAATGGAATATATGATACCAGAAAGGAGGTAATTGAAATGTTTGCAAGTCATTACAGCTATTTTGGGAATACAATTAAAACTGTAAATCTCGTATTGGGATTGGATTTCCAACATGATAGGGCACTAGTGACATTTTCTCTGATCCATGCATAACAAACATAGTTCCCATGGTGCCTTAATCGCTTTTCTCAAACTAGTCACTTGGAACTATACTTGCTACAATACAACTGATAACCGGTATTTCCCTTCTTTTTTCATGCTAACCACTTTATCTACATGGGGCAATATGTATCCCCCAAAGGGCCAAATGTATTTGACATCACCATACATACTCACTTATTCCGAATTTGCGTCTGTTAGACAATATAGTAACCCATTCGGGGTGTGAGGCTCGCGAAGCTACGATCAATTTCTTCAAAGCCACGCTTTGATCATAACAAGTTCCACTTTAAATGCCACACTACCATTCCTTTTATCACTGTTTTGCTCCCACAAGCATACAACCTCTGAGCTCATATGTCTCAAGTTTATGATTTGCTCAACATCTCCCACCCTTCTTTGAAACAATTTCTTCAACATGTCTTCACTTTCAAATGTATACATTGGTTCAAAGTGGTCTTCGAATTGGAATCACCCAAATACGACTACAGTTCCTTCGAAGGAAATCATCGCTTTAATAGATGTTAAGTGGTTAATTAGCATTCAAAAGATTTGTTTCTTTTCTTAAACATGATCTTTTAGAGCATCCGGGCTTTCCTTTCGATCTCTTCCACCCCTCACCTTAAAAGAGAAACATAGGCTAGGTAAGTTCAAGGCACTGGTTGTTCCATCCCTAACCTTAGTTAAACACCTTGTTTTATCTTCCTAAATCTTACAGGCGGGACAAATGTACTAGTCGTTTCCGCATACTCAGTTTGTTATTAAATTCAATATTCTTCCTTTTTGTTTAAGTGGTATAAACAATTTCTCTTAACCATTTATTCAAAGTCTTATTAAAACTTCCAAATCGTCTTTAAATTACTTAATTATTCTTTTAAAATAATTCACAAAATATTTAGGAAAGAATTGTTAAGTTTAAACTACATTTCAAAAGGTTGTAGAATTAGCAGCAAAAAAGTGCTGCGGAAAGTGCTATATAAGCTTATTTGATTTAAATAAATTTTTTAATATTTGAAAGTTCATATTTTCCATTCCAAATCTCGTTTAAACCATTTTAATAGATTTATCAAATTTATTTCATATTTTTACTCATTTAAAAATATCATCTATAAAGAAATCCTTTTTTGGATTTTGAACTTCAAAACCACGATGTTTTTAGAAAACTATTTTGGAAATATTTCAAAATCTACTTAATGAATCTTGATTTTCTTTCTTCATTTGAAAACTATTATCATCGTGAACCAAATAATTTTTATGTCAAAGAAATCCGACATATAAATCTTTCTCTACATCAATTTGAAGTTACGGATCGAAATTTACGAACTACCGATACGCGACGAGCTCGATTTTGACCAATTTTGTGAATTACTTCGGAACTTGTCCGAAACACTTCAAATTTGTTTTAAACCATATTTAAGCTAGTTCCACTTATTTAAAACAATACTTTCATTATTTCAAACTCAATTTTCATTTTATTTCATTTTCTATTATAATATAATATTACTATAATATCATTTTCAATCTTTTTAGATATTTTGAAATCACTAAGAGGCTAAATAATTTCCATATACACATTTGTATGGTTTTAATTCTCAATTAAATAACTATGGTTAATTAATAATCATTTCTCTTACTATTTATCAAACAAGTTATCGACCACATAAACAATCATATAGTCAACCAGTTTAGCAACCAAGTTATCCAATAATTAATTGCTCAACATATTTAAACTTTCAAATCATTATACTTGAAATAATTTATGGATTAATTAGTAAATATGAGTACTCACCTTTTAACCAAACTGTTCACTTCCTACCAGCATTCTTTTTAAATAACACTTCACTATTGTTTTCAACTTTAACTAACTTCGAAAAATTCCACGGAGCTTCCACGACACCTTGAATTTGCTCCTAGCTCCTTGGAATGAAATTGTCGGCACTTCCTTCTCTTTTTCTTGCTCCGGAGCTTCACGACTTTCTTTCCTCCTTCCCATAGGTTCGGCCTTGCCTTGATCATTCCCTTCCTCCATCATCTTCACTTCTTATATGCTAAACCATGTTTTAATGGTATCCTAAGGTCGGCAAAGTTTGGTGGTGTTTGGAGTTGATTTGATATGATTTTGAAAAAGTTAGTAAGGATTTGGAAGAGAAGAAGAAGCCATTAAAGAGTGCTTCAAGGAGGAAGAAGAAGAAGGTAGAAATATGATGAAAAAAGTGAGAAAGTGGTTGGCATTTATTGAAAAAGAAATGAAGTGGTAAGTTACCAAAAATCCCTTTATCAAATTACCAAAATAACCTTACTTACTTCTTAAGTAACCTTATTTGTTTTCAACACTTAACACCACATTTCAAATCACTACTTTATATCATTTGCACTTAAATATTAAGTAAAGAAAGTAATAATTAAGTTTCTTTGATTTGATGTTTTACTTTCTGACTTTTGTACTTTTTTTGTCATTTTATGCTTACTTTTTGTTAATTATATTCTAGAATTTTCTAAGTACGTTCAGTAAAAGTAAACATGATTAGTGAATTAATTAATACTTATATTATTCGAATATAAGTTTGTATATAAGAAAATAAAGTTGCGACGACGTTGAGACAACTTTTAATCGACAAAATGTCGTTTTTTGACAAAATATTTTACGGTCACATTTTGACGTTTTAGTTAAATTATTTATTTATGTAAACCAAATTTAAAAATAAATTTGTATAATGTTATTTAAAAAATATAAAAGCCCATAAATAAATTAAAATAATTTATTTAACCATTGAAACTTATTTTTTTGAAATTAGCATTTTGTTACTTTTGTCATTATAGGCAAATGTTGCTATTTTGTGTATACTTCTCTTTCCAACTCCTATCTAATATTATTTGAATCATGTAACTTTACATATTTTATATTTAAAATCACTTTAAATAGTATATTTTCAAGTGGTCAAATTCTGGGTTGTTACAAAATTCATACTTGTTTGGAAAATTATGAAATAAAAAACCCACTTCTAAAATAATGTTTAAACATCATATCAAAATCTCGAATCATTTGGGTATCAAAAACTAGGTTTTCATACTTAAAACCTATTAGATAATTCCCTAATAAATCGTAGGATTCACCATTCAAGCATATAATCATCCAAACAATTAAAACATTGCATAATACAAGGAAAAGATTCAAGTTCATACTTAAAACCGAAAATATAGACAAAATTTGAGATGCATAACTATTATTCACCTTGATTTGATGACGAAGAATGAGTTTTGAGTGTTGATTGATTCCCATAATCTTTACTCTCTATTTCTTAAGCTTTTCTTCTTTCTTCCTCTTTTGTAATGGATGGCCTTAGTATAGTTTCAGGTATTTGGTGTATGTAAATGAAATGAAGGAGAAGGAAAATAAAGGTATATGGCTAGGAAATGTAACTTTTCCTATTTTTCCTTTAGCCCATATTCCTCCTTCTTATTTAGAGTTCAATCATTCTTATTAATTCATTCATTAGGCATGGCCTATATTAATTATAAAACCTCGATCTCCTTACAATTTTATAGTATTTTATCTTATTTATCTAATTAAACATCCTAAAAAATGGTAATCAAAATCAGGATTTTTACAGACACCTCACCTTAAAGAATTTCATCCTCGAAATTACGATAAGATACATAACAACAATTACAACCATAAACACAAAACATACCATCAAACAAGTTAGGATAAGCGTGTTAGTCCTTGAAATGATGGTTTTGATACAACAACCTTAGGAATTGTTATGAAATATAAATACTAACATTATAGTTTAGATATATATGCATATGCAGGATTTAACCATGCAGGTACCAAGAATGAAGACTGTACATTATAGAGATTCAAGATATCAAGATTGAAGACTCATGAGCATCAAAATTATCAAAAGTTCAAGATTTCAATAGTAAGTAATTTACTTAGGAATGTTTTTAAAACTCCTAGAAAAGCACTGGCATCTTAAAATCCAATTTAATCATGGAATGGAATCCACTTCGAGCCCGTTAAAGGGATGGAACCCTAAGTAGAATGGAACCTACGAAAAATATAGTGGAACATTGTTTTGTATCCACTAACTTTTATTCAAATGTTTTTTACAAAATTATATCTTGTTTTCAAAAATGATTTCAAAATCTTTCTTTTAAAAGAATAAAAAAAACATCTATCCTAGTTTTAAATATTTTTAGCCTCAAAATAATCTTTATTTTCAAAATCAAATTATCCTTGGTTTTAAACTATCTTTTAATAATAATGGATTTAACTTTTAATATTTATACTTAGATTTAAATATAAAATTATAGTAAAATTATATATATATCAAAATATTACTCTCTATATTTATTTATGCATTTTAACTATAGTGAAGTATATTTATAAAGTTTAAAAATAGTTTTAATACAAGATAGAAGTTATTTTAAAAGAAAAAAATTACCGAAATTTCATTTGGCATGTCGACAACCTCAAATGCCCCTTGTCGACAAGGTGGCGGTTGATTTCAAAATTTTGAATATGAAAAGAAGTGTCCATTCGTCATATCCTTTCATGAATGGACATGGTTGTTGTTCTACTATATATAGGGGCAGTTTTACACGAATTTTAATTCATATTTTCTCTAATTTCACTCCTCTTCTTCCTCCACATTTCTTTATATATATTTTTACCATTACTCCGCCGAAATCAACATTGAATCTAACTAGATCTTTTTCTGATTTGATTCTCTATCACTATCTCAACAAGATCTTAGTACTATTCAGAGTTATAGGCTTCTTTGTAATAAACTAAGGGAGAAAAGGTATGATTATAGCCTGTGGAATTAATCATGTGAGAAAAGGTGTGATTGTAGCCTAGGAAATCAATTGGGTGAACTTGTTGCTCGTAAAATCAAGTATCTCTACCTAGAGGATTGTGAATCTGGAGTGGTGTACCTCGTGTCCTTGAAATCGAGGGTGTAATTGTACAATTGCTTTTGAAAGGAAATCCGTACATGTGTGCGGGACTGGATGTAGGATAACTCTGAACCGGTATAAAATCCGGTGTGTTCTTTCCTGTATCGCTTTTACTTTATTTCTGCATCTATGTTTGATTCTGTGATCATATCTGAGTCTGAATGTTGCATACATTTGTGTTCAAATTAACGTAAACTCAAGAAGATTTAGTAATTCTTTAAAACACTATTCACACCCCTCTAGTGTTTATTCCATCCTTAAAAATCCATAATCTGCATTTCTCACATTTGGTAACAGAGCAAGGTTTTTAAAGTTTCATAATATGATTTCTGAAAAAAATGGCTATGTTTAAAAAACTTGTTAATACTAGTTTGGAAATATTTAGATCATCATTGTCTCTTGAGTCTGCATATAATCAATATTCAAATTCAAGTTGTCTACCAAAATTGTATAATGTGCAGGAAACATGCTTTATGGGTGTTGAGGAATCAATCCACAATGGAAAAATTGTGTAGAATAAAAAAATAAATGGATACTCGATAGTGGATGCTCTAGACACATGACTGGCAATCCAGATATTTTGAATGATATAATATACAAAGATGGATTACTGGTTAACTTCGGAGACAACTCAAAAGGATATGTGATTGGCATTGGCAAAGTCAGTAACTCTGAAACTCCTATTATTACTACTGTTTTGCTAGTTAAGAATCTGAAACATAATCCGCTAAGTATTAGTCAACTTTGCGATAAAGGATATAAAATTAAATTTGAAAAAGATAAGGGTCACATTGAAGATAATAATTCAACCATAATATTTGAGGGGATTAGGAAAAAGAATATTTGTATTCTTAGTATGAAAGTTTCAAATGACAACCTGTGTCTTTTGGCAAATCAAGTGACCCTTGGATTTGGCATAAGAGAATTGGACATTTGAATTTCAAAATTTTATCTAGACTATCAAAACATGATCTAGTAAGAGGTCTTCCTAAAATGAATTTTAAATTAGATATTCTATGTGATGCATATCAATTAGGAAAACTTAGAAAAAGTTCCTTTAAATTAAAAGATATGATTTCAACTTCAAAACCTCTTGAATTACTTCATCTTGATTTATTTGGTCCATCTCAAATTCTGTCAATAAATCATAGTAAATATGTTTTTGTAATTGTAGATGATTATTCTAGATTTGCATGGATAATATTTTTGAAACATAAAAGTGATACTTTTGAATGTTTAAAGAATTTTACAAAAAGGATTCAAAATCAATTTTCTCTAAAAATTATAACCAGCCGTGGTGATCATGGTGGTGAATTTGAAAATGAAAAGTTTGAGGTATTCTGCAATAAAAAGGGAATAACTCATAATTTTTCATTTCCAAGAACTCAACAACAAAATGAGGTAGTAGAACGTAAAAATAGGATGATTCAAGAGTGTGCGCGAACTATGCTTTCAGATAGTAAATTTCCAAAGTATTTTTGGGCAGAAGCAGTTGCTACCTCCTGTTATATTTTAAATAAAATTTTAATTAGACCTTTAACTGATAAGACATCTTATGAACTTCTTCACTCAAAGAAACCAAAGTTATCTTATTTTAGAATTTTGGAAGTAAATGTTTTATTTTAAATACAAAGGATAACTTAGATAAATTTGATCCTAAATCCGACAAAGGTATCTTTATCGGATATTGTAATAGAAGTAAAGCATACAAAGTGTTTAAGTTAAGAACTAACACCATCAAAAAAACAATGCATGTTTCATTCGGTGAAAATCTCAAAAGTTTTGAAGATACAAATGATGAAGAGGATTTAATCACTCAAAATCAAGAGTCAACTGAAACTAATAATGAAATTAATCATCCTAATAAAAAGATTAAACTTTTAAAAGATCATCCTATAAAAAACGTACTTGGAGATATGCAACCTGTTGTTGAAATCAGAAATCAACTAAGTAAAATGAGCAATGTAGCCTTTATATCAACTATTGAACCCAAAAATCCAAAAGAAGCATCAACTGATGATTCATGGATTTTGGCTATGCAAGAAGAACTAAATCAATTCACTAGAAATGATGTTTGGAAACTTGTTCCTAGACCTGAAAATAAAACTATAATTGGAACTAAATGAGTTTATAAAAATAAAATGAATGAACAAGGAGAGGTTGTTAGAAATAAAACCCGGTTAGTCGCTTATGGTTTTTGTCAAGAAGAAGGAATAGATTTTGATAAAACCTTTGCTCTCATAGCAAGAATAGAAGCCATTAGGATTCTATTTGCTTTCACAAATCATAATAATTTCAAATTATATCAAATGGATGTTAAAAGTGCCTTTTTAAATGGTTTTGTAAAAGAGGAAGTACATGTTGAACAACCACCACTTTTTGAAAATGAAAAATTACCAAATCATGTTTACAAACTTATGAAAGCTCTATATGGTCTAAAACAAGCTCCTAGAGCTTGGTATGATAGACTAAGTTCTTACTTATTACAATCAAATTTTGAAATTGGTAAAGTAGATACTTTTTATTAAAAGAAATAAAAATGATATTCAACTAGTACAACTTTATGTAGATTATATCATTTTCGGATCAACTAATTTTGAAATGAATAAAGAATTTTCTGAAATAATGACGAAAGAGGTGAGTCATATGAGTGAATTAAACTTCTTTCTACGGTTACAAATAAAACAATTAGATAATGGTATCTTTATTAGTCAAGAAAAATATGCTAAAGACCTAGTCAGTAAATTTGGTTTGAATACAGCAAGTGGAAAACCCACTCCCATGGAAACCAATGAGTACCTAGGTAAAGAAGATCTCTCGAAAGATGTAGATCAAAAATTATATAGAGGAATGATTGGATCACTACTCTATATCACTGCTAGTAGACCTGATATCATGCGTAGTGTTTGTCTCTGTGCAAGATATCAATCCTAACCTAAAGAGACCCACTTAAAAGCCGTAAAACATATCATAAGATATGTTAAATACACCTTTGATTATGGCTTATTTTACCCTATGAATCAATGTCTTACTGCGATGCTGATTATGCTGGTTGTAAATCAGACCGAAAAAGTACAAGTGGAACTTGTCACTTTTTGGGGAATTCTCTGATTTCCTGGTTTAGTAAAAAGAAAAACATAGTTTCTTTATCAACAACCGAAGCAGAGTATATTTCTGCTGCTTAGGCTCGTTCTCAAGTAATTTATGTGCAATAAACTTTAAAATATTATGGTTTAAATATCTCAAATCACCAATTTATTGTGATAATATAGTGCAATAAATTTATCCGAAAATACTACTCATCATGCTTGAACTAAACATATTGATATCAGACATTATTTTCTCTGAGATAATATAAGTAAGGAAGTAATTACTCTCGATTATATCAATTCTGAGAATCAAATTGCTGATATCTTAACAACACCCTTAAATGAATCTATATTTACTAAATTAAGAAGAGAATTAGGTATTTGTTCAATAACTGAAATATAGAATATAAATAACAAAGTATAATTAAAAATTAAATCAAAATAAATCAAATAGCAAAAAAATTAAGCACCATGTCGACAATCCCTCCTACCCTGTCGAGATATAACGATTTTTTTTGTTGAAAATTTCCCACCAAAATTTCAAATAAGTGGTTATATATTCTTCTTATTTCGAAATTTTGATCATTCTCTCTAGTCTTTCTCTGTTCTAACTTCTGAAAACATTTAAAAAATGGCCTCCTCTTCCAAATCAAAAAAAATTCAACCTTTTCGTTCCCTTCTCCTTCTTCTGGAACATTTCAATGAACTACGCTCGCACAAGTGAAAATGGAGGATCCCTTGAAGGATGCACTGCAGCTAATGACTGAAATTCAAGTGGTGTAACTTAGAATGGCCAAAGAACAAGAACGGCAAGGCAAAATCCTTAGAAATTTGCAAAAGTTTCTAATGGACAATCATGCTGATCAGATCTTGATTGATGAAAAGTCTTCAGGAGATCAAGTGCAAGAGGACAGCGAGGAGGAGGAAGAAGAAGCCTTCATGGAAGAAGAGCATGCAGTAGATGACGACAAAGTCGTCTGTGTTGGCGAAGTGTGCTTTAACAAGGATGGAAATCTAGTCGAACAACGTGGAAATTTCTGTTTCCACTACCCAAATTTTCGGTTCACAGATCTCCTATTTTCAAAGACACACATAAGTCTCTTTTCTCTCTTTCCTATTTTTGTATGTTCTTTCTTACGTTCTCTACAAAAATGTAAAAATAACAATATATAATTAATAAATAATTTGTGTTCTTATATTTGAATTCTCGTAATTATCACTATTATAAGTATTATCATATATAGATTCTAAGTTAGGATAGTTAGTAATTTAGGACTAAGTTTAAGTTTTAGATTTAATTGATGACAATTTATGATAACACTATCATTATAATCGCATGTCAGATAGTATTAGATTAAGGGAGAGTTATATATTTTGGATTTAGTTTTTGTTGATGACAAAGGGGGAGAAGTACAAAATAGGATAGTTAGACATAGATTATGGGAAAGTTATTAGTTTTAGGGGGAGTTATAAGGATAGAAGTAATATTTTATAAACAAAGGTTGCCATCATCAAAAAAGGGAAGATTGTTAGTCCTTGAGATGATGGTTTGATGACAACAACCTTAGGAATTGTTCTAAAATATAAATACTAACATTATAGTTTATATATATATATGTAGGATTTTACCATGTAGGTACCAAGAATGAAGACTGTACAGTATAGAGATTCAAGATATCAATATTGAAGGCTCATGAGTATCAAGATTATCAAAATTTCAAGATTTCAATAGTAAGTAATTTATTTAGGAATTTTGTTAAAACTCCTAGAAAAGCACCAGCATCTTAAAATCCAATTTATTCGTGGAATGGAATCCACTTCGAGCATGTTAAAGGGATGGAACCCGAAGTAGGATGGAACCAACGAAAAATCTAGTGGAACATTGTTTTGTATCCGCTAACTTTTATTCAAATGTTTTTTACAAAATTATATCTTGTTTTCAAAAATGATTTCAAAATCTTCCTTTCAAAAGAATAAAAAACATCTATCCTGGTTTTAAATATTTTTAGCCTCAAAATAATCTTTATTTTCAAAATCAAATTATCCTTGGTTTTAAACTATCTTTTAATAATAATATATTGAACTTTTAATATTTATACTTAGATTTAAATATAAAATCATAGTAAAATTATATATATATCAAAATATTATTCTCTATATTTATTTATGTATTTTAACCATAGTTAAGTATATTTATAAAGTTTAAAAATAGTTTTAATACAAGATAGAAGTTATTTTAAAAGAAAAACAAATTACCAAAATTTCCTTTGGCATGTCAACAACCCCAAGTACCGCTTGTCGACAAGGTGGAAGTTGATTTCAAAATTTTTAATTTCAAAAGAAGTGTCTATTTGTCATATCCTTTCACGAATGGACATGGCTGTTGTTCTACTATAAATAAGGGCAGATTTAAACGAATTTTAATTCATATTTTCTCTGATTTCACTCCTCTTCTTCTTCCATATTTCTTTATATATATTTTTACCGTTACTCCGTCCAAATCAACATTGAATCTTACTAGATCATCTCTGGTTTGATTCTCTATAACAATCTCAACAAGATCTCAATGCTATTCAAAGCGATAGGCTTCTTTGTAATAAACTAAGTGAGAAAAGGTGTGATTATAGCCTGTGAAATCAATCGAGTGAGAAAAAGGTGTGATTGTAGCCTAGGAAATCAATTGGGTAAACTTGTTGCCCGTAAAATTGAGTATCTCTACCTAGAGGATTGTGAATCTGGAGTGGTGTACCTCATGGCCTTGAAATCAAGGGTGTAATTGTATAATTGCTTTTGAAAGGAAATCCGTACTCGTGTGTAGGACTGGATGTAGGGTAACTCCGAACCAGTATAAAATATGGTGTGTTCTTTCCTTTATTGCTTTTACTTTATTTCTACATCTATGTTTGATTCTGTGATCATATCTGTGTCTGAATATTTCATACATTTGTGTTCAAATTAACATAAACTCAAGAAGATTTAGTAATTCTTTAAAACACTATTCACCCCTCCTCTAGTGTTTATTCCAGCCTTAAGATCCATGATCCGCATTTCTCACAAAGTGTCTCTAATCATGTCTTCTACCTTCCAAGTACAGTTTCTCTCGTTGTCACTCCACTAGACCATTACTAATCTGACTATCTTGTTTCTTATCCTTTTCTTGTCACTAGCCACAACTTGGATTTATAGTATAATAATTGTCATGTCTGCTTCCCCAACTAAGTCTTTCAATGCAGTTGGAGTGATGGTATTTTCTGTACCTCGAACGCACTACCTAAGATGAGAAATATGAAAAACATTGTTGACTCCTATCAAATTTCTCAACAACTCTATCCTGTAAGCGAGTTTCCGATCCTTTCTATAGTACCAAATGGTCCAACAAACCTTAATGCCAATTTCCTTGACTTCATAAATCTTACTACACCCTTCATCGGCGATATTTTGACTAAAACATGGTCTCCAACCGAGAACTCTAAGTCTTTACATCTCTTTTCTACATAACTTTCCTTCCTAGACCGAGCTTCCTTCATTCTAGCTCGATTCAACTCAATCTTTTCTATGGCTTCTCTTACCATATTGGGACCAAAAACTAATCTACTGCTGTTCTCTAACCAACATACGGGTGATTTACATGGCCTTCCATGCAAAGTTTCAAAAACGTGCCATTCCTAAGTATGATCACCATTGTTATAGGAAAATTCGATTAAGCGTAGACGCTCTTCACACAATCCTCCAAAATTAAGCGCACATAGTGTAACCACCTGAAGATTTTTAATAATTTTATTTGTTTTATTTATTTAATTGATTGAATTTTTGTGAAATTTTAAATAATAAAATTTGAAAATATAAACTTGATATTTGAATTAGTGAATTATATTCTAGCATATAATCATTCAAACAATTAAATTTTTGTAACCACCTGTGATTCACCATTCAAGCATATAATCATTCAAACAATTAAAACATTGCATAATATAAGCAAAAGATTCGGGTTCATACATAAAACCGAAAATATAGACAAAGTTTGAGAGGCATAACTATTATTCACCTTAATTTGATGAAGAATAATGAGTTTTGAGTGTTGATTGATTCCCCTAATCTTTACTCTCTATTTCTTAAGCTTTTCCTCTTTCTTTCTTTCTTGTAATGGTAGGCCTTAGTATAGTTTCAGGTATTTGGTGTATGTAAATGAAATGAAGGAGAAGGAAAATAAGTGTATATGGCTAGGAAATGTAACTTTTCCTATTTTTCCTTTATCCCATATTCCTCCTTCTTATTTAGAGTTCAATCATTCTTATTAATTCATTCATTAGGCATGGCCTATATTAATTGTCAAATCTCAATCTGCTTTCAATTTTATAGCATTTTATTTTATTTATCTAATTAAACATCCTAATAAAATGATAATCAAAATCAGGAGTTTTACATACTCCTCACCTTAAAGAATTTCATCCTCGAAATTACGATAAGATGCATAATAATAATCACAATAACAAACACAAAACATACCATCAAACAAGTTAGGATAAGTGTCTCTAATCATGTCTTCTACCTTCCAAGTACAGTTTCTCTAGTGGTCACTCCACTAGACCTTTACTAATATGACTATCTTGTTTCTTAGCCTTTTCTTATCACTAGCCACAACTTGGATTTATAGTATAATAATTGTCATGTCTGGTTCTCCCACCAAGTCTTTCAATGCAGTTGGAGTGATGGTATTTTCTGGACCTCGAACGCACTATCTAAGATGAGAAATATGAAAAACATTGTTGACTCCTATCAAACTTCTCGGCAACCCTATCTATAAGTGAGTTTCCGATCCTTTCTATAATACCAAATGGACCAACAAACCTAGATGCTAATTTCCTTGACTTCCTAAATCTTACTACACCCTTCATCGGTGATATTTTGACTAAAACATGATCTCCAATCGAGAACTCTAAGTCTTTACATCTCTTTTCTACCTAACTTTCCTTCCTAGATCGAGCTTCCTTCATTCTAGCTCGATTCAACTCAATCTTTTTTATGGCTTCTCTTACCATATTCGGACCAAACTAATCTACTGTTGGTCTCTAACCAAAGTACGGGAGATTTACATGGCCTTCCATACAAAGTTTCAAAACGATGACCTCCCTAAGTATGATCACCATTGTTATAGGAAAACTCGATTAAGTGTAGATGATCTTCACACAATCCTCCAAAAATAAGCGCCACACAGTGTAACGACCTGTAGATTTTTAATAATTTTATTTGTGTAATTAATTGAATTTTTGTGAAATTTTAAACAATAGAATTTGGAAATCTAAAGTTGATATTTGAAATACGTCTACTAACATAGCAAATGGTAAATTTCATCAGAAAATATAGAAGATTATTTTCTTGTGTAATTTTATTTAAATTTTACTCAGTTAAAATTGATGGTAATAAAATATTTTCCAAAGCTAAATATTTTTATAAAGCAAATTTGTAAATCATCTTCTGAGTGAGACATCATATTTCGTTTCTTCAAATTTGGACTGTTATTGCTCCGTCGATCTTATTTTCGACGAAATAGCAGCATTTTCGGTACCGATTATCGACATTTGATCGGATGATCGTACCACTGATATCTGTGTACCGTTTTGATCGCATCGTCATGCTGACCTCTGCGGTATATTCAACTTTGTGTTTTGATGTCTGTTCGTCGACAGAAATTCTATCGGTTTAGAAAACCGTCGAACGAATTTAGAGATAAAAATAACTGCAAGCGCACGGTGTACGAATGTAGCACGCGGCGAATACGGGTCGATCCGCAGGGAATTGATGATTTTAAAAATCCACTCAATCAAATTAACCAAAGATGGAAGAGTGATTAACTAAAAAAGAAGAAGAAAAATGAAAAAAGAAAATAGATAAAAATATGAGAGTGTTAAGACAATTTAGAGGCAATTTCCACTCTCTAGATCACATAAATCAACAAAATGAAGTTATGATCTCTCTTTTCTTGTCATTAGTGAATTAGTTGATGTGCTTATCATAAGTATGGTATATTTGTGCTATTAATTAGCTCAATATAAACCATCAAACTATAACACAACCACTAATACACTTTTAAATCTCATGAAATATGACAACAAAGTTGAAATAAAAATCTATTTTAAGTATAGCCTATTAAGTATTGTTTAGAAATATAGGCTATCAAATTTCAATTTCTACATTCACTTCTTTGCCATAGTCATATTTAGATGAAGAGGCAATTGTGTTATGTTTGTTTAAGCATAGCCTATTTGTTATGAACAACATAGACTATCAAATTCAAAATTAAACAACAAGTTATCCACTTCATACATTCACATTAAAGCACAAAAAGAGAGTACAAAACATCAAAATGTTGAAGCTACATGATTAGAGAGCTTCATTACCCCTAAATTGTAGGGATTAAGCTCTCATATTTGTTATCAAATCAACAAATGTAGAAAGCAACATGAAAGCAAAAAAGAAAGAAAAAGAGAGCAAAGCAAAGAAACAAAACTAATCTACTTGCATGAAATAAGAGAAACCTACACTACAACATGAAAGTAAATGAACATGAAAAGGAAAGAGCATGTATTAAATTGCATAAAATAAAAAAGATTACAAGAAATAAAAAATGGCTAAGTAGCCATTAAAAGAGAAAGAGAGCTTTCTTTTATTTGATCTAAACTAAACTAAAGAGAAGGAGGCCTAAGAGAGACTAAGAGAGGAGATCATGTTACATGAAACATATGGGTATTTATACATGTATGAAACCCTAATTCATATTTTTGGGGAATACCCAAAATGCCCCTTAGGAAGTGTGGAGGCCAAGTAACCATTAACATGTCTTAACCCCCCATTAAGTGTACATGAAACCATTAAGTCCAAAAGCATGTGCATTAGCCTTTAATTTGTACATTAAGGTAGGTGGGTAGGTGGGGTCCTCCATGTTCTTCACTTTGAATTATTTCCATCTTCATTCCTTTGTATTAATTTTGTGCATGCATATCTTCATGAAACCACTTCTATTTGAGATCATTTTCCTACAAAAATATATACAAATTTTCAATTAATTTTTCTCAAAGAAATATATGCACTTAAATGACCGTTTTGCCCCTATATGAAGATGAATATATGAAAATTTGGAATTAATATGAATTTTGGTTAAAACAAGTTAAAATACCCAATATGATCATTTATTTAATTTAAATAGAATAAATATGGTGGTAAAAATATGCACGTTTACGTGCACATCAATGTCCGTACCGTATCAGAACCTGTTTGTGCCTGTCATTACCTATGTCAATTCAAAATTTGCACAACGGTCGAATTCAAATGGTCACACTCAATTTATTATGTTGTGTTTGTTCATTTCTGCCAGATTAAACATAATATTTAACGATTAATACATTTACCCTGGGATCTGCTCGCTTGCCATGACTTAATCGCTCCAGCCTGTCTCTTTATTTTTCAACTTTTCCTTTGCCCTTAATACACCAAATAAATAAAGCTATGCCTCTCCACTTTCCTGAGATCCAATTCATTTCTCCATTGCCTCCCCTCTCCATTCAAAACCCGAAGCAAGACCCGATTAGCACTCCTCCACCCGTAGCCTAGGCCGAGCTATTCACTTCTTCCCCTCTAGATCGCTCATACCTCCACCTTTCTTTGCCAAAATCTGTTAACCCATGCATGCCTGCTAGCCTCGACAGCAGTTTTCTCCCTCCTTCCGAGCGCATAGCAAGTTGCACCACGTTGTAGCTCCGCCTTCTCCCCTTCGACGCCGTATCCGAGTCTGTGCCACATCTTTCTTTGCTCGAACCTCCTTCTTTCAATATAGTATGTATGTTTATATTGTATTATATTCTATATTATATAGATATATCATATTATAAGTTTTAATCGTATGAATTTAGTGTAACCAACCGTAAAATTTGATGATTAAAATGAGTTAAATTAATAAGATTTTTAGTTAAATTTAGAAGAAAAAAATCTTATAAAATTTATATTGAAACGAAGTTAGAAATTAGATGTAGCAAAAGAAATTGAAATTTACAATTAAAAATTTATATTGCAATTAATTGGAAATAATGTAAATTGAATAGAAACGTAAGTTTATTTATAGGGCAGTAATTGTTGAATAAAAAGTTTGAAACCAAATAAATTTATGGAGAACATTTAATAGTAATTCATGTATATATTAGGCAATTGACAATTTATGGATTTGTTAAGATTGCAAAGTTGTAATTGAGTGTAAATAAGAATATTGGTAATTAATTAAAATAAGAAAAATAAATGTAAATGTTATAACTCGGTTACAACATTTACATACGGAAATGGATGTAAATATGAATTAATTAATGTACGCATTAATTTATAATGGGATAAAACATAAATTAATGTAATAAAGATGATGTAGGTTGATAAGTATTCATAATGGTTGTGTTGATGTTAAACGTTACTTTAATGATTGTAATATAAAATAACGGAAGTGTGGATTTAAAGGAATATGTGGTAATTGGATAAAATCAATATAAGATAATAAATGCAATGATTCTTTATAGTAATTGAATGAAATTCCAATTTGTTGGAATAGAGTAAATGTATACTTGGTAATAAATTAAATGTAGGAAAACGAACTTAAATATTGAATTAATATATATATATATATATATATATATATATATATATATATATATATATATATATAACACAAATGACGATTACTGAAGTTGGAAATAAGTGGTAATAAATGTAAATAAATGTTACATTAAGGTGAAATGTAGCCAGTGTTAATTTTATTTATAATATAACAAGTGGTGGATTTAAGGAGTGAAATTGTAAATTTGAAGTTAAGTAATAATGGACATAGTAAGGATGGCAACCAAATCAAATATCTGGGAATCAAATTTTATTTAATTTTGAAGGTAATCAGTAATTAATGAATTAAATAGTAAGTAATTAGGATTAAATTCTATATTAATTGAAACTGAATGTAGATTTAATGTAATAATGTTAAGGCTAACTAAATTAGCATTATAGATGGAATTATAGTCTGGAATGGTAGGTAACGAACTTATAAATGCAATTAGGAGCAAATATGTGGCAAATTTAAAAAGGGTTTTTTGTTTATTTAAGGTGTAAATAAACTTTGGTAAATCAATTTCTATAAATCCAAATTTAACGTTTTGTTAATATAAATTAAAGTATAGAAAGCGAGAATTATCAATTTAATTGTAGTATAAAATTCAATAATTGAAGTTATTGAAAAAATAAATGAAATTAAACGTCTAAATATCATATTTTTGAAATTTGGATAAAATTTGTGGATAATATGAATTGGTTAAATTTTTTTAAAATTGGAAACCAAGATTTTATTTATCTAATTGAAATGTAAAGTTCAATAATTGAATTAATTGCAAGTAAATGAAATTGAGTATAGTTAAATAATACGTTATTTGAAATAAAAATAATATGAGAAATTTATGTAATAGTTTTGAATCCAATATTTAATCCATCTATTTGACCGGAATGGATGGAATACTAATTAATTTATTTAACTAAATGGAATTTTGGGGATTTTAAAAAATAATTAGTGAATTTAATGAAATTGAGGATTTATATTGAAACTTATAAATTAACCTTCTCTAAATTGACACTTAAATTTGTTTAAATCATTGTAAATGATTTTGAAGTTAAAAATGTTGAAATTTGTCAATTATCGAGATAAAATTTAAAATTTGATTTAATTAACTTAGTTTTAATTTATTTAAGTAATATAAAAATAGCCATTTTGGCCACTGACTCGGATTTCGACGAAACAAGTTTCATCGGATCCGTAATGGTGAATTATTGTAGGATTTCGAGTCTTGTAGCGAACGGACATGTCGTTTGATCGTACGGACTCGAAACGCCCTGAAATCGATAAATTGAAATCAATTTGAAAATTTTGAATTTAGCATAACTTCTCCATACAATGGAATTTGGACCTGAAACCTTTTCCATTGCGTTTAAAATATTTTGAAACACCTATTTTGATATATGGGTTTACCCAATTTCGTTCCGGGGTCAGAACGGGCTTTTTGGGCCATTTTGTCGTTAGCGCGTATTCAACCCGATCTTTTTTTCTATTTCAACTTTCTCTATAAATATCCTGCTATAAACCCTAGCCTCCCTAATTCTCATTTGTCTATACGTAAATTCATTCTATTCCTCCTCTTCTTCAATGGCAGACAAAATTCTGTATTTCCAGATTCAATTGCAAATTCAATCCAAAGCTAAAATTTCAAAGTCCTCAGAAAAATTTTAAAAAAATTATATTGAAGCTTTCGATGTACGCATCTCAAAACTGAAATTCGTTTTCCAATTCGATGCATCGTTTGTCCAGAATTTCTAAATCAATTCTCGGTCGTTCATCTCGCGTCGATGAACGTTGTCGGATCGACGAACCATTTCTAGATTTTGAAGAGGGGACGGAGGGGAGTTCATCGGCAGTGTTCGCTTGTCGATTTGATAGTTGGATGCCGAGTAAAATTCAATTAGGGTTCGTTTAATGGTGGCGGCTGCTATATGGAACGCGCGATTGACGCGTGGCCGTGGGTCATTGGCGATCTCAGAGGTGGGGGCGATCGTCTCTGGCGACGCGGTGGAGGGTGCAGCGATGGTGTGAGGTGAGGCGGCGCAAGCGTGTGTGCGTTCTAGGGTTTTCTGAGAAGAAGGTCGCGTGTTTTTCTGTTGCCTGGAGGATGCGTGAAGAGTGGTGACGTGGCTAAGGCGATAATGTGTTCACTTTTTTTTTTATTAAAATTTAATCACAATAATCGTTATAACTTCCACATACGATATGCATTTTACGCATGATTTTTTTGTTAGGATCATATTGAAATTACAGACTTGGTGACGCAGGTTTGGATGAATTATGAGACGGTCAAATTTTTGGGTTTAAATTGGATTCATATTCAATTTAAATTCAAAAGGTGAGTGTTTTAACCCACTCAAAACTTCTAAAATTTCTTATGTTTGTTAAATTGATATATGATTTGATTTAAAATTTATTTGTGGTTGTTTGGCAGATTTTTAGCCATCATCTCCATTAATTTCATTTATTTAAATTAAATTGCTATTTAATTTACTCATTGCATTTAAACTGCCAGTCAAATTGTTAATTAATTATTCATTGCATATAAACTGTTAGTTAAACAGTTATTTAATTTATTATTGAACATAAACTGCTATTGGTTTATTATCCGTTCTATATTGATGCTATTTTTTGAGTTTGATGATGATTGCGATAAATGGTTGATGATTGATATTGGATAAATGGATGATGTATTTTATATTGTTATAAACTGCAAGTTATTATGCATTTTTCATCTCAGGATTGCGGTTTGGAATGATATATAACCGTAAATTTTATTTTTAAATTGCGGATTGAAATGATAAATATCCGTATCACTTGACCATAGGATAGAATATTTTATACAGACACTGCGGTATATATATAAAAATTATTTTGAAATAATTTTCTATGTTTTGTAAAGAAATATATATATGGTTTATGAGATATTGATTTCGGATATTTGATAAAGGTTATTTTATATATAGTTAAATTCTTGGTTTTAAACTATGTATAAAATTGTTTAAAGTATGAAGTAAGTTTAATAATAAAGTGGATTTTATTAAAATATATTATGGATAAGTATTTACTAAAATTATATTCCAATATAGAGTTTATATTGAATTTTATAAATCAAAGTTGAGAAGATAGTTTTGAAATTGGTATGAGATTTTTTTTAATTAAGATCTTATTTAAATTTAGATTTAAAAAGAATATGGTGTTATAACTAAATTCGGGTTTAAGATGATTTAAGTGAATATATCTAGTCTAAATAAATTGAGGAATATTCGATTATTGAATTTGGAAGTTTTATTTAAAGGATACTAGATTTATTAAGCAAGTATTTCAAAATTAAATAATAGTAAGGGGAATTTGATATATATATATATATATATATCTATGAATTAAAAATTTAGTTTTGAAATGGTTGGAATATTTGAAACTTTGAAATATATGGAAATTTAAATGGTTTATTTGGGAATTCAAATCTGTATTTGGAATTGATTTAAGAAATTAAAAAGCTAATTTATTGTATAAAGAAATTTATTATTAAACCATTTAAGTATTGAAAAATTTTGTTCGAAGTTATGGGTTTAAAGTATATATATATATATATATATATTTGAAGGTATTATGATTTTTGAAAAAGGATATATTTGAAATAAAAAATGATATCATATTGATTTGGATTTTAAAATAGAAATGATATTATATTTATATGGTTTTGAAATGAATATTTTATTCTGGTTTTAAAGTATAAACTATTTTGAAAAGACCGCGGTGTTATAATAACGTTTGGTTATTGAAGAGACCGGGATCGGAAGTTGTCATACTCTCTGCCAACTCCGAAAACCACTTTAACAACCGTGTACGCGGTGGAGATTCCAGAATGAAGTAGGATGGCGGCGGCGTTTCCTTTGAGGTAAATACGTAGACCCAACTCCCGTGAGTTGGCATAAGGTGGCTAAAACAGGAGCGATCGACGGGTTAAGAAGGTAGCACCTTTTATCGGACACATCCCTTCGCTATTCTACTCTGACTTTGGATTTTTCGGTGCCCACTTTTGATTTCTTTGATCTGGGGGTGTGGCTCGAGGTGGGCGGTAGCTGCGACTATGCGTTACCATCGACCTGGAAGCGTTGGTATATCTACCCTGGCATTGCCTAGTTGTGCCGTGTCACCTACCCTAGCGTGCCTTATACGATTTTGTTTTGTACCATACCTATGGGGTGTCCTCTGACAACGCCCAGTTTGGGGAGATTACGATACTGTATAGACTATGTGAATATATTTTGTGTTAAGGGCTATATGGGTAACCCCTTAACGCTATTTAAAAGTAAGTTTATTTTACAATTAGACACTATTATAGTAGCGAAATATACTACATAGTAAATAGTTTAATGGATCCTTAAGAGATGTAAATCCCGAGCATCTCTTGAGTTACTGCACTCATATTTATTTCTGTTGATTTAACTTACATAAGATCTTTTAGTTCTGACACGAGTGTTTTGTCTTTTCAATTCGCTCGGGTCACCCCGAGCGTTTTAGGATTTGAAGATTTTATTCTGGAGGACGAAGACGAAGATTTGCGTTGCTATTATTTATTATTGTACTCCACTACATTCAAAATGTTCCGCTGAATTGTATTATTTTTGGTATGTGTAACTCTGATATATAGTGTAAGTATAATTAAATATTTGAAAAACAGTTTCATGAACTATATATTCGATTATTATATTTTATCCTTCCGCTGTGAGATTCTGTTTGTTTTATTTCTTTCTTATTTTTCTTATTTACTCCATAACAATCCGCCCTTCCGTATGGTTTGAATTGGCAAGTATGTCGATTTAAATCGCACGAAAAGGAGAGACGTTACATTTTGGTATCAGAGCTTTGGTTTAGCGATAAACCTTAGCTTTGTGGGGTCTGACCCTTTATTAATAGGGTACTAATACCCTATGGGAGTCGCTGAGCATATATATATGAGAGAGCATATTTGTTAGTGTTATAGAAAGGTTTTAATATTGTGTTAATCTATTCCGTTTTGTATTTATAAATTCTGGTTGGTGCATGGGACGCTGTGACATCAATAGGGATTTCTAAACACTTAATAGGACAGACCGACATAATATTTGTTTTTAATATAGGTGAATGAAACATTTTTGCCTATTATATTTTCTATATATAAAACAAATTTCTTATATTAGTTGTTAGGTAATAAATTTATAATTAATAGACGAAATAAGATTGAAAATAAGATAAATGAAATTGGAAACTTAAAGCTTTATCTCCGGGATTTTTTGAAAATTTCTTTCGAATAATTTTGGAATATAATTGTATTGTTTATAAGTATTTTCTGATATAAAGATTTCAATATAATTTGAAAGAATTGTTTTAAAAGAAAAATTGGAAAAGAAATAAATTTCGTACTCCCCTCTTTGTCGCTGGAAAATAATTTCGGTGATGAGTGCGCGCATCATCGACATTCATTTTCGAGTTTCGAAGTGGGAAGGCCACTATAGTAGTTTTACTACGAATTTATTCTGATAACCAAATATAAATTTCTAAATTATTTTAAATATAATTGGATATAAGTTGTAAGTATGCATTTATCTATTATTTTAAAATGATTTGAAATTAACCCGGTATTTAAATTCTTAAGTTTCCATTAATTGATAGTTTCAGTTATTGTAGTGATTTTGAATGTAAGTAATTAATAATTGAAACTTCTAAAGGAAATAAGAGATTTAATGCTAAGTTATAAATAAACTTTAAAGAAAGTTGAAATTTATAATCAATAAAAGCAAAGGATATAATTATTGAACCTCTAAATTATTGAATATTAGACTAAATTAAAGAAATGAGATAAATTTGTATAATTTTCTATTACATTCTTAAAGCATATATATAACTTACCATATAATAAAAGTTACAACGTTAATAAGAAAATGTAATGGGAAATCTTACAAGTAAAACTTGAGGTAATGAAAGTAATTAATGGAATTCTTTAATAAATAAGAATTGATATTGTAGTGTTATAAACTTAAGTATAATTGAAATCCTACTAATTGAATGTAATAGGAAGATAAGTAATATAAATAAATGATTGTAAACTTTAGTAAATGAATTAATGGGCCAAGGAATTGAATTAAACATGAATAGCATGA
Organism: Allium cepa; assembly: GCA_030765085.1. Taxonomy (NCBI): domain Eukaryota; kingdom Viridiplantae; phylum Streptophyta; class Magnoliopsida; order Asparagales; family Amaryllidaceae; genus Allium; species Allium cepa. The sequence continues at coordinate 809,052,228 of CM060928.1, forward strand.
ATATTAGTAAATGAAATTATGTAATAATTGATAAATGATGGCATTAATGAATGAAATAAGATTTGTAAGTAATAAAGGAATAATTAAAATAAGCATTGAACCAATGAATAAAAGTAAAAGGTTGTAAGAAGTAAACAACAAATGTATGAGACGAAATAAATAAGAATGAAATTGAAATTTTGTTTGAATGGTTGTTTGTTTTGGTTTATGGGTGTTTGAGTAAGGAAACTTTAAAATTGTTTGGATGTATGAATGATCTATTTAGCTTCATCAGAGACTGTTGAGTAAATGGTGCGCTTAGTAGTTTATTTTTCATTCGGTACAATTTAAAGTTTGAACTCGTACAACTATTTGTCTGTTTGATATGAATGAATAATTGATTATGTTGATTCTGGATGATGGTTGTATGTTGTGATTGCAAGTGATTGTTGTGTTTGGCAATGCTTTGTTTGTTAGAAAAAATATATTTCATTTTATATAATTGTTAACCTTTTGGATTATATAAGTGAAATACAGGTTATGGAAGCAATTGCTACTGCTTTTGGTTTCATAATTAAGCGTAAATTGCCCGACAAATAGATACGTTTTCGGATTACGGTTTTATAGCGCTATTATATTGTTTTCCCGTGTGGGGATATATTATTTTGGAAAGTATATGTTATATATTTTTATTTTTGATATTATATTTTCTCACGAGCCTCTCCGTACAAAGGAGACTCTGTCGAAATTTTCCGTAAAATTTTGGACTTAGAAAATATTTTGAAAAATGTTCCTAACTTTATTAATGTAAGTATAAAAAGACTTAATGGTTACAAATTGGTATATTTTATTTAAATTAATTAATTTTGCAATTTATTTTGTTTATAAAATTAATATTTTAAATAAGATATATTGATTTCTTAATTCTTCTTTACCCTTCTTTCTCCTTTTCGGGGACGAAAATTTTTGAGTGGGGGAGAGTGTAACAACCCGTAAAATTTGATGATTAAAATGAGTTAAATTAATAAGATTTTTAGTTAAATTTAGAAGAAAAAAAAGAAAAAAATCTTATAAAATTTATATTGAAACGAATGTTAGAAATTAGATGTAGCAAATGAAATTGAAATTTATAATTAAAAATTTATATTGCAATTAATTGGAAATAATGTAAATTGAATAGAAACGTAAGTTTATTTATAGGGCAGTAATTGTTGAATAAAAAGTTTGAAACCAAATAAATTTATGGAGAACATTTAATAGTAATTCATGTATATATTAGGCAATTGATAGTTTATGGATTTGTTAAGATTGCAAAGTTGTAATTGAGTGTAAATAAGAATATTTGGTAATTAATTAAAATAAGAAAAATAAATGTAAATGTTATAACTCGGTTACAACATTTATATACGGAAGTGGATGTAAATATGAATTAATTAATGTACGCATTAATTTATAATGGGATAAAACATAAATTAATGTAATAAAGATGATGTAGGTTGATAAGTATTCATAATGGTTGTGTTGATGTTAAACGGTACTTTAATGATTGTAATATAAAATAACGGAAGTGTGGATTTAAAGGAATATGTGGTAATTGGATAAAATCAATATAAGATAATAAATGCAATGATTCTTTATAGTAATTGAATGAAATTCCAATTTGTTGGAATACAGTAATTGTATACTTGGTAATAAATTTAATGTAGGAAAACGAACTTAAATATTGAATTAATTAATTTATATATATATATATATATATATATATAACAAATGATGATTATTGAAGTTGGAAATAAGTGGTAATAAATGTAAATAAATGTTACATTAAGGTGAAATGTAACCAGTGTTAATTTTATTTATAATATAACAAGTGGTGGATTTAAGGAGTGAAACTGTAAATTTGAAGTTAAGAAAATAATGGACATAGTAAGGATGGCAACCAAATCAAATATCTGGGAATCAAATTTTATTTAATGTTGAAAGTAATCAATAATCAATGAATTAAATAGTAAGTAATTAGGATTAAATTCTATATTAATTGAAACTGAATGTAGATTTAATGCAATAATGTTAAGGCTAACTAAATTAGCATTATAGATGGAATTATAGTCTGGAATGATAGGTAATGAACTTATAAATGCAATTAGGAGCAAATATGTGGCAAATTTATATAGGTGTTTATTTATTTAATGTGTAAATAAACTTTGGTAAATCAATTTCTATAAATCCAATTTTAATGTTTTGTTAATATAAATTAAAGTATAGAAAGCGAGATTTATTAATTTAATTGTAGTATAAAATTCAATAATTGAAGTTATTGCAAAAATAACTGAAATTAAACGTCTAAATATCACATTTTTGAAATTTGGTAAAATTTGTGGATAACATGAATTTAGTTAAAAAAATTAAATTGGAAACCAAGATTTTATTTATCTAATTGAAATGTAAAGTTCAATAATTGAATTAATTGCAAGTAAATGAAATTGAGTATAGTTAAATAATACGTTATTTGAAATAAAAATAATATAACAAATTTATGTAATTGTTTTGAATCCAATATTTAATCCATCTATTTGACAGTAATGGATGGAATACTAATTAATTTATTTAACTAAATGGAATTTTGGGGATTTTAAAAAATAATTAGCGAATTTAATGAAATTGAGGATTTATATTGAAACTTATAAATTAACCTTCTCTAAATTGGCATTAAAATTGTTTAAATCGTTGTAAATGATTTTGAAGTTAGAAATGTTGAAATTTGTCAATTATCGAGATAAAATTTAAAATTTGATTTAATTAATTTAGTTTTTATTTATTTAAGTAATATAAAAATAGCCATTTTGGCCACTGACTCGGATTTCGATGAAACAAGTTTCATCGGATCCGTAACGGTGAATTATTGTAGGATTTCAAGTTTCGTAGCGAGTGGACTTGTCGTTTGATCGTACGGACTCGAAACGCCCTGAAATCAATAAATTGAAATCAATTTGAAAATTTTGAATATAGCATAACTTCTCCATACGATGGAATTTGGACCTGAAACCTTTTCCATTGCGTTTAAAATATTTTTAAAACACCTATTTTGATATATTGGTTTATCCAATTTCGTTCCGGGGTCAAAACGGGCTTTTTGGGCCATTTTGTCGTTAGCGCGTATTCAACCCGATCTTTTTTTTCTATTTTAACTTTCTCTATAAATATCCTGCTATAAACCCTAGCCTCCCTAATTCTCATTTGTCTGCACGTAAATTCGTTCTATTCCTCCTCTTCTTCAATGGCAGACAAAATTCTATATTTCCAGATTCAATTGCAAATTCAATCCAAAGCTAAAATTTCAAAATCCTCAGAAAAATTTGGAAAAAATATATATTGAAGCTTTCGATGTACGCATCTCAAAAATGAAATTCGTTTTCCGATCCGATGCATTGTTTGTCCAGAATTTCTAAATCAATTCTCGGCCGTTCATCGCGCGTCGATGAACGTTGTCGAATCGACGAACCATTAATTTTGAAGAGGGGGCGGAGGGGAGTTCATCGGCGGTGCTCGCTTGTCGATTTGACGGTTCGATGTGGAGTAAAATTCAATTAGGGTTTGTTTAATGATGGCGGCTGCTGTATGGAACGCGCGATCCGCGCATGGCCGTGGGTCATTGGCGATCTCAGAGGCGGGGGCGATCGTCTCGGGCGACGCGGTGGAGGGTGCAGCGGTGGTGTGAGGTGAGGCAGCATGTGCGTGTATGCGTTCTAGGGTTTGCTGAGAAGAAGGTCGCGTGCGTACAGGGAAGAGTTGGGTGCATGCTTTTATGTTGCCTGGAGGATGCGTGAACAGTGGTGACGTGGCTAAGGCGAGAATGTGTTCACTTTTCAATTTTTTTATTAAAATTCAATCACAATAATCGTTATAACTTCCTCATACGATATCCGTTTTACGCGCGATTTTTTTGTTAAGATCGTATTGAAATTACGGACTTGATGACGCTGGTTTGGACGAATTCTGAGACAGTCAAATTTTTGGGTTTAAATTGGATTTAAATTCAATTTAAATTCAAAAGGTGAGTGTTTTAACCCACTCACAACTTCTAAAATTTCTTATATTTGTTAAATTGATATATGATGTGATTTAAATTTTATTTGTGGTTGTTGGCATATTTTTAATCATCATCTCCGTTAATTTCATTCATTCAAAATTAAATTGTAATTTATTCATTGCATTTAAACTGCTAGTTAAATTGTTAATTAATTATTCATTGCATATAAACTGTTAGTTAAACAGTTATTTAATTTATTATTGAATATAAACTGCAATTTATTTATTATCCGTTCTTTATTAATGTTATTGTTTGAGTTTGATGATGATTGCGATAAATGGTTGATGGTCGATATTGGATGAATGGATGCTGTATTTTATATTATTATAAACTGCAAGTTATTATGCATTTTTCATCTCATTCGGGATTGCGGTTTGAAATGATATATAACCGTAAATTTTATTTTTAAATTGCGGATTGAAATGATAAATATCCGTATCACTTGACCATAGGATAGAAAATTTTATACAAACACCGCAGTATATATATAAAAACTGTTTTGAAATGATTTTCTATGTTTTGTAAAGAAATATATATGGTTTATGTGACATTGATTTCAGATATTTGATAAAGGTTATTTTCTATATAGTTAGATTCTTGGTTTTAAACTATGTATAAAATTGTTTAGAGTATGAAGTAAGTTTAATAATAAAGTGGATTTTATTAAAATATATTATGGATAAGTATTTACTAAAATTATATTCCAGTATAGAGTTTATATTGATTTTTATAAATCAAAGTTGAGAAGATAGTTTTGAAATTGATTTGAGATTATTTTAATTAAGACCTTATTTAAATTTACATTTAAAAAGAATATGGTGTTATAACTAAATTTGGGTTTAAGATGATTTAAGTGAATATATCTAGTCTAAATAAATTAAGGAATATTCGATTATTGAATTTGGAATTTAAAGGATACTGGATTTATTAAGCAACTATTTCAAAATTAAATAATAGTAAAGGGAATTTGATATATATATATATATATATATATATATATATATATATATGAATTAAAAATTTAGTTTTGAAATGGTGGAATATTTGAAACTTTGAAATATATGGAAATTTAAATGGTTTATTTGGGAATTCAAATCTGTATTTGGAATTCATTTAAGAAATTAAAAAGCTAATTTACTGTATAAAGAAATTTATTATTAAACCATTTAAGTATTGAAAAATTTTGTCCGAAGTTTTGGGTTTAAAGTGTGTATATATATATATATATTTGAAGGTATTATGATTTTTGAAAAAGGATATATTTCAAATAGAAAAATGATATCATATTGATTTGGGTTTAAAATAGAAATGATATCGTATTTATATGGTTTTGAAATGAATATTTTATTCTGGTTTTAAAATATAAACTATTTTGAAAAGACCGCGGTGTTATAATAACGTTTGGTTGTTGAAGAGACCGAGATCAGAAGTTGTCATACTCTCTGCCAACTCCGAAAACCACTTTAACAACCGTGTACGTGGTGGAGATTCCAGAATGAAGTAGGATGGTGGCGGCGTTTTCTTTGAGGTAAATACGTGGACCCAACTCCCGTGAGTTGGCATAAGGTGGCTAAAACAGGAGCGATCGACGGGTTAAGAAGGTAGCACCTTTTATCGGACACATCCCTTCGCTATTCTACTCTGACTTTGGATTTTTCAGTGGCCACTTTTGATTTCTTTGATTTGGGGGTGTGGCTCGAGGTGGGCGGTAGCTGCGGTTATGCGTTACCACCGACCCGGAAGCGTAATTGGTATATCTACCCTGGCATTGCCTAGGTGTGCCGTGTCACCTACCCTAGTGCGACTTATACAATTTTGTTTTGTGCCATACCTATGGAGTGCCCTCTGACGACGCCCAGTGCAGGGGAGATTACGGTGCTGTATAGACTATGGGAATATATTTTGTGTTAATGGCTATATGGGTAACCCCTTAACGCTATTTAAAAGTAAGTTTATTTTACAATTAGACACTATTATGATAGCGAAAATACAACGTAGTCATTTGTTTAACGGATCCTTAAGAGATGTAAATCCCGAGCATCTCTTGAGTTACTGCACTCATATTTATTTCTGTTGATTTAACTTACATAAGATCATTTAGTTCTAACTCAAGTGTTTTGTCTTTTCAATTCGCTCAGGTCAGTCCAAGCGTTTCAGGATTTGAAGATTTTATTCTGAAGGGCGAAGACGAAGATTTGCATTACTATTATTTATTATAGTACTCCACTACATTCAAAATGTTCCGCTGAATTGTATTATTTTTGGTATGTGTAACTCTGATATATATTGTAAGTATAATTAAATATTTGGAAAACAGCTTCATGAACTGTATATTCGATTATCATATTTTATCCTTCTGCTGTGAGATTCTGTTTGTTTTATTTCTTTCTGGTTTTTCTTATTTACCCCACAACAATCCGCCCTTCTGTATGGTTTGAATTGGCAAGTGTGTCGATTTAAATCGCACGAAAAGGCGGGACGTTACAGTTAGACTAATTTACGTTAATATATGTTGCAGCATAGTTTATTGTGTTGCTTAAAGTATATATAGGTTTTTAAATTTTATTATATATATGTTATAACCTGGTTTCCAAAATCTATTATACGTTGAGCATATGTTGTATTTGGATTTTTAACATACATATTATATATATATATTAAGTTACAGTATAGTTTGGGTATAAGTTTTGTTTTATAAAACATATATGAACTAAAAACTGTCACACACACATATATATATATAGGTTTATATATGTTTTATATTATGGTTTCTATATGGTAATATGATTTAAAGGTTATATGTGCTACTGTATAGATTATATATATAAGTCAAGCATTGTTTTGTTTTTCCTGTTGCACTGTTGAAAGGGAAGCGTATATATATGTTGTTAAGAAAGTTATATGATATATATATTTCAAAACCTTTCAGTTCTTTAAGTAAGCACATTTTATAAGTTTTATATCTATATTATCAAAAATGTTGAAGCTTTTCTCTGCCTTGTTACATTGCAGATATATATTCATATATAGGAGTGTATAGCCTGTTAAACTAATGGATTCTTTTATCCATAATATATGTATGCTTTATCTTAGTATTTGCATTTTTATTTGGAACATATATATTTAAATTTAATAAGTGTTTAAATCATTTACCTTGAATGTTGAGTATATTTACCATATTTATGGGAAGTATTATATTACATTATATAAAGTATGTAAGTAATATATTAGCCATATATATGTTTATAGTACAAAGTAAAAGGATTATACATATTTCAATATACATGTATATGTTTAAAGGATATATTTGTGTGTGCGCTGTTGCTATCTAGAATCTATGTTTGGATACTTTGTATTATGTAGTTTCAACCGCTTATTTCTCTCATAAGTTTAAAGGAAGAATATTATGTTTTATATGTGGTGTTTTATACATTGAATACATCTATGTTTTCATATATGTGTGTGTGTACGCAGTCTCTTGGCATGCGTATGTTAGTATATATGTTATAAAAATTGTTGGTATACATATGCGTATAAGTTTACATATAATAGTATGTGCATATATGTTTTGTGTGTATATTTCGTGCACTTAATAGTTTGAACAAATTATTTCGCATTTATATATATTTTTTCATATAAATTTTAGTTGATATATGTAGCAATTTTAAAATTTTATATATATAAAACGTTGTTATAATATGTAAGTATTGATTTTGAATATATAATATATATCTTTGATCTTAAGGATATGCATACTTTAAGAACAATGATTTTTAATTATAAATATATATATTTTATTTTTCGACTTTAATTAAATATTGATTCCATGGAAATAATATCACTATATATATATATATATCATTGTCACTTCTATCGAGTTGATTCTAATTTGTTCTCGTCAATATCTGTATATCAGCTTTGTTCGTCGAAATCGTGCCCATCTAATTTGCTTTGGAATTTGTGTTTGGATCTATAGCTCAATTTCAATGTTTATTCTCTAGCCTCGAAAGGTGGGCAATCACTCATGATTAATGTTCTTTTATTTATTAAATTTGATTTCAATTGAAACGACAACTGAAATATGCTAATGCTAGGTATTTGCATTGTTATATATATGCTGTTATCTGCATCTGTTTACCTATGACATCTGACACCATTATCTGTTATTTATATTGATGATATATGCCTGTTACATTATTATTATATCTGTTATCACTCTGCAAGTTCCCTGTTAGTATAGAATTCACTGTGGGTTTAAATGATACATACCCAAACGGACATTAGAATAGAAGAAAATTGTTATGGTTTGAAATGATAGACCCAAGCTATTTTCATTGGATTGAATTTGGGATTGCGGGTTGAAATGATATATACCCGTATATATTTAAATTATGAATTGAAATAATAAATATACATATCACTTGACTATAGGATCGAAAATTATGTACAGGCATCGTGGTCTATGTATATATATAAATATTTTGAAAAGATTTCTATGGTTTTGGAAGAAATATATGGTTTATATATATATATATATATATTAGATCTTATGCATAGTTAAATTCTTGGTTTTAAGCTATGTATAAATTTGTTTAATATAGAATAAGTTTAATAATAAAGTTTGGTTTATCAAAAATCTAATATGGTTAAATACTTATTTGAATTATATTTTATATAGAATTTACAATGATTAAATCAATTAAGGTTGAGAAGATAGATTTGAAATTGATTTCAAATTGTATTTAATTAAAATTTACTTAATTAATCGATTTGAAACTTATGGAATTTGAAATTTAAAGATATGATTTTATAACTTGATTTTGGTTTAAGATGATTAAAATGAATATTTCAAGTTTAAATAAATTGAAGGAATATTTAATGATTTGGAATTTGGCCTTTTTTTAAAAGTTATTGGATTTGTTAAGTAAATGTTTCAAAACTGAATAATAATGAAGTTAAATTAATGTATATATGAAGTTATCAAATTTAGTTTTGAAATTATGGAATATTTAAAGCTTTGAAATATATGGAAATTGAAGTGGTTTATTTGAGGTTCAAATCTGCATTTGAAATCGATATAAATTAAAATGGTTTATTGAAAACGGGATTGGGTTGAAATTTATGAATTGAGATTTGATTTAAATTGAATTTTGGATTCAAGTTGATTTGAATCAATTTGTGAAGCTGAGGAAATTATTTAATTTTATAAAGTATCTTTAAATTTAAAACTATTTTATTACATACACTATTTGAATATCTAAACTGTTTAAGTGGTGAAAGTGATGATTTTGAAGCTATGAATTTCAAAGTGATATGTTTGAAAATGTTATATTTTCAAGTGTTTGTTTCGAAAGTGTTATAACCTTGAAAATGCTATGATTCTGAAATGGATATATTTGAAAATGGAAATGATATCGCATTTATGTGGTTTTTGAAAAGGCTATGATATTTTGGTTTTTAAAGTATAAACTATTTTGAAATGACTGTGGTGTTACAATAACATTTGGTTGTTAAAGAGACCGAGATTGGAAGTTGTCATACTCTCTGCCAACTCCGAAAACCACTTTAACAACATGTAAGCGGTGGAGGTTCGAGAATGAAGTAGGATGGTGGCGACGTTCTATTGAGGTATATAGGTGGACCAGACTACCGTGAGTTGGCATAAGGCAGTTAAAACAGGAGCGATTCCGTGCCAATGGGGTAGCTCCTCTTACCGGACACATTCCTTCGATACCATTCTATTACTTTGTGATTGATTGGGTGGACCTTTGATTTTTAGGGAGTGTAGCTCGAGGTGGGAGGTAGTGGCTGTTACGCGTTACCACCAGTCCAAAAGCGTAATTGGTATATCTACCCTGGCATTGCCCCATTGTGCCTTATCACCTACCCTAGCGCGCCTTGTACGATTTTGGTTTTGTGCCGTAACCTATGGAGTATCCTCTGGTGGCTTTCCAATCAGGAGGGACTATGATACTGTATAGACTACTGGGACTATGTATGTGCTAAGGTGGAAAATGTAAAGCCTTAACGCTATTTTTAAGTAAGTTTATTTTACTTTAGACATTATTATAATAGCTTATATTACTACATAGTAGATAGTTTAATGGATCCTTAGAGGATGGCCATCCCAAAAATCCTCTGAATTACTTGTATTCCAGTTGTTATTTCCCTTGAGTTGGATTTATTGATATAAGAATGTTAATCCCAACTCGAGTGTTTTGTGTTTTGCTTTACGCTCGGGTCAGACTGAGTGTTTCAGCTTTTGAGACTCGCCTTTGGAGTTAGAGCTTCGCTTGGAGATCCAGCTATCTATCCATCTTTCAGATATTCAGTTGATTCCAGTGATGTATTCTGATCTTTCATTTGACTATTGTATTTTAAACTTCTATTTTATCTAATTTAACACTGATATGTATATAGTAGCTTCATGAATTACTATTCTTCTATTTCCGCTGCATTATTGTTATATTACTCTGTGTCTGTGATTCTGTGATTATTTTATTTACTGTACATGGCGAGTTTTTCCAAATATAAATTAACAATCTGGTTATTTGAGCAATTCAAATTCGGCATGTGTGGATGCGAATGGCTGAAAATATCAGGTCGTTACACACAAGCTCTTAACAAATCCTTCAACACTTTGTTAACTCTTCCTGTTTTCCCATCAGTCTATGGATGGTAAGCGGTACTCATCTTGAGCTTGGTACCTAAAACCTCTTGTAGGCTATTCTAGAATTCCCTAGTAAATAAAGATCTCTGTCAATGACTATACAAATAGGAATTTGATGTAGTCTTACTATATTATTCATGACTAGCTTTGCTAAAACAAGTATCGTCATTGTCGACTTAATGGGTATAATGTAACGGCCCCAATTTTGAATTAATTTTAAATTAATAGTTAATGTAAATTTTGAATAAATTTTGGAATAAATTTGAATTTGAATATTGAATTTGTATTTGAATTTAAATTTTTAAATAAATGACTTAGAAAATGTTTGATAGTTGAACTTTAAAACAAAGAAATAAAAGTAAGTATTTATAATAGATATAAATCTAAGAACAAAACTCATTCAATATGTAAACTAGAAATAAAAATAAAATAAAGAAATATATTAATAACAAAATGTGTTTGCTGTGCAAAGCAAGAGGATAATAAAACAAATAAAAAATCTAAGAATATATGAAGCATGATAGAAACAAATTGGGAAAGCAAGAAGATAAAACAAAAGAATGTAAGTAAGGCAAAAGAAAAATATCTGCACACAAAAAAAATCATCAAAAGAAATGATTCATGTAAACAAGGGAAGAAATATTTGTACTAACTAATATCATCTAAGCACCAAAACAAGATCATATCAACCGAAAATAAGATTTAACTTGGTCAAAAAGCGTATGCAGGAAGAAAAATCTGATTAAATAAAACAAAAACAAGCTACACCAGAACATACCTTCCCTTGTACAAACATTGCCTTCTTCTATATATACATATACATGTGTATTTCCTTATCTCAGTTCGTCCATCAAAACTAAAAAAAACTGAAGCAAGCATCATCTCAAATTTAAACAAATATTCAACCTTAAAACAACAATACAAATTCATACAAACCAGAGAAATCAAGAAATTCCAGCTAGCAAAGTTCAAGCCTGGTTCAAAAAGAAATACTCTATTCTTTTTTTCCTGAAAAACCATGTGAGCAATCTTCACCTTGTTTTTTTTGAGATGCCTGTGAATAAAACACCAACTTTAACATCCTAAATGATGTTTGACCTGTTGCTTGTTAGATTCTATAATAGTAAATGCTTGTATGTTTATATATTGTTGTATTATCTGTGTATACGAATATGTATGACCGTGCGTGTTTAACTTGATAGTTCTTCTCTGTTTTTAAACTACAGAGTGTAGGAAACAAAAGAAAAATTCGAATCTTCTTAACAGATCATTGTTAGGTTTAAGCTTCAAATATGATATGTTTGTTTAAACAAAAATTTGAGTTTAAAATTTATTTAAGTAAAAGAAATGAGAAAATCTCCTAGAAATTAAAAGAATACAGTAGAAATTCTTTTATCATGATAAAATCAATCAATTAAACTTGCTGTTTTAAGTTTACATCTTGAATCATATTTAAAAAATTAGATTTTTAAAACTAAAAACACAAATTTTAGTGGTGCATTGAGTATGCATTTTTGGAATATCTGGGATATGGACTTTGAGTGTTTGCTGGTGGTCAGAGACACTCGAGTGGTTGAGACTTTGTCTGGGGTTTGACTGATGATCAGGGTGTTTGGGAAAAATAAAGAGAGTGGTAATTGTTCGCCATGGTAGCGGCGGTTGATCGAACTAGTTTGTGAACCTAGTTTTGGTCGAAATGTGAAAATGGGAGCATTGCGTCATCTCCTGGTGATCGGTTGTACGAATTTTGGAGGATGTCTTCGTGGATGAACGGAGAGGGAGTGGCCGGAGTTGCAAGTCGTAAGATGGTCGGAGATGTGACTTCGAGGAGGATTTGGACATGGCAGCTAGTTCCAATTTTCACGGGGTAGCTCGATTCTGATTTGAGGCAAGTGATGAGGTTTTGATGTTTGGATTGGGTTGTGTAGTCGATAAGTGATGTGCTAGAGGGTTCATCAGTGGCCAGAGGTGGCGGTGGCGATGGTACATATGCACGCTGATACTCTGGTGTCAAATGTTTGGGATTGTGGTTTTTCTCGAAGTAAGTATCGAGTTTTGGGGATTGTTTCTTGAGTGGGAACTCGAAGTGATTTTTGGGTCACGCTGGTTTGTACTTAACAAAGTTTTTAGTTTAAAAATTTTAGGGCATACGGGTCGATTTCTGAAAATCTCGAAGCAAGCAGCAAAATTCTCCGAGAAAGACTCGAGTGGAAACCTAGAAGGCTCGGGTTAGTTTTCAAAAATTGCAATATAAAAAAAGTAAAATTTTTCCAAGTTTAACATGTTAATTTAAATGTTTTGAAATTCTAATTTGTTTTGATTTGGAAATTTTATCCCAAGGTGTTTTCAAAAATAAAATAAAGTGATTACTTAAAGCTTAATTAATTAATGAATGATTAATCAATTAAGAATAATTAATCAAGGGATTGATGTATAATTACTCGATGTAATCAAATTGTGATTTATTAAAATAAGGGTTAAAGTTAATTAACATTTAAGTTTTCAAATTAGTAATAATTTGTTTTCAAAGTTAAGAAAGTTTTTTTAATGTTAATTAAGATAATTTTTATTATAAATTAATTGTCTTAAAAGTAACTAAGAATGATTTATTTATAATGGTAAGTAAAGATTGGTTAATTAAATTTATAATTGTAATTAATTAGGGGTTTATCACTTTTTGACTAATTAATTGGTAAATTAATAATTAAGTGTCCAATTTATTTTTAATTAATAATTGTTGATGATAATTAATTTCA